>CM023096.1:30289283-30889283 GCA_013103745.1 Gardenia jasminoides
TTATTGTTTCCTCTATGCTTAAACAAACAAATGAATTTATGTTTTGTGATCAATTTACCTCTCTAACCAGTGGTTCATCGGATCATTGCCTTAACTCTCTCAGACTCAATTACATTTCACAATACTCTGGCAGGAAAATACTTAAATCTATCTGAATTTAGTATAACTTAAATGTACTCACTATAACGCGACATATTTCCAAAGTAATTACTTAAACTTGTGACAAAAGATCATAAAGTATTTTTTTTCAATGTATTATTTGTATTATTCTGCGATCTCCCAGTAGTGGTCATGTGCGCTATAAAACAAACTTAAATTCCAAATGACCCTAATGCTATCCTTAAGTTTTTTTTTGTTCCAACTCCACAGAAAAACAATACGTAGCTATCACTATGGCAAGTAATCCAAGAAATATGAGTAATACAAACTTTAACATGTTAACACATACAAGAGGCACAACTCCATAACCAAAATCAAATTCAATGCAAACAAGAAATAAGATGACGCATATAGTGAGCACAAACGAGTACTATTAATTCACAAGCAATTACTCATTCAAGTAAATCAAATAATACATAATAAAATGAGTTCTCAAAGGATAATGACCTATTAGGAGACATTTTCCACCTTATAACTTCCAATAAACAATCCCTATATTTTTCACCTTATAACCTTCATCTTATGACCCAAAATGATAAAATAATCCCTTACATTTATTTCACCCTTATGTCCTCCAAAACATAAACAACAATCCTCAAATTTGAAGCATTAGATATTTTACTGTACTGCAAAAGAGTTTTGAACTGCACTTATCATTGATGAGTTATGAACCCAGTAGCTGTCCAATTGATCCCACCCCTCATAATTGGTGGGTCTGGATAGTTCCAGCAAAGGGTTGAGTCTCAATTCAGCCGGCGCTATAAAATACACATCGAACATTCATGCACATTTAACACTCAAATCATGCATTGTGAACAAGCAATTATTGAGAATTAAATAAATTAACAAAGTAAAGGAATCACACAACATGACACCCATTAGTATGTCAATCAAAGGAGACGAACAAATAATAGCATTTACTCAAGTAACATGCATCGTCAAGCAAATATTTACTGGGAACACTTACCAGTTAAACAAAATAACTTCATGCATTCGCACCCAAATCCCCTTGGTCCTTCCAAGTCTAATAATAAGTAAAATGAAAAGCATTTTGTTGGCTACCCCAAACATAAAAGACTAAATGCATGTAGAAGTTTTTTTCTTGATAATTAATTGTAAATTTGATAAAAAAGCCATAAGATGTTTAATCCAAAACATAGATATATAAAACAAATGAAGAATCCTACAAATACGTAAGAATCGAAGTTAGTGCGTTGTGGTCGCGGAGGCCTGTACCATCAATTTAAATTATATATTGAAAAATCCCATATTTTCATAAAATTGTTTTAGTTTGAATTATTTGACCTGCATGGCAAGAGTATCGCATGAAAAGTTTTAAAATACATTGTGCAACGCTTAAATTATGTCCTTGATTGAATTATTTGAATGCTTAAATTTCACATAAGCCTAGAGTCGACCTAGAAAGTTTTGAGTGCCAGTGTGATAACATTTGAGGATATAATGAGAAATCGGGATTGTGTCAAGGGTTGCTCTTTACCCCACTGATAAAAAAGAGGTTTTATGTCAAATCGGTAGACTTTTTCATTTCCTTCCTTTTCCCAACAAAGCTCAAAAGTCAACACAACCACAACCACTCATCTTCTTCTTCTTCCATCCCTCTGGTCAAATCCTCCTCCCCCTTCCCTTCATTTAGTCTTCAAACCACTTTCAAACTCACCAAATCAACCAAGAAAGCTTGAGTAATCTTCCACCCTTTTCACTTGGAGCTTGATGATCAACAAGGAGAGGGATAGATAGGAGCTTGGAAAGAGAGGGAGTTTGACACCACAAGCTGTGAATTTTCTCTTGAGCAACTAGAGGTAATGGCTTCATCAAACCCTAGTTTCCTCTTGCTCCATTGTTTGGTTTGGAGCTTCAGTAGCTCTTGTTTGTAATTGTTGAATTTATTGGTCTGTGTGGATCTATGAATTCCCACACCTTGATGGCCAGATGCTATGATATATGTTATGTGATGGAGTGATTGTGATGAGTTTGGGTTAGAAAACTAGAAAGAAAAGGAAGAGGCAAAACCCAGAGAGAAAAGGGAAGCTATGCTGTCAGTTTTTAATTTTTCTGCTCTGTTTTAGCTACTAATTTCATAAGTTTCTTGGCTATTCTGAGAGCTAAAATGTTGAGATTTAAGTGGATATTTTTCTAGCAAAGAAACTCTCTCATTTGGTGCTAAAGTTGATGAAAAGATGACAAAAAATCTGGAAATTCTGCTTCTATTCTGCCAGAAATTTTGCCCTATTTTAAATGTTGTTTCATTCAAATTCTTGCTATCATTTTATCACCATTTGATCAAGAAATGTTGTTAGAGTCTTGGTTTTGAAAATGGAATGGAATGAGGGCTGTTTTGGATGAACCAAATGTTGCAAAAGAAAAGGATTTCTGTTTGGCAGAAATGAGTTCAAAAATTTCAGTCAACTTTGGTAGCTTTGATCACTGCCTTCCCATATTATTTTTT
Organism: Gardenia jasminoides; assembly: GCA_013103745.1. Taxonomy (NCBI): domain Eukaryota; kingdom Viridiplantae; phylum Streptophyta; class Magnoliopsida; order Gentianales; family Rubiaceae; genus Gardenia; species Gardenia jasminoides. Next base: position 30,291,910 of record CM023096.1, read on the forward strand.
GGATAATTTTTGGTAAAAATGTATCTCACATACTAAAGTTTATGTGTGTATAAATTGGTATTTTTTAAGTGCCATTTCGTTGCTCAAATGATGCCCTAAATTTACTCTTTAAACCTGGAAAATTCTGCTTGTCAGACAGCTTTACTGTTCAAATGGCTATATTTTCTTGTCCTGAGTCAATCGAGCACCATTTGTGCTTGAAACTAGACTCAAGGGCTTTCAAAGGTATAAAATTTGTGTGAGTTCATTTTCTACAAGATGTAGAAATTTCGGAAGTTGACTGATTTTGTAAACCGATAACACTACGCTTTGACTACTGCTGAATTTTGTAGCTTGATTTGACTTATCTTGCAAAATGAACTTGAAAGCAAAGTCTTCTATTGAATTGTAGTACCCAAATCTAGTTTCCATAGCCTTAAGCCTTGCCTAATTTGATGAGTATAGCCTTAGATATGGTTCAAGTAAGAAACTAAGGCAAAGGAGGTTTAGGTGATTCTAAGTAGTTGAGTTAAAGTTTTGAATTTTAGTTATTTAGGCTAGTGTTTGATAATTGAACTTTGGCTCGGTGTAAAACTTTGTCAAGGTGAACCAACTAACGAAGTTTAGCCTTCTTGCTTGCTCACTCATTTAATTGAATCAAGGTAAGTGTTCCTTGCATGTTGTGTGAAATACATGCTTATGTGGTGAATACTTGATGTTATTTGTCTCCGAATGTTAAATACTCCTAGGAGAGTGTGTACTTTATCACATTCGACCTAACTTTCATTATACTGTTCAACTGTTTATTATTTCACTGTTTGTATATTATTTGTGCATGATTGTAGGCTATGTGTACTTTAATACATTGGCTGAACAAGCCCTTTTCCCTGTCGTTATCGGCCTTTTCGAGCCGACTTCATGGTTGGGTAGGTTGGTAACCCTAGGGCAGCGTATGGTGTACTCGAATATTACCACTAGATGTTATAAGGAGGAGTTAGGGGTCAGTGAAGGACAAGGCATTTTCGCTGAACCTCATTATCATTTCACCGAAAGTGTTTTCTCAATTTATATGTTTTATAGACTTTGTGCTCCCATACCGAATTATATTGGATTATTGAGTGCTTAACTGATATATTGCTTCACTGCTAATATGAGATTGTATGATATTAGGATCATTCCTTCCAATTTTGTTTTTCCTTAGCAAGGTTTGAGAACGAGAGCCTCCAAGGAATGCACTAGGTTGTTTGGTTTGGAGACTTTAAACTTGTATTTTGATGTAATTCTTGTATTTTTTGAGTGTACCTAAGAAATTTCGAATGGATAAACTTCTATAGTTGTAACTGTAATCTGGATGGTTGTAATTCTCTAATGAAGTTTAAGGTTTAAACGTTTTGTTGGACTAATGGATATTAAGGTTATCTTGTTAATCGAAGTAATTGTTCGCTATTGAATTGAGGATTGTACTGAGTTCCGGTGAGAGTTGGGCAGGCGATTTGCTAATACCCTAGGGTACACCCTATGGAGAGGTGGGGTCATCACAGTGTCGCAACAAAAGTGCATACGAGTCAAGAGAAGTGAAAGAAACAATTGTAGAAAAAAGAATGACAAGTGACAGGTTTGCCACCCTTCGGTGTTTTAATCATAACTGTGGCTATGCTTATCGGATTGAGATGAATTTTGTGCTATTTTGAAGCTCAGACATAGACCTGAAGACATCGAAACCTAGTTCATGCATTTTCATGGTCAATGTTCACACTATCAGAAGCTTAAGAAAACCGTCAGATCAAATCTGGGCATTTGAGCAATTAGGGTTAGTTTGGTCATTTCACATGCTACAGTGATCCGATTAATCTGAAATTTGGTGAGTAGAAACTCAACTCGACTCCCTACAACTTTCATGTTTTGAGTAAAACTGGTTTGGCCGTTATCATAAAGAAATATGTAGTCTAAGTTGACACAAAAAAAAAAACAAGCACAAAGGCGAAAGAATTAATGGTGTCTGTTATGGAGATAGAACAAAAGACTTATGCGATGTTTTCTCCCACTAAACCTCAATAATTCATTCCAACTCAACACACATGCAAGGCTTGATGTAGGGAAATACCATAATAAAGTAAGTATAACAATAGAAAGGAAATTAAGCAAAACAAGAAGCTTGTTCGATACTAAGTTAACATTTTTGAGTCATATCAGGTGAGTAGAAGCAGTTTTGGAAAAATGGATATAACTCAATGTAGAAAAATCAAAATCAAGCATTGCCGATTGTGTTGGAAACTAGATTCAAAGGTCTTTCCAATGGTATAAGGTCAACCCTAGTTCGATTTCTACAGGTACCAGAAAATTTGGAAAGTTAACTGATTTCCTACTCTGATTAGGTTTGAGCTTAACAACTAATCTACCTTGTTTTGCTTCTTATATCCATTTGATTTGGCTAAAACTCACCATGCATGCAAGGATAATATAAATACATGATTATTAGGCAAGAACCAAGCAAAATTACCACAAAACTTGGAGAATCTAGTTTGGAATTTTGTCCAACTACAAGAGAGAGAAAATAGTCCACATCTTTTCCAACCTCAATCAAGCTCCTAGTCTAGCTTATCTAGGCAAAGATCATGCAAGATTCTCCCATGAGTTTCACCACAAAAGTACCATAATCATCTTTTTCATTTCATCAAACACATGGAGAGCATATAGTAAAACCTAACCTAAACCTTACAAGAACAAGAAACTCTCCCATAGATTTCCATCTCCAAGCATCAAAAACACTCTAATACATCCTAAAATTCATCTAGTATCAAGAATTCATAAGTTTAACATTATCAAAGAGAAGTCATGGAGTAGTTTTACCTTATGCCAAGCAAGAGAAATCCACCAAAGAGTTCACCTCCTCAATTCAACTTGGTAGCCAAGTGATTGCTTAATCTAAATTCCTTCTCAAGTGATTTTCTCAACTAAACAAGAAGATTTTGAACTAGGGTTTTCTGTTTTCTTCCCTTGAGGTTCGTACCTATGAGGGAGTAAGAAAGGGAAAAATGGTTTGAATTTTTGAAAAACAAGAGATTCTATAAGAGAAGTCTTTAGGTCAAGATGAGGTAGGGTGCTGACAAGTGGCAAAAATTAAGCCATAACTTAGTCTTGCTAGCAAAGTAATACACTTAACTCCCTCAAGTATGTTTTAGACTCTAAAATCTACCCTAATATTCATACTTAGGAGAAGGTAATACCCCTAGGGATTACTTATGTGACAGCCCACTTCTCCTAGGTGAACCCTAGGGGCATGTGGCCGCTACTCGCCAGGAGTCACTTGCTCAAATAACTAATAACACTTCAAAAATGAACGTAATTAACCATTCCAAACCAAACCACAAATAATAACATTACTAAATTCAACTTACAACTCAAATTCTTATATTACAGTTCAATGTACTTAAGGTACAACCACCATTCCATCTTATAGAGCCCAAATACACCAAAGTCTAACAATCCATGATTACAAATGGTACAAGAAATAATCCAGCCAATTACACTAAGAAAGATCACAACACATGCTTTCTTTAGTCTCGAGAACGTGGAAATAAAATATTTTGGGGTAAGTTAGAAGCTTCGGTGAATGTCCAGTGAAAACAAGAAAATTCATGTTTTATCAAGTTCATGGACATTTGAATTAAATATCATTTTGTAAAACATTTGAGTCTTTAAAGAATATCATGTAAGTCGAGCATGGTCACACATTCACATTGAAAGTATTTGAGAATCTTTTCATTTAAGAGGTACAAGCAGTAAGCCCTTAAACAATCATTCCACAAACACTTAATTTAACAAACAACATGCATTAAATAATAATTTAGTAAGCATTTAGTTCAAGTATTGAAAAGATACAGTGTCCTCCGGGAGCAGTTGCAGTCCGTCTTGTCCGTTAGTCAACCCCCTACTCCTCCTTATAACACCCAGTGGTAATACCGAGTACACGTGCGATGTCGGTTACCAACCTACCCGACCAAGTCCGCCGACTTCGAATAGGCCGATAATAAAGGGGAAAAGGCCTTGTTCAGCCAATGTGTTAGTACACATGCCCTACAGTCATGCACGAATAATGTACAAACAGTGGAAAAGTACACAGTGGAACAATAAAATGAAAAGTAGGCCGAATGCGATAAAGTACACACTTGCCCTTCACATAATCATTGAAAAGCATTTAACATGTCAAATGAGCAATTCATCATGAAGTATTTCACACTTAAGCAATTTATTCAGAAACAAATATTTAACGCTCATAAGAACAAGTAACACCAAGTATTAATCACATAAGCATGTAACTCACACAACATGCAAGGAACACTTACAAATCCTTCATAAATTATTTCACTTGTCAAAGCATCTTACTTGGAAATAGTGGTAAATCATTTCTTTGCAAATAAGAGTCGAGTAAATTATTTCACAAGTCATTTTCAAATAGTAGTAAAATATTTGATTTAAAACAGATTGGAACACTCACCTTAATTCAATTAAACGAGTGAGTAAGGAAGAAGGCTAAACTTCATTAGTTGGTTCACCCTCGGCAAAGTCTTGGCCACTTGAGCCAAAGTTTAACTATCAAATACTAGCCAAAATATCTAAAACTCAAAACCTTAACTCAACTACTTAGAATCACAAAAACCTCACTACCACGGTTCTTGTTAGGACCATTATCTAAGGTTACACTCATTGAAATTAAGCAAGGCTTATGGCTACGGAAACTAGACTCGGAGTGCTACAATTCACTAGAAAGTTTCGCTTTCAAATTCATTTTGCAAGATAGGTCAAATCAAGTCGCAAGATCCAGTAGTAGTCAAAGCACGGTGTTATCAGTTTACAAAATCAGCCAATTTCCCGAAATTTCTGCGACATATAGAAAATGAACTCGTACACAGATTTTATACCGTTGGAAAGCCCTTGAAGTCTAGTTTCAAACACCACAAACAGAGCTCGATTTCGACTCCCGAGAAAGAAAATATAGCCATTTGAAAATAGGGTATAAAGCTGTCTGAAAGCTATTTTTCCAGATTTGCAAAACCACTTTTGGACGCCATTTGGCCAACAAAATCTTATGGGAAAATGCCAAATTTTGTACACTTAGTCCTCTATACATAGACTAGGTTTGTACCAGAATTCAGTCAAAAACTCATATGGGAAGTCGAGGTTTTAGACGACAACAGTTGCTCCCTGTTTTGAAACAAATCTGGTCAAAATGATACTTTTACCCAAATTTTAGTGAAAATACAACTTTTCACCATTAAAAATTCATGATTTCACTCCATTCAAATATATACTCATAAATGAACATAATACATATTTATTTAGGTAAAATCTAACCAAGATCATAAAATTTTGAAAACTAGCGTCAAAACATTCAAGTGAGGTTGGCCAGCCTTCTTTCTCTTCAAAATTTCCAACAACATCCCTACATTCTAACCACAAAATAATCTCATTTCATAAACCACAAACACAACCACATTCAGGTCCTCAAGTCCGCTACCTAAAAGTCGCCTCAAGTCCACTACCTAAGTTGGGAATTCAAGAGCCCAACACTAATATTCCAATCATAACCATTTCTAGCAAAACTAATCGTAGAATCTACAGATCTAACACTAATAAGGCTAAAGCTAAGAGTTTTAAGGATTATACCTTAAGATCTTTTCAGATCTAGCAAGATCAAGGCAGATCTGATGAAGTTTCACCCACAGATGATGTTCTAAGTTTCAATACCTCGAGATCCTCCAAATTTTCCAAGGATTTGCTTGCTTTCTTCGCCAAAATTCAAGAACAAGAAGAAATCACTCTCTAAGAAGCTTTTCTCTCTCTCTCTCTTGCTTCGTCTCACTCACGGACTGTGACAGCTCCACTTCCCCTAAGGCGAACCAGAGAGGTAAGCGGACCGCTTGCCCAACTCTCGCCAGGACTCAAACATTCATTTATGAAACCATTGATACAAGGTACTTAAAATCGCAGACAAATTCACGCAAAATATAGACCCCCAACATCTCATCAACGAGACATTAATAATAACTCCAAAATACCGTAAACCGTCAAAATCATCCAAATAGTTCAATCTTATACAAAAGAGGAAATCCTACAAAATTACTAAGAGGTAATCCTGCACAGGTACTAGGTTCCTCGATTCTCCTTACTTCCAGGACACATTAAGGAAAACAAAGCTTATGGGGTGAGCAAAGCCAGTGAGGTCAAGAATGCATGCACAAGCGGGTTAAGCGATAACAATTTTGAACAAATAATAGAGAAAACTTCGGGAACCATACAAGATATTATAAAGTAATCACTATAAAAGGATACAGTGCCGTTCCATCTTTCTGCGATTCTCCACGTCCAGTTTCGGTCTGGTCCCAAGCCGTATTTTCAATAGGCATGTTGACACTCCGTTAACCACTATCTCACCGACCGTAAAAATCACTTTACTCTCACCCATCTACTTACACCCCTGCAGGGTCCGCTTCGTCAAAATAGTATTAACATCAAACCAAGTGGGATGGCGGCACCTCCGCTCCATAGGCGTGGTACATACTAACAGTAATTAACATCAAACCAAGTTGGGATGAAGCGGCACCTCCATAGGCGTGGTACATACTACCACTTGGTAAATGGACGAGACTACGCTCCAATCGACTTAACTAGAACCCGACCAAAGCGGGAGGAGGCACCTCCCACTCACTCGAGTGTGGTACATGCAACCGTTTGGTCTTATCAAGCCAAGAACAAGCACAAGTACAAGCACTTAACGACTTCAACTCAAGCAAATTCAAGCAAGGGTGAGCGATAAGTACATCGCCACCAAGTCAAACAAGCATGCTTTTCAAACTAATTTCATCAAACCAAGTATTCGGTAACATGCACTTGAACACTCACCAACAGTTGTGAGCAAGTGAGAAAAGTTAGAAGATCAAACACGTTCTTTGAGGTCCACGGAATCCCCTGAGATATGCAAATTCAAGCAATTAACCTTTCGATTTCCAATTAAAAGGAATCTCGTAAGAATTTGGGAAAATCCATTTTCAAATGTGAAATGACGTGTCGTGCATATACTCAATGAACTAAACTCTCGAGAAATGCTTATAAAAACTTAAAATAGAAAAAGGAGCACAAGCATGGCGTTAGGCGGAAAAGCGGACAGAGCGGAACGAAAGCAGAAAACACACTAAAAGGTGTGAAAGGCAGATTTGACACCTTTTGCCATTTTAACCATAACTCATGGTACAAGTGTCAGATTGAAGTGCACGAGGTGCCGTTTCGAAGATAAGATAACAAGCTATAACTTTTATGAAGGAAATTTTTACCCAAATTCACTCTTTCTAGGTCAAAAGTGCGGAAAAAGTTCCACAAATTTTCACATCAGAATTTCCGACAGGCTAGATTCAAATGATCATAACTCGGCACACAAAAATCCAAATCAAGAAATTCCAGAGGCGTTGGAAAGCTAGAACGGAGGGCTATAAATTTCGTGTTTTGGTCAAAAGCCAAATCACAAAGGATCAACACGAAAAACGAAGCCAAAGTTGCCGATCAGTCATCCATGTTTTACGCTCTAAAATTGCGATAACCAAAATGCATGCAATTCCAATGACCAGTCGATAACAAATATGCAAATGCAGCTTTTCAAACACCCCAATCTCATATTCGCAAAGCATAAATCTCCTGTCTATCTCTCGCTCATAACCACACCAAAATGCTACCAATTTAACCAAGGCTCATGCATGTTTCTTCAATGTGCACCAAAGCACTACTAAGGGATTAACAACCATTCAATGAAGTGAACAAAGCAACTCATTAGGTCCAAGGTCATCAACTCCTCACTAGGGTTTCAATCATCTCATTAACATTCTATCAACCAAACTAGCAACTACACTTTATATAACAATCAATGCATACCTTAAACACTCATTTACACACTAATGGAAACAATTATGGAACATTAAACCAAGAACCCTAAAATTGCTCAAGCTGGCCGAAACTTGAAGCATGCAAATCATCCAAATTTACACCATAATTTCACAAGTTAAACTAAGAACAAGCATTAATTGCACCCAACCATCAATCACAAGCATTACTTCCAACATCAAAGCTTGAAATTAAGAACCCTAACCCTAACCCTAACTCAAATTCATGGCTAGGCATAAATACATCGAAATTAACCAAACCAATCCGTAGAATCATCTCAAAAGCTATCAGTGGCCATGAATGAACCCAAAACAAGAACAAAATTCATCATTTTCATCAACTTCAACCAAATTCCAGCTTATATAGAAAAGGGAAAATACCTTCTTGGCTTATGTTCTTGATGAAATTACAAGCCCCAAGTTAGCCTTCTTATCCTCCTAACTCAACTTCAAGATTGGATGGTTGAAACTTGCAAAAATCCTCCAAGCTTTTCTTCTTTTTCCTCTCTTTTCCTCTCTTCTTTTCCTTCTCTTTTTTTCACGTTTTTCCTTCCCTTTTTTTCCTGCTTTGGCCGGCTCACTTGAGCTATAAAATAGCTGAAGGATAAGACCATAAAGATATTTTAGTCTTGGTCAAAATTTGGTCAAAATTCTCATGCAAAGCAACCTAACAACCTAGGTCATTTTCCACTCTTACCCACATGATTTCTTTTCCTATCAAATTAGTCCATAGGTACTCAATTTAACCTAGCCTATCAAAGCTTAATCACACTTGCTTAGGCCACTAATCACCCAATTACCCTAATAACTCTCGTGCGCGTACAAATTCACACTGAAAATTCATGAAATAACAAACGTTTGATTTGTACATATAATTAGGATTTCAAGAAAATATATTAGGGTTAGTACATTAAAGGTTTAGTGTGCAAACAAATTAGGGTTTTGTCGAAATTTAGGGTTTTCCAAGCAACTAGGGTTTAAATTTCAAATTAGGGTTTTTAGACTTGTAAAACAAAATAGCTAAAACAAAACATTTTGTGAAGTAACACAAACCATATAAACACTTTGGTAAACAATAATGATTAGAATTAACATTATGTTGTGTTAAAGTCGATGTTAAAATTTAAACAAAAATATTAAATAAGTAGGTCAAATAAAATAAATTTTCGGGTCCTCACACGGACCACTCCCTCTCTCTCTCTCTCATACACGGCTGCAACAAGGAGGAGAAGAAGCAAGATGAAGGCTCTCCAATGATGTCTTCAAGATTCAAGAAGTTGAGGAAGAAGAAATTGGAAGAACAAAATTTGAAAGCTTTCTCTCTTCTATCTCTCTAAGCTCACGGCTGCACTCTCTCTCTCTATCCTCAAGTGTGGCTGAAAACTGAAGCAATAAAGCAAGAAGAATGGCTTTAAGGGAGACAAAAAGGTGCAAATCCCTTAAATCATGGAAAAGTGGTCAAACGACCACTTTTTGTTGCGTCGACGCGCGACACTTTAACTTTCACTGGTTTATCTCATTCCTACACTATCCAACCTTAAATCTATATCTGTAATATCTCTACATATGCTCAGTTTCATCCTAAAGTCACTATTCATGCTTTGAAACAAAAATTAGATGCTTAAACTGACCGAAACCAAACACCGGCAAATAATTCTCGAAAAAATCATCTAAATTGGAAAATAATAATTCAAAATATAAATTCACTAATATTTAAGTGAAAATACTTAATATTATTATTATCATCATCGGTTATTTTCTGATAAAAATATAATTTCCGAGCCCTCCCATCCTTCCCCCCTTAAAGAAATTTTGTCCTCAAAATTCTCACCTTCTACTACCTCAGTCGACCCTGGAATCTGTTGACCAAAATGGGTATATACTCTAGCTGGTGCTCGTGGTCGTTTATCTCCTTCAGTAGCTTATTGAGAAGTATCCACATTTCCTTGGCGAATATTACTCTCTCGCTGTTGCTTTCTTGGGTAGTAGTTAACTTGATGATCGGCACTCCCACAAGGCAAACATTTTCGCCCTTTCACCCAACAGTTGTCTTCAGTGTGATTGCCTTTTCCACAATATCCACAAGTTGGTTGAAAAACCATGGCTCGACTACCCCGCGATATTTCCTTTGATTGGATCCTTCTTGTTTGAGTTCTTTGTGATGTAGTTCTTTCCAATTGCTCCATTTTATGAGAAGAAGAAGGAAAAGGTGATAGTCTCACTCCATTAGCCCCTTTTCCAATTTTGAGTGGTGGTACAGTCTCTCTAGAAGCCTCATGGTGATTACTACTACTTATATCTGTCTTTTAAGCTTGAAAGGCTTTCAGTTGGGATTTTGTAGTCTCAACCCTTTGGACTTTCTCAAGGGCATCAATAAAAGTCTCAATTTGAGCTGCTACTAGGGCGTCTTGAATTTCTAAATTGAGTCCTTGAATAAACTGCCTTATTCGCTTTCGCTCCGTAACCACTAGTTCCAGGGCAAATCTAGACAGTTTGGTGAATTGGCTTTCAAATTCTGCCACACTTAAGGTTCCTTACCAAAGCTTAACAAAATCATCTTCTCTCTTTTCTTGGACTAGTGGTGGAAGGAACTTCTCATTAAATTCTTGTATAAAATTCATCCAAGTCCTTGGTGTTTGATCCCTTTCCCATTTGTTTCTTATAACATTCCACTATGCTCGAGCCGCCCCTTCAAATTGGAACACGGCAAAGGTCACTTGTCTCTCCTCTGAATAATCCAATGCATCAAATATGTTTCTTATATTTTCTAACCAATTCTCAGCTTTATCGGGGTCAGGACCCCCAGAAAACTTAGGCGGAGAAAACTTTTTGAAATCTTTCTAAGGCCCTATCTTCCCCTACCTCTTGGTTTCCAAGTTGATTCACTTGTCCAGTTTCATGGCCTTGTTGAGGTACTAAACGTTCTAATAAATCCGTCATACGATTTAAAGCCAGTGCCACTTGATCGTTTGTCTCAGCCCTTGGCCCAGTGTTTTGGTTAGCCACAGATCCACTCTCTTCCTCTTGATTTTGGGGTTGTCTGCATGGACGTCCTCGTCGTGGTCTTCTAGCTTCCATGTTTTTCAACTAATCTATATGGACATGCATTAATTCAATATGAACTAGGAACATACACATACAAGTAACAACCCTTAAAGACAAAAGAGACAAATCCATTTTTGCACATTATATTTTTCACAACACAGTTTAAACTCAGTCATGTCCCAATCTAGCACAAACTAGAGTTCATTAAGTTAAAACACAAGTCACAATCAAATTGAGTACATACTCAGTCAAAAATAGCAAAAAAAAGCAAATAAGTCATTAACAAAACACATTGGTCTCCAAGGTAGAACATTCTACGTTCTAATCCTGTCATCCTCTTACAAAAGGTCAAAAGCAATACGTCACTAGATTAATTAGAAATAAAAGATTCTCATTCTCTAACACGTTCGACTTCATTTCCAACGCTAGGATCCTCAGGGCCACGATCTTCTCCACCTCTCTCTTTTAGTTGTTGTGCCATCCGAGCCAAACGATTATTGGCTTCTCGTAATTGTACACGTAAAATATCGGTTCATTCGTGCTCCTCGAGCACCCTAGTCTCCAACTCTTGAATTTGGTCATTTGCTCTCGCATTGTGGTGACTAACCTCTGCCTCTCATCTACTATAGCTAGCACTACACGGTCGGGATACGAATATGTCATCCAACAATCACACTGACTATCCACCCTACGTCCTGGGACAAACTGCCGAAATGGCTCGCCAAATCTTGTCTGAAACATAATAGAACGAAGTCGCCTCCAAGATAATCCTAGTGCTCCATTTCCTTCCATTCCTACAATCACAACTAGGATTAGTGTTCGAGGTAAACTATTACCATAAATCATGTCACTTAACGGTCAAACTAGTCCCACAGTCCGACATCCTAAACTTAAAGCCTAGGATACACTACAGAGATCTGAAGTCTAAGCTCTAATACCACCTGTGACAGCCCCACTTCTCCCTACGGCGAACCCTAGGGCATCGGCGGGCCGCCTGCCCAGCTCTCGCCAGGAGTCACTTGCTCAAATAACTAATAACACTTCAAAAATGAACGTAATTAACCATTCCAAACCAAACCACAAATAATAACATTACTAAATTCAACTTACAACTCAAATTCTTATATTACAGTTCAATGTACTTAAGGTACAACCACCATTCCATCTTATAGGCCCAAATACACCAAAAGTCTAACAATCCATGATTACAAATGGTACAAGAAATAATCCAGCCAATTACACTAAGAAAGATCATAACACATGCTTTCTTTCGTCTCGAGCCCTGTGGGGGAAATAAAATATTTTGGGGTAAGTTAGAAGCTCAGTGAATGTCCAGTGAAAACAAGAAAATTCATGTTTTATCAAGTTCATGGACATTTGAATTAAATATCATTTTGTAAAACATTTGAGTCTTTAAAAGAATATCGTGTAAGTCGAGAGCATGGTCACACATTCACATTGAAAGTATTTGAGAATCTTTTCATTTAAGAGGGTACAAGAAACAGTAAGCCCTTAAACAATCATTCCACAAACACTTAATTTAACAAACAACATGCATTAAATAATAATTTAGTAAACATTTAGTTCAAGTATTGAAAAGATACAGTGTCCTCCGGGAGCAGTTGCAGTCCGTCTTGTCCGTTAGTCAACCCCCTACTCCTCCTTATAACACCCAGTGGTAATACTCGAGTACACCGTACAGTGTCCCAGGTTACCAACCTACCCGACCAAGTCCGCTTCTGACTCGAATAGGCCGATAATAAAGGGGAAAAGGCCTTGTTCAGCCAATGTGTTAGTACACATGCCCTACAGTCATGCACGAATAATGTACAAACAGTGGAAAAGTACACAGTGGAACAATAAAATGAAAAGTAGGCCGAATGCGATAAAGTACACACTTGCCCTTCACATAATCATTGAAAAGCATTTAACATGTCAAATGAGCAATTCATCATGAAGTATTTCACACTTAAGCAATTTATTCACAAACAAATATTTAACGCTCATAAGAACAAGTAACACCAAGTATTAATCACATAAGCATGTAACTCACACAACATGCAAGGAACACTTACAAATCCTTCATAAATTATTTCACTTGTAAAAGCATCTTACTTGGAAATAGTGGTAAATCATTTCTTTGAAAATAAGAGTCGAGTAAATTATTTCACAAGTCATTTTCAAATAATAGTAAAATGTTTGATTTAAAACGGATTGGAACGCTCACCTTGATTCAATTAAACGAGTGAGTAAGGAAGAAGGCTAAACTTCGTTAGTTGGTTCACCCTCGGCAAAGTCTTGGCCACTTGAGCCAAAGTTTAACTATCAAATACTAGCCAAAATATCTAAAACTCAAAACCTTAACTCAACTACTTAAAATCACCAAAACCTCACTACCACAGTTTCTTGTTCAGACCATATCTAAGGTTACACTCATCGAAATTAAGCAAGGCTTATTGCTACGGAAACTAGACTTGGAGTGCTCCCAATTCATTAGAAAACTTCGCTTTCAAATTCATTTTGCAAGATAGGTCAAATCAAGTCGCAAGATCCAGTAGTAGTCAAAGCACGGTGTTATCAGTTTACAAAATCAGTCAACTTTCCAGAATTTCTGCGACATATAGAAAATGAACTAGTACACAGATTTTATACCATTTGAAAGCCCTTGAAGTCTAGTTTCAAACACCACAAACAGAGCTCGATTTTGACTCTCGAGCAAGAAAATATAGCCATTTGAAAATAAGGTATAAAGCTGTCTGAAAGCTATTTTTCCAGATTTGCAAAGCCACTTTTTGGACGCCATTTGGCCAACAAAATCTTATGGGAAAAATGCCAAATTTTGTACACTTAGTCCTCTATATATAGACTAGGTTTGTACCAGAATTCAGTCAAAAACTCATATGGGAAGTCGAGGTTTTAGACGACAACAGTTGCTCCCTGTTTTGAAACAAATCTGGTCAAAATGATACTTTTACCCAAATTTTAGTGAAAATACAACTTTTCACCATTAAAAATTCATGATTTCACTCCATTCAAATATATACTCATAAATGAACATAATACATATTTATTTAGGTAAAATCTAACAAGATCATAAAATTTTGAAATCAAACATCAAAACATTCCAAGTGAGGTTCGGCTAGCCTTCATACTTTCTCTTCAAAATTTCCAACAACATCCCTACATTCTAACCACAAAATAATCTCATTTCATAAACCACAAACACAACCACATTCAGGTCCTCAAGTCCGCTACCTAAAAGTCACCTCAAGTACGCTACCTAAGTGGGAAATTCAAGAGCCCAACACTAATATTCCAATCATAACCATTTCTAGCAAAACTAATCGTAGAATCTACAGATCTAACAATAATAAGGCTAAAGTTAAGAGTTTTAAGGATTATACCTCAAGATCTTTTCAGATCTAGCAAGACCAAGGCAGATTTGACGAAGTTTCACCCACAGATGATGTTCTAAGTTTCAATACCTCGAGATACTGCAAGTTTTCCAAGGATTTGCTTGCTTTCTTCGCCAAAATTCAAGAACAAGAAGAAATCACTCACTAAGAAGCTTTTCTCTCTCTCTCTTGCTTCCTCTCACTCACGGACCACTCCCTCTCTCTCTCTCTCATACAGGGCTGCAACAAGGAGGAGAAGAAGCAAGATGAAGGCTCTCCAATGATGTCTTCAAGATTCAAGAAGTTGAGGAAGAAGAAATTGGAAGAACAAAATTTGAAAGCTTTCTCTCTTCTCTCTCTCTAAGATCACGGCTGCACTCTCTCTCTCTACCCTCAAGTGTGGCTGAAAAATGAAGCAATAAAGCAAGAAGAATGGCTTTAAGGGAGACAAAAAGGTGCAAATCCCTTAAATCGTGGAAAAGTGGTCAAACGACCACTTTTTGTCTCGTCGACGCGCAACACTCTAACTTTCACTGGTTTATCTCATTCCTACACTATCCAACCTTAAATCTATATCTGTAATATCTCTACATATGCTCGGTTTCATCTTAAAGCCACTATTCACGCTTGAAACAAAAATTAGACGCTTAAACTGGCCGAAACCAAACACCGACAAATAATTCTCGAAAAAATCATCTAAATTGGAAAATAATAATTCAAAGTATAAATTCACTAATATTTAAGTGAAAATACTTAATATTATTATAATTCTCATTATCATTTATTTTCTGATAAAAATAAAATTTTCAAGCCCTCACAACTTATAAATACCAAAAATAAAGTCACACAAAATTATGTGCAAGAAGGTGGAAATAATGCACTTAAAGAAAATTTTATGCTACCAATGTTTAAGAAAATGATATGCACTTAAATAAATACAATGACAAATAATTCATGAAAAATTTAGGGTTCTCACATAAGTATAGTTAAATGTGTTAATAAAATGAAGTTAGATTAAGAGTGAATAAGAAGAAAATTACCTATCAATTAGAGTCTCTATGTAATGTGGTAAACTTTTGAATCTTATTCTATAGAATTTATAATGTGGGATTTCTTCCATAACATTTGCAAGTTTTATAATTCTACTATCTTCACTGAATAGTAGTTGATAGTAGTAAGGTACATTCTAAATTTTAAATCTGTATGGATAATTTCAATATTTTGAATCCAGTAAATTTAGGCCTCACACTATGGTTATAAAACTCAACCCAATCCAATGGTCAAACCGGCCGACCTAGTGAATCAGCCATAGGATCGGGTTGAGTTACTAATTAGATTAGACAAATATTGAATCCATTGACCAATCAATGATTCGCGTTCAACACTTGAATTGGCAAAAAATCGTAGGTTAAATTACCGATTGAACCTTTTCTTATTTAAAATATAAAATTATATTAACCCGCGATTGAACCATGAACTCAGTAAACTGATCACTTCTCTAGGTCAAGGTCCGGGTCGACTTTAGTAACTATCTCTCACACAAATACTTGTGCTATGCACATGACTTAAACATTTATTAAAAAATAATTAAATTTTTGAATAAATTTTTCAGGATTTTATAATGAAAAGCTATTAAAGATCTTTAAAGTCATATATAGTTTCATATGAAATGGACTATGAGGCTTGGGACATACTTATGAAAATTAATTATTTTTTATTTTTTCTTCTTCTTAAAAAATGTAGGTACTTTTTGCACTAATTAATTTTCAGAACATGTTGCCTTACTGCAAGATTTTGTGATAAAATATCCCTATGCAAGGGAATTAAAAATAATTAAATAATTTAACTTTTAGAATAAAGTATTTAAAAATTTTATTATCGTACAAAACTTTTTAAAATCTTAACAATTACATGTAATTTAGTAATTTCTTTTTTGTTGAATTTGAAAGAAATTTAAAATTTTGTTGTATTGGGCAATATTCCTTGTAATTTGCAGAGATCAAAATTTGTACTGTGGTTAATGTGATATTAAGGAAAAAATTTGATAAAATTAATTTTACTTTTTTTTATTTTAAAGTGGTAAAGAATGTGGTATAGAACTCTTTAAAAATTGAAATTATTTGGTGATTTTTTTATTTTGAAAGCAATTCAAACTTAGTTGTATTTGGTAGAATTCCTTGTAATTTGCAAAGATAAGGACTTGTAGTGTGACTAATGTGATATGTAGGAAACACTAAAGTAAACATTTGAAAAGTTAGTTTAACTAAAATTTGTTTCCCTGACTAGGGACATTTAAGAATATTTATTATAAATGTGATTGATATCTCATAGTCAACAACTCTTGTGACTACCATCACATTAATAAATATTCTAAGGACTTTATCAGTTATATCAAATATTAAAACAGATAAAATTGGAAGTTCATAAAATACAAAACTTTAATTAGGAATGTATTTAAACAAAATAATTGTTCTTAGGGCATACATTCCAACAACAGGATCATTGGGGATGCAGCAAAAGGAAAGGATAATGAAATATCACTGTGGCTTATTCACGGAGATTGATTTGGGACTTTAAATTGTTAATAGTCCGCAGCCATGAAAAACAAAAAGAATTGGACTAACCTTTGTGAGGTGTGATATATGCATAACAAGTGCTGAACTAACTTCAAGTACTTCGCCCTTTTTTTTCTTTTTTTGTTATTTTGGATTCTACAATTTCTCTTAAATTCTTATCTATTATCGGGCAAAGACCTTAATTGTCTTGGTTTACAAGAGTTTAGCTTTATGCATAATCTATTTTGCATAGAAAATTCAATTCCATAATGCTCTTTTTACATCTATGCTCCATTATTATGAAGATTTATCAACTTCATTAAATCGACTTTGAGTTATGATTAGGGATAATTTCAGAAACCTCCCTTGAAATTTCTGACAATATCACCTAGTACCCCTAAAGTTTCAGAAATATCACTTAGCTCCCTTATTTTCAAAGTTTTGTATCATTTCAAACCCAATTCAAAATATACTATTAAAATAGTCTTTTTTAGAAAAAGAACATAATTTCTTTCCAATATTGCCCTTCAGTTGCCTTGCTATTACAAATTAAAAAGTATGTTAATCAAAATTTCATTTCTAAGGCAAAAGTATGAGGTATAAATATGATGGAACATAATATAGCAGTTGTTACCATAAAACTAAACTTTTTAAACTGTAAAATGGAAATTTTTATTTAAAATGTTTTAAAACCAGAAAAATAAATTTTGTTGTCTTTTTTAAGGTTCAATTATGTACTACTATAAAAGGGGATTGATTATTTTGGCAAAAATGTAGATTTTTTCTACAAAAGTGTTGCAATCTAGGGGATTAATGATAATTTTAAAACTTTGATGTTGGGTCCATTTTTTTTTTAATATGCTAGTTAGGTGCTTTTTTAGGTTTTTTTTAAGGTGCCTTTTAGGTTTCCAAATAAAGAAAATTTTCATTTTATGTAAGCTAATTTGAGTGAATTTATAAAATTTTATAAATTATTTAATATTTTCATTTTTTTGTCTATATTAATGGCTTGAAAATTTAAAAAAGGAAAAGTGTTTAAAATTGTATTTGTAACTTATTTGAAATGGATGTAAAAATTAATTTGTAATCCTCTCAAGATGCAAAAAAAAATAAGAAGTTATTTTATAAAGTATTATGATGATTTTTATTTGTTTTGTAAATTATTTGTCATGACAATTAAGGAAATACAATAAAAGGGTAATTTTGGAATGAAATTATCAATACACTCCAAAAACTAGTTTTTTAGTATTATATTTTGAATTGGATTAATAATGATACAAAACTTTGAAAATAAGGGAGGTAGGTGATATTTTTGAAACTTCAAGGGTGTTAGATGATATTGTTGAATGCCTCAAGGGAGGTTTCTGAAATTATCCCTTATGATTATCTTAGGTTATTAAATTTTTGAAAATCTCTATTGATTTTGCTGAAATAATTGTGACATATTTCCTAGAATGGTATTTGGAAAAATTTTGTAAATTGAACTAAGTGAAGCAATGATATTATGATAAAGCATTACTCACTGATCAAATAACAATAACATTACCGGTCCAAGTAGCTTAACATATATATTTTTTCATCCTTCATGTTTAGATGTTAACTAAGATTGTACTAAGCATAGGAGAGAGAAACATTGAATGCAAATAACATTTGTCAAACATGCAAAAAAAAAAAAGAGTAACACGTAATAAATTATTTACTAATTTGTCGACTACAAAGATGCTAAAGTAAAACAAAAAAAAAAATATCACTCTTAACAAATATTAGTGATGAAACACTATAGTAGAAAAATGGATAAATATTTGTTATTTATAGTTATTTGGTGGATGATCACCCGACTACATTTGTTAATGATTGATAATCCACTTATTTCTATTCATGCGAACATTAAATCCAATACAGTTATATATCAGGAAACTCTTGAAACTACCTTTCATATTACTTTAATGGATCTAATAATACTTTTAAAAAGTTAAGAGTTTGAGTAAGTTAATAGAAGGGACTATTGAAGTCATTTACCCAAAATTCATTCACAATCTAGGTTGGACAATTCTATATAAGTGTGGCTATCTATTATTTTAAACTGAAATTAATGATTTAAATGAAAATTAAAGCATGTAAGTTGTGCATGTCTATTTTGGACTAAAACTTGTCTTATATTTCCTCAAATATCATAGTAAGCAACAAAACCAAGAAAAGTAATTCATCATATTGGCTATTTATGTTAACCTTTTCATCACAGCATGCTAAAAGAAATTCTCATGTGAAATGAGACTACTATATAGTAGATCGCTTTCAAATGATCATAATAAATCTTTGCTTTAGCATGCCAATTGAGATGATATTTGTTTGGAGATCATTTCTTATCTCAGAAAATGCACCTTTTATAGATAATTTTTTCGATTCAAAAACTCATTTTTTTTCTTCTTTTAGTTTTAACGCTTGCCCAAAGAATAGAAAAAAATAGGGATCAAGCTAAAATTTTATCAAGCGTATTGTTAACACCTATAAAGCTATCACTGTGTCACACCTACAAAAACTTATAGCAAAAGTTTCAGATTGTTAAAGGCTATCTATAAGTTTTCAAACACATCAAACACATAAATGAATATGATTTAAAATATAATAATCAAGACGTAATGTTTGAGCTCTATGTAAAAGAAAAGAAAGAAATCACATTCTTATATCTATTAACACAAACAAATCTACCAAGTCTATGAACTGATAAATGAAGATACATATATAAAATATGAAAGCTTTTTTCATTAGTTTATGTTGGATACAAGATAATTCCTAATTTATTTATTTAAGTGACATATATATTATATTTGAGCATGATGAAAATCAAAAATACATAAAACAAGCTGTATGACTTTTTACTAGAGGAAGCAAAGAACATGAGAATGAGAAACTTCAGATGATATTGCTGTCTCAAAGAATATTAAAATTAAAAATAAGGATACACTTAATTATGAGTTATTTTGAGAGTACAGGATTGAACTTTTAGCATGGGAATAAGGGCATGTGATATCCAGATTACATGTATCAATAAAAGAAGAAATAAACAAGATGAAGATACTAGAACATTCATCTATCTTAACTTGATTGAAATTGAAAGTTTCGCAGGCAATTTACTATTCTAATTGGTTATTGTAAATACTAAAAAAACTTATAAAGGAAATTTTTTAAACTGGCAAATAATCCTCTCTAATCGTTGATTAAGTGTGTGAACTTTCTTGATTGTGTTGCATATCTGGGACTAATTTTATGCTTAAGGATATCTAGTTGCACAAAAGTAAAAATAAAACCAATCTTTCTCTATTGTTTTACTCTACAACCTTCTTTTAACTTTAAGAGATTTGGAATTTGTGTTTAATATTACATTACAAGTCATTTAGATTTAGATTTTTCTTTTTTTTGAGCATCTAAGGTTCTCGAGTTATCTTTTGTCCTAGCTATTTTTTAGTTTTTATCACCTATAAGTGTCTTACATAAAATGGGAAAATAGAAGTTTAAAGTGGTGCTAACGAAAATTCTAAGTTATAGTTAGAGTGAAAGGCTTACTCTTATTATAATCAACCAAAAAAAAATGCAGTCCTGAATTTTTTTGTACAATTTAGTGAACGCTAAAAATATTAAGTGATTTGTAGGTCCCCAGGATTAAATAACACAGGCCCAAAAATGGTGATTAGGTAGTTTAGATATTTAATTTTCTAAAATATATTTTAGGTGCCCATTGGCAATGTGCAATAGATATGTCAACTCCATAAAGGTGGTTTCAGGTGTGGGCACGAGGTATATCTGTCGCCATTTCTGTCTTTAGAAACAATCATAGAGATTTATAAAGGATTATAATTTTGGTCAAACTTGTCAAATTTTAATTATCATAGTTCGAACAAAGTTGCCAAAAATGAGAACTAGTAACCCAAATTTTTTTTCATTCTAGTCAAAGTGAACAAATCTCTACTTTTCAAGAATTGAAAATGACATTCTTGATTGAAATGATGAAAGAATATAAGGGAGCAGCGCAACTTAAATATGTGATTTCTTCAAATTGAGTCATATGATGTATTAATGTTATTGGTTCTCTTATTAGATTAGATAGATGGAGTTATACTTAGTTCATTCTATAGAGATAGGGGAATAGTATTCCTTTATTTATTGCCTTTTATTTTGTACTCTAAAGGTTAGGTTTGATTCCCACTCCTTCCACTTTAATTTGATATTTTAATAAAATTTAAGGGTCGACATCCTATCCCAATGTACAAGACTTGCCAAGAAAGGTAATAAGATAGTGAATGATCAGTTGCAATAGTAAATAAGTTAAGTCTAACGACTTTTAATAAAGTAGGCATTGATCAAATGGTTGAGGAAAATCTAGAAAATAGAATAGTGATCAAATGGTTGAGGAAAAACTAGGAAATAGACCATTGAAACCACAAATATTGGTTCGAAAATATTCATAACAAAGAATAAACTTATACGAATAAATAAAAAAACTTTGCCAAGGCAGCTTAAACATAAATAAATCTACATGAATAAATAACTTTATCAAGGCAACTTAAACATACAAGTAGAAAGAAACAAAATGAGTTTTCGTGAAGCATTCTTCATATTGTGTATCACAGAAATGAAAAATAGAAAAGAATTTGAGTTTCTTTTATTAATGTGAACTAAAACTGGAAACAAATCTCAAAAAATGTATATTCTAAAAATAGAAGGGAAATATAATTCTAAAGAGTCAAGGTAAAATATTTAGGAATCCAAATAAGATTTCTAATATTTAAAATCTCTGTCCCATAAACAAAAATTTTTGTCATGTGCATTGTCACATTTATTTATTATTATAGCCCTTTTGTTCATTTAATATAGTGAGATAAAAAAAAGTGATTAGAAGAATAAAAATATCATAGGGAAACAAGTTTATGATGCAATCACAATTTTAGTTTCAAAATAATCACATACACAAACATACCTGTAATATGCATTTTCCTTCCATTTTTATCAAGTTTATTGTGTATATGAATTTGCATCATAAAGTAATTGTCAAAATTAACTAAAATAGAGAAGGAAAAAAAGTTGAAAAAAAAAAGAAGAAAAGAAGTCCACATCTCCCAAAAAAATAGTTCGAATCATTATACAAAAAGTTTGATTGATTCTTTGTCGTAGGGATAGTGAATCATTAATTAGGTTATCATCATACCATATTCTCATTAAAGATAAAAAAATTTATACTTTTGAAATAACTCATGTTATCTGCAACTAAACTATACTACAAGTTTATAACCAAAAGACAAGCATTACAAAAGGATATAAACAAATACAAAAGAAAATAGGATAGGAAATAATAAAAGAGAAAAAAAGCCAAATTTAATCATCCACCGAGTGATTTGATTTTCTTAAGTTTTAGTTGCATTATACAAATAAATGACGAGTACTACTTCACAATATACACATGCAAGGCACATGCTCTTTCCTAGTTTTACTATAATAAAGGCACTAATGCATAATTTAATGTTTGATACCGTATGGATATGGGTATTTTAGAGCTTCAATATTGGGTGTTTGGTCATTGATGCTATTTGTTTGGGTCCATTAAGCTCTTTTATTTTTACATCAAGCCATTGTATGTGTCTACTAGAATACTTTTGAGGAAGTTTGGAAGCAACAATGTAGCAAGGGTTACTACCCTCGATTAGTCCCCACGGAGCATTAGAGGAGATGGAAAGAAAGGCCACATGTTGAGAGAAAATTTCGGTACATAACCAACACCTCCTTACTTTATTACATATCTAACACTTTTGTGGAAAAGAAACTATAGAAACTTTGGGATATTTTAGTACGAAACTATAGACATGGTAGTTAATTGTGTTAAGTCAACTAGGAATCATCCTGTCCAACTCTAAATAGTGTGGACCTGAACTTTAATTGTTAGAACATCCCACATTAATATTTCAAAGATTTCCAACTATATATATATGAGATATTGAGTCATTCCACTCATTGTCAATTAGTTTTGAGATGAAAATCCAAATTCTTTGTCAGAGTATTAGAGTTGGACATTAGGTTTGTTTGCTATCCCATTTGGGTTTGTTTGCTACTATTTTTGAAGTTTCATCTGTGACTTGGTCCTTTATTTAAACCCATTTGCCAAGTCACGTTTGAGGGAAAGTATTAGAATATTCCACATTAATATTTTATGGATTTCCAGCCATATATATAAGATCTTATCCCACTCCACCCATTGTCAATTAATTTCGAGCAATTATCAGCTGAGTTTGAGCTATACTAAATTCAGCCTATTTAAAGCTCAACCTAACGACTATGGTGGGTGTTGTACTTGTAGGCTACAACTGGGGTAGTGGTCTCGTAGTATCTCTCTCTCCCTCCTTCAAAGAAAGAGAGAGTATTTTGCAAGAAAAAATGGCATCAGATCAGAAGGTTCACACCTTTGACGAGGTTGTTCAACACAATAAGACCAAGGATTGCCGGTTGATTATCAATGGAAAGGCGTATGATGTTGCCCTATTCATGGAAGATCATCCTAGAGGTGATGAATTTTTGCTTTCAACAACTACGAAAAATGCAACAAATGATTTTGAGGATGTTGGCCATAGTGATTCTGCTAGAGATATGATGGACAAAGACTACATTGGGGAGATAGAGAACTAAGAGAAGGCCACAATTCCCCTAAAACACATATACAGTTCACCACTGCAAGCCCAGTATTATCCTAACAATATTCTAGAATTCGTGATCAAAGATCTTACAATTTTTTGTACCCCTCTTGATCTTGGGTTTGGCCTTTGCTATCTGACACGATACCAAGAAGACGCGAACCTATGTTTTGTCATTCGAACCAAACAATGATTCGGTTAGAATCAGAGGTCAATAGTCAATAGATTCGATCGAGGTTGGACCAATCTAAGAATTGGGTAATATCATTATGATGTCATAAATATATTTAATTTAAAAAATTAATATACTATATGAGATTTCTAAAAACATATTAATATCAAGAAAGGTTTGTTCATATATATTTAATGTTTCTAAGATATTTTACATGAAAATACAAATAAAATAATATAATCAAGTAGCAATCTAAACAAATTTAATGCATATTCAACAATTTAAGGGCTTATTTGAAAAGTAATACTAGAATTTAGGACTGTAGTTATAAATTACAAAATGTTTATACTGTATTGATAGTTTTCTAGGACTCTAGGGATCAAAACATAAAATTGATAACCTTCCCTAGATTTTCTCCTTCTTTTCCTCTCATTGCTCGCCCCCGCATGGTTACTCTGCATCTTATCTTTTCCTTCTTACCGTCCAATATCTCTACAATCTACATCAATCCTTCTTCTTTTTTTTTTTTTTTTGTCATTGTTTCTTTTTTCAGTTTTATCTTTGTTGGTTTTTTTTTCCCTTAAAGTCATAAAATCTGAAACTTTTATCCTTTTTTTTAACACTTTTCTGTTCTTCAACTCTTTTTTTAAATTCAAATCTATATTATATCTTGTTCAAGAAATGCAATTAAGGATGAGTTTTAATTGGTTGAAGACCAACTGATGGAACGAATGTTGTATTTGCAAAGGTCGAGTTGTGTATCGATACTCAAAACTAGTTGAAGAAGAAGAAGTGGGGGGCCAAAAAAAAAAAGCAAAAGGAAGAAGTGGGAAAAAACTTGGGATTTTAATTTTTACTGGTTTTACCATTCTCGATCGAGCTTGATTTTTGTCCAGGTTTGACTGAATTTTTGTCAAGTGATTTTATGAGGTAATTCGGACTAGATGCTAAAAATATCATTATTTTAATGAGACAGAGGAAGAAATAAAATAATTAGTAGATCATGGGCCCCCATAAAATTAATAGGAATATATGAGTTTGACTAGTTTAATGTAATATTGGTATTTAGATAAAAAATTGTTCAAAGAGATTATTGCTTTGACAGTATCCCTAACCATAAACATTCATGGGTAGTAAATGATGACTGAGATACATTTACACTAACTGTGGTAAAACTTTTATAAATTAATACCCTTAGAACCATATAAATTCTATTAATTTAAAGGGGTATTAATTAATCTATAGATTAATAAAATTTTAATTTATCAAGTGTACTCACAATTCTATCTAAGGAATATAAACCAATCCATATCTACTTGATTTATAAATATAATTTAATTCTATTAAAATCTTCAATTATATAATAATTGACATCATTTTTCTATTATCAAGATATCAAAAAGATTTTAAAATCCCAAATGATAGTCGTATACGAAAGTCTTCTTGTAGCAAACAAATACAAAATCTTCTTACATATCTCATTGTTAAATTATGACTTCCCATCTAAAAGGTATTCAATAAATGTGTACTTTTAGTGAACTATTAATTTATGATATGAATAGAATCAAAGGGCTATATAAAGTTTTCAAAAAAATTTATTATCTTATTATTTTATTAAAATTATTAATTTAGCCCATTAACTTAAGTTAGGACCAAAAAGATTTATTATTTAATAGAGATTATTAATTTGTCAAGTATTATTTTATGGAGTTTTTATTGTATGTTAATTTAACTTTGGTTAAATATGCCGTTAGGCCCGTCACCCAAAAATCGTTTTTCGCTAAGGCAACTTCCTAACCTTTCTTCGAGAAATCTGATTCACTTATCACTTTGTCAATTCGTAAAAAGATTTCAAATTTTTTCATTATTTTTCTTTTTCAAGTGGGAGGTTTTGCATTCAACACATTCTATTTACAATCTCTTTTCCTTTACCACTCAACCCAACCCAAGTCCCTCCCACGAGCTCCTAGTCAAATATTTTTCTCTCCGATTTCAAAATATTAATAATATAAAGGTAAATTTTTATACACTAACAGTGTATCTACAAGCAAGTTTAGATGCATGCACGTCACCTATGTAAAATCTGATATGCAAATTCAAATTCAAACGATGTATCATATATCCAACCCTATTAGTGTATATATTGATAGTGTAAGAAAGATTAATCCATAATATAATAAAATATGAGAATAACATAGTTGGATATATTTAAATTCTTATGCACCAAATATACTTTCTTTTCTTTGTCTAATTTTTTTTATTTCTTTCACCTGTTGGAAATTTCAATTATTAGACTAATCAAATTTAGTGCTTGAATTAATTTGTTTATTATATGGTCGAGCCTCTTTTGAACTCAACACGTCAAATAACAGCCTCTTCGCCGAGGCCTCGGATCATTAAATGTACTCATTTGGCACATAGTAATGTTTTTTAAAGGGATAATTTCACGAACATCTCTTGAAGTTTCTGATAATCTCACTTGGCACCCTCAAATTTTAAAAAATCTCACTTAGTTCCCCTATTTTAAACTTTTTGTAACATTCAAAACCCATTTCAAAATATAATAATAAAAATCTCATTTTTTGGAGAAAGAATATAATTTTATTCCAAATTTGCCCTTTTCTTGTAATTTTTTAATTACCATAATATACCAAATTCATCTCGTAATTTTTGTAAATAGATAGATGTATTTCATTGATGATAATTTAAAAGTTGATAACGAGATTGAAAAACTCTTTAGTAGTTTTACGTCGTCGATTTGGATAAGTTATGTTAAATTACTTAAACTTATGAATGGTATATAATACTCTTAACAATAACTTACAAAAATTCATAATCATGATAATACCTTTTTGCATCTTGTATCATTTTAGTTTTCAAGCCTTCCATTTAGACAAAAAAAAAAGAAAATTTAAAAATATTTAAATGATTTATAAAATTTCTTAAATTAACTCAAAACACTTTATATTAAAGAAAAATATTATCTTTGTAACTTGCAAAATTCAAATATTAAATCTTAATATACAAAATACGTTATATTTCGTCAATCAGGATAAATTTTCATACTTTTTATTTTTATTTTCTTTTATTATTAATAGACTCAATTTTGTTAATAAAAAGTAAGACAACAAAAGGGCAATTTTGGATTGAGATTAAAACTACTCTCTCAAGATGAATTTTTTAATATTATATTTTTCAAATGGGATGTATATGATACAAAATCTTAAAATAAGGAGGCAAGTGAGATTTTTTAAAATTTAGGGCTGCCAAATGAAACTGTCAGAAACCTCAAGGGAGGTTTCTGAAATTATCCCTTTTTTAAATGTCTAATACAGTTGTGCACTTATAGTGCGAATATGTAATTTATCCAATTGCTAATTATGAAGATCTTAATACAGGTGTGCACGTATAGTGCTAATATGTAATTTATCCAATTGCTAATGATGAAGATCTTATTGCATCCAAAAAAATATATATTATTGCTTCTAGCAGATATATAAGCTTATGGTGCATAATATTGTAGTTTACATAATTTTTTTTCCTGCGCAATTAAGTTTAGCTATGCACTCTTGCTATTTGATTAGTTAGATCACCAATCATGACTAAACAATAGGATATTGTATAGAGTAGTTTACTTGTCTAGTATTTTAGTGTCAAAGTCATTTGTGCACTTTATAAGTTTAGCATAATAATTTAAATATATTTCTTTTTTTAGAGAAAAGAAGAGCCACTCATGAATTTATTTGATCAGGCAAAACTTTTCAGAAATTCCATAAATATAATAAAAATTGGAGTTTGTTTAATTATAAAAAAACATTTATATCAACTAACTAGTATTAACCTGCATAAATTTGTATTCTTAAGCTTCAACATTTTTACTTCTTTTTCTGCTCACACACAACGCACTTGCTAATACAGAAATACAAACTTGTAGTGTACCCATCCATATTGCTCTGTTTATTTCTTGTATTTCCATTTATTAATAATTGGCAGTGCATATATGCATTCCCTATGAACACTGGATGGTTTATTTATTGTGAATTGTGGTGAGGAGTCAAGAACACAGATTAAGAGTTTGATTTGACGGTAAACCGTCAAAATAGGATTAGTTTCTCTGAATGGTGGTATGGTGTTAGTTAACGGCAGTTGTTAAGTTAGCTAACTAAAGTTAAAAACACGTGATTAGTGAAAACTTAGCCATCATTAAATACTTATGACGTGTTTGATATCCAATACTATATTGAGGGAAATGAAGAGGATCCTCACTAGGGAGGAACCTAGCCCGGAAGGTGCCCCTAGGTCCCGTATTCCCTCTGCCAGTCTGTGTGATTCATGTTTCTATAATTGAGATCAAGCATAGGTTACCAACAGCTATTGGCCAGGGACTTGACATGCCGCCAGGCAGACCAAGGTTTGAATTTGACTGCCAGGTTTTGGGAGTGGCGAGGGATTTACGGTTTTCTGTGGGTGGGGTTGGGGTTGTGGGGTTGGGGGACGAAACACTTCTAAAAAAATGATCAAATGTAGATTATCGATTCAAGAGAACTTATTGCAGTTAGGTTATCGATTCAAGAGAACCTATTCTAGTTAGCCATTTGCCTAAGTATCAATATTAACTTGCTTGAATTACGAGAATGTATCTAAACAGCAAGTACTTCAGTTGTAATTAGATAACAAACAATGAGTACTTTCATTATAATTAGATAACAATCAACAGCAGATTGAGTTCTATAACGATTTGTCTAATCTCACTAGTTGTAATGGTTAACTTGTACTCATCTTAATGATTTGTCGAATCACACTAGTATTAATGGTTAACTTGTCCTCATCTTGAAAGTATAAGTTCGCAACCTAGGTAGGTTCCCCTCCCCCCTCCTGCCAAAAAAAAATGCAAAAAAAAAGAAAGAAAGAAAGAAGAAAGGGGTACGACACTCAGTTAATCATATTTACTGGTAACACCATCCAGTTATCACAGAGGAAGACCCCCCAAATAAGGTAAAAAGAGAAAACATTAGAGTGTCGAGGGCGAGAAGAGGAGGGTGGTTGCTGATTTCTTTTTTCCCCTTGTGGGTTTGTTGTAAAATGCGTGCTAGTAAAAGAAAAAAATGTTAATTATGTTCGACAAAAATGAACTTAGCAACACACAAAGATTGACAAGTGATTGAGATCCTAAACTAATTCTTATTCACCAGTTGATCATGTAGATCATATTAAGCATAGGGCATAGTGCCATGCACTAGAAAATGGACCGCAATTTAGGAAACGAATGATAGGACGCCGCAAATTTGGAAAAGAATGACAGGGACATACACTATGAGTAGCATTGGCCTCGTATTGCATTGAAATTTATAAACAGTTATCAGGATCCAGCATTCCTCTTTCAGCTGTAAGCATTAGTGAAGGAATTAGGCTTTAGATGTAGTTGAAAGGTTCTATTTGCTGATTGCCCCCTCCCTACAGTTGCCAATGATTTTCCAAGGGAAGAAAAAACAGAAAGAAATGCTGTTTCAACGCTAAGAGGAACCAAGTTTGAAGTTGGCGTCTTCTTGTAATTAAACCAAAAAAAGTGAAGACTGGAGAAACAACCCAGAAAGCTATAATGTTCTTCAATGGAAAAAAAAAAATCGCTTCTTCCATTCCCTTTGGCAAAGAAAACTAGAAAGAATACCCAACACTTCAAGGAAAGGAGCAGGTGCTGTTTTTTAAACCCCAAAAAAAAAATGTACAGCGAAATTTGCCAATGAAAAACTATACACTACATACCAATTTCTTGCAACTAAATGCCAAGCTCGTGTAATGCATATGTCACCTTCTCCAACTTACACTCAGCGCAATCACCAAGCACATGGTTTTGTGCCTAAAGGAGACGACAAAGCAGAAGAATTTCAGCAGCATCTTCTCCACTTTGCTTGTGGGAATAATATGCAGACTAAAGAACAAAAAACAGCCCCAGTTACTTTGTGGAACTGTGACACAACTCCGGCAAAGGAGGAGGTCAAAAAATTGGTAAACCTCTCATCCAAGACCAAGCCATGTTGAAACGACGACAAAA
This sequence comes from Gardenia jasminoides, assembly GCA_013103745.1. Lineage (NCBI taxonomy): Eukaryota > Viridiplantae > Streptophyta > Magnoliopsida > Gentianales > Rubiaceae > Gardenia > Gardenia jasminoides. The sequence continues at coordinate 30,321,716 of CM023096.1, forward strand.
CAACTGAATGAATGTAGATATATACACGATAACTAAATACACAACTTTACTCTCACTGGTTAATAATCTTCAGACTAATGTCTGATCAAAGCTTGATGTCCGGCTCCACCTGCCTCGCAAATAATCTTCCACGGAGATAGTTTGCTCTGTGCTGCTGCTAGAAAGGGAATGATCCTCCAAGTTGAGCAAGGCAAGGTTAATAAAGGATTGAATATTTGTTGAAGATTGCTGTACCTCAACATCAACTTCATCCATACCCTTAATCTGTTGCCTTGCCCATCCAATTGTTTCATGGTCACCTTGGAGGAGTTTTGCAACCTGTTTTTGTCATCAGATAAGAAGGAAAAATAAATACAGCAAGAACACACACACACACACATTACCCATGGTAATGCCATCATAAATTGGTAAACTGGCTTACAATGCTCATACTAGGACGAAATTGAGGTCCGCGTCTGATGCAAAGACTTGCAGCTAAGACCATTTTCTCAATCCGTTCATCATCATAAGCATTAACCAAGCTTGGATCTAACAAGTCAGCTACCTTGCCTCCCTTCATAATTTGTTTTGCCTGGGCATTATGATAGCAGATCATGCGAACTTAAGAAAAGCAGGAAAGCTACTATTTGTTGATATTCAAAATTTATCATTTGAGACTTTAACTGGTTTTAGGAGTCTTGTAACGAATATAGGAAGTACATGCATCTTGAAAACATTTACTAGTTTCCATCAGATTATGCTTCACTTTACCCTTCCTGTTTATTTCACTTTTTCAGTTTTCCAAACTATACCTTATTACAAAGTCCCAAGTCTCATTATTAATATGTGACCTACCCATGTCACCAGACTTTCTGGGCCCTTTGGATGCCCATTGTCAATTGGCTTCCGACCGGACAGAAGCTCAAGGAGTACAACACCATAAGCGTAAACATCAATTTTGTCAATCACTTTCCCGTGCATGAAGTACTCTGGAGCCAAATAGCTGCACCAAAAAAAAAAAAAAAAAGCTAATTACTATTTAAATAGACAAGGATCAGAGTTGGCGGTGGGAAGGGCGTGGGAGGGATGGGAGGGGAGAAAAAAAGTAGACAGACTCGGAATTGGAAGGGAGAACATCTTACTCACCCAAATGTTCCTGCAACATCAGTGCTATTAATCTGATATGAGGAACTTGAGGATGACATAGCAAGCCCGAAATCTGACAGCTGGAATACCAAGATACAAACATTTAGGGTAAGCAACAGATATGGAACAGTACCATACTTCGAGTACATAACTTTAGACAACATGTTTATCATACCTTGGGCTCAAAACCCTCAGAAAGAAGAATATTTGAAGATTTCACGTCCCTGTGAATTATAGGTTCAGCAGTTTGATTATGTAAATGCTCCAATGCCTCAGCAACACCCAGAGCAACTTTATATCTGTCTTCCCAACCGAATGCATTACTTTTCTTCTGATTACCTATTTTACAAGATAGCCAATTAATACCACAACCTCATATAGATGATTTGCTGCAAAAGTAACAGTGGTTATATACCATGAAGATTATCTTCTAGACTTCCTTGGGATAAAAGATCATAAACCAACAGTAGATTGTTATCCTCAAAACAGAACCCAAATAAAGATATTACATTAGGATGATTCAATGTCGTTATGATCTCTATTTCTGAAATGAATTGCTTAAGAACTTCTGCTGATGGCTTCAGTATTTTCACAGCCAGTTCCTTGCCATCTGGAAGAATCCCTCTATAAACTCGACTGCTTCCTCCTTTTCCTATCATATTATCTGACATACAGTAAAGCAATATAATTAGTAGCATACCTGACCAAAAAGACCAGAACTAAACCAACAGAAAAGCAATTGATGAAGGAAATCAGTACCAGGGCTAAAATTAGATGTGACTGATAGAAGTTCCTGGTAACTGAACAATCGACATTTTGATGAGTACTTCTCACAAAGACCTTCAAGTTCTTTTGGAATGATCTCCAGTGCAAAAGCAGAAGAGTGTGCACTTAGCCCATTGTGAGCTCCAAATGGTACTGTTGTACCCTTATCTTCATCTGAATCAGAACAAAGAAGCTTGTCTTTCTCAGAAACATGGTGTTCATGATCAGGGCAGATAACTGAAAAAGATTGCCGGCTGGGTAATTTCAATATCCATTGCATTACAGAAGACTTCTTGACAGATGATAGTGCAGATGACTTTGGGTTATGCAAAAAGGCCTTTCGGAGCAGAGCCCATCCAGCCTTTGACTCAGGTAATTTCTGAGTCTGGACAGTCACCAAAGCCATGGAGTTGTCCACTTCTGGAGCACTAGATAATGACAACGGTGAAGAGGGATCTTCACAGGAAAATGTACTTGATACCAAACTTGGTGGACAGCTTATCAAGGTCTTCCTTCTCTTCTGTCTGGATCCCATTCCATCAGAACCTTGTAAATCATGTCCCAACGAAAGTGTTGCTTCTCTTCTAAACATTATCTTGCCATTATAAACGGCCATAACAGAGATATCTTTGCCAACAGCTTTTGCACAATATTTTGCCACTGACACTGCTGATCGCATTGGGTGATTGGTTTCAGCAGTCCCAACAACTAAAGTCATTGCACCATAAGACACCGCTTCTCGGGCTAAAATTTTACGAATTGGAGATCCTCTACTGACCTTTAGCTTCAGATCAACCTAAATCAAGATTCATCAAACTCCGTAAAAGATCAAATTCTACTGTAATCCGGATATTATCCATGTGCATTTTCCCAACAGAGAAATTAAAAATTATTCGACAAATGTTTTATAAATTATTTTTAAAAAAAGTCCAGGAGTGAATTCAAAAATGAATTAAACACTATCAGTCATGCCATGGATTATTTCCTCCTCCATGGCTCAAAAGAAGAAAAGGAAAAGGTGATCCACAAAAATCTGAAATTAATATAACTTTTTACCCACGAAGCTGATATACTCTATCTATTCTCAAGAAATCAAATCCCAAATGTTTCCTAGTTTTTTTGTTCCACCCCTTCTCAGCAAAACCAAACAAAAAAAATATATGAAGGAAAAGCTAATATCAACTAAATAAAGAATCCCAACTTTCACATGCTATCTTAAATTCATCATTCTTCCTACAAACACATATTATCCTACTTTTCCTCTCTGTTTCTTACTTAAGGCCTTAAAAAAAAAGAGTAAAATTCCAGGGTAAATATTACTATACCAAAATAAAAAATGAAACTCAAAATGTCATGAAAAATTACCTGCTTTAAATTACAGAAACCTTCGTAAGCAGCAAGCACCGAATCAAATGACTTCACTAGAGAAAGCAACGTCGCTTTATCTTCTTCCACACGGGAATTTTAAAAAATAAATATATAAAAAGTTCATCACAGAATATTAAAAAATTATCAAAAAAAAAAAACCAAAAAACTATTCTCCTGGGAGTGGAGGGAGCAGAGCATACCGGTTTTGGGATCAATGACGTGAAGAGCAATGACTCGATCCCCAGACTGAGCAATCTTAACCAATGCCCAAGTCAGCAACTCCTTACTCCTAGTATCCATTTTCACTCCGACCACCACAACCGCTCCAAAGCCGTCTCCGGCGTCTGCTTCGCCGGAGCCGTCTTCTCCGCTGAAATCATTATAATAATTAACACCACATTTACAGTTTCCCGCACTACAGTTCCCCATCACTTTCATTATATTCGAAACTAGATGCTTCAACGCCTTCTTCCACCACAAAACGCCGCCGTTTCAAAGCTTTCTCAGTCTCTCTCCGGCAATGGGAAGAGAAGATGAATTATTCCACTTTAGGCTTTTTGGTTTTGTTGGGAATTGGGACTGATAAATATAAACAGCGAAGAATAGAAAATGATTGTAGGGGAGAAATGATTCGGTACTTTTCGGATTACGGTGGCGACTTTTGGACCCGAAAAGATGTGACGTGTTGAGGTCTTGTGTCAGTTTGACTTTCTATTTTTTTTGGCTTTTAGAATGGCTGCTTTAATTTACATTAATTGATGGAATGAATTGCCCTTTTTGGTTTTCTTCTGATTGGAGAAATAATAGTAAACAAAAATTTACAATTAATGGAGAACAATTGAAGTGATTATATTAACTTAAGAAAACAGTAGTAGTAATGTTTATTATGGAAAATTCTAATTTCGTTCTTTTTCATTAGGGCTCATATTTACTTAAAAGCAAAGTTCAAATCACAGTTTAGCTCAAAAATTTAAAAAAAATCATAGAATCTTCACTGGTCATTAGTTGAAAGAATTTCAATCTTGGTTTTCGTGAGATAGGAGAAATAATTAAAAATATAAATCACAATTAATAAAGAATATTTGAAAGGATTATACCATAGTAAACAATAATACTCTCTCGTATGGGGAATTTTAAAATTTTTTTCCTTTTTCAATAGGGCTCAAATTTACTTAAAGGTAAAGTTAGATCAGAGTTTCATCAACCGTCATGATCACTTTAGCGTTAGTGCATTAGTGATTGCTTAGTTTTTTTTTAACTATAAAAGCCATATTCGGTGTATAAAACATTCCAACTTAAAAAAAATTTAGTTTTGACATAAAGAACAGAATATTTAGTCAGATTTTGTAATATAAATGTTATTGAATTACCCTTTGCACGTTTTGGAGTGCTTGGACACAGACATATGTGTGTGTTGAAATTCCTCATGAATTTACATTTAGTTAAAGTTTAGGGGGCAAAAATATTAGTATTACAATAGGTGATAATACTAGCATGAAAGTATGGAAAAATGATTTCCTACATCACAAATATTTTCAATTTTGCTTCATAAGGCATAATAAAATCATTACACGTAGTTTCATTGAATCAAAAATTTAGGGAAAGAAATTAATGGATTTTATGAAAAACAAAATAATAAATGGGACCCTGGTTGTTTGACTAACTGTTGGATTATTGTACTTCAAAATAATATGTGTGTTTGGATATTAGATTATTTGGGATAGTTTTGTGAAAAGATACTGTAACACTTTTTTGATATGATGTATGTGAGATAAAAAGGTGATTGGAAACTGCATCGATGATGCAAACAAAAAATTTTGGACAAATAATATCCATCCAAACAAACCCATTTTTTTTGTCTTTCAAGCATAGTACGAGAGGACCAATTTAATATCAAAACCCTAATTATGTCATGTCACAGTAGTTGATTACTAATATCCTAATATCCCTAGATTAGTCAGAAGATATACTTTTTAGCTAACTTCACATAGTATTTCTGAGATAATACCAGTAATTAATGCAATTACATGTCCGCAATGCAATTAAATACTTAAATTTTCTATGATTCACTGTTTTCAAGCCTAATTTTTACATTTAACCCCTAACAAAAGTTTAATATATTTGGCCTTGTTTGGATTGTGATTTTGTGCAGAAAAATTTTTACATTTTTCATAAATACATTTTCCAATCACATTTTATGTCACACACATCAAATTATTATAGTATATTTTCTTTTTTCACAAAAACTCTTAAAAATAACAATCCAAAGGAGCTTTCGGTTGGATAAGGCAACATAGTAATAGCATCTTATCATATACATATAATGGTATACATACATGACAGGAGGCATCAGACAAATGTGTACGGCTTTGTAGCTAGAGAACTTATTCGGTCAATAGATATTTTCTATATATACTATTTTAACTTTCAACCATTTTGTAGTAGCAAAGAGAGTCCATCACGCAAGAAATACTAACTAGCAAATTTTGGTTTACTCAAGAAACGAAAAATGCTTATATCTGGATGTATCATTGTTGTTCAATTGGTTATTTTAGGCAATATGATAGTAACATGATGGTCCAATAGCAAATTTTAGATTTTTGTTCAGAGTTAACACCAAGGTTAGATAATTTTAGTAGGATCTGTGGTGAGTTTATTACTATACAGTGTGATAGAAATTTGTAACACAGGAGAGACAGCAAATAGGCAATAACTGAGCAACAATGCAAATGAAAGTTGGCCACTAAAAGCATTTAAAATCTCTTTTCAAGTGGGGATTTCAAACCTTCTATAATTATAAAATTCAAGAAGATGTGTAACGTACCTTCTAGTTTAAAAGTAAATTTTCAGTATGTATTTATCAATATTAAATTCATGATACATGTATAAAAGTTGGATTTCAAATTCAATTTTTGCACAATTATCATTCATCCAAAATTGATAGTACATATACTGTTAGTGTATATAAGATTAATTCCTACCTTAAGTACATCTTAGGGTGTTTGAATAGTCTCTATGTTGATCCTTGTTTTAAAAAGTTCTTTAAAAAAAAGATTGATTACTCCACGTAGCTGCAAACTAGCTTATTTTCGGTTCATAATTGTTGATGAAATTACAAAGCTTGCTCATAAACTAAGGCACCAATTTGCTATGCCTTTTTTCTCCCTTCTTTGGGGGGATTTTACTACCTTATTGAATATCTATGAGGGAAATGAAGTGATTTATCAATAAATCGTTTTCATCTCATAAAATTACACAATACGCTTAATTTTTTTCTTTATAAAAGCTCCGCGGCTTAATGTAGAATTGCTCATTGACCTGAATAAAATGACATGATCATGAAGTAATTCCTTATACATACTGAGTAATGATTCTAGCAGCTATAACAGAGGTGTCTTTTGATTAAAAAACAACAAAAAAGAAGTGAAAAACGTAGAAAACTACAAGCAAAGCAAGGCATCCTCCTGACACAAGAAGAGAAAATAAAGTAGAAGACATCTAAAGAAATAAAAAGTACATGAGACTATAAAAAGTTCATAAAGCAAGGAATTTGGACCAAGGAGTCACAAGGGGATCATATTCCTTGACGTCTCCCACTTTCCTCTGTCTGAAATCAATTCCATGTCCGCGAATAAAAAATTTGGGTTTTGAATTATGTATTTGGTATGCCTTGCGTTTCCAAACAGTTTCCCATACTATCATTTAAAAAAAGAATGTTGCTAAAGTAGTATTCTACTTTATATTTGAACTCTCGGCCCTCCAAGGAATATTATTATGCTTTTAAGTTGTCAGAATTTTAAAGGATTAGTGCTTTTGCAGTTAGACAGAAGGGTTTATTTCTATTATTGTTAGGTTAGGCAAAAATTTTTTTTTTTTTTTTTTGGGTTAACCTGGCCAAGGAAATAGCCATCAAAATGTCATTTTATATTTTGTAGCAAGGCAAAGAAATTGGTAAAATTGGTCTCACAAAGGTTGGTGGATTGGTCTTTTTGGTTTTAGTTTGTGTTACAAGTCAAATGCAGGGAAAAGTAAAAATTAGTTATGATTATGTTTAATTTGCCTAATATTTTCGAAACTAATTTCTTGATTATAATGAGTAGAAGAAGAAGAATTTCAATTCTCAAAACTTGAGCGAATTAAATTCTTTATTAGATTTGTCCTTTACACTTGAGTGAATTAATTTATTTATTAGTATTTCTGGCAAGAAGGAAAAGGGATCTTTCAAACGAGATATGCACAATGGGTTCATTTTAAGATATCAACAGGGAGCTCATTTTTTGTGTTTAAAAATAAAAAAAAATAAAAAAAGAATAGATATGGACAATGTAATGGCCATCCCGATTATGACAATCCAATGTTAATCCTCACTATTTTTTTAATCCTCACTACAATATACAACTATCTATCAAAAAAGTGAAAACAAATAGTCTAGATTTGGATGCATGCGATTTCGAAGAGAATCAAGAATGCGAATGCGAATTCGCCCTACAGAAAATTTTCTTCTTTTTTTTTTTTTTCTCTGCGTTGGTTTTCCCCCTTGAATCAGGCTATAGAGTGTTCTGTTTGTTGATTGCCATAATTATTTTAAATTCAAAAGGCACAACAAACTTAGGCCTCATGGCATCTTTGAGAACTGCTAAAAATTAATCTATTAAGAGTTTTTTGGGTTTAGCATGTTTGATAATAGAAATACCTTACTAATTGGGTCTGCTTGGATTAGTGTGTTTTTAAATTTGGAGTTTTTGTTTTTAGAGTTTACAATAATGCACTCTAAAAACGGTTCAAAAAATATCTAGTCCATACAATCTTTCAAATACAGGCAAATGAACCTAACAAAAAATAGAAAAAATTAAAATATATATATATATCCTACCCCTCTTTCTTCTTTCACCCACCAGTGCCTCCATCACTACCATGCCTAGGGGTGCAAACGAGCCGAGCCGAGTCGAGTTTTGGCCTTATCAAGCTCGGCTCGACTCGTTTTTCATCAAGTTCGAACTTGAGCTCGATCTCGACGAGCTCAAAAAATGAAGCTCGAGTTTAAATTCGAGCTTAATTGAGTTTGAACTCAAACTCGAGTTCGAAAAAAATAATAAATAATTATTTTATTTTAAAAAAATAAATAAAATATTATTTTTCTTAATAAATAATAAAAATATTAGGGATATATATGTAATTTTACTATTAGAATAAAAATAAAAAATAATATACATATATATATATATATATATATATTCGAGCCTATCAAGCCGGTTCGCGAGCTATCGAGTCTGAGAAAGTCGAGGTCGAACTCGACTCGAACATGGAAACGAGCTGCTTGAGCTCGATATTTTCGAACTCGAGTCGAGGTCAAATTCTAGCTGCTCGCGAGCGGTTCGAATCGTTTGCAGTCTTACATGCCACTACTATGACAGCCCCACTTCTCCCTAGGGTGTCTGTGGATTGCCTGCCCAACTTTCGCCAGGACTCAATAGCCAATATAAACCAACAACTCAAAACTTACAAAACTAAGTTCTCCCAGATTCAAAAGTCAACCATGTAGCTACATAAATTCACACCACAACTCAAACTTAAAATTCAACAGGGAATTAAGGATACAAGACCAACATCTAAACTTATCCATGATAGGGTTCACTAGTACATCATCCCTTATACAAAAGTAACAACAAAACTTATACTACTCGCACGTACTTTCAACCCTGAGTTCAAGCAAATCCCCCTGCTAAGGAAAACAAAAGGAAAATAGGGTGAGTTAAAAGCTCAATGAGGTTCCAAAAGCATGCAATCACATTAATACATAGGAGAACTCCAGTAGTCAAATATCGCATTTAAAATGTGAAATAAGGGACAAATATCACAACCAAGTACAAAATACATCAAGTCTCTCGACTAGGAGACGGTATTCATGAGGAGAACACTGCCCGAGTCTCTCAACTAGGAGATGGTGGTAAAGAACACTACTCAGGCCTCTCGACTAGGAGATGGTATTCACGAGAAGAACACTACTCGAATTAGTAAGAAGTCATAAGACAAATATAATAACAAATATATTTAAAAGGATACGGGTGGCTTCCAAAAGCCAATTCCACTAGAGCTTGATCATAAGATAGCCCGTTGACTCCTCATCAACTTTTAAGTCAAGAACCAAAGTCCGTAGATCACCACTTTACTCCACAACCGTCCACCGTTCACCCCCTTACCGGGCCCGAACACCTCAACAAATCAAATGTGGATAATACTCGAATATACCAGATTTCCGGATTCACATATCATACCATGTGGTTCGTCAACTTTCCCGACCAAACCCGTGCTGGCTCGAGTCGATTGACACACCAATTAGGTTTTGAGCTCGAAACAAATCATATTTGTCGGTGGGATATCACCCAAGCGACTCACAAATCAAATGTGGCCAAAGTCATTTCACACGAATTCAAATATCCAAGTACAAAATTCCAAACACAAGAGATCGAGTGTGATAAAGTACGCACTCGTCTCGATCACATTAATTGGCTCACAAGCCACAAGAATACAAATCATCACATAGTTCAAGTATTTCAATATTTCAGCTATCAAGTTGGTCAAGTAACAAGCATGAAACACTCACCAAGTCGAGTAAAGTATCTTCAAGTATTCGCACCCAAGTCCTCTCTATTTCCTCCTTCCAAATCTATTAACAAATAAAGTGGAACATATTTAAGCTCGGCTAACCAAACAAGAAAACCTAATGCATGTGCTCATTATTCTTGTACTTGATAAAATCACACTTGAATGTACAATTTATAAAATGACCAATCCCATTTTAAAAGATGATCAAATGAAAAGTTTATCCACATGTTAGAATCATAAATGAGTGGGTCGGGACAAAACAAAGTTGCACAAGAGTCAAAAGAAATGAGAAAAGCATTTGTGTAATGAAAACGGCATTTGACTGATTTGCCATGCCGCGGTAATTTACTCATAACTGTGGCCACACTTATCGGATTGGGGTGTACTTTATGACGTTTCGAAGCTAAAACCTAGCCCTACAACTTTCATGAAGAGGTCCAACATCAAATCATGCTTAATCATAGTCAAAATGGCAAATCTCAGAGAAGCAAGAAAACTGTCGGAATGGCTACAGGCTGGTCGAACAGTCTCGGGAAAACAGTCATAACTCGACGTAGAAAAATCGAAATCAAGCTCCGTCAGTGGCGTTTAAAACTAGGTTCATAGGGCTTTCTAACGGTATAAGGTTTAGGCTCTAATTCATTTTATACAGTCAACAGTAACCTCGGGAATTTCACTGTTTTTCATTCCTGTTTTCCTGCGAAATTTTCAGCTTTGATGCTTTTCTTCAATCAACCCTTTAAAGTCATTTTCATCACTTAACAAGGTGTTTAACAAGTTAAAACAGCAATTAACTCCATCATCAAAGCATCACAAATTAACAAACAATTCATCAAACACTTGGTGGCCAACAAATAAAACCCAAACTCTATTTATCAAACACAAGATTTCCTTCCATAATCTCTCCTCCCAAACAACAATAAGTACTTCAATTACACCTAATCAACATCCTCTTAGGATTTAAGGCTCATTAAAGCATGATTAACAGAGGTTTTACCTTGCTAGAAGAGTGAGAAAACCACCCAAGAACTTCACTCCTTGCAACCAATCTTGAAGTTGAAGTAGTAATCTAATCTAGGTTTTCACCTAAAGCTGTTTTTCCTTCACTAAAATCACCAATTTCTAGCTTAGGATTTGATGTTCTTTAAGCATAAAGTGGCCGGCCAAGGAGGGAGAGAGAAGAGGGAAATTTAGTTTAAATTTTGGAAATGGAAGGTTTAAATAGAAGACTTAAGTCAAGGGGTTAATGATGGGTTGACAATTGGCTAAATCTTGGCCATGAATTGAATAATATCTTTGCAAATTGCCTTCTAATCCCTTAATTAAAATGTGACCCACATAAAACCACATAAGTTTCATGCATTTGTCCATATAAAATATGAAAAATGAAATCCTAAATTAAACTATACAATACACATGAAATTGAGTACTTTAGGAAAATTAATGCACTAAATGATTATATGATGCACTCAAGTAAAATTCCCTCTTTTCTTCCTCTCTCCTTTTTTTTTTTTTTCTAGGGTTCTCACAACTACTCCTCCATCCTCCCTCTTCCTCGCGAGCGGCGCGAATTGTTTGCAACCCTACATGCCACTACTCCTCTATCCTCCCTCTCCCTCCTCCTCCTTTATCCCATCTCTTTCTTCCTCTTCCCTTTCCTCCTTTTCCCTTCTTCCTCCCCCTCCTCCTCCCTCCTTTCCCCTCTCTTATGTTTTCCCCATAAACTCCATCCCTCACTTCTCCCCTCATTTAATTTCTCTTTATTGCACATAAGCACTCTATCGTACAAATACATATACTTAAACCACCATTTCTTAATTGTTTTACTATTTTAATTATTTTTCACACAATTTTCTTTCTCTCCAATACAAGAAATGCATAAACATTTTTTTTAATGTTAAAATTGTTACATTGTCTAGAATTTCAATTCAGTGCTTAAATTCAAGTCAACATACATATCACAGATATCTTTATATTATTCCACTTAAAACTTCTCTAACTATATTTTTAACACAAAAGAAAAAAGAAAGCAAAAGAAAATATTACGTTTCTTTGTCATATTGGTTTACGTATTAAAATTTTTTATTTCAGGGATGCAGCGCTATTGATTACTAATGAGAATCCTTTTCATTAATTCTTGATCAGGCTAAACAAATCAACAATCAATCCATTAGTTCCCTCTTCAAAAATGTTTTACCCAATGTAGTTTAGATGAGAGTAGAAACCAACCAAATCATTATTTTGCCATTTTAGCGATAAATAATGTGAAATAATTGAACACTCAAAGGATTTTTTCCCAAATTTTTTCCAGCTTCGTCTTAGTACTTGTTTTTTTGGCGATGTTAAAGTTAATTATAATATTGTTACTACACTTCTTTCCAATTTTTTCAACATATGAAATGACAAATATGGGAGAGGAAAAAAAAAGTTACATTCTAGGAGTATGTATCAAATTTGCGAGTAACATCAACATTTTCCTTTAAAAAAATTTTATGACAATTTTTCCTTAAGTAAATATGTCTATAAAATAAGGAAAAATCCAAAACAGTATTTAGAATTTTTAAGACACATTTCCAAAAAAAAACTTTAGAAGTTTCTTTCGGAATCAATCAAATTCTATTTGTCATATTTCCATTTTCTTCTTAAGTAACAAAAAATGGAGCGGTAACACTAGCAACTCATCCGTTAATTGGATTTCTGAAAAAATTTTCAAGCTCCTTTTCATATAATTCATCTTGTTATTGTAACAATTACAATTTTTATTTTTCTTTTTAGTAAAAAAAATTCCCAACGACAACTCATCCCTCTACGTCCAACTAATTTAATCCAATTATATCCGACTAATCTGACTACCCAGGTTGTACACACAAAAAACAAAATACAGTTTTTTTTATTTATTGAAATAATCCAATTTATGAAATTTTTTAACAAAAAAAAAGAGGAAAATCCACTTGTATATTTGCAATTTAGCAAGGATCATGTGGGCACCAGTAGAAAAACTGCTGCGGTAGAGCCCACCACGATCTCCCGCACGCACTCCTCACGTTGGTTGCTTCCTGAATCCAAGCCATCCGTCAGCCCCGCGGCCCAAACCGTCAATCGGATCCTCACTTGGTCACGGCGGATCGGAAATCGAGGATTGGTCGGTTTTGCTAACGGGCCGGCGACTCTCCACGTGCTTCCCGGACATCGGTCATTTCATGTGGGGACCCATGTTTGGACAATAATATGTCGCAGCACCAATCAATTTTAATCTAAATTCTTTAATCAATGATGTTGACTGTTGCTCGGGAGGGAGACCAAAGGTAGCATTAAATTTTACTCAGTTGCTTGGGAAGGTCCGGTGCATGGCACTTTATGCTGCAAGCCTGCGACGTGGACCGCCGTTGCTTTGTTTCATCCCTTTCATAAATTTTTCGTTGGTCAAAATCGCGCTGATGTTTTTCTTTTAATTATTTGCATGGGAGGAGGGATTTATTAGGAGCTAGTGAGATTGGAATTAATTCGAAGATTTTTTTTTTTGTATTGGGATTGCTAAAATGAATTGTAATTGATGAAAAAACGATGATACCTTTTCTAATATTAATCTTGCAACAAGAAAATGGAAATATTCTTCTGTGCATATGAAAAGTGTTTACGTTGTATACTTTTAATGTGTTTTATTGTTTATTTTTAGTGTGTTTTATTAATTTTTGTATCGAAATAATTAAATTTATAGTGCATTTTGCATCTTGTAGTTAAGTAAAAAAAATTGATATCTATGGATTTAAATGGTTAAAACTTCATGTTTTATAGATTTTAACAATTAATGATTCAATCATCAATTGAAGTGAAGTGAAAAGATATTTAAGTATTTCTTGATGATTTGAAGTGATTTCAAGTAAGTACGAAATGCAATATGATCAAAGTGTGAAATGCAATCAAGTGGCAACGAATAAAAGATTGGCTGGCTTGACATGTTCTGGTATTTCATTTATAACTTGAGTTATAAGTATTGGATTGAGATAAATTTTGAACCATTCTAAGATCTACATTTCTTATTAAGATATCAAAATCCAGTTCATATGTTTTCACGGTCAAAAAGTTGAAATGTAGTCCTGCATTTCTGCTGCTATACTTTAAGAATGGTTGCTATCAGGGATACTTCTATCATTTCTCAAACGATAGACTTCCAAATGACATGAATCTCGATACATTGGAAAGCTAACTTAATGAACTACAACTTTCATATTTTATGCAAGAGTTAGTTGAGCTTCCATCATCAAGAAATTTACAGTTGAAATTGATGCAAAACAGAGCAATGTTGAAGATTCATCAAAAAGTACAAAACTTGCAATAATGCAGATACACGATCCAAACTCATGAGGCTGCCTCACGGATCTTGCCTCATGAAACTTTTCAGCTTGCAACTTGCAACATGTTCACATAAGCTTTTGGACTACTTTTTCTGAAAGAATTTCGGTTAGATGTACATAGAAAAGCATGAAGATTTCAAGAATCAAATTTTGGCAATTCCAAGAAACAAGTTGCGTGAACTTGAATATGATTACATAGGGTTTTGATCTTCTATATGTGAGCTTATTTTTGTAACTTCGGACCTAGACCTAGAGGAACTGTCACAAAAATGTAGTTTTCCACTAGATTTCCTTAGTTCATTAGTTTATTATACTTTAGTGTAGTTTTCATCCAATCTTGTATGTAACTAGGCAAAGATGAAGTTGAGGACGAAGATGGAAAGCTTCGAGTTCAAGCAATAAGGGTGAGTTCTTTTCTATCACTTTATTTTTTGTATTGATTTTTAATGTTTGGTTATTATACAAGTTTGATTCTTGTTTTCTTATTCTTCATGTCTTGGCAGTTTTACACCTGGAGATGAATGAACTATCTGTGCATAATATGTATTCTTTTTATGGTTATTTGAGTTATATCTTGTGCAAATTGTTTAGCACTTTTGTTATTATGATCATGACTAACTTGGTACCATTAGTTGTGATTATCTAAAACTGTTATTTTATTAATGAAAGGTTATGATCTAATACTAGTTTATAGAAGTATTAAACCTAGAGAGTTAACTTACGAATGTAGGATTGCACCTTTGTGGTTTTAACCATTTAATTTCATAGAATTTAACGAATCTATAGGGAGTTTCATCATCATGTAAGTAGACGTGGAGCAGTTATAGGTATGTTTAGTACATCAACAAAAGCGTTTATTACGTATATTAGGAAATTATGTCATAACTTGCCAAGATAATAAACTCAATTAACTGGTAACTTCTCGTGTATGAGTAGTTAGAAATTCCATAGCATTATAGCCCTAGGAGTTTTTCTATTATTACTTTAGAAAATTTGCTAATTTAGCCCCTCACATTTTCAGAAAAAACTTTTTTAGTCCCTCACATTCAAAATCAGCCAAAATAGTCCCTCACATATAAAATATGTGCTTGTTTGGTCCTAATGCTTGCTTTTGCTCATTCTCTAGTCAAAAATTGTATGCCTCTCTCATGTGAGCATAATTTCAAGGGGTATATCTAAAAAAACACTTCTTTTCCCGCTAGTTTTTCCCTAGTTTCTTCATATTTTACCACCAAACTCTAATTGTTTAACATTAAAATCAAAATTGAAGAAGGAAAACTCAACTGGATAACTTATAAGTAAGAAAGAATATCAAGAAAATGAGCACAAGAGATTGATCTGTTGAAAATTTCTATGGATCCAAACAATAAGTTATGTCATTGTGGTAGAGAACCTATCATCGTAACTTCTTGGAAGCTTGCAAATCTAGAGAGGAGATTCTACGGCTGCCCAAATTATGGAGTAAGTTTTTAAATATTTCAGTTTGGTTTCGGGTCTGAGGGTGGAGCTTTGGTTTTGATATGTGATATTCTTGCATTTGGTTTTAATGTCAAACAGTTAGGTTTGGTGGCTAAGATATGACGAAGGGGAAAAATCAGAGGTTAAAGAAGCTTGCTTTTAACCAGAGAAATGAGCAAAAATGAGTATTAGGACCAAACAAGCATATTTTCTATATGTGAGGGACTATTCTGCCTGATTTTAAATGTGAAGGACTAAAAACTTTTTTCTGAAAATGTGATGGACTAATTTGGTAAATTTTCCTATTATTTTTACTACTTTTATTGTATGTTTCTAATAGAGATTTACTTGTTTTAATTGCAGTAGTGTAAATAATAAAGGAGTTTGAATACCACTAGTAATTACCAATATTACATGTACGCGAATGTTTTCTATACTCGTGTATGACTTGTGCGCACTTATAGTAGTGGAAATTTGAGTTATTTTTAAAGCTTGCCAGTAATTAAAGTTCAAACGCCCCATGCATCAATTTGCATGTATCTTCCAATTGAAAAGCACAAGAAGATGTTTTGGTGTTAAAACTTTATGTCACTTTTTTGTGTTGTCTAATTTACCCCTACATAAGTAAGGATTTGATATTTCTCCCTTCTATCGCTTCTATAAAAATGCTATTCTGAGAATAAGAGTGAGATTAGTGCATAACCAACTAAAATAATCGATTGGTTTAAAACACTCAAACTTAGGCTATGAATCAGATTTTTAGTTACTGTTTCCTTCTTGCTAAGAATTTATGTGTAACTTATTCACGGTTCAGCCCTTTATGCCTTTTCCCCCTTTCGGTTACATATTTTACACGTGTGCATGTTTCTTAGGATGAGCAGGGAGTTTGGTCTTAAAAGAACGCTAGTAATCGGGCACACTCAATGTGTGTGGACTTTGAGAAACATATGATGCACCAAGAAACATGAACAATATGTGAACATGAAAAGAGAAAAAGCGCAAAAGACGAAAGGTTAATGAGTAATAAATAAATTCCTTAGTGCAGAGAAAAAGATAATATTTTATTGATTTATAGCACGGAGAAAGTATATAAAAAATAAATAAATAGACTGAATTAATCTTATATACATTGGCAGCGTATATATTATCAGTTTTGCATGAATGACAACTAATTTACATTTAGGCTTGAAATTTAAATTTTACATATGTGTCATTCATTCAAAGACGATATTGCACTACACTGTCAATCATATAAGATTTATTCTAACAAACAATTTAAGATTGGCTCTAATAAATTATTCAAGTAAAATGCATCTAGAGGATCATAATAAAAAATTAGGAGAATATAATGAACCTAAAAAAATTAGAAGAATCCTCCGGAGAATCCAACTATCCATCCAACTTTTCTTGGAGGTACATTTAGAACCAAAATCATGATTATTTATCAATGCTGAAGGGAGAAATGCAATAGTAGATGTGTTGTAGTTTTAAAGTGTTTCAGACACCATCATAATATGGATATTTAAGAAACCATGGAGAAATCAAATCAAAGCAACTATACTGACCTGAAAGAGAAATGATAAGCATTTATTTTATGAACTTTTTATATATGTTGTCATTTATGTGTATTTTAATGTGTGTTTTTAGTCAATTTAGAATTAAATATTTACGTTTGTAGTCAAAAGTTGCATTTTGTGGTTAAAATGAGAAAGTTACATTTTATAACACTAAATGGTGAAAACTTCATATTTTTATAGGTTTTAATGCTTTAAACATCAAATAGAGTTAAGCGCTAAGTCGCTTGAACAATTGTTGATGATTTGATGTGCATTTGAAGTTGACATGAAGTATGGGAGCAATTGTTGATGATTTGACGTGCGTGAAGAATCAAATAGGAAATGGATTGAAGGACACGACACATTTTGGTATTTGAGCTATAAATTGAGCTACAGAGATCAGATTGAAATGATTCTTATTCAATTTGAAGCTAAAACTGCTCAACAATTTTTCCAAGACATCAAAATCTAATTCTCATTTTTTTATATCTAAAATTTGAATTACTGAAGTACATTTCTGCTGTCATGGCCATCTAACCAGTTTTAATATTTTGGATATATCTCAGCATCCAAACCTCTAATTGACCTAATTCTTGCATCATTGTGAAGTAACTCAAAGGGCTAAATTTCATGTTTTGTGAAAAACTTGATTCGACCTCCTTCATAAGTTTTTTATCTTCAAAAACTGCAACGATTACGAAGGACGGTATGCGGAAAGTAGGGGAAGAAACCAATCTTGTTTAAACTGGTTTCATCCCCCGTTATGTGTCCACGGGGGATTCGACAATTTTTGGTTTAAGAACTTTTCTCAAAACCAACCTTAATACCGGCCTTGTTTAAGCTAGTTTTATCCCCGATTTTGACCAGCGAAAATTTTGACTAAAAGAAATTTAACTTGATCAACTTGTTTCTTGAAGAGTTCTTTCTCCATGTGCTTTAAGATAGGAAAAGACAGTTTATGGACTGAAAAGAAAGTTCAAGCATCAATAAATAAACACTTTATGTTACTCCAATCTTCAAGATTCCATTGAAACCACAAAATTGGACTTTTGAAGCTAACATTTGGAGCATGTTCACGTTGAAGATACACGTTAAAGATTTGAAGATTTCTCTGTAAATAAAACTTGTGCCTTTTATTTTAGAGAGCTTGGGGAGTGAAAGAACACACTACAAAAATATAGCTTTCATGTTTTGTTAGTTTTAAGTTAGTATAGTATAGTTTAGATAGTGATATGTATCGTCCATTCTTATATTGGCTCAACAAGGAGGCAAAGGAGACGAAGATGGAGAGGCTTAGTAGATTCTAGTGACTTGGGGTTTTCTTCTTTCGAACACTTTATCTTTGTAATGAAATTTAAGTTTTGTTAATACCAGTTCTGGATCTTTGTTCGTGTTGTTGTTTTAAAGCTTATCTCTTGGATTTTAGTTGAACTTTCTATGATTGGTTTGTGTTAATTTATTAGCTATTTAATGCTATTATCTTGAACAAGTTATTTGACAATTTTACTTATCTAATCATGATTAATCAATCATTAATTGTAATAATCTCAAAGTGTTAGATTTGCAATGCGAATTGAAATTTAACACTAGTTCATGCAAGTGCAAAACTTGGAAAAAACATTTACAAGAGTAGATGTGCACCTTTGTGACTTTTGTGACTTTGTTTCATGTAATTTCATAAAATTTCACGAACTTGTGGTTAATTTCATAACCACAAAAGTTGGTATAAATTAGTTATAGGTATAGTTGATTCACTATGAAAGTAGGTTTCACATGCATAAGGAATTATACCATAACTAACTGAAATAGTAGTGATCAATGATCTAAGAATTACACTTGCACGAGTAATTAAGGATACCATGATCTAAGGAACTTTCATTTGCTATTTTCTCGCATATTTTAGCATAATTTTTTGTTTTTTCAATTTGTTGATCGTCTAAATAATAGAGACACATTAGTAGTGTCAATAGTTGTCTATTTTTTTCCTATGGATTCAACCCTTAATATCCTATACTCAATCGCGATAGATATACTTGCAAAAAATCACATAGAGGGTATTTAGAAATTTATAAATATAAAACTTGACTACGATTTTGAATTTAATTTTGTATGCATACCCCACGCTTATAAAAATGCTATTTTAATTTTTTTTTGTTCTAACTATATTGTGACCATTTTGCCCTTAATAATAAGGATAAATTAGTAATTCAAAAAATGACATATTTTTTAAAACCAAATTTATGCTTTATATATGGAGTGATTAATTACATTAATTACCAACTTTGTGCTTTGGCCAAACTATTATAAGACCCGTTGAAGTTTGAAAAATAACAGCACCCTTCTTTGACTTCAAGTAGGTATAACAAATTAAACCTTCCTATTAGTTTACCAATGTTCGTTTGTCCTAATGAGACCAAAAAATTCGAAAAAGTCCAAAATTATTCCTTCATGTTTTACAAAAGAAAGGATAACAAAAAAAAACTAATATAGAAACAGGATAGTATAGCGATGAAAACAAATGCCTTGCCTCTCCATCCATTGCTCTTGAAAACTCCTTTCTCGACCATTCTGGTTCCAAAAACCTCCACTAACTCCACTAATGCAATCCCAATTTGCATAATATAAGAAAAAACAAACCCCAAATCTTCTTCTCGTGCCATGAACACCCTTCGTCAAGCCTAGATCTTGAAATCCCGTGAACACCCATGTTTCTTTCATAGAGCTAATATGGGCATCGAACAAAGATCCAATTCCAATCTATTGGAGAAAAAGATTGTGAAATGCTCATTTGAGTGGTCAGGGGTAATAGGGATGTGAAGGTCTCAAAATTCAGATTTTATTTTAAAATGTAAAATATTGTTTATATTGTGTTTATTCATTGAAATATGAGTGAATTTATGTTTAAAGTGAATATTTTCTAATTTAGAGAATTTTCCAAGAATTATTTGCCGGTGTGTGGTTTCGGCCAAATTAAACGTTAAATTTTGTTCTAAAGCATGAATAGTGACTTCAAAGTGAAATCGAGCATTTGTAGAGATAGTACAGGGACATATTTAAGATTGGACAGTGTTGGAATGAATTAAAACAGCGTGAGTTAGAGTGTCGCGCTCGACGCAACATAAAGTGGTCAAAAGACCACTTTTCCTTAAAACAGGGAAAAGTAACATTTTTGCCTCCTTAAAGCTTGACTTTGTGGCTTCTTGAAACTTCACTTTTCAGCTGCAAGTAGAGCATAGAGAGAGAGGGAGGCCGAGAGTTAGAGAGAGGGAAGAGAGAGAAGATTGTCATCTTGTTTCTTCCATTCTTCTTCCTTCCTTTCTTGAAGCTTCAAGCCACCATTGAAGACACTCATTTCCTTGCTTGGAGCAGCCGTGAGAGAGGAAGGAGAGAGAGGGGCTGGTCCAAAAAGTTTGAGGGAGAAAAGAGAGAGAAAGCTTCAACCTTTGTCATCCATTTTCTTCTTCCTCAAATTTCTTGAAGGTGTGAGACTTGATTGAAGGACTTTAGCTTGTTTCTTCCTCCCTTCTTGGCAGCCGTGTGGGTGTGAGAGAGAGAGGAAGTGGTCCGAATCTTGAGGGAGAGAAGAGTGAAGAAATAAAGCTTGTTTGAGTTGTGTGTTGCTTGTTCTTGAGCTTGTTGTGGGAAATCACCATCAAAGCAAGAGGATCTCGAGCTAAGGTTGGATCATTTTGGAGATATCAAGCTTGGAATATCATTTTCGAGAAGTGCACACGAGATCTTGAGTGATCTTATTAGATCTGTTTAGATCTGAAGGTATATGACTTGAACCTTGTAGATCTAGCTTGAGTAGAGTTCAATGAGACAGATCTACAGTTTATTTTGTTAGAAATGATAATGTTTGAAATGATTGAGTTGGGGTCTTGAATTCCCAACCTAGGTAGCGGACTTGAGGACCTGATTGTGGATGTGTTTGAATTTCGTGAAATAAGTTTATATTGTGGTTAGAAATTAGTTGTGTTGCTGAAAATTTCGAAAGAAAAGAGGTGTGATGGCTGAACCCTTACCTGGCAATTATGAAGTGTGATTTCAAAACTTTATGATGTTTTTTGAAGTGATTGTGCCTAAGCATATATGTGTTACGTTTATTTGTGAGTGTATGTTTGAATAGAGTGAAGTCATGAATTTTAAATGACAAAAAAAAAGTGAAGTTTTCTTGAACATTTGGATAAAAGTGTTGTTTAGACGAATTCGAGGGTTTTGCAATATTGTGGCTAATTTCTATGAATTTTGAATGTAAAGACTTGATGAGAATTGTTTAAACTTGTGCTAAAGCTTTAATTAAGAGCAAGTGTTAAGTAATTGCGAAAAGAGTGATTTTGAGGTAAGAAACCTCACATAAATTTCGTAATAAAAAGGATTTGAAAAGTGATGGTTTGGGAGTACATCGATGGAATGTTACATTTGTAATGATATAGTGATTGTAAAAGATCCGGCTAAGACATTTTATAGTGTGAAATGAATGTTTTTCCTTCAGGGAAATTTTGGGAAAAAATATTGATTGAAACTAAGAAGTAAAAGTGATTTATTTTACTGAACGAGTGAAAAGTGAAACTCAACTATTGTTTTTATTTGTTTTTAGGGGGTGTGAAAAGAAGTGAAATCGATCCTAATTTGGAAGCCGAACCTTACTATTTCGCTGAGTTTCCATGCTTATTATGTGTTTATGTGGAAATGATTGCAATTGTGTTTAGTGAAGTGATTTTGAAATGAAACATAGTTTTTGAACCCTCCGATGGAGTGGTGTGTACTTTATCGCACTTACTCTCATTTGAGTGAAAATAATCGTGAATGTGTTTTGAAATGATTTATGGTGAAAGTGTAGTGTAATGATTTATTGTGAGAATGTAGTGTAATGATTGATTGTAAAAGTGTTGTGTAATGACTTATATGGATATGTGAAATGTCGGGAATTCCTGAGACCTATCGGTAAGACTTTCAACTTGAGCCGGAGGTTAGGTCTAGACCGAGAAGAAAGGTCGAGCCATAGGGTTCTTGAAGTGAAATGAAATATACTCAGGACTTGGCATATGGACTCGTCCTTAATACTAGAGAGTACACAAAATTAAGTGAAGTGAAGTGAAGTGTTATAAAGTGTTAAGTGTTTGGAGTCAGGCCTGGTGGGGGTTTTGGTGGAGTAAGGAGTAAGTGAAGGTCTACATGGATTGCATGTATGAAAGTTGACGGAGCGTCAACTACTTGGTTCGTGGACAAGTTTCGTGGATTTTGTCTCCTGAGAGCCCCCGTATCCTACCTTGTTTTGTCAATTGTTTTCTTATCTGGTTTAATTCCAAGTATGACTTGTGAAGTGAAATTCTTTATGGGTTAAGTGATTTGCATGTTTTGGGAACTCATGGGGCTTTTAGCTCACCCTTTCCTATTTGTTTTCCTTAACAGGGAATGGGAACCCCAGTGGAGGTGTCAACCCTTAGAATTAGGGTTTACTTCTGTTTTGTGCTTTTGAGAACTTTGAATTATGGAAATCGAGGGGCTTTTGTGTTATGATAGTGAATGTATGGAAAAATACTTTGTGTATTTGGGATTGTAATTTGGAAGCTGTGAATTTGTAAGTTATTGTGTGTTTAAATTGTATGTTCAGGCTTTTAGGTTGTTAAGTTGATCGATTGTTTGAGTGAGTGAGTCCTAGCGAGAGTTAGGCAGACGGCCACTGATGCTCTAGAGTATGCCCTAGGGAGAGGTGGGGTCGTCATAAGGGATGTATCAATTAGTGCTATGATTGATCTTAAAACATAAACAGTAGATGAAAGAATGCAACAAATAGGTAGGCGTGGGCAAAAAGTACCCGCTAATCTGAAAACCCATGAGATCCGATCTATCCACTCTGAAAAATAGGATACCCAATCCGTACTATTCGTCTGGGTCAAAAAAGGGTCAGATATCTGCTTATATACGGGGCGAGTTAGAGTCACAGGATTAAAAACCCGTGAGTACCCTATCCGCCCATATATATTTATTTTGATTTTTATATTTTTGATAGACATACACAAAAAATTATTTTTAGAGCTAACTAAGTAATTGTATTGAACAAATTATATGCCAAGTATGAGCATCTATTATTTGTTTATAGGATTCATTCGTAGAGGTCATGATGTTATTTCTGTTAGAAAAATGTTTAATCAATATAGAATATGTATAATAAAGGGGCATTGCTTTTAACAATTTTCATTTACTTTTGAATTCATTTATTCTTTTTATTGTATTTTCTTTGCATGTTTATTTCTTAGCATGAGATTTTTTTGTGTAAAATTTATATTAAATGTTAGATGAATATGTAAAATATAAAAATAAATAAGTATAAATTATTTTTCAAAAAAATTAAATGATGAGAGGGATGGGTTGGGTACTTACCTACATAATCTGCTTTTAGTGAGTACTTGATAATCGAGTATCCGTTAATATGCGAGACGAGTAAGGGATAAAAAATAGCTGACCTACAAGATTTAGGTCAAGTCAACCAAATGCCTCCTGGGGCGAGTATTTGACCCGTGCCCACCCCTACAAATAGATGAGGACTTCAGAGTCTGAGGATGCAAAATGGTTACTGGTGGGGAGAGGTAAGCATGAATAGATGAGATCTTGGACATGAAAAGTAAATATGGATGGTTTCAGTTTGTTTGTGGAATAAGTATTGAGTTCTGATGACACTACAGGCAATTACTACTGTTACACATTTTATCGAATTGCACATGGTTCAATAAAAGAATCAGTAAAATTTTTAAAAGTTTTACCTCTTTTTTTTTTTAACAAAGAATAAAAAGGTAGTTATAATTTTTCCTTTTTGCAAACAAATGAAAAAAGAAGTTATTGAAAGTTCAAATAGTGGAAAAAGAAGTTATTGAAGTTATTGGAAGTTACTGAACTTTAGTAGATGTTTACTTTTATGACAACAAAATTAGACAAATAAAAGATGACAGAAAGCTTAACACTAAAACGATCCCTCATGCTTTATATATATATATATATAAAGAAAGATATATATAGAAAGACTATTTTCTATATAAAAAATGGAATAAGTGAATAGCTCCAAGAAAAAAAAAAGAAGTTATTGGAAGCTAAAATAGTAGAAGTTAATGAAACTTATTAATTACTGTTTATAGTTTGTTTATAGTTCTAATGTAGTGTAAATCACTATCTAAAGATGGAACAACAAAAAGAGAGGAAAACTTTTGACACCAAAACTATCCCTCATGCTTTTATATAGGAAGACTAATGGGAAAGGCACACCCTTTGAAAAAGCTTATTAGATTTTTTTTTTTTGCCTTTGAAGGTAAATTATTGGAAGTTGATTAGAAGGAAGAGTACATTTTGTGTGTGTGTGTGTGTGTGTGCATACAGCCCAAAAGTATATCTGCAAGACATTTTTCTCACTATACACTACTCTTACATCCAAAGGGGCAAAAATAATTAACAAAGAATTTGGACTTTCATCTCAAAACTAATTGATAATGAATGGAATGGTCCAAAATCTTATATATAATACTGGAAATCCCTGGAATATCAATGTTGGAATATTCTATCGCTTCCCATGGATTTGACAAATGGGTTTAAACAAAGAATTAAGTCATGGGTGAAACTTCAAACGGGGTAGGAAATAAACCTAAATGGGAAAGCAAACAAACCTAGAATCTAGTTCAATACCATGATAATAAACTTGGATTTTGTAATGAATTGACAATGAATGGAGTGGTCTAAAATCTTATATATAAGATTGAAAATTGTTAGAATATCAATGTGACATATTCTAACAGCAATACGTGAAATAGTTAGTATGTGCGTTAATTACTCGTCCATTAGCCTACTTTTAAGTACACTTACAAAACATGCACCAAGCACTAGCATTTATTGCCTAAGCATTAAAATCTTTTTTTTAAGCTACTTATTATTCCTCCTACCTTATTGCCCTCCCCTCCCCTCCCCTCCCCTCCCTCTATATCAAGCGTGTGTTAATTAGTAGGTATTGTAGCTTGTTTTCTTAACTAAACTAGCCGCTGTAGAATCTATTTCCTAACCTTAGGAACTGAATACTTGTTTTGTGCGCGCCCGTGTGTTTTTTTTTTTTTAAGAGCCAAATTGCTATGGCAAATAGTGGACATATGATAACATTTAATGCGCATACGATAACATTTTCATACATGTAATAGTGTGTATTGGGCAACTAGATTTGTTAAAGTCGTACCAGATTTTTGGTACGTGCAAATCTAGAAGGAGAAGAGAAACTTACAAAAGTCCAGCTTTTCTTACGCTAGCTTTGCAGTTCTTATCTAACTGTTGTAGTTTGATTTTAGGAATTTTGTTCCAGTACTGCAATTTATCTTTTTCATGCTACTCTTGATTGAGGTCGAACAGAAGAATGACAAGATGATTCCGTTTCGAATTGGACACTCAATTAACTAGGCATACTCCCTGGCTAGAAGTTAAAAGAAACAAAGAAAAGAAGCAAAGATGAATTGTTTTTAGATGAATATCCTACAAAACACACAATGATAGTCGTATGATACTCATCTTCAAAACCTGGTAATTGAACAAACTCACATAAACTTAGAAGAGTTGTACATTTATCCACATGCTGTATATACTAAGCTTGAGATTTTTCCACATGATTTTGTAGTGATACTACTTTATGAGTTCGACTGCTGTGGCAAGTTGCATGGTTGGACGTCATCCCTGCCGCATGGTTAGCAAGTTTAAGTGGGAAAGAAACAGGAACTTGTCTACAGTTTTGCTGTTTAATAACCCAAAAAAGTTTGGCCTAAATTAAAGAAACGTTAGGGTCATATCTTGAATTAGGGGTAGGCACTGGTCGGGTACTCACCCCTAATAGAATTTAGTCAACCCAACCCTAACTTATTGAGTTAGCAATTTTTCTATCCTAATCTACCCCACATGTCCACCCCACATGTCCTTGAGTACCTAAAAAAGGGACAGGGCATAGGGTACCCGCTCCTCATCCTAAAAAAGAAAAAAAAAATTCTAAAATCTTGAAATTTCATCCAAGATACAACAATCAAAGTTTCATCATCAACACATATCATCCAAGATCCAACAATGCAAGATCTAACACTTAATCCAATTTTTAACAGTTAAAGGCCAAAACATTTTAAAGTGTGCATTACTAATATATGCTGTAAAGTACAACCAAGTTTCTTGTCTATAAGACCACATTACTAAATGGCAGAAATAATTGTTTACAATTACATAAGAGTACCGGACCTTGAGCAAAATAAACAAAAAATCTCAAAAATTGAGATTCTTTACCACTTTTCAACTTTTAATCCAAAACCCAATTCCAATTTGAAAGAAAATCACCAGGGACATCTTTACTACACTAATTCTTTATAATACAAGAAACAAATTCTTTAGCTACCACCGAAAAAAAAAAGACATCAAATCCCTTTTCTTATATAAAATTATAAGTGATTGTCATTAAATACAACATATAGTAATGTAAGTTGTGGTAGTTTTGAAAAAAGAAATCGCAACTAGTATCATCTAACACACTATGAAAACGTGGAATACAGTTTTACAAGCTAATCCAACAACCATGAGATGTCAAGTTCATTCAAATTGGAATCTAGACTGCACCAATTTTTTAAAACTTAAAACATAAGAAATTATATATTTACCCCTAATTTTTTAATATTGTTATAATATACCTTGCGGGTTGGGTATCCATGAGTTTTTATTTTTCTGATCCATAATTGTATTTGATCTTTGTAGGTATCCTGACCCCAATCTGATCCAAAGAGAGAGATCGGATCGAAAATCCTAAATTTCAGATTAGGCGGATATACCTCATTTTTAGGTCAGCAGGTTTTTTGCCCATCCCTACTAGAGATAACTTATTGCCTCGATGCATAGCAACAAGGAAATTTCAAATGGTACATGAACATTTTAGATCCCACTAGTAAATATACAGAAATTTTGTATTTGGATAGTAAATTATTTGGGATAATTTTTTGAAAAAGATATTGTAGTATTTTTTTTTATGTAATGTATATGAGATAAAATGATGGTTGAAAATTGTGTTGATGGTATAAGTAAATAATTTTTAGCGAATAAGAGCCTATCCAAACAAAACACCATGGTGCCCTAAGCCTGTAGGTGAAAGTTACGCTCCAGGCCAAAGTGGACGCTCTAAGTTATATAGGACATTAATATTCAGGAGGGGTACAAACCACCTGAACTCAATTGAGCTATTACAAGCTTTAAGCCTTTAATTAACCATCGCTTGGGCTTGGGGTTGCATCAATCGAGCTCGAGCCGAATTCATGTGGCTTGAATAATTTGATAAGCTCGAGCTTGAGGACATCTTAAGCTTAATCTAGCGTCTATTATATATATTAGGGAAATTACATTAGTACACTTCTTTTGTTTTCATGAATGTGAAGTAGTTATTGTATCCTTGAATGAAGTATACATAAAATTTTAATTTATATTACTTGAGTTTTGGGCCAGACCCTACTTTAATTGATTATTACAGTTTGGAAGGATGCTCGCCGAGACAATGGATGTGAGGCCCCATGTTACTCTCTCTTTGTTGGGCAATCTTGAGAATCTGGACGTGTTTTATGTCGTCTTGCTTGGTTCATGCTGAACAATGAAAGATATTTGCAGTCCTTTAACCAATTGGTAACATGTGCACTAGTTGCAGGTACGGTGACATGGAAAATGGCGGGTCATATATGCATAAATTCGGATAGAGTAAGGTCAGCTGTGAGATTTTGATGTTCACCATTCCTTTTGAAAAGATGTTTTAGCTTATCATATCTGGGCTAAAACCATAAATTTGTCTAAATATTCTCCTATTCCCCTAAACATTGAGTCCATAGGTAAATTCCAAACCCAATCTGAGTTTGGCTTGTTGATTTTCAAAATAATAAATAAAATAGAATTACTTGTTCATTTTCAAAATAATAAATAAAATAAAATTAAGTCTTTATGCACTATGAATGTAAGTTTTTTTATACCATTAGTTTTAGATGATTGCTACATGTGAAAAAAAACTAAATTTCAATTTTTTTCTATACTGTAAGTTTGAATTTCAAATATGAAATTAGATTGCATGACATACATTCATAACTACTCATGTATATATTGATAGTGCATAAAAATTTATCCAATGAAAAAATCTCTACTAAATTAAAATTGTTGGCAAATATGCTAGTCTAAAAGTTATTTATTTAATTATTTAGTAGTTTTTTATGGAATTAGGTTTTTAGCTAGTTGTCTTATTTAGGAGTTTGAACTTTATTTGGTAAATTTGCCCAAGTGATTTCTTATTCAACAAGTTTACTAAGTTATAAATAGGGCATTAGTTGGGATATTTTATTAAGAGAATCCAAAGTCTAAGAGAGTTTGGACCTTTATTATGGTATGACTTTCTTCCTTTGTTTGAAATATTATAAAGTTGTTATTGTGAATTAATTATTTTTTCTCTCCACATATATATTTTGAATGATTATTTATCCCTTTAATTCTATAATCTTTTGGTTTGAACTATTATTAGAAATCTAAAATTTTGATTTACACAATTGATATTAGAGCCAACCCACAAGTTTAGTTTTAGGTGTTTTTCCACTGTCGAAGAGATAAGGCACAAGGTTTGCATGAAACTGTTTAGTTGATTGAGTAAAGCTATAAGGTTGTCTTGCAATAATGAGTTGGTGAAATTTAGACTATAAAATTGGTTTGGGATTTGATAGATTGATTGTAGATATTAAGATAAAGATTACGAACGAATCTTATCAAAGTTGTTGATTGTTGCAAGCTATCAGACTGAAGGATTTGATTGGTTTGTGATCCAAGAAGAGTGGAAAATTGACAAAAGGAGAGGACAACAATTTGCTTAAGTATGTGAATTATTGAATGACGAGGGAGTTTAGAAATTTGATTGACGAGGGAGTAAGAACAAAAACCGATCCGGCCGAACTGACCTCCTTTGGAACTCCCGACCACGTGCCGAGCTGTCCTGCACCTGCTAAGGCAAGGGGATTACTCCCCGGAGTAATTCCGACGATCAAGTTAGAAGGGCAATAATAGGGTAAAGAGAGAGTGGGCAGTATGCTGTGATAGTTTAGACATACCTTCAACTAGTGTTTTACCTGTGTTTTTATAGGTAATGAGTTGGCCAGAGTTGTACTCAATCCCAAATACCGTGAGAAGTGGGAAGGGGACTTATCCGTTGGCGGAGAGGATAAGGATAGACAAGATTCCCAATTATCCGGGTGAGCGACCCAGCTCCCTTAGAGACCAGCTCGGCCGAGGCTACAGGCAGGCCAGGTCGGCTTGCTGTGTCAGGGAGGTAGCTCGGTAGTGGCTCCTGTCAGCCAGATCAGGTGATCGTGATGGGGACCAAGTCGGCCTAGGAGCTCAGTCAGCTCGGCAGAGCAGCCGAACTGTTAACTCAAAGTGCCACGTGTGCGTTCGCTCTTCGTAGCTCCCTCACTTTGTCATGTTGATCCCGTAAGCACCAAAGTACACACATACTATGATTGCTTAAAAATGAAGAAAAAATATCTTGATAATGTTATTAGATGATTTTCTTTCATGGACCTACAGCAAGTACTTTGCAAAAACTATTCCAAAGAAAAGAGACATAATACAACTATTTTATTAAACTGGTCGAGTGCTAAATACTAATATTTGAACTAGACTCCGTATATGTGGGTTTGTTTGTTCGGTCCATTTGGTGGGCCAAACAAACAATACCCAAAACTTATAACATTTTGTTTGGTTGTTCTAATCAATACTTGATTAGATTTTTTCAGTTTCTCAAGTCTTATAACTTGAAGAGTGCAACAGCAAGAAACTATCATCCATCAAAAGCTCCAGCAGCTAGTTTGCTTGGAAAAAGACGAAGAGAGAAATTGAAAAAAGACTTGGAGAGATAAAGAGTTTTGCTACTTCTTGGTCTTGATTGGATGGTGATTTGAATCCAAATTAAAATGAAATTTTACCTACACGATCCTCTCACCAAGTTCTACTCATCTACAGATGCCAATTTTGGATTTTCTCTTCGTGTGGTAACATCCTTCCAAACTCACTTCTTGACAGTTGTAGTTTTTGGAAGACAAAATTATTTTAGATTTACTTGGTTGATGTTGGCGATATTTCTGTCATTCGAATGCTCCGAATAGACCTGTGTATGCCCATTATTATTGTGATAGTGGAGAATTTTGATTGGATTAGATCCCGTGATTTTTTCTAATTTGGATTTTTCATGTAAAAATCTTGATGTCTTGGCCGTTTATTTTTCCTACATATTGTTATTACAGTTGATATCGTTACATGGTATTTTTGGTTTATTCCTATATTAATTAGTACTTGGGGAAAGAGTGAATTGTTCTGAGATAATTCTGATATATTTTTGTCTGCACCGATACCCCTTTCCCAACAAAGTGGTACTAGTAGTCAGGTTGGGATGCTCGTTGTACTGATTAAAATGGAAGATTTGGATAGTGGTTGCATGATAAAATTAAATACAACTAATTATTCAATTTGGTAGCCTAGACTGGAAGACTATTTATACTATAGAGATTTGTTTGATCCTGTTCTTGGAATTAAAACTAAACCAAGTAATATGAGTGATGAAAAATGGGTTGTTATACACAGGAAAACTATTGATAATATTAGAAAGTGGATTGGTCAGACAATATTTTAACACTTTGCTAATGACACCAGAGCTGATATACTGTGGAAGAAACTTGAAAGCATGTATGAAAGGAAAATTGCTTTATGTAAAGCCTCTTACCTGAAGCAGATTACTCAGATGAGATATAAGGATGGTGCAGATATGACTGAGCACCTAAGTAATTTTAGGGTTTAATAAACCGAGCAGCTACGTTGAATCTGAACTTAGATGATAAGGTGCAGGTTTTACTACTGTTCAGTTCATTGCCGGATAGTTGGGAAACAATGGCAGTTTCCATCAGTAATTCAACTCCAAATGGTGTGTTGACCATGGCTATAGCAAAAGAAGCCGTGATGAATAAAGAGTTCAAGAGGAAGGAATAAGGAATTATCAGTGAATCCCAAACTTTGGTGACAGAAAAGAAGGAAGGAGAGGGGGAAGTAAGAGTGGAGGACCCCACTACAGGAATGACAAATCCAAAGGCAAGTCTGAGTAGCGATAAAATTATGCATGCCACTATTGCAAAAAGAAAGGGTATTATATGAGAGAATGTAGAATCCTTAGATGAAGGAAAAAGATGAAGAGGAGACTACAGCGGTTGTGACAGCCTATGATGATATGTTTGTGTTCTGTGATGATGGTCATGTCAATATTACTTGTCATGATAGTGATTGGATAGTTGACTCTATTGCATTCTACCATGTTATCCCTCACAGGCATTTCTTCTCAACCTACACTAAAGGAGACTTTGGCTATGTTAGGATGGGAAATGAGATCTCGTGCAAAGTTATTGGCATAGGAGACATATACTTGGACACAGATATTGGATGCCAGCTGGTCTTAAAAAATACTCAACATGTTCCTGATATTCGTCTTAATCTTGTTTTTACAAGAAATTTTGATGATGAGAACTATCATAGTTCACAAGGTGGAGGCAAATGGAAACTCAGCAAAGGAAGTCTCATTGTTGCCAGAGGAAAGAAGCAGAATACCCCTACTTGATGTAAGCAAAGTTGGGGAAAGGAGAAGTGGACACAGTTCGTGATTCTTCCATTAACCTTTGGCATAAGCGATTTGGACACATGAGTGAAAAGGGATTCAAACACTTGTTAGCAAGTAACTCCTACCTGAAATAAGAAATAATGCACTTAAATCTTGTGTCGACTGCATTTATGGGAAACAACACAGAGTTGCATTTTAGAATTTTTCTCCATCTAGAAAGTTAAATCCATTAGAGTTGGTGCACACCGATGTTTACTAAATGAAAAATAGATCTCTTGGTAGTGCTATTTATTTTGTAATTTTTATTAATGACTTTGATAGAAAAGTTTGGTGTTTTGTTTTGAAATCCAAAGACCAAGTTTTGGATGTGTACAAAGATTTTCATAGTAAAATTGAAAGGAAAACTGGTAGACAGTTGAAGTGTGTACGTGTTGACAATGGTGGTGAGTATAGAGGACCATTTGAAAGCTATTGCAAGTCCTATGGGATCAGACTAGAAAAGATAGTACCAAAAACTCCTCAAGAAAATGGAGTAGCAGAGAGGATGAATAGATCCATCATTGAATGGGTTAGATGTATGCGCTCCAATGCTAAACTACCAAAATCCTTTTGGCAATAAGGACCGCAGTTGATTTGATCAATTTTTCTCCGTCAGTTCCTCTGGATGGTGATATCCCAGAGAGAGTATGGACAGGAAAGGATGTGTCTTATAAATACTTGAGAGGTTTTGGTTGTCGGGCATTTGTTCATATTCTCAAAGATGAGAGGTCAAAACTTGATGTGAAATCAAAGCAGTGTATTTTCTTGGGTTATGGGCATGAAGACTTTGGTTACAGATTATGTGATCCTATTGAGAAGAAGGTAGTCAAAAGCAGAGATTTTGTTTTTCTTCAAGATCAAACCATTGAAGACATTGATAAAAATGACAAGTTAAAATCCTCAGATGACATTCCTGTTTATTCAAATCCAGTTCCAGTACCGATTGATTCTGATCATGGGGGAGCTGAGATAGAGCAGAGAGAGAAAGTTGATGGTGAAGATCCTGTTACTAATAATCTTGAACAAGAGACGCTACCAACTCCACCATCACCACCACAAGTTGAGTTTAAGAGATCTACCAGAGAGAGAAGACCTTCTAGTAGATATAATCCTAATGAGTATATATTGTTGACAAATGGAGGGGAGTCGAAGTCCTACAGTGAGACTTTAGAGCATAAGAGGAAAGAAGATTGGTTGCGAGCCATGCAAGAGAAAATGGTATCCTTGCATGAGAATCGCACCTATGATTTGGTGAAATTACCTAAGGGCAAGAAAGCATTAAAGAACAAATGGGTCTACAAATTGAAAACTCAAGAGCATACCTCAAAATCAAAGTACAAAACAAGATTGGTTGTGAAAGAATTCAGTCAGAACAAAAGTGTAGATTTTGAAGAAATTTTCTCTACTGTGGTAAAGATATCGTCAATCCGAGTTGTTCTTGGTATTGCAACTAGCTTGAATTTGGAGATTGAACAACTTGATGTGAAAACAGCCTTCTTACATAGTGATTTGGAAGAAGAGATCTACATGGACCAACTGGAGGGGTTTAAAGAAAGTGGAAAAGAGAACCTTGTGTGTCGTTTCAGAAAAATCTTGTATGGATTGAAACAGGCACCGAGACAGTGGTACAAGAAGTTTGACTCTTTCATGATAGACCATGAGTATCACAAGACCACATCTGATCAGTACGTTTATGTGAAAAATTTTTCAAATGGTGATTTTATTATTCTCTTACTATATGTTGATGACATGTTGATTGTTGGTCGTGATGCTATGAAAATTGACAGGTTGAAAAAGGAGTTAAACAAATCCTTTGCAATGAAGAATTTAGATCTGGTTAGACAGATTCTTTGGATGGAAATCTCTCAAAACAGGCAAAATGGAAAATTTTGATTGTCTTAAGAAAAGTACATTGAGACGGTGCTGGACAATTTAATATGAGTAAGACTAAGGAAGTCTCAACTCCACTTGCAGGTCATTTCAAATTGAGTATCAAACAGTATCCTACAAATGAGAAAGATAAAGAAAACATGAATAAGATTTCTTATGCTTCAGCTGTTGGTAGTTTAATGTATGCTATGGTATGCACCTAGTCAAATATAACTCATGCAGTTGGAATAGTTAGCCGGTATCTCTCTAACCCTGATAGAGAACATTGGAATGCTGTTAAATGGATTTTTAGGTATCTCAAGAGAACTTCCAAATTATGTTTATGTTTTGGCAATGGCAAGACCATACTCGATGGGTACACCGATACAGATACGGCAAGTGATCTTGACAACAGGAAGTCTACATCTAGTTACTTGATAACTTTTATAGGGGAGCAGTGTCATGGCAAAGTAAGTTACAGAAGTGTGTTGCCCTATCCAGTACGGAGACAGAGTGTATTACAACCACTGAAACATGCAAGGAAATTCTTTGGTTACAGAAATTCCTTCAGGAATTAGGCATGAAGCAAGAGAAGTACAGTGTTTACTGTAACAATCAGAATGCCATTCATCTATGTAAAAGTTCTACATTTCACTCTCGATCCAAGCATATTGATGTAATGTATCACTGGATTCAGGATGTGCTAGATTCCAAATTGTTGACACTTGAGAAGATTCACACAAATAACAATGGTGTTGATATGTTGACTAAGGCATTACTTAGGGAGAAACTCTTGTTTTGCAGACAGGAAACAGGTTTGGTGGAACCCCCCAAATGAGACGGAGGGGGAGATTGTTGGGTTTGTTTGTCCAACCCATTTGGTGAGCCAAACAAACAATATCCAAAACCCATAACATTTTGTTTTCGTTTTCCTAATCAATACTTGATTCGATTTTTTGGGTTTCTCAAGTCTTATAACTTGAGGAGTGCAGCCGCAAGAAACTATCATCCATCAAAAGCTTTAGCCGCTAGTTTGCTTGGAAAAAAGATGAAGAGAGAAATTAAAAAAAGATTTGAAGAGAGAAAGAGTTTTGCTACTTCTTGATCTTGATTGGATGGCGATTTAAATCCTGATTGAGATGAATTTTACTTACGCGATCCTCTCACCAATCTCTACTCATCTATTGATGTCGATTTTGGATTTTTTTCGTGGTAACATCTTTCCAAACCTACTTCTTGACAGTTGTAGTTTTTGGAAGACGAAATTATTTTAAATTTATTTGGTTGATGTTGGCGATGTTTCTATTATTGAATGCTCCGAATAGACCTATGTATGCCAATTATTATTGTGATAGTGGAGAATTTTAAATGGATTAGATCCCGTGATTTTTCCCGATTTGGATTTTCCATGTAAAAATCTTGGTGTCCTGTGCCGTTTATTTTTCCTGCATTTTATTATTACAGTTGATATCATTGCTTCGTGTTTTTGGTTTATTCCTATTTTAATTAGTACTTGG
Source organism: Gardenia jasminoides (assembly GCA_013103745.1). Lineage (NCBI taxonomy): Eukaryota > Viridiplantae > Streptophyta > Magnoliopsida > Gentianales > Rubiaceae > Gardenia > Gardenia jasminoides. Next base: position 30,357,045 of record CM023096.1, read on the forward strand.
GAAAAGAGTGAATTGTTTTGGAATAACTCTTATATATTTTTGCTTGCACCGGTACCCTTTTCCCAACATTACATATCTCAAGTAGTCAAACTCAAATTTGAACTCAACTTTAGTCAAACTGAGTTCGAATCGAGTGTTTGACTAAAATGCTTGTGAGTAGCTTGCGAACAGCTTAACTTGCACACAACTAATCGAGAATGGAGGTTACTAATTTTTTGAAGCCTTATGCTGCATATAATACTTTTCACTATCATTAAATATGCGCTTGGTTTAAACTCTTACAAAGTTCCACATTATATTGTTGGATTGTCAAAATCCTATCAAGAATAAAAGCGTATTGGAGTGATTGCTGCAGTAGAATTTGGGCTCGTTGTACTGTTAGTTGGCTCAACCTTTTTTTTTCTTTTTTTGTCAAATGGCATAATTCATTGATGATCAGAAACACCATATAAACTGACGTTACAAATGTTGGGTAAGTACCCTACTAGATATTTGTGACTTTGTTTTGAGCCACATGGGAAAGGAATCTTCCCACTTCACTTCCTGTACTAGGTTGATGGCAAACTTTGCCAAATCATGACTAATTACATTGTCCTCTCTCTTAACAAAACAGAAAGAGAACTTCCAAAAGGATTTAGTTAGATCTATAATGTCTTTAATTATAACAGACACCAGAGAGTCATCTAACTCATGTTTGTTAATCCTATCTACAACTCTCTTACAGTCGGAATGAATAGCAATTACTGCCTAGTTCTTCTGGATTGCATTCACCATTGCTGTACGGATACCTTCAGCTTCAAGAATTGCTGGTTCCGTTCCAATATCCTTAGGGATAGCCCAAGTTACTATCAGCTTTCCTTTCCAGTCCCTTGCAATGATTCCTAGGCCACCCTTGTTTTTCACACTATTTAAAGCTGCATCCGTGTGGATTAGCACATGGCCTTGGGTACAAGGCAGTTGTTGCTGGTGATTAGATCCCTCTCTGCATCCCTTGAGTCTGTTTGTTGCCCTCTTCTTTAGCTAAACAAAATTCCAGCCAATCCTCACATGCTCTGTTAGAAATCCAGAAAGCATGATTGTGGTGTTGATTGAAAGCTTCATCATTCCTTGACTTCCAGATGTACCATAGTAGATTTGCTGTCATCTCGATATATTTCCTTCCTTCCAAACTCTCTTCAGCCTCTTGCAGTTTACACCACCAGTCCCAAAAATTCCAGCGAAATTGATTTAGACCATCCCATTGGATAGGAAAGGTCTTCCAAATGTCCTGAACCTTGCTGCAATTAAAGAAGAGATGCTCAATTGTTTCAACCTCTTCACCACATCTATGACATAGAGGAACACCTTTGTCCAGCCTTCTGTAGATGATTTCATTGCATGGTAAAATGCCATGTAAACATTTCCAAATGAAGTGTTTAACCTTATGCTTCAAATTCAGACTCCAAAGTTTTTTCCAGATTCTAACGTTCTGATTTTTCCTACTTGTTTCCCCATTTCTTATTTCCTGTGTTGTCTTCGACTCCTCCTTCAACTTCACAACATAATAACCTGACTTGACATTATATGTACCCGATTCGTTACCCATCCATCTACATCTGTCACCTTGGCCAAATAAGCTTAAAGGAATACTTAGAATCTGATTGCTTTCCTCATGAGAAAATAATTCCTTTATTAATGTCTTTTTCCATTGGCCATCTTCAATCAAATCACTTACTTTGCCCAATAAACAGCCCTGGGGTCTAGTTGACTTAATTTTACCATCACTTTTACCAGGTAACCATTTATGATTCCAGATCTCAATGCTCCTTCCATTCCCCACCGTTCTTCTAATTCCATCTTCCAGTAAAGGGATGCTCGAAACTAAACTCTGCCAAATCCAGGAACCCCCCTTCTTCACTTTGGCTTCCAGAATGCTCGTCTTTGGGAAGTATTTAGCCTTCACTACCTTACTCACTAGCAAGTTGGGATTAGTCATTATCCTCCAAACTTGCTTAGCTAGTAAGGCAGTATTGAAATGTTCAATGTCCCTAAACCCCAATCCTCCTTTGCCTTTTACTTCAGTCATATCTTTCCACTTTTTCCAGTGAGTTTTGCTTTTGCCTTCTGAATCGCCCCACCAGAATTTGGCCATTCCTTTAGCAATGTCTGAACACAATGATTTGGAAATTCTAAACACTGACATAGCATATGAAGGCATGGCCAACACAATAGATTTCAGCAACACTTCTTTGCCTGCTGGGCTTAAAAACTTCCCTTTCCAATTTCTTATTTTGCCCAACATTTTGTCTCTAAGGTAACCAAATACACTACTTTTAGATCTCCCCACCACTAATGGTAGCCCTAAGTATTTGCCTTGACTGACCTGTTGGATGTGCCCCAGTTGTTGTAGACATTGTGCACCGGTTTCTGAACTTGTATTTTGTAAACATTATGGTAGATTTCTCTAGATTGATTTTCTGTCCAGATGCCAATTCATACACTTCTAAAATTCTTTTCATCTCTTTTGCCTCCTCGGGGTCTACTTTACAAAAAACCAGGGAATCATCTGCAAAAAAGAGATGCGTGATTTTTGGGCCCTCCCTCGAAATTTTCATCCCTGTAAGCCTTCCTTTTTCCTGAGCCTGTGACAGTAAACTCAAAAAACCTTCAGCATATAATACAAATAAGTAAGGTGACAAAGGGTCACCCTGTCTAATGCCTCTCGAAGGCCTAATAAAGCCCATTTTCTCCCTATTAACATTAAAAGAGTACGAAACTGAATTCAGACAATTACCCACCCATTTAACCCAAAGAGGACAAAAACCCATTTTACTCATAATATTGGCTAAGAATCTCCATTCCACTCGGTCATAAGCTTTGGACATGTTGAGTTTCAAAGCCATGAAACCTTCCTTCCCTGATCTCTTATGATTCAAGAAGTGTATGTACTCATGGGTTAGGATAACATTATCAAGAATTTGCCTTCCTGGCACAAAAGCTGCCTGAGACAGACTTATACATACTTTGAGTAAAGGTTTCAGCCTATTTGCAAGAATTTTAGAAATAATCTTGTACACAACATTGCATAGGCTAATAGGTCTATAGTGGGACAGATTGGTGGGTATATCAACTTTGGGAATCAGCGTAATCAAAGTCTCATTGAAAGCAGTAGGCATGAAACCAATTCTAAAAAATTCATCACTGTACCAATGATATCATCTTTCACTACATGCCAGAATTTTTGGAAAAAGATTGGAGACATACCATCCGGTTTGGGAGTTTTAGAAGGATGCATGGAAAATAGAGCATTTTTTATTTCCGTCTCTGATACTTGTCTAATTAGAGACTTGTTCATCTCATCAGTGACTTTCCTTGGAATACCTTCCAAGATCTCATCGACAATCCTTGGCTGTGAGCTGGTGAAAAGTTGTTGGAAATAGCTCAACTTGGATGGCAAATTTGTAGCGGTTGTGTTGTAGTTGTGGTGAATTTGGATGGTGGACGTGCTACGGTGGAATTCGGGCTAGTTATATTGTAATTTGGCTGAATTTGAATGGCAAATTTGTAATGGTCATGTTGTAATCATGGTGAATTTGTATGGGAGAAGTTGGCTGGGTTTGTTTCATCCCTTGGATTTTTATGACATTAATTTTTGACCATAGATTTGGAGAGAGAATGAAATGTGCTTGGTTATTAGTTGATGACTTGATGACTTCCAGGCGTAAGCTCTTAAGCGACATTGGACGTTGGAGTGGCGTTATTATAGTCGCTGGATTCTCAGGAATTTAAATTCCTGCCGTTGATTTGGAGAACAGCTCCCTGGCAAGAAATGTTTCTTTATGAGTTTTTTTTTTTTTTTTTCTGTCATCAGCAGAAGAAATGTTTCTTTATGAGTTGACTGCTTCGAAGTTTCCATTTTCCTTCTTTCGTGGTTCAGAGCTTGCCATCCTGTCTTGGTAGTGCAATCTGTTGGTGATTGTTTTGCTTAGGTAACTTTCTGAATTTTTATTTTGCACTCGTGTTCCCTCCTTTGCTGTGTCTGAAAGATCCTATTTTTATTCCGATTGTCCCTTCTGTTGTTTTCTTATTCATTTGTAGCTTTATTATTCACAGGATTTTTTTTCCCTTGGTGTCAGGGTGGAGTTTGTTTTGCTTGATTGAATTTGTGTTTTTGATCTGATTGTTTTTTCTTTTTCTCTTCTTGTTCATTTGTGATTTTATTGTGAGATGGCCTTAGGGGTGCGCTGCTGGATTCTTCCTTTGAATTTTGATTCATGGTTCTATTGATTGATTTTGTTGTCTGAATCAATTTTTGCATGAGTTAGAGCATTGCATGAATTTTTTATTTTTCTTGGTCATTCGAAGGTTTATTGTTCTTAGGATGTGGTTCACTTTGGGATTAGGATTTGCTTGGTTTTGGACTCGTTTGTGTGTATTGTTATCGTGATATATATATATATATTCCCTGATTAAGTTAGAATGGTTCGTGAGTTTGGTATGATTTTTATAATGTGCATTCAAGGAGATCCTTTTTCTTGATAAAACAAAAACCAATATTATTAATAAACTAGTAAGAAATCATCCAATTCGATTTATTTGACGAAAAAAATTGCACTAATTGCAGAAAATACATAAAACACGACAAGATATATCTGATTTGAAAAATTAATTAGATGTAACAGAGTCATAAAATATAAAAGATTACACTATGAATCACAAATCATTATAATGTTACTTTAATATGAAAGTATTTATACTTTTTTTTCTCTTATTATTTCTCTTGTTGTGATTATTTTCTCAATATGTATTATTTGGTTTGAATTCGTTAATGCGCTACCATACTGTTTAGTTTTACTTGAATTGTTTTTTCCCTGCTATTTAAGGGTTGTACATGATAATTCAGGGCATGAATGTGTCTTGGAGTCTAGCTTTTTGATCAATTGTACATGCCTTTTTTTTTCAGGTTATAAATTTGGCTCCAAAGAATTTGTGAAACATTTGCTCCATTTTTTATGGATGATATGAGGTAGTAAGTTCAATAATGCTTTAAATAGATCTTTATGAATTCTGATTGCCTTCATTTAAACATTTGTTGTGCTATGGTCTTGGATAATTTGCATCTTTCTCTTTTGTTAATGATTTTAGTTTTTTTTTTTGTGTTTTTGTGCATTTGTTGATGCTGAAAATAAAGCCTGCCACATCACACCCAATGCAGATACTGAATACCACGTAAATGAAATATCACCTTTCAACACCCACCATACAGGCTAATTTCTCAGAATGTTGCCCAAAACAAAAATCGTTTCAAAATTGGGGTTCCAAAGGGTGGTGGACAAAAATAGGATTGCCGAATCCTGCAATTGCGGTTTCTTGTTGGGTTTAATTTTGTTTTCATTTTTTTTCCTACCTGTCAAAAGAGGGATTGTTTTTTAAGAAACCGCATCGCTCAATTGCGGTTTCTTTATAAATAAGAAACAGGAATTGAGATATGCGGTTTCTTTACATAGCTGTGCAAGTGAATGCAGTGCGAGAATGTACAGACGTCTCACGTCGTTTTGGTAAGCCAGGTTTTCAAGATTTTAATTTTATTTTAATCTCAAATTTTCAATTCAAATATTTTTGATATTATCCATCCAAATTAAGTATATAATATGTTGTTGGAAAGCTCTTTTAACATACTTTCAAATGACACCCATAGTGACATATATTTGGACATTATATTAATGAAAAAAATAATTCATAAAAAATGGATTTAATTTATGAAATCACATATTATGGCTTGTACTGTCAAATCATACATATTATTCATCTATATGTCCTTTAGCAACAAAAAGCATACAAAAACCATATCAAAGAGACAAAAGCAAGTATACAGTGCAACTATTGGTATTTAATATGATTAAATAAATAAGGCGTCAAAGCAAGTGGATCTGGTACAACTATAATATTTAGGGATAATTTCACAAACATCCTTGAGGTTTCTGACAATTTCACTTGGTACTCTTAAATTTTAAAAAATCTCACTTAGTTCCCCTATTTTAAACTTTTTGTAACATTCAAAACCCATTTCAAAATATAATGATAAAAAACTCATTTTGGGAGAAAGAATATAATTTCATTCCAAATTTGCCCTTTTCTTGTAATTTTTTAATTACCATAATTTACCAAATTCATCTCTTAATTTTTGTAAATAGATAGATGTATTTCATTGATGACAATTTAAAAGTTGATAATGAGATTGAAAAACTCTTTAGTAGTTTTACGTCATCAGTTTGGATAAGTTATGTTAAATTATTTAAACTTATGAATGGTATATAATACTCTTAACAATAACTTACAAAAATTCATAATCATGCTAATACCTTTTTGTATCTTGTATCTTTTTAGTTTTCAAGCCTTCCATTTAGACAAAAAAAAAAGAAATTTTAAAAATATGTAAATGATTTATAAAAATTCTTAAATTAACTCAAAACACTTTATAGCAAAGAAAAATATTATCTTTGTAACTTGCAAAATTCAAATATTAAATCTTAATATACAAAATACGTTATATTTCGTTAATAAGGATAAATTTTCATACTTTTTATTTTTATTTTCTTTTATTATTAATAGACTCAATTTTGTTAATAAAAAGTAAGACAACAAAAGGGCAATTTTGGAATGAGATTAAAAATACTCTCTCCAGATGAATTTTTTAATATTATATTTTTCAAATGGGATGTATATGATACAAAAATCTTAAAATAAGGGAGGCAAGTGAGATTTTTTAAAGTTAGGGATGCCAAGTGAAACTGTCAGAAACCTCAAGGGATGTTTTTGAAATTATCCCTAATATTTAATACCAATAAATAAATAAGGCATAAGGTGCAAAAGCAGCATGAACGTGGGTTATCCCTTGTAGATGTAGTGATTCGAGCAAAATACCATGATTTTGGTGATTCCTTATTTTTTGGACTCCTCGTTCCATATATTCATGCACAGTTATCCTTATTTTATATAATCCATGCACAGCTATCACGACACATGAAATACACATTTTTTAGTAGCAATCACTCCAATGGTTTACCAAGAAGCTACCAGAGTCTCCCACCAGATACACCCTCCACTCCCACTAGATACACTTTTTGTTTTTAAAGAAACCGCATATCTCAATTGAGGTTTCTTAAAAAAAAAAATTCCTCTTCTGACAAATAGAAAAAAAATGGAAACAAAATTAAACCCAACAAGAAACCGCAATTGCGGAATTTGGCGACCCTATTTTCATACACCCCCTCCCAGAACCCTAATTTTGGAATGATTTTCGTTTCGGGCAATATTACGAGAAATTAGCCCACCATACACTACACAAGCAGGTACCAATATTAAAATACGCATTCTCTACTTTATCATACACAACAACTTGCAAATCTGGGCAATCTGATGCTAAGAAAACTAGTAATAAATAGAAAGACTTTTCTATGCATGAAAAAGGATAGGTGGGCACACTTTTAAACCTTCAAAATTACCACTCACTCCTGAATCAAATTATTATTTTTTTAATAAGTAGATTTTGAACGCAAGATATTCTATTTATAATTCCTCCCACCTTATCACTCAACTTGACCCTTCTCGTATAATGAGTTGTTTACTAGTATAAAACTCTTTCAATCTTTTCACTATGTGAGATTTTAAAAATTTTCTCTAAAAAAGGGATAAAGATACCTACAATTTAGGTTCAAAGTCACCTTGTAACCCTTCTTGTATTTATCTCTTCATTTAAAGGATTTTTTTAATGGTAGATTAAAAGAGGGGTGCAAATTAAAACCAGATAGAAATTATATATAATTTTTAGTTTGTGGTTGTTTAGAACATGTCGATATAGTATGTGTGAAAAGTTTTAAGAATTGCATTTAATTTATTCATTTTTGAGTGTGTTTTGTAGGATAATATCAAAAACCTCTCTTGAGCTTCTCATAACATCACCTAGCAATCCTGATATTTTTAAAATCTCATTAATCTCCCTTGTTCATTTGACAAGACCACATGTCCCCATTAAAGATTATGAATTGACAATATTATCCTTATATTCTTAATAATTTTTTAACCAAAAAGAAATTTTTTTAAACTAACAAATCTAATGTTAAAAAAGCCATTCTTATTGTACTGTAAAAACTGTAGATTGATACACTTAAACACTCTTATCATATTTTAAAAAATATAGATTAATATATCTTAACCATCTTTTTCTGCAGGCGACCAGTTCTAAAAACTTTTTTATGGAAGTATACTTTAATAGATAATTTATTTAAGTAGTATTTGGAATTTAAAAATCTTTTTCATGCATGTAGTTTGACCTAAGCCACACTTATAGCCAAAAAAAAAAAATATAACCCATTCAACATTAAAATGATTAACATAAAAATAATCTCATAGAAAAATATCCAGCAACTGCCTATACTTTTTTTTAAAAAAAATAATTTTGGTTCAAATTGGCATCTACTATGGTGGGTAGTGGCTATCATGTTGTTGTAACTTTACTATTTATTGTACTTATAGTCCACAGTGTTTTTAGCTTTTACTTTTTAACCTTATTATTTGTTATTTTTGCCCAAATTCAACTGAACTAATGAATGTAAAGTCCTTATTTGAAAATAAGATCTAGAATTAATAAGTTAAAAAAGTTAATACCGCAAAATATCATAAAAATGAAACGAAAAAAATAAATCAAGCAATTACCTGTAATAATTGATTAATGAATATCCTAAGAAGGAAAAATTTTCTTCTAAACGTACTTGAGATGAAACTTCATAGTCATCTATAAGATTATTGTATTCAAAAGTTGCAAAGCATAAAAACTAATGGCAAGAGATGGAAAAACAAGTTTCATATGAAAAAAGTTTAGTCTAAGGAGTTGGAGAAAAAGGCCTTTTATGGGTTCTAATTTATTGTTCAGTAGAATTTTTTTTTTCACATGATTGTAAGTTCTAGTTTAGTAAAGATGTGATATTAGTGGGTGCTGTTAGTTCCATATTCTATGCTCGTACCCATTTTGAAGCAAGTGTGGCGAAGGAATTTAGTTACATGGCATTTATTTAAAGGTGAAATCTAATTTCTTGACTTTTCTAAATACTTGAGTGCACATGGTGAATTATTAAATCTTGACCTATAATAAATTAATTAGTTAAATTAGTTAATTAGAGGTCTATTTTTTTGACTTTTTTGTCCCCTCTTTCTTCAGCCCTTTCTCTATGTTTTTTCTTCTTTTCCAGTAGAAATGAACCTTCTAAGTTGAGAAAAAATTAATGTCAAATGAACCAAAAAATTAAAAAAAAAACAGTTAGATAAAACCTTGAGAACAATTTGGGAAACTAAAGTTAAAATTGCAATATTTTGGTGTCCATGACGATGAAGTTAGTTTAAGATCTTCTCTTGTTCTAGTTATCTATTATGCAAAGATATATTCAATGTGTAAAGAAAATCACGCCTTCCATTTACAGTAATAGGTCGAGATTAGAAAAGTTCATAATTAAATTTTATTATGGCAGTGCACTATTTTATTATACTTGTTTTCCTTTTTCATTGTTCCAAATTATAGTCTGCTTTCCAATTGATGAGTTTCTAAGATGTTTCCATGCGTAGATTCGGTTATGAGTTCAATTGTTTGTCTGAATTGTGCAACATGAATTGCCATTGGCAATGGCCACGTCCTCCGTAGATGGAAATTATGATAAATGGCTTTCTTTCCTCAATTCATCTTGTAGCATAATTTTCTAAGTACTTGGTTGCCCTCTCAGCTTTGTTTGTCTGAATTGTGCATGCATCTATTCCAAAATAAAAAAGTACTAACGATAATTAGAAAGTGAAAGTGATATTCAAATTTGACTTTCATGATCAAGAAATATGCGTTTTGATTCTCCAGTTACCAGACGTGGCACTGTCCTTTTCATGATCATGATCATTATCACCGTGACAACCATGCATGCAAACTAATTCATCACCAATCTTGATATAACTTTTTTTTTATCCATTTAGAAACATTAACTGCGGTCTTTGATTTTTTGTGGGACGGAATTTGATTTGTGGGTGGGACATATTCTTTTCTTTTGGATGACTTGATAATCTCAGATACTCTGATTGCGAAAAAAAGTGGTGTAGGAGAAACTGATTTAGAACAAGGAAGAAATCAGATAAAAACAATAAAGCAGGATTTCTGCTAAACGACATGTTTGTTTTCATCAATTGCTGCAGAAAAAAAAAAAAAAAACTGATCTACTACCGCCTTGGATTTCGATTCAGAATGAACAAGAAGAATAGCCTTGATAAAGGTAAATTGACAGGCTATGAAATTCCTCCCAAGTATCCACTTTTCATTTTTGTAATTCTCCTGTGAGGCTATGACCATGCCATGTGTCTTTTTAAAGTCGTATTAAAAAAGAGAAATGCGAATCAGGCAATGAAACAGACACACACCAAATTAAACCATTAAGCGGTTGGAAAAGAGTAGTAATTAGTGAATAGATATGTGGAAGATTTACATATTTATTCCGAGATAAAAACAAAGTTCACATAAAACTAGGGATATTAGAATGATACAGGAAATAGTATTCGGTCGGTTTAGTTAAGTTTAGTCAATGTTGAGTTATAAGAAGTGAAAAATAGGAAATGACTGTTAAACTTTCTCCTCCACATCTAATGTTGTAGCAGTCCGATGAATTAACCGACAAGAATAAAGGAATCATCATCCATCTGTAGCACGCGTACGTCTCAAAAATGATCAAAATCTTTTCTGAAAAAGGTTTTTTAATCATACTTCGGTTCCCAGTTCCCAGATTGTTTACTTATGCATCCAAATGCAATCCCAATCATATTTCCTGCCCTGAGCTAGCTAGCAGCAGCACGCATGTCTGATTATAAATAGAGAAGCTAGCCCTCGTGAATTTTTGTGCATAGCAAATTAATTCCATCCATCTTTTCTTCTGTTGCTGTTTCCCAAATATATCTCTTTACACTCTACAAAGCTCAATTTTCTTTTCTACGATAGTCCAGTTTGCTGTATCTTATTACAGGGATTGATGGAGATGAACATTGAAAAGGGTTCATCAGTATCGATGGAAAAGGAAGTGATGCCAACTAAGAGGGCTTTTGTGACATTCTTGGCAGGAAATGGAGATTATATCAAAGGAGTTGTGGGTTTAGCCAAGGGTTTAAGAAAGTGCAACGCAGCTTACCCTCTTGTGGTAGCTGTGTTGCCTGATGTCCCAGAGGAACATCGCCAAATTCTTGAGTCTCAAGGCTGTATAGTTCGGGAGATTGAGCCAGTATATCCCCCTGAAAATCAAACTCAATTTGGAATGGCATACTATGTCATCAACTACTCAAAACTTCGGAATTGGGGGGGTTAGTACCTGCTCTTCAATTAATTGCGCAACTCAGTTTTTATTCATTTATATCAAAGCATGAATCTTTTCATTTGCATGTATAATGTTGTTGGTGTCCAATAGTTTTAGTAGATCAATACATCATTAGATTTTTAGTAGTACGAGTTCCCCTTTTTGTAATTCGAAATTTTGTTTGTGCAGCTACCTACACATCGAACCTTGAATTGACGAGTCGAAAAGGCTTCTAAGCTTTTTCTTCATTCTCGTTTTCTTTTCACTCACTACTTGATAATTCTCATGCCTGATTTTTGTCCTTGCTCATTTTCCCACTTCTTTCCAGAAAAAAAAAAAAGGGTCCAACACCATAGGTACTTATTATAGAAACTGATGGACAAGTCTTTTGACCAAAATTCATGTGTTTCAACTTTCAATTGTAGTGCACACTAATTGATTACCAAGTTTCGGCATGCACAAGCCTTCGACAGAACTGCACCTTAAACTTGATCAATACTGATTCTAGCCAGCATTTGCTTAAGTACTGTAATCAACACTGTAGTCTTTAAATAAAATTGGACTAATACTGGGTTTGTTTGTATAACAGAAATTTGCAAAATTTGCTTTGCTTACATCATAATCACACTTTCCAACCATCTTTTTATCTTCCCAACAACATTTTTATCTCACATACATCACATCACAAAAAGTGCTACAGTAAATATTCCAAATAAAATCTCAAGTAAATTCTCTATCCAAACAAACCCAATGATATCTAGTAGTACTATACTATTTAATATTTATAATGTGCAAATGAGTAAATGTTACATACTGATTCATGATTAACAATGTTGCAGTTTGCGGAGTATAGCAAGATGATATACTTGGATGGGGACATTCAAGTTTTTGACAACATTGATCACTTGTTTGGGTTGCCAGATGGGAAATTATGAACCTGTTTGGCGCCTTGAGTTTTTTACTAGTTTGTATAAAACCCGTTTTTTTTCTACTTTAGCTACAGGAACTCCAAAAAACTCTTACCCTATAAGGGTGTACTGTTCCAAAAACTCTCAGAAAAACCAACCGAAAATGGGTCAACACGCGGATCCAACACGGGTAAAAAATGAAATCGGGTCAAGTGCAAATACTCTGCCACAGCGTTCTTCTCAGCTATCCATCTATCCAATTTCATAGGCGTTCCTCTTCCTCAAGGCTCCTCCTCCTCCATCCTCAGGCTTCCTCTTCCGCCCTGTGTTCCGCCTTTAGGTTGCCGAGCTCCACACTCTCTCTTGCCTCCTGCTCAATCATCAATCGTCCTCTCTAATTTTTTTTCTCCTCCATTTTGGTGACATACAACCGTAGGGTTTTGTCTCTTTCATTCTTCAATTAATCTAGGGTGATTTTTATCTCATGAGGTTGGTGTATTTTTGTTTAGTGATGTAATTGCTGCTGGATGACAGGTTTTGTGGGAGTGGCCGCTTAGGGAAACATTTTCTAAGCCCTCTTTGATCATAGAAATTGCAAGTCTCCACAGTGTAATGGCTCGGGATAGCTTTGTTTGATTAATTTTGGGGGTTCGTGGGCAGATAAGTGGGGTGGTAAAACCCCACTGAGAGTTGATGGCGAGAACAAACCTGGGAAGAAAAAGTGTTGATTCTTTAGGGCTGTCAGACGTTAAGGGAATCAACAATTGTATGTCTCCTTGCTAATCTCTAGATATGGATATTGTGTGAAAGGAAGATGAAACCTGTCATGGCATGCATGCCTTCACCTTTTTTCTGCATTTTTTTTTTATTAGTTGCACCAACGGACTAAATTGCGGAATTCAGCCTAGATCATTGAGACACCTAAGAAATCGATCAAAGAACCCAGCATATGAAATACATTCACTAGGAAACTTTCATGAATGCAGTAATGTTGTCATTTCTGAAGGCAATTTTCATTTTGTCTACCGCTGCAATTTGCATTGAAAATCTTGTGTTGCTTTCCCTACATGCTTATCAAGAATACCCAAATGAGTGGTCTTCCACATATTTAATGGTAACCCAATATGTTTACCATGCAAAGTGCCTAAATGGACTTACACATCGCCTTTCCTATTTGACTGACTGTGTAAGAAGCACTCTATAGTAAATGAATTTGCTGTTAAATTATGTGTTTACTTTGTTCTTAAGCCAATTAAGATACTTCTGTTTTAGTTACATTATGTAAGAAGTCATGATCCGCTTAGTAGCTTTAGAAAGTGTATGATTCTCACTGTACAAATCAAAGAATTTAGATAGTACCTAGGGGGGCTATTGAACTTTGTTTTTAATCTTATCTGACCACTATGCTTTTCACGCTAATTTTGTTAATGGACTGTTGACCATTTTTGTTATTGGTCTGTTTCAGCCACCACAATGGCCATTCTGTTTAGTAATACCATTGGTACATGGGAAAAGGAAAGTCGAATGTTGGTTAGCTAACTATTCTGTTTTTGGTTTTAGTCTACTTGATTGTGAGCTGCATTGAAAGTAGATGTATGAGAAATTTTGATTGAATTTTTGGGCATAACTATCCTACCAATTTGGCCATATTTAAGCTGGGAACAATAGCCATTCTACTTTATTTAAGCTGTTTGTTGTAACTGGAGGTTACGCACATGAGATGTTGTGTTCCACCGTATAATTGTAGGTTTTAGGACTACCTTGGTGACTGTGGCTCGTGAAGGGTTGCCATCAATTATTTTTATAAGTCGGATAAAGCATTTTTCACTTTTGATTTGCTAACTCTGATCAGTTGCATAATAATCAGAAGCTACCAGCAAAGAAAAACTCAATGCCTTTACTTGGTGAGTATATGCAATAAATGTTAATTCTTACTCATTTCGTCGAGTTGATTGAACTCTAAATTGTAAAGTAATTGCATAGCTTTTATTAGTTGGTTGCCTGCGTGCCATGGTTGTGTTATGGTTTGATTGAGGTAGCTTTCATTTGATTTTAGCAAATATATTAGGTTAATTTACCAGAGATGCTTCATAGCACAATTTGATAGTAGATTTGAATTGACTTTGTATGATTGTTGAAGTCTTGTATTCCTAACATTAGCAACCTGTACATGGAACGTATTACTGTCCAGATTTGAAATGTGATAAAAAAAATGGCTTTATTCGGTTGCTTTATTTCTGGTCATGCTCCAATTTCTTTCAAAAATGCATGTCCGTGACTGCTTTTAAGTATTTCTTACATCATTCACTGTCTAAGTACAAATAAGGAGTTCGTCTAAAATTCACTAGTTTGATTGCAAGCAGAATGTAAGTACAATCTGATTCTTATTGTGATAATTACCCACAGCAACACCCATGCAAAGAACCTTCTTAAGCTGGAATTGCACTGTTGCTTTAGTCTCCATGACTTTTGACTGCAGAGATTCCTGATGAGTCACTAGTGTTGCTAACTATGAGCATCTTCAATCCTTCAACATCCATATATTCCAGACTAATCTTCTCTGCCTCTTCAACATGCTAAGCACCACCAAGCATGCAAACCTTCATCTTGAAAATGATTAATGGGTAGTAACTTAACAAATAAGTGTAACGCTTGCTCTTCTGACTGCCTCATAGTTATTCAAACTAAACGAATCTCAATAGTCTCTATGAAGTTTGTTTTATCACCCTTAGCATCGGTCATAATTTGGTTGATTGCCTCTCTAAGTTCATCATCGTACCAACTCAAGAATTCATACATGCTTCGTCTTTCATAATTTTGTACCTTCAAAACTTGACTGCTGTTTATTTATCCGCTTTCCCTACTTAAATAATTATAAGTTATAAGCTATCCAATATCAGATTTGTTCACCGCAAATAAGTGGAGTTTCGTGTAAATAAGTTGGAGTGCAATCTATTTGTCCTAAAGACATATTTGTTTAAATAAGTTATATGTTCTAAGTTGGACTGCTGTCCATTTGTCGTCTTTCATATTTGTCCCGTAAGCTGCTTTTCCTTTAAAACATTTACTTATGTTGTAAGGTGTCTGTCTCTTTTCCCTCGTCAATGAAGGTTTGTGATTTTGTCATTTGCTTTCTTTTTTAAGGTGCATGCTAGCATAAGGAGTTGTTGGAGTGCTGGTATTGTTTCTATATTGTCTGCCTGACTTGTAAGTTTTGAAAATGATTTCTCTTCGCCTTTGATCCTTTTAATGACAGTTATTAAGTGCTGCATACCTCATTCCTTGGCAGGTTTATGCCTCGGTGCCCTCATTCCTTAGAAAGAGGTCAGCACCTTCTTAAGCTAGAAATTGTGTGCGTAAGTCTTTTAAATTGTGTGATCTGATTAGTTTAGCATTTTGTATCAGCCCGGAAACTCATACTTGTTGCTCCTTCGCCTACTTCCCATTCGGAGTGTGGGGAGAACGACTTACAACTTTGCATTACAAATTATTTTAGGGTATGAAGAAATAAACATGGCTTCTTATTTTCTAGTATATGCCTTTATTTATTCTCATAAATGCATCTAAAACAACCCATGCATACTGAATTTGTTAATTTTTCCTTAAAGTTAAGAAAGAACATTGCAAGAATTTAGTGCATTTACTACCACATATGGTTTATACATGTAAATAAAGAAGAAAAAAAAGCGAATGGAACATCAGCCTGGGACATCAAGGCTAGGTCGAGCCCAATTTCCTGTTGAGAGGGAGCTCGAGTTTGCGGAGTGCTTGGTGGAACTGAAGCAGCAAAATAGACTTCACAAGGGCAACCTAAAGAGTGAAGTTTTCCCCGCGATAGTTGACATGTTTGCTAAAAAGGGCCTAAGCTTCCATGTTTCCCAAATCAAGGCAAAGTACTACGCAATGCGAACCCAAACTCTTGAATACAATCGGCTGCGTTTAAGGGTAACCGGTGCCGGATGGAATCCTATCCTAAAGACAATAACCATGGATGATGAGAAATGGAAAGCCGTACTTAAGGTTATCGACTTCTAATACTTTGGGCTATTTTTGGAATATTTTGTTATAGGCATAGCTTTTACTTATACGGTTTGAACTTGTATTGTTTTTTTTTTTTTGGCTTGTGCAGGAGCATCCAGATTTCTTACAGTTTAAGGACAAGAACTGTGAGGTGTTTTACATGTTATCCGAGGTCTTTGATGGAATGGATGCACAAGGGAGATACTCAAGGGATTCCAGTCAGCCTGTCATCAACATAAACGAGGAGATAAGTGAGAGGCGAAGCAGGGCAGCCCAAGATGTCGAGGCTGAAGATGAAATCTCAGATGTGCAAACAGCTTCAAAGTCTACTACCAAACACTCAAAGGCCAAAGGAAAGCGCAAAACGCCTGAATCTTCGTCCACCCAAGGACATGGGCTCCCACCTGGGCTAAGTAAAAAATCTTATGACAACGCAATTGCATGGATGGATGTCACTTTCGCCTCAGGTCAGCACCTCTCATTCTCAGATGCCCCTCCCACTGCCCAAGTGAACATTGATGATGGCCCCTACTCAGTAGCCAAGGCAATAGAAGCGCTAGACAAAATTGAATTGCCCGACAAAGTCTATGTCACAGCATCCGCAATCTTAATTGAATGTGGGGCCTATAGGTTCACTTTTTTGACTCATAAAAGTGAGATTCGAAGGCGGTTGTATGCATTGAAGATTGGTGGGGGAACTTTAGATGATTGAGCTATTCTTTGCGATGCTTTGTCCTCTACAGAGTGTGGCTTAGGAATGCTTTGAGGAATTTGATGAGCTTTTATTAGTGTATTAGTTGTGTAGACAAACAGATTGCTTTGGTTGAGATTCAATTGCTGGTTTTTTTTTTTTTTTTCAAGGTACAAGGTCTTTGTTGGATACATTTATTGTTGCAAAGCCTTGGTCCGGGAATTATATGGCTTGAGAAATTATTTTCCTTTCATGATAGTTTTCCATTTTCTAGAATCGCCTTCAGATTGCATTTTACACCGCTTATAGGATAGCATCATATCTTATCTACTCGTTTTTACTATACTGTACAATTTATGTCGGTTTGGGATATCGACATTGCTTCCCCATCCAGGTTAACCGACAGTACATTTTGTATGGCTGTTCGGAACCCATGCATTGCTTATTTATTTGGAATTCACTATATTGGAGATTGTAGGCCTGTTTTAATGCCAAAAGTGAATTGCCTTCCTAGGTTGACACCTTTGTGGCCTTACTAATGTACAGGTGCATGATGCAAGTATGAATTGCAAATGGCAGGGGGATATCCAGATTTTGGAATCAATCTAGATGACCCGGATGATGCAAGAAATGCAGCTACAGTTGTTTTTATACTTTCTTGGAACTTCGAAAGGGGGCAGCAAGCAATTCCGAGGCCACGGGTTCGAACGAGTGCATTGATCGGCCACCAATGGGTGCAGGAGCTGCTTCATGGACATGGCATTCGAATGCTAGAGAATATGCGTATGAATGTGCCCACGTTCATACGACTTTGTCAAGTACTAAGAGATGGTGGATACATTGTTGAAGGACACACTGATAATGTGACATTGGAAGAAGGAGTAGCAATTGGATTATATGGTCTCACCACCACCTCACACAAGGACATTAAGTGAGCTTCCAACACCCACCGAGACCATTCATCGACATGTACGGCGAACTTGCAATTCCCCTCGGTCCACTTAGGCCATATTAATATCCGGCACAGGGACACAAATGCTACTCACCCAAGAATTCTAAATAATAGACAATTCTACCCATGGTTTAAGGTACTTATCCTTTTTACTTTATGAGTATTGCTAATAGAATCACAATTTCATATGCTAGAAATGGAATCATCTCCTTCTACTAATTATGACTGCATTGGGGCAATTGATGGAACCCATGTCTCGGCTAGTGTCCCAAGGGAAGAACAAGATGCAATTCGTAATAGGAAAGGCACCCTTTCCCAAAATGTTCTAGCAGCTTGTGATCATGATATGAGATTTGTATATGTTAGAGCTGGTTGGGAAGGTAGTGCCCATGATAGTCGTGTCTTGATAGATGCCATTTATAATCCCGATGCGATGTTTCCGTCACCACCGTTAGGTAAATACTATGCGCGTAGATGGATACGTGCATATGCTCGGTTTCATGGCCCCTTTTAAGAGTGGGCCTGGGGGGAGATCGAATTCAGGGCCAAAGGGACTATTTAATCGCCGTCATGCTTCGGTTCAAAATGTTATAGAGAGGACATTTGGGTATGGAAAATGCGCTTTAAGATTTTGGGGCCAATGAAGAACTACCCAATTGAGGCACAAAGGAATATTGTAATTGCTGCTTGTGTCTTGCACAATTTCATCAGGGAAATGCAGCCATATGATGAAGATTTTGTGGACGATGCAGTAGGCCAAAATGTGGATGCTAATGATGCCCAGGAACCTGAACTAACTCAGTTCAATGTGACTCCAGAAATTCTTCGTGATTGGAAAACACCGACATACAATGGTCGATCATATGTGGTTGCATCGAACCGATTAGTTTTAGGCAATGTGTTGTTTGTACCGAACTTTCCTTCGGGTTTTGGAATTCTACCTGACTTGTGTAGCTCTACATTTTGTTAAACTACTGACTTGTGTTGCTCTACCTTTGTTAAACCAATGGACTTATGTAGCTAATTTCAAAAAAGAAGCTAAAAAATCCCATGAATCCCATAGTATTCCAATATGTAAGTACATAAATTTAAAATCGTTTAAATTAATTTAAATTTCAAAAATTTACATTAATCCAAATAATTGAAATTTGCAAACTAAGCACTTGCAAAACCGCTACATTAATTGCTACTAATTATGTATCCGTAATAAGTGATAAAAAGTTCACATAGTTGCTACAAGAATTATTGATAAAAATAAGTGATAAAAAAACATCACATATTTGCGGCTGTAATTATTGGTAAAAAAAAGTGATTTAAAAATCACATATTTGCTACTGATAATTATTGATTAAAAATAAGTGGCACAAAATTCACATGGTTTTATCACTTATTATTGATAAAAATAAGTGATAAAAATGCACTTATTTATACGAATTATTCATTAAAAATTAGGTATAAAAATTCACACAGTTGCTACAGTAATTATGTATCAAAATAAGTGTGGACAAATTCACATACTTGGTACAGTATTTATTGATCAGAAATAACTGATAAAAAATATCATATTATTGCTACAGTAATTATTGATAAAAAATAAGTTGTAAATAAAATATCACATATTTGCTACAGTAATTATTGATAAAAAATAAGTGATAAAAAAATATCACATACTTTACTTCAGAATTATTGATAAAAATAAGTGATAAAAAAATCACATATTTGCTTCACTGTAATTATTGGTAAAATTTGATAACAAAAAATGCCACATGTTTGCTATAAGTATTGCTCAAAAATAAGTGATAAAAAATATCACATAGTTGCTACAATAATTATTATAAAAATAAGTGATAAAAAGATATCACATAGTTGCATAATTATTTGTCAAAAAATAAGTGATAAAAAGATATCACATAGTTGCTACAGATTACTTGTCAAAAAATAAGTGATAAAAAATATCACACAAATTGTACAAGAATTATTTGTCAAAACAAGTGATAAAAAAATATCACATAGTTGCTACAAGAATTATTGGTAAAAAATAAGTGATAAAAAATATCACACAGTTATTATTATCAAAACAAGTGATAAAAAAATATCACATAGTTGCTACAGTAATTATTGGTAAAAAATAAGTGATACAAAAATCACAAATTTGCTACAGTAATTATTGATAAAAAAATAGGTGATAAAAAATGCACATGTTTGCTACAGTACTCATTGCTCAAAAAAAAAAATGATAAAAAATTTTGGCTACAGTAAAGTTTTTTAAAAACTCAAGCATGTGAAAAAGTGGAGGTTTTATACTTTAACAGTACGCTACAGTAGAGTTTTATACCTATTTCCAAAAAACTCAGCTGCCAAACGGGGCCTAAACGCAGTTATGGACTGCTTTTGTGAAAAAACTTGGACCAATACACCTCAGTACAAGATCGGTTATTGCCAGCAGTGCCCACAGAGGGTGCAGTGGCCAGAAGAGATGGGGACACCACCACCCTTGTACTTCAATGCCGGCGTGCTCGTTTTTGAGCCAAATTTGTCCACTTATCAGCGTCTTTTGGGAACTCTCAAGATCACTGCTCCCACTACATTCGCAGAACAGGTATACATGCTAGCTAGCAATAATTGATACATAAATGCCATCAATTATTAGACACTAATTTTTTTCTTGTTCCATATACATGTATATGTGTACTAATCCTCAAAAGTTAGCTTAGCTTAGCTTAGCTTAGATAGATGTAAGTATTAGTCCAACATGAGATGAATGTTTGCACTCTAAAGGCTAGCTAGCTCTAAAAATGAATGATGTCCAAATGAGCTATAGCCTTAATTATAACTAGTAATTAAAATGGTGTCAGAGAGAAACAAATCGATTAATTGATGATGTGATGATGAAATGTTTTACGTGTATTTGCAGGACTTTCTGAACATGTTCTTCCGGGACATTTATTGCCCAATTCCTCTGGTCTACAACCTGGTTTTGGCAATGCTGTGGCGACATCCTGAGAAGATTGACCTTGACAGCGTCAAGGTTGTTCACTACTGTGCTGCAGTAAGTCGAGACCACAACTTGATTATAGTATGCCAGTACTAGAGCTAAACTACAACTATTTCTGTTTCGCAAACCTGAATTGCATGATATCTAGGAGCGTCAATAACTACTACTAGAACTCCAGAAGATTATAATCAGCCCTGCTTTTCTTTAATATATATATGTGTGTGTGTGTGTACACACACATATATACATATATACAAAATGTATATATATCAACTCTTTCAATATTCAAATTTGAGTTAATTTAGATAAAAAGTGATCACCTTTGAGAAAAGGTGTTTAAGAAAGCACTTGAATGAGGTAGTATCATTACGTATTCTAGGCTAATATGGTTGAAACGATGAATTCTGGTTATGTACAGGGATCAAAGCCTTGGAGGTACACTGGAGAGGAGGAACACATGCAGAAAGAGGACATAAAGATGCTAGTGAAGAAATGGTGGGATATATACCTAGATGAGTCCCTGGACTATGTCAATATTGTTGATGCATCATCCAAGATTACCAAGGACGATGGTGGAGCTGGCATCAATGGTGGAAATGATGATCAGAAAGAAAAATCAGTTGCAGTGCTTTCCGATGCTGCTGGAGTTGTTGACCATGCTACTGCACCCTCGGCTGCATAATTGTAACAAAAATCTGAAGATATACAATAATCTTGGATTATAATTAGTCTGTCCATGGTGTGATTGTACACTTGCATGCTGATTTTATGTACTTGTAATAGCCTAATAGGGACAAAATCTGAAATAATTCCAGCTAATGTATTACCTTGTCTTCTAGTATTCCAGAACTTTTGCTACTGTATTATATTGTTTTTAATCACTCAAGTCAAGAGGCTGGTGTCTTGTGCTTTTCTTATTAAAATCATTTCTGCTTTATCACAAAAAGAAAAAAAATTTCTGTGCTCCAAAGAGTCCCTGGAGGTATATTTTACTGATTATGTGATGTTAGTGTCTGAATTGAAGTGAGTGGTGAGGAGTTTTTTAAAGGGTAAAAATGGAATTCTAAAATAAATAAATAAATGAATAAATAAATAAATAAATAAATAAATAAATATATATATATATATATATATATTGCGCACACATCGCGTGTATCTAAATCACTACTTTCACTAGTCTAAATAAAAGGTACATGGGAGTCCAATTATTGTTCAACGATTTAGGACTAGTTTTTATTTGTTTTAGAAGATTGTTGGAACTAGAGAAATTGTATATATGAAAAACAAGATATAATTTGACAATCAAGGATTGGTGTTTATTCATTTTCTTAATTCTTCGAAAGACATTCTTGAGTTTTGTTTTTGAGTTTTATAGATTTTTTTTTTTTGAAGAACAGTTGTTGGAGTTCGTTTCAAAACTCACTAATTTATGAGTTCATCCAATAGAAGCAAATAATTTCCCTCTTGCAAAAGGTTTATTATTTCCTGGGGAAAAACCTAACTTGAAGGAAACAATAATAAAATATTTTTTTAGATTACACTCAAGAAAATTAATAAATTGATATAGATAAATGTAGTTTAACTAATACTAACCGAATACAAAGAGCAAGAAGGAAATGCCATGATGACGGTATGCATTTTTTATTTGTTGTTTTCTGGAATGTTTTCTTCAACATTTTCACTGCACTTGAAATTCTCCCCACTGTCACGGTTACGGTTTGAATTTTAGACTGAAAGTTGAGAGTAAGAAGAACGTGGGGAGGGGTGGGAGACAAAAAAAAAAAAAAAAGACTGTACATGAAAAGATGAATATGCTGTTAAAAGTTTCCTATAAACGAGCTTTTAAAGCTCCCCGTACAAACCAACATAATGGCGATGATGAATAGGAAGAGAGTGTCCGCCTGTCGGCCCCTTGCTTACTTGGTCATACCATTAAACATTACTCATGTCATAGTGTCTCACTGAATGCAATGAAGATAAACATACACACACACACACACACATGTTTTGAGAAAGATGAAGATGACTCTCTATGTGTAAGAGATTTCTTCGTTTGTAAACTTTCACAAGCCGCTCCAGCTGGTACACAGGTTCATATATACATATATTATAATTCATATATTAATATTATACATATGTACATCTACACACACGTGTGTGTGTTTCAATAAATTAAAAATTGAATTGGATGTTTGAGTAGATATGCGATTGCTCCTACCTCTAAAGGTATGGAGTGATCTTAGTAATAAATGGGGATAAGGCACACTTTAACCACGCTTTCATTATGAGTATGGGATTAAGATAAAAGATGAAGGGCCAATGAAGGTGCTATAAAAAGACTATGATTGAGGGATTTGTAATGGAATCAATCTCATAATAAGTGGTGAATAAAAAGGTGGCATGATCCATATTCTCACACAACCTCAACGACTCTTACAAACTCATCTACTAAGAGTGACCCATCTAACTATAACGGTTTTTATCAGAAGTTTGCTTCACATGTTCATCCAACTATTTTTATACATATAATGGTGTGCATTGGGCAACTAGATTGGTTAATGCTGTACTAGCCTTTTATACTTGCAGATTGAGAAGAAGAGTAGCTGTGTTGGGTTTTAGTATTGCTGTTTATTAAGCGAAAGAAAGTTTGGCCTAAATTAAAGAAACGTTAGGGTCATTGCCCCAACCTCTAGATAGAGCTTATGCTCCATGCACGTCGAAGTGGACTTTATAAGTTATATATGGATGTTTAGGAGGGATACAAACCACCTGAGCTCAATTGAGCTATTTACGCGCTTCAATTAATCATGCCTCGAGCTTGGGGTTGCATCGATCTAGCTTATGCTGATTTCATGCGACTCGAATAATTTGATAAGTTCGAGCTTGAGGATAGCGATGTGAGGCACAAAACGTGGTTAAGCTTAATCTAGCCTTAATTACGTACATATTAGGGATTTTATATTATTACATTTCTTTTGTGCTTATAAATGTGAACTACTTTGTAAGTTTACATAAAATTTAATTTACATTACTTTGAGTTAGTTTAAAATTGGTTCTGTTAACCTCATCACGTTAAAACTCAAGTCAAGTAAATATAATCACTGAACTACATGAATAGTTCAAGAATTTGACTAACTCAATCTAAAACACACCAATATTGTCAAGAACTTGATGAGCTCGACATCTCAAATACGAACTTAAGTCTTAATTGTAGCTCAATTATTACACAAGATCAACTCGCCTCTTTTGCACTCCTAAAATTAGCACTTTGGATTTCACTTCTGAACAGTCAAGAATGGTTCTAGTTAGACTAGTGTTTGGCTGCCACGCAAGTGTATGGCCTTGCCCAAATTTGCCCAGATTCATATCTTAAATGATTGATTTGGAGCTTTACATATGTAGTCATAGAGATGTTATTATCTAACAAGCTGAACCACATGTAAATTAGGTACCTTGAAGCATCCAAGATGGAGATAAAATGGAAGAACAGGATATTGTTCACAAATTATGTATCACACAACAAATTGTGGACTGCAGACTCTTTGCCGTAGGTCTAACATTCAGTATGAGATAAAATAAAATAAAATTATAGATAGCCTTGGCAATGAATTGTAAAAATTACAAGATTAGTGACAATGTAGACGCTGGACATGGAGACTATGTTGGAGCTTAAGATTTGGCGCGTTTGCTTTCAAGTTCAAAATTTGTCCCTTTTTTCCTATAGAGTTAACTAGAATGGTTCCCTACTTCGTAGCTTTGTTTGTATAAGGTATGTAATAGATGCTTGGACAAGCGAGAAATATCCTGCTCATTTTCATGATGATGCAAAAAATTCTCTCTCCTAGTTGAGAGCTTCTCTCTCTTGAAAAAGAGAACCACTCTCCCCCTGGTGGGAGTTCTTACCTTTCAAAAAAAATTCAAACTTGAACTTTTAAAAGTAGCAATTGTTTGGCCAGACAACAAGACATGAATCATAATATCCATCTTCGGATCAAGTAAGCTTCAAGTATACTTGCTCCCGGTACTGATCCGTCTTCTTTTCTCTTCAGCACATCAACAAACCTTTAAAGGGAAAGGGACGAAGTTTCCACAGCATTAACAACTGTTCATCTTGGGACCACCTTCGATTCCATTCTTGTCCATTGAAGTAGGAGCTCCAAGGTTTTGGTATCCCATTTCAGAGAAATATAGTACTACCTTTGTGTAGGTTTTATTTATATTTTACCTTAGGCTTTCTGGGTTCTTCTCTCTTTTTTCTTTCTTCTTCTGCCTTCTCTGCTTTTACCGTGAATCTAGTAGTCTTTCTGTTTGTGTTTTTGCTTCACTAAATGTGAGTACTAACAGAGAAAACAGTGTTCGTTCTCCCTCATCTACACAGGTTTAACCAAGCATATTATTCGAGGTAAGACAAAAGGGATGTGTCGTATCTCACTGAAATCAATGGATGAACTGGCTGAGATAATGGAAAAATTCGCCCTATCAAGTAAAGAACTGAGGGGTGCAGCCCTGAATTGATCATGTGAACACCAGCATAATACAATGTCAATCCAGCCTGATAGGAAAGATTGTAGGAGAAAAGTTGGTCAACTTCACAGGTCTAAAGAAATCTTGTAGCTGCAGCTCGAAGCACCAACGGACCCAACACCCAGAGTTAGGGGCAAACATGTTTTAGTTTACCCTTGGCAAAACAAGAAGATGTAGTAAAAGTGCTAAAGGAGGTCCATGGGTTATGGACACCAACTGGAGTCCTAAAAAAGTGGTTTGAGGGAATCGAATCAGACCCGAAATTTTCAATCAGACAACTATGTGGATTCAGATAAGAAGGTTCTCCACTGGTTCTCCAAAGATGCTGGAAGGAAGATAGGCTCAGTGTTCCGGGAGTGCATGATGTTATTTTATCTCAAAGCAGGGGAGGGAAGGAAGGCAAACATAAGAAAATTCTGCAGATATAGACATCTCCCAACCACTGCTAAGAGAGAACAGTGGGAAGATGAATGGGTCCCAAATGGTGGTATGAAAAGTGTCTCCGAGTTCTGTTACAAGTGTGGAAGGATAGGAATATACAGAAAGGAATTGCAGCCAAGAGCGTCATGGTGAGCGGACAACTAGAGAACCAATACGGACCATGGCTCAAAGCTGGAAATTCTCCAAAGATCTCCCATAAAACAACCAACATCTCCAATATCCAAAATCAGGAGCAGAAAACTCCAAATGGGAAAAGCATGTATGGAAGATCAAAGCCCACACAAGCAACTGGTCACAAGAGCAACAGGATTTAGCTCCACACGTTACATCAGGTCAAAAGAAAAAAGAAAGGAAGGAGATACCTTTTGGAGGCCAAATTCTCAACAGCAAAAGGCAAGGAAAATAGGGGAGGAAATCAGCCTTTAAAAAATGAGGATAGAAGTGCAACATCAAAAAACAGTGGTGAACCTCTCAAAACAAACCAGTAATGGGGTCAACCCAAGCAACAAGAAAGAAGAAGGAATTGGGATAGATGATGCATCATGCTCAAAGAAGAGTGTAGAGGAACGGATAGGAAACCATATGGTAGGTCCAATCACTCAAGTGGGAGTAGAAAAGAAAGAACATCAGCTTGACAAGGATTTAATGCAGCTAGATAAGGCTCCAAGAAAGACTGCCCTCACAACAGCAAACGAGAGGGAGGCTAAGGCAAATGATAGTGAAAGGAGTGCCAAGTTTGAGAAAAAAATAGAAAAAGGGATGGAAAACCAGTACAGGTAGGATAGCACCTGTTTCATCAGATTGCCCCTCGAAGAAACCAACCTGCAGAAGAGGAAATGCTGCAACAGCTACCAAAAGGAAACAGGTGACTCCACAAAACTCTGAGATGGAAGATGTAGCTTTGATTCAACCTAGGGAAGAAAATCTGCCAAGGGGAAACTGACAGGTAATAACAAAGAGACATCGAGTGGTGGGAGCCTCCCTAAAACGTGGTCTCACAGTGACCTCCACTGAGAGTCTTTATGGAAATCAGCATTGCGGAAACCGACAACTCCGCGCTTGAATCCATATTGAATCTCTCCCAATGTAATTCACTCTAAGTGAAACCCAAAAATCAAGGAAAATACACATATAAAAGTAAGTGAAGAGATTGTTAGCCTTCTTAGTTGTGACCCCCCCCCCCTGTGGGCACAAGTGGGATGGGTCTACCTTTAACAAAGCTAGTCAAAGCACAGAAGTGATTCAATCTGCACTACAATTGTTGCTCAGCCATCCCAGACGTGAAGAGAGAGGCTGTAAAATGGTATTAATCAGGATCTATGTTTAAGCCAGGATGATCAAATCCATAGGCGAATGGGAAGCCGCAAGCTATGGAGGAAACATGTATCGTCATGGGTGGACTTCTTCAATGACATTAGATTAAATGATGAGAAATGGGATGAAAACTAGAGATAACCGGACTTCTTTAAAAGTTTCAATGACATGATCCACCTGGAAACCAAATGAGATTGATGCCACAAAGGCAATCCCCGGACCTGAAACCAGTCACTGAGGGAGGGGTAGCCGTAAAATGGAGGTTGACAGAGCAACGTGCAAGGCTCATGACCCAAAATTTGAGCTTATCACAGGTAGCCGCCATTAGAAACCAATGCTTCTGCATCACAGTATTTTGCTCTAGATACAATGCCTTAAAAAGTGGGACCAAGGAAAAAAAAGTTTTCCTCTCACAAATCCATGGCTACAACATAAGGAAATTAAAGATACAATAGAATTGGGGCCTGAGTCAACTAGTCCAAGGTTCTGATTTTACCAGACTGGCCAAAAAAAGATAAAAAAAAATTGTGAGCTGTAACTTCTCAAATTTAGAGCAGCAATCTGAAGTGTAATGTAAATAACAAGAATCAATTTGGTAAAAGAGTAAATACAAACTGTGAAAGACAGCATCAATGAGGGCAAAGAAACATATCCTCAAAGATTTGAAAATTAACCACATCCTACCTGAGATGGATGAAGAGCGATTGAGTTTCAAAAAGCAAGGATACAGTGGTTGAAAGAAGGTGACAAGAAATTCCACTCATTCTCATGTGCATGCAGCACAAAGAAGAACAAGGAATAGAATAAATTGACCACTAACACGTAGGGCAGAATGGGTAGAATCGAGTAGGAAATTGGTGCTGAAATTACAACATACACCTGTTCACCACCCAACCCTAGATTTCAAGCATACCGAAGGCATCCTTAGTCCATCACAAGGCAAAATGAATGAAGAGTTGCTCAAACCGCTGGAAAATAGGGAGAGCAAAAAAGTAGCTTTTCCAATGCATCCCGGACAAATTCTGCCCAGATGGTATTGACTCCCTCCTTTTTTTCAAAGTTCTTATTCACCATAAACAGGATATTGTTAGTAAGTATCCAAAGTTTTTTTTCATTCTAGCTTTTGCTCAAATCCAGTTTTTCAGCCAAACCATTTCATCCCCATTCCCTATATTGATTTCGGCCTCCCCCTCATAACCCCGGGCACTATAGACCCATTAGTTTATGCACCAGGCCAAAATCATTTTCCAAAAGTTCTTAGCTAATAGGGTTGAAACCGCTCTAATCTCAGGTTAGCAAGAATCCATGGCCTCATCCTGCAGGCAAATTTTGATAACGTCATATATCTAAATAGAGCAATCCCGGCTCTTGAAAAAAAATGAGAGGTAAAAGAGGGGTTTTGGTCTCCTGAAATTGATTACGTCTATGCCCACGTGATGGCAGCAATGGATGAAAGCAAAATGGGTTTTCATGAAAACTTGGTCTCAATGTCGGTGGATTAGATACGCCTCTATGTTTCTTAATGTTAATGGGAAAAAGTGGGAGTATATTAATCTTCCCGGAAAGTAATGGATTGGATCCCTCCTCTTATAGCTTTTATACTCCCAAGGATCCCTCAAATTTACTTAGACGTGCAGCTGCATCAAAAGGATCTAGAAGGGTTGAAAATCAGCAAGGATGCATCCCAGTAATCTCCACTCCACCTCTTTTTTCGTTAATCCACCCCCATCTTTGTAAAAGAAGCACCCACACTTGATGTAGATTTTGGAAAATATGAGAAAGTGCCCCTGCCACCGACATAACAATTTGACAAATCTGTCTCTTTTGTAGTAAGCAGAACCTGACCAACAAGTAACCTGTGAGCTGTGTCAAGAGCTAGAGGGCACAAACCAGTCCTCCAAGGGAAGTATTTAGACCACTTAGGTAGTGACTCGCGACAAAAGACCGGTTTCTTGGTTACATAAGGGAGTATCACAGAAGAGGGTCGCCAACTGAAAAATAAATTTTGAAAGCAATGAAAGGAAGTAATGTTCAGTAAAGTTGGATCATCAATCATGTATTACGCTCCATGTATACCATGTTGCAAAGTTTCCAAGTGATCCTGGGAAAAGACTCGCAAGGGAAATTAGCTCTCCTGAAGTGCACAACTCTCTCGCATGGGTGAAGAGGACTGGAAAAAGAAAATGTAATTGGATTGTTTGGGAAAGAATCACAAAGAAAAAAGAAGGCCAGCCAGTTTCGTAGACATCAAACAATTTAACCGTTTGCTAAGCAAATAGGGTATGGAGAATCATTTCTAATCCCAATCAAGTTAGTTGCAAGATTCTTAGAGCCAAATACCTCCATAAACATCTATATAATCGAGATAACCCTCTACCCAAAGACAAATTGGCAAAGTTTGATGTGGGTGCAAAAGGACGCTGGAAAATGGTTTGAGGAAAGAATGTAGGGAAATGGCAAGGCCACTAACATATGGGTAGAGATGGTTTTAAACCCCAATGGAAATGAGAACAATGAAAACCCCGCTTTCCATGTTTAGTCAATAAGTGTTCCGATCTTATTTGTGGATATATAGATGGGAATGCTGTCATACTCCCATTTTGTGAAAGGGGGGAGAGGGGAAGAAAACCACCCCTCACAAGCTTGGTTTTATTGGAAAATGTTTTGTTTTAAAATTGATTTTGATTTCAAAAAAAGTTAAACGGCCATGGATCACAAAATGCTAATGATTTTGACCCAAAAAACAAAAAAGTCTGTGGGTGTTATTTCTGTGGAAAAATTGAGTCGCCACTTAGTATGGGAGTTTGTTTAGGTAAAACGTTTCCACAAAAGATTTTAATTCAATTAGGCCAAACTACTAAAAAAACCCTCCTTTAACCTGTCTTGAAAATCCAGAGAAAGAATTCTGTCATCAGCATTATAGCGAAAGATTCATTGCATCGCCCCAAGACCACCCCTTCCTTCAACCCAAATTAAAGCCCATTGCAAAAGATGGCTAAAAATTTCCCAATTCTAACTTTAAAATTTATCACATTTGACGTTATCTATATGGATGTAAAACCTAAACCTAAATGCCTTGATCGATCAGGAGGGCAAACGCTCTGTTTGATTTGAATTGATCACATTAGTTGTGTCATCCAAATTGAACCCTCTATGAGAAATACCTCATAAAATGCAAATGACTTGGTGACGAAAGTATGGAAACTAGGTCAGTGAATACGCAATTTTATAAAATCTCGCGGAAAGAAATCTCACTTTGAAAAGAGATGAATTTTAAGTGCAAAAAGGAACCTTGATTTTCAAAAGTAGAATTTTAAGAAAATGGATTTTGATTTTGAATTCACAGCAACAGAAAAAAAAACTTGATTCTTTTAAAGAATGATTTTGATAGAATTTAAAATAACGCGACACAAATGTCCCAAAGAGGGGATGGCACACAACGTAACATAATCTGTACCTTAACTGTTTCATGACTTGAATCTTCCTTTCATACGAATAAAGGCCAAGCAAGGCTAGAAGTTCATATTCGCTTCTTTTCCTAATCTAAAGGTAACGCCTAAAATCCATCTATTTTTAAATGACATGAGCCAGACAACTGAACGGGAGTATGATACAACATGCCAAATGGAAAAGAACCCTAAAAGTGAAAAGTGTAAACTTGTATCTAATGCATAAACGGTCTTATGGAGTTTAGTGATTGACTATAGCCCTAAAGGTTCCCACTCAACATTGATTAATGGTAAATCGAAGTATGAAAGTACATAACTAGCTTGGACTAGTGTGTGAAGGCCAAACATTTGTATATAATTAAACATGTGTGGACATAATAAAGCACATACAAACACATAAAAAACACATAAAACACATAACACTACAAGCATTATCTAGATGCAAACCCCAGCAAAGCAAGTAAACACATAAAACATGCAAGTAATGCAAATGAACATGAAAACCCCATCTATTTACATATATTTAGGGGAAAACCCATACATCTCTATGTGTGGAAAATTCAAATAATAATCTAATCCATTACATTTAAAATAAATACACTTTTTTTGCAAAATTAAACCTATCTATTGCTAACTTCATCTGCGTCTCTCCAAGTAATTAGTGGAAAATTAAATAAAGTCGGATTAAATACCTAAAATGAATAAAACAAAGGAAAATAAATTTAAACATGCAAATTCACAATAAAAAAACACATAAGGCACATAAAGAGAAAATTCCCAGTTGCCTTAGATTCCCAACGACCCAAAATAGGGAATTGCTTGGTCACTTACTCAAACTAATACAATGCTAAAATAAATATCACAATAAATAAATGCCAATCAAAAGTCCTAATAACTCAAATCAAAATGGAAAACAAAAACAGCACACGAGGAGCCATATACATACTTAACACCATTAAAGAAAAGAAACATTTAATTCTGGCGAAAATGTCATTCTATTAGTGGGTGTTGGGTAATTAAAATGAAAACTTTGGCATGCCTCGAACATACTCCTTTTCCAAAAGATTACAGTCAAATTGAATGAAAATAAAGTTATGAGGATTCCAAGCGTACTAAAAAAAAAATAGGGAATCTTAAGTGAAAGAAATTAAAAGTTTTAGGGCTGAGTGAAATGGGATTGATTGAGAAATCAGGGGTCAATGTCTAAATTATTTTAATTGGACCGAAGGATGGGTTGAAAAAATTTTATGAACTTGGGCTGTCATCATTTCGACCCAAACGAAATGCGGGTTTTTTAATTAAAAACATAAACACAAAGCCCAGATCAGAATAAATAAAACCCAAATGTAAACCCGAAACAAAATCAAAGGACCAAACCCGACCGAAACCCAAACAAAATTTACACACAAGTCTGATGCTAAATCCAAGCCAAGCCCAATAGGGGAATTAACCAAAATCCAACTAAAGGTCCAACAAAACAAACACAGGTCCAATCACTAAACCCAAACTAAAATAAGAAAATAACCCACAAACAAAATAACCCAAACAAAATTCTAACAATTTTTTTTTTATCAAATTTATTTTCTTTTCTTTTTTTTAAGTCACACGTCGGATTCTTGAAAATTGGAAAATTAAGCGGTCGCCGGATTCTGGAAATGATTCCGGCCAAGTCACCGGATTTTGGAAAATTCCGGCCAAAAGATTTTGCAGTTTTTTTTTTTAAACTGAAATCTTACACAAAACCAACCTTTTTTTTTTCATTCTAAATACATTTAAAACATAAAATGACCTAAACTAAACCAAAAACGAAGCAAAAATCAAGAACTCAAACACATCTTTATTTTTTTTTCTTTTCATTCCGTCCGTTTTTTTTTATTTTACTTTTTTTTTGTTTATCGCTTTAACGAGTCCAAAGACCACTAACAAGGCACGCTTTCAACAAACAAATCAGTCCAAATGGATGAAAAGAATTCGCTAGTTGGGGCATTTGGTATCAAACATGTTCATAGGCAAGAATAAACTAAACGCTTTCTAAAGTATTTGTGACTAATTTTGCCCAAAATTCAGCCAAAGAACATTTAATTTAAACCTAATCACTAACATTCCATTTTCAATGTTTCTTTTTAAAGGTAAAATCATCCTGGCTAAACATCATCATCATTTTTCATCATTTTTTTTTTCAAGTAATCGATAATAAACAAGGAGAAAAGAATTTACAAGTTGGTTTTTTTTTTTGATCTGAGTATGATGATATCTTGTCTGACTGTAGAACAAAATCGGATTAGGGCTTTCTCCCTTTCTTTCACTACTTCTTCCTTTCGTTTTTTTTTTTTGAATTTTCAGACCTTTTTTTTCTTCTTTTTTTCTTGTTTGTTTTCCCGTCACTTATCTCTAATCTCTCTCTCTCCTTTCCTCATTCCTTCTGTCCCAAACCCTAAACAATGGTTTTATAGAGTTTTCAAGATTTTCGCGAAAAAAGCCAAAATGAACTCATGAACTGGAAACCAAATCTGATGTTGTTTTCGAGTTTTAACGCTTGATGAAATGAGGATAAGATTGATAGGGTTTTACCTTTTTTTTTAAAGAAAGGGTCAATAACCTGAATGGCTATGGCATTGTAAATTCTCACTTTATCATTAAGGAAGATCGCATAAGAAGACAGATTTTTTTTTTTTAAGAAAGGGCTGAACTTGGTTTCTTTTGTTTCTTTTGTTTTAGCTATTCTTTTTTTTACATTGATTGGGCTTAAGACTACCTCAGTCTGGGGAAAAATTGTTCATTTTATTTGGGCTAAGAGTTGAAGTTTTGATTTTTTTCTTTCTTTTTTTTATTTTTCTTTTTTCATAAAACCCACAAAATAAGAAAATATGTTAGAATATTCAAATAGAATAAATAATTAAATACTAACAGATGATAAAAATATGAGAAAACAATTGTCCAAAAATTGGGTGTCTAAGAATCTAGTTTTAAGATTTTGACAGGAGATGTAGAAAATATCCCAAGATTCCAATCATTTCCGTGGGAAAGAGGACAGACTTACGTCATCTAGTTGCACACCTAAACATGGGCAAGTTACACGTCAACCGATACAAGGAAGGCATGAAACAACACCCAACATTGCAAAGAAACACGGTGAAAGGTGAAGGAACTAGTTCATCACAAGAGGATCCTGTTAGAAGCTACTTTGGCAACTCAACATCAAACCTAAGCTAAAGCACTTTATTTGAGATGCCCGAACCATGTTTTACCCGTTAGTGAATTCTGTAGAACAAGGAAAGGTGATCCCATGTGTAAAAGCCAGGTGAAGATATTGAGACTGGAACACCACTTTGAAATGTAAGATAAAGAGAGGAAGTTTGGCATTGCACCAATTCAATGGGATAGAATCCGAGATCCTGAGGGCAACCCAGAAGATGGTGGAGTGCTTTAATTGAAGCTAAGACTAGGCTGAAAAGGCAGCAGCACATTGGACTCACAATTTACATCTTGTGGCATATATGGAAGGAGAGGAACAACAAACAATTTAATGGGCTTAGAAGCCCGTTCATCACCTCCAAACAGTTTGGGAAGAGTGGTTAGAGTTTGCAAAAATGGAATAGACAAATCTAAGGAATAGCACGTAAGAAACAGAGAGGAAGAAAACCAAGGTGTCTGCACTCATGTCGCGAGACTACATCAAAATACACACATAGTGGTTCAAGCACCAAACCACCATTGCAATATGGGTGGCATTCCGGCTAAGAGCAACAATAACCAGCCTATGGTGGGGTGGGGCTTATTAGAAAGACAATCGACGGTTTTGCAAAATGAAGTCAAGGCGATTAGATTGGCTATGGTCAAAGCACTAGGAGAAGGATGGACTTCAATCCCATCAGAATGTGCAAATGAAGAGCTCATGAGTAGATTGGACCTTGGCAACCGATGATGTGTTTATTGGGACAATCCTACAAGATATCTTCATGCTCAAATCCTTGTTTCAAATGCACTTTCCTTTATGGACAAGGGTGGTAGTAATATTAGCCATAAAATAGCAAAGTATGCATTGTATAACTCTATAGATATGGAATGGAGGGAATCATTCCAACGCGGATTTGTCATAGGCTGTATAGTCTCTCTGGTCATTTGCTCAGCACTTGTGTACTTGGATCTTCATCTTTAATAAAAACCAATTGACGCTTTGACAAAAAAAAAAAAAATTCATGATGATGTAAGGGGACTTTCAACACCATGTCAGCATAGTCATCATCAAAAGAACTTGTCGCTATTGATAACTGAAGAAAGAAACTTATTAAGTAAAATATGCAAAGTAGAATGGATGGAACCCACCATGAGAGCCATCAACCCACCATGAAACTGGTCAAAACTACAACTAAAGGCACTTAAATTCATTTGTTTAAATGCTAGAAATTTCTGAAAAAAAGAGGCAAAAAGAAACTTTCTCACACCAATGATTTCATAATTATATAACTTATTAGAATCGTTATAGTATCAATGCTAAACCTTGGCCTTGTTTGGTAGCTAAACTTTTGTTAAATCAGATACTATAGTTTTTTACCTATTTTATTGTAAGAACCTTAAAAACTTCTAAAATTTTAATATACATATCCCAAAACTCAAAACACGCCCACAACACATAAAATTCTCTTTTCTCCTTCTTCTTCTCCACTTCAACCATTACTGGCGCCGGTGTGTTTTTTTTTCCTTCTTGCACTTTCCTCTTTCTAACCCCGACCTCCATCCCACAACCAGATTATCAGAACCAGATCATTCTAGTGGACGACCAAAACGGAGCGGAGAGGAGAGGGAGTGGAGGCGATGTTAGAGAGAGAAGGGAGGAGGAAAGAGAGAGTGGAAGAGAGGGAAAGAGAGGAAGGAGTGATAAGCACAAAATTTACGTGTGTTTGGTAGAGTTTTAGTGTTTTTTTTTTATGTATGTTTTAATATAAAAAGGAAGAAATGGATTTCTTTGTGTTTACTTGTGCAAGAATATTACTTAACCAAAACATGCAAAATGTGGTATAATGTGCCATTTTATGCTTATTTTGTAGGTTTTGGCATCTAATGGATTGTTCCAAAACATGAAAAGATCGTGTTACACATCCAAAACATGATTTGGAGGAGTTTTGATGCAAAATAAAACAAGTACAATCCAAATGAAAGCAAAGGTGAAGAAATCAAAGTTGACAGTTTTGACACATTGTCGTATTTTGGCCATAACTTGAGTTACACTCATCAAATTGAGATGATTCTTGAGCCATTTTGAAGCTAAGACATAGCTCTACATTTCATATGAAGACATGGAGATCCGAATCATACGTTATCATGGTAAAAATTCACAATATCAGAGGTACAATTCAAGCTGTCAAAATAAAAATAGAGCATCTGACCAGTCAAGGGTATTTTGGACATTTCATAGAATACAGAGCTCCGATTGAGCTGATTCTGGTGGCATTGGAAGGATAACTCAAAGGACTACAACTTTTATGTTTTGTACAAGAGCTGGTTCAGATCAAGTTGGAGCATGTGCACATAAGTTCCCAGAAACTTGCAAAATGACATGGAACTGAGCAAGGAAGATCTGCGGGCCAATGCCTAGCAGATCATTCCACGTTTCCAGTCAGCGGATCCTTGAAAATGACATATTTTGGCTCTTTGCAAGTTGCATCTCATTTCCAACTCAAATCCAACCATTTCCAGCTGTAAATTTCGGCTGAATCTGTGCAACTTGACCAAAGGAAGTTGATTCAAACTTGAAGAACAAGATTATGTCTACATTATGTGAACATTTCCTTGTCTCAAACATCTATAAATACCCCTTGATTCTCAACATTTTGAAAGAGGAATGAGTATGAAGTAGTGGTAGAACTAGCAAAGAAAGACTAGAGAATAGCTCTAGTTCATTAGTTTTAGCTCTAGTTCTTATATTTCTTAGTTTGCAGTTTCTAAAGAGAGCTAAAAGTGATAGTTGTGAGGACTCTTGTACCTTGTATTTGGGAGATCAACTTGTGAAGAAGTTCAAGGATTCAAACTTCAAGAAATTGAATAAGATTCCTTCTTCCTTTACTTTCTCTCTTGTGCTTTACTTTCATGGTTTTGTGCAAGTTTGTTTTAAGTTTAGATGTTCTTAACATGATGTCTAGCTAAGCCTCTTAAGTCCTAGAGTTAGGATGAACTTGTTTTAGTTGTGATTATGAAGTCGTTGAGTTATTTATGTCCTCTATGATTGTGCTAGTTTAAGACTTGTGCTTATGCTTTATGGTTGATTAGTTACCAACTATAAATGATTTGATGTTAATGAGCAATGAAAAACTTGCCTTCAATAAGATTTGATGTTGATGAGCAATGAAAAACTTGCCTTCAATAAGATCTAAGTTCTTAAACACTAACTTATATTCTCACGAAAGTAGTGAATATAATTGGTTGGTTGTGGTTTCATACTATAACTTCATTGATCTTATTTAACTTGTTTCTCTCTTTTCTCTATAAAAATAGGTCAAGGAAGATTCCAAGGAGTTAAGGAAT
Source organism: Gardenia jasminoides (assembly GCA_013103745.1). NCBI lineage: Eukaryota > Viridiplantae > Streptophyta > Magnoliopsida > Gentianales > Rubiaceae > Gardenia > Gardenia jasminoides. Next base: position 30,394,209 of record CM023096.1, read on the forward strand.
TGGCGAAAGCGATTCCGAGTGACTAGCTCATTTTAAATGAGAGCTTGCACTATACATGACCATTAACGAAAGTGGTGGCATAGAAAAGGAAGTTATACCTTAGCAAATTATTGGAGAAAGGACATAATAAACTTGACTAACTTCTAATGTAAAAATAACAAGGGATTCTAAAGCTCTAGGATTCCTCCAACTTGATCTTAAAAAACTCTCTCTAACTTATCTCTCTAATTTCTTTACTTGCTTTCTTATTATTGCTTATCTACCACCAATTGGATGTTTTCGACACTTAACGATTGGTTTTAAATTTCTTTATCCCTCTTCCTTAGGTTTGTTCACCGCCTTCTCCCTTTTACCTAGCTTTCCTTTATTTTAATGGCCTTCCTTTAGTTGTTTTCTAGATAATAAAGCAAGTGATTAAACTTTAGTGTTTGCAAAACCAGAGTTCCTCGTGGGATCGACACCTTATTTCCCTATACTCAATAAACAATCCGTATACTTGCAATAATATAGGGTTATAAAGGTTTTTAAAATTTGAGTAGTGAAGAAAAACCCTTATCAAGTTTTTGGCGCCGTTACCGAGGAACTAACAGCTTTCCTAGACTAGCTTCTCAAACTAAGACTAGCTGCAGCATTAGAGTTAAAACAAGCTTTATTAATCTAGATTTTATTTTTGTAACTCTTTTTCTTTTCTTGTTCCTTGTAGGTACACCAATCTCTTCATCTAAGAGAGCAACTTGCCGTCATATTCAAAAACGGCGAGAAGAGGAATGAGACATGTCCAACAACAAGAAGAAAATATTATGGTGGAAATTGAAGGTGAAACATCCGTAGAGATGGAGGAGTCAAGGCCAAGAGCATTAAGAGACTATGTCTTGCCGGATGAATCTGGTGCTCAAACAAGTGTAGCAAGGCCAACCATTAATGCTAATAATTTTAAAATTTCACCGGCACTTATTCAAATGATCCAAGGAAGCCAATTTGGAGGAAACGCAACCGAGGACCCCAATACTCATCTTGCTAGCTTCACGGATTTGTGTGGTACTGTTTAGTACAATGGAGTAAGTGATGATGCTATTAAATTAAGGTCGTTTCCTTTTTCACTTTGTGATAAAGCAAAGGTATGGCTTAACTCTCATCCATCCAATACTTTTACTTCATGGAGTGATTTAGTAAAAGCATTCTTAAATAAGTATTTTCCTCCCACTAAAAGTAATAAATTTCGTATGGATATCACAGGTTTTTACCAACAAGATGGTGAATCTTTATATGAAGCTTAGGAGAGGTTCAAAGATCTTCAAAGAAGATGCCCCCATCATGGTCTTCTGGAATGGTTGGTCGTACAAACGTTCTATCAAGGTCTTACTATACCAACCAAGAACATCATAGATGTCGCGGCTGGTGGATCGTTAATGGCAAAATCTACCGAAGAAGCTCAAAGCTTGATTGAAGAAATGGCCTCTAACAATTACCAATGGGCGAATGAAAGAGGTAACCAAAGAAGATCGGACGGTATGTATGAACTTGACACTCTTAACATGTTATGTGCTCAAATGCAAAATCTTACAAGCATGATGAGTAAACAAGAAGGAAATGGTTTAAGTTCTTGTGTAAATGGTGCTTATTGTTCAATTTGTGGTGATAATCATGATGCTTGTATGTGTAAGAATGTTGAGCAATTTAACTTTGCCAACAATTTCAACTGACCACCTCAAAACAATCCTTATTCAAGTACTTATAATTCCGGATGGAAGAATCATCCCAAATTTGGGTGGAGGGATCAACCTCATAATCAAAAATCTTCTAATCCACCCGGAATTCCTTCTAAACCACTTGAGCCTCAACTAACTTGGGAAAAAGCTTTAGAAAAACATGCTCAAAGTACAAATGAAAGATTTGAACAAATGGATAAGAAAATTGATCATATGCATAGAAGTTTAGAATTCCAAATAGGTCAATTAGCTAATGCATTTAATGGAAGAAAACCGGGGGAGCTTCCAAGCAAAACCGAGGTTAATTCAAGAGAGCATGTGAATGCAATCACTCTTAGGAGTGGTAGAACATTAGAAAATAATAACCTTGGTAAAAGTGGTAAATCCACTGAAAATGAGGAAAATAAGGAAAAAGAAGAAGTAGATAACCATGTTGCTATTGATATTGATATGACTTCTTCTCATATTCCTATTAAGAATGCTACTAACTCTATTCCTTTTTCTGATAGGTTGAAGAAAAACAATAAGGAGAAGGAATTTGAGAAAATTGATCAAATTTTTAAGCAAATAAGAAATAACATTCCTTTTATTGATGCTATTTCACAAATTCCCTCTTATGCTAGATTTTTGAAGGATATCATGTCCAAAAAGAGGAAGATTGAAGATTATAAGATCATAGAATTAGCGGAGGAATGTTCGGCTCGAATTCAAAATAAACTCCCACAAAAGATCAAAGATCCGGGAAGTTTTACTATACCTTGTACCATTGGTCATCTCCAATTTTCTAATGCTTTGTGTGATTTAGGTGCAAGTGTATCATTGATGCCACTTTCCATAGCTCGGAGACTTGATTTAAGGGAGATGAAGGACACAAACATCACTCTTCAATTGGCGGATAGGTCATTAAAGCACCCGGTTGGTATGGTTGAAAATGTCCTTATAAAAGTTAAGGATTTCTTTATTCCAGTCGACTTTATTGTGCTCGATATGAAAGAAGATATTCATTTGCCTATTATTTTAGGTAGACCATTTCTAACCACTGCCGGCACTTTAATTGATGTCCAAGAGGGTATAATTAAGTTTAGAGTGAATGAAGAAGAATTGGTGTTTAACCTGAATGAAAATAAAGATCTTGAATTATGGCATGGAAAAGTATTTAAGCCAAAAGAGGTAGATATTGTTAAAGAATTGCATAATGATGGCTTGTTTGTTAATGACATGTTCCATGTGAAGAATAAAGGAAAAGAGATCTTTATAGAGTATGAAATCCCTAAAGCTAATGATGAAAAAAGGAAAAAACCAAGTAAACTTTGGGATTGTTTTAAATGTTTCTCAAAAACTTCTCATACTATATGTGATAATACTAATCCTTCTTTGTTTGATGATGAGGATGATTTGGAGAAAGGGGAAGCTTCATGTGAGAAAAATGGAACCAAAAGTTTTCGCCCTTGGGAAGGAACAAGTTCATTTTCACCTCCAAAGTGAATTTAAAGAGAAACACTTTTGAGTCGAACCAACGACTTTAAACAAAAGTGCTTATTGGAAGACAACCCAATTTTGTTTAAGTTTGTGTTAGTTTAGTGTGATTTCATGTTTCGTATATTTGTTTAAAGTGTTTTTGTTGTGTTTTTGAGATAGGGTTCAAGATCGGAAGTCAAAAGTGCAAAATGAGGTTCCAAGGAAGTTCAAATGATCAACTTCTCGACCTCTCAAATTTTGATTCTTGTGTTTTTGATGCTCAAATTTGTGTTAGAATCATGTATTTGATCAAGTTACATGTGTTTGCTAAGGTACATTATGGTTTCTAACAATTATTCTTGATTAGGGGTATGAAGTGGAAATCAATGGAATAGTGAAAAAGTTGCAGGAAAATTGCAGAAGCAGATTTCCAGAAGGATCCGTGAGACGATACACGAGGTATGCCTCGCGGATCTTGAGCTTGTGGATCGAGATCAGAGAAGATTTCTGAACATCCGCAGACTGATACGCTAGATGAACCTCACGAATCCATGCCTCGCGGATCTTGTTCAGAGAAGTTTCCCAGCCAAATCCGCGCATCAATCCACACACTGTGCATCATGGATCAATGAATTTAACCTTTTTCTGTAGTTTCTTGTCCAATTTTTCAGGTATTAAAGGTTATCAGATGGCCCTAATCAAGATATGGAGCAAAGGCGATCAAATTCAACGGATCTTCAAGTTCACACGAATTCAATCACATTGATAGAGGAGTATTACTTTCTTTTCTTTCTTATCTTTCTATTCCTTCTTACACATTGAGGACAATGTGCATTTTAAGTGTGGGGGGGAGAAATTATGTGATTGAGTTGTTATATAATAAAAATTTGCCAAAATTTTTTGAAAAAAATCCTGTCCAAAATGTTTCAATTTCTCAATTAACTTGGAGATGACTATTTTGTGATTAAAATTTTTACAATTTAAGGAAACTATAACTTATAAAATGGAGGAAATTATGCCTACTTTCATATGATTAATGAGATTTCTTTTCTTTATTTAATTTTACATAATAGAGTGATAAATGTGGTTGATAAATGTAGTACTTTTCTCATGATTATTCTTTTGAGGGAATATTTATTCCTTCTTCCTATAAAGAAAAAAAAAGAAAGAAAAAAAAGAAAAAAAAATGATAGCTCTACTCCAATGTGCTTAGTAACCGGGAATCTTCATCTAAAAATGTCGACTTTTGCTTTCGCATAAAACGGTATTTGAATAAAGAGTAGGCAAGTAAGTGAAGTGTTGAGTAACAGGGGATCTTCATCTAAAAATGTCGATTTTCTCTTCAAAAGGTACTTTCACAATTCAAATAGATGTTTGATACGTTAGATGAATAAATCCCTCTCTTGAAGGTGATCATGGGTTTAGGAAGCATTTTATTGACTATATGATTCACTTTGCGTGTGAAATTGGGTGAGAAATGAGAAATTGAATTGGGTTACTTGAAATTATGGTATAATTACTCTCTTTTGCTTGATATTATGAGTACTTGTGGTTTAATGGAAGATTGCAAAATGGTTATCTACCTTGTTTTGAGAAATTGAATTTAAAGGTGCACAAACACTTAAATCATTGTTGGTTTGAATTTCTTGATTGCTTGAGGACAAGCAATGGTTCAAGTGTGGGGGAGTTTGATAAGCACAAAATTTACGTGTCTTTAGTAGAGTTTTAGTGTTTGTTTTATGTATGTTTTAATATAAAAAGGAAGAAATGGATTTCTTTATGTTTACTTCTTGTGCAAGAATATTGCTTAACCAAAACATGCAAAAATGTGGTATAATGTGCCATTTTATGCTTATTTTGTAGGTTTTGACATCTAATGGATTGTTCCAAAACATGAAAATATCATGTTACACATCCAAAACATGATTTGGAGGAGTTTTGATGCAAAATAATACAAGAACAATCCAAATGAAAGCAAAGGTGAAGAAATCAAAGTTGACAGTTTTGACACATTGTCGTATTTTGGCCATAACTTGAGTTACACTCATCAAATTGAGATGATTCTTGAGCCATTTCATATGAAGACATGGAGATCCGAATCATACGTTATCATGGTCAAAAATCACAATATCAGAGGTACAATTCAAGCTGTCAAAATAAAAATAGAGCATCTGACCAGTCAAGGGTATTTTGGACATTTCATAGAATACAGAGCTCTGATTGAGCTGATTCTGGTGGCATTGGAAGGATAACTCAAAGGACTACAACTTTTATGTTTTGTACAAGAGCTGGTTCGGCCTGTATCATGGTGAAAATTTCAGATCAAGTTGGAGCATGTGCACATAAGTTCCCAGAAACTTGCAAAATGACATGGAACTGAGCAAGGAAGATCCGCGGGCCAATGCCTAGCAAATCGTTCCACGTTTCCAGTCAGCAGATCCTTGAAAATGACATATTTTGGCTCTTTGCAAGTTGCATCTCATTTCCAACTCAAATCCAACCATTTCCAGCTGTAAATTTCGGCTGAATCTGTGCAACTTGACCAAAGGAAGTTGATTCAAACTTGAAGAACAAGATTATGTCTACATTATGTGAACATTTCCTTGTCTCAAACATCTATAAATACCCCTTGATTCTCAACATTTTGAAAGAGGAATGAGTATGAAGTAGTGGTAGAACTAGCAAAGAAAGACTAGAGAATAGCTCTAGTTCATTAGTTTTAGCTCTAGTTCTTATATTTCTTAGTTTGCAGTTTCTAAAGAGAGCTAAAAGTGATAGTTGTGAGGACTCTTGTACCTTGTATTTGGGAGATCAACTTGTGAAGAAGTTCAAGGATTCAAACTTCAAGAAATTGAATAAGATTCCTTCTTCCTTTACTTTCTCTCTTGTGCTTTACTTTCATGGCTTTGTGCAAGTTTGTTTTAAGTTTAGATGTTCTTAACATGATGTCTAGCTAAGCCTCTTAAGTCCTAGAGTTAGGATGAACTTGTTTTAGTTGTGATTATGAAGTCGTTGAGTTATTTATGTCCTCTATGATTGTGCTAGTTTAAGACTTGTGCTTATGCTTTATGGTTGATTAGTTACCAACTATAAATGATTTGATGTTGATGAGCAATGAAAAACTTGCCTTCAATAAGATCTAAGTTCTTAAACACTAACTTATATTCTCACGAAAGTAGTGAATATAATTGGTTGGTTGTGGTTTCATACTATAACTTCATTGATCTTATTTAACTTGTTTCTCTCTTTTCTCTATAAAAATAGGTCAAGGAAGATTCCAAGGAGTTAAGGAATTGGCGAAAGCGATTCCGAGTGACTAGCTCATTTTAAATGAGAGCTTGCACTATACATGACCATTAACGAAAGTGGTGGCATAGAAAAGGAAGTTATACCTTAGCAAATTATTGGAGAAAGGACATAATAAACTTGACTAACTTCTAATGTAAAAATAACAAGGGATTCTAAAGCTCTAGGATTCCTCCAACTTGATCTTAAAAAACTCTCTCTAACTTATCTCTCTAATTTCTTTACTTGCTTTCTTATTATTGCTTATCTACCACCAATTGGATGTTTTCGACACTTAACGGTTGGTTTTAAATTGCTTTATCCCTCTTCCTTAGGTTTGTTCACCGCCTTCTCCCTTTTACCTAGCTTTCCTTTATTTTAATGGCCTTCCTTTAGTTGTTTTCTAGATAATAAAGCAAGTGATTAAACTTTAGTGTTTGTAAAACCAGAGTTCCTCGTGGGATCAACACCTTATTTCCCTATACTCAATAAACGATCCGTATACTTGCGGTAATATAGGGTTATAAAGGTTTTTAAAATTTGAGTAGTAAAGAAAAACCCTTATCAAGGAGGAAAGAGGAGAGAGAGAGGGGAAAAATGAAAAAAAAAAAAAAAGAGGGATAGAGTGTGGCACATGTGATCCCATGGTCATGGAAGGGAAGAACAAAAAAAGAAAAGGAAAAAGAAAGAGAAAATGAAAAGGAAAAGAAAAAAGGAAAAAAATCTTCAAAACTCACTATAAAAGTTTTTCTCCAAACTATACAATAAATTATAGTAGAATTTTATACAAACTTCCAAAAAACTTAATTTCCAAACATGACCTATATTGTCCAGAGTTACCAATTAGACAAGGGTAAATTACTTACAAGCCTTTTGTGCCTTTACATAATGCCAAATGACTCCCCTAAGGTTTCAGATAGCCACCTAACTTCCTTATGGTTTTATGTATAATGAAAAATAGACGGAATGCATAATCAATTCCGGCATTTATACCAAACGTGCTCTAAAAGTGCATTCAATAAAATCTTAATATCTATGCAATCCCCTAATGGTTTGTATAAATATCTACTTTACCCTGTGATTTTTGCAATTGTCCACTTAATTCCCTTATGTTTTTATATAAGATGGTTAAGCCATCAATTGATTTACCATTTAAGTTTTTTTTTTGGCAAACCCGTATGCGGGATTGGGATGCCAACCCAAAATTTATTAATTGAACATTACAGAGGAGGGAGGCATGAACCTAACCTCCAAAAGTACATGGATAAAATTAGCCAAAAGGATTACTGATTTCGAAACGAAGGCCATCCTAACCTGTCTACCTGAAGTTCCCCTCTCGCACGGCGGGGAATAGAGGACTCTTGCGAATAAATTCTTAGGGACTCCTCCGAACATCCAACATTTGATAGAACATCAACCACTTTATTTGCTTCCAAGAAACAATGAGAAACAGTTAAAAAGGAGTGGGACAAAGCCATCAGTTGATCAATTTATGGGGCAATCGACCATAGACACTTGAAGGTATGCTGCAGAATCTGAACCAAAACCAAGGAATCTGATTGGACATGATTTAGCATTTAAGTAAAGTATTATTGTTATTTCAACTAATAACGTTATATAGGTTATTTTCCGTCAAACTTTCACTTTATATAAAATCATAAGAGGGTGAAGTGGATATTTTGAAATGTTAATAAGATCATGTGGTAACAGACGAAACCACATGGGGGGGTTATATGTAATTTACCCATCAGACAATGGATGTGACAAGATTTATTAATTTATCCACTTTTGTCATACTCTATGAAATAAATTATACACAGACTGATTTATAACATATTAATGCCTATCCTGATTAGAACAAAGATGATAAACCCTGCTATGCAGTGCGCAAAACTAAGACAAAAGTTTGAGAGTTAACCTGAATCAAGCAGTGTAAAATTGACAAAGATGTTACCACTAATCTGTATACTAAACTATACTATCAAGGCAATTAGTAAAAACACTAGAAGTTTAATTGCTAAGGATATCATCTTTTAACACAAGGCTTATAATAGGAAATTCACCAAAACCTGTTTATGGAGATATGTCCACAATAAGAGTAAAAATCATGCTTGAAGATGGATACCATAAGCATCAAAAGTCCCTTCAGTTTCAATTGTTACTTTTAATATCTTATCTGCCACTGCCTTCCAAATATCAATCAGCATCGAGCAAAGTCATGCTAAATAATAGTACACCATGCAACTTAACAACAACCAATTCATCATTTTATTTATTTTATTTTATTTTTTTTATTTTTTTTATTTTTTTGCATTTTAAGGATGGGAATGGGAAATACACCTTTTGCCACCTAGCGATGAATTTCAAAACATCCTTGTAAAAGTCAAACCTCTTTGAATTGTGAACTGTCCTCAATCTATTTCAGTTCACACATAAGAGGTATATAAATATGTTTGTCAAAAAGTGCATCAAGTAGGTTAAATCTGAGCTTAAAATAACGAAGAGACTAGACACTCAACAGCTCTGGCTATAAAACCTTGGCTTTGACGAACCGAAGTGTTAAAGGTCAACCTGAAAACTTTTGGCTGTTCACTTTCTTCTGTGAATGTCTATTCATATTAAGAATTTACAAGGTAATATCAAAAACACACACGCACACAAAAAAAAATGGAAAAACACGCAAAATATTAGGAGAACTGAAAAAGAAGCAATATCATGAGAAAAGTTGTCTGGTAGTATGATCTGGAAAACACTCCAATAGTATTGAAACTCCAAAACTACATTATAAGAAAATGCAACATCAAAATAGCTCAACCACTACTAATCCAATTACCATCTATCTCAGATATTAAGCATCTATCCGATTCAAACAACATTAAATTATAGAGTTTTATTTATGATTTCAAAATTTAATTTCATGAAACATGAAAGCACAAATTTCAAAAAGCTGCCATTGGGTGATGCCTGATACAAGTAGCATAACTATCCTGTTGAATATTCACAGCCCATTCAGTACAAAATTCTAAAGTCTACAAAAAAATATCCAAAAATCGTTAATCAATCTCAGAATCCATTGACCAAAAGAAAAAAAAAAGAAGGAAATAATGAAAACTCACTATCGGTACAAGTAGGAGTGGCCAATGTCCACATATATAGCTGGTAGATGCTTGAAACTCAGACAAAGAGGGGCAAGGTGTAGACACCAAATTTTGACTATTTCAATTGTTTTCATATGTTTTTATCTATTAATATTTAGTTATTTATTTTTGAATATTCTAACACATTTTTCTTATTTTATAGGTTTAAAAAAAAGGGGGGGCTTAGAACTGAAACACTGTACGATCGTAACGGTCCGCGTCTCCTCCGAACTTTACATTTTGCATGTAACGTTATGCTGTCCGCTTCTACTCCGTAACCTCTTTCCTCGGTTTGTTGCTATTTCGCTCTTTTGTTCCGAATCTTACTCTATTATTCAGATTTCCTAATCTTGTCCATGTTGCTTGCGAATCTGTTTTGATACCTTTTCTTTGAATTTTTGATTGATTTTTCCTTTAAATTGGTACCTTGATCCCTTTTGTTGACATTGAGTCTTAGATAACCATTCCCCTCATTTAAGGATTCAATTAAGGCATCACATCAAGGGATGGTAACTTCTTTCCCATGTGCTTTATGTGTTTTGCATGATCTTGCATGTTTTAAATTAAGTTTTCCTTTGCTTTTATTCATGTCTAGTCTTTATTTATGTCATTTAATTTTTGGATAAATCATTTGGAGGCCTTGGATGCCAAGTTGTAATAGACTGATTTAATTTTGCAAAAAGTGTATTTATTCTACAAAATGTAATAGTTAGATTATTATTCCAAATTTTTTCCCTTTAGAATGTATTTAGGTTCCCCAATGTAATAATTAGGTTTTATATGCTTATTTTACATGCTTGCATGTTTATGTGTTTACTTGCTTTCCTAGGGTCTTGCATCTAGATATTATGCCTATGTGTTATGTGTTTATGTGTTTTATGTGTTTACTTGCTTTATTATCATATCTACATGTTTATTGTGTAAATGTATTGACGTCACCACACTAGTCCAATCTTAGTTGTGGCCTTTCCTTTCGATTTCTCACTAATCCAATGTTAGTGAGAACTTTTAGACGAGGGCTAGTCCAATGTTAGACCCTTAATGCCGTTCACGCACTAGATACAAATTTCACACACTTTTCACTTTTAGAGTTTCTTTTCCATTTTTGCATGTTACCATTCTCCCATCCCGTATGCGAAACATGTCATTTAGTTTTCTTTTTCGTCAAAAAATAGATTAGCTTTTTTTTAGGACATTACCCTTTGAATTAGGGAAAAGAGCGAGTATGGCTTCCTAGCCTTAGCACGCTTTTATTTCCTTCTATGAAAAGGAAGATTTGAAGTCACGAATTTAGTCCCCTGCACCCATTATATTGCATTATCCCTCTTTAGGACATACATGTGCATTATTTTAAATTCTATCAAAATCATTCTTCAAAAAATCAAGTTTCTTCTTCATGTTTAACAATTCAAAGTCAAAATCCATTTTTTTTAAAATTGCATCTTTTGAAAATTCAAGTTCCTCTTTGCACTTAAAATTGATCTTTTCAAAAATCCAATTTCTTTTCCCTTGAGATTTTATAAAATTGCATTTCTTTTGAAAACCCTATTTTTCTGTTTGTTCGAGTCTCATCATTTGCATTTTTTGTGACCTCCTCGAGGGATCAAATTTGGATGACACAACTAATGTGATCAATTCCAATCAAATCTCAAGGAGACATTTTGCCCCTCTCGATCCAACATTAGGTTTAGGTTTTGCATTCATATAGATAACATCCAAATGTGATAAATTTTAAAGTTAGAATTAGGAAATTTTTAACTAAATCACGCAACTAGCTTTGGCTAGGTTAGGAGGGTGCCTTAGAGACGAGTAACATCGAATCTTTGCCTTCCCTTCTTTCAACCGTGACTCCCGAACCTTTTTCTCTAGTTTTTCAAAAACCCGGAGTCGTCTAAAAAAGGGTTTTCTTACTTTATTTTCATTAATTAAAATTTTTGGGTGACTTGGTACACCTAAACTCCATACCAAGTGGCGATTCCAAACTTTTCTAAAAACCCTTTTCTAAACTTTTGTTTTTGGGTCCAAATTATCGCATTTTTGTAGTCCCATGACCCATTTCTTTTTCAAAAATCAAAAATCAATTTTTTTAACTAAAGAATCTTTTTTCCAACTAAAAACCCGAAACGACGAGGATTTTCCTTTCACTCCCTCCTTCCAAAAAAATGGGGCGCGACAGTTTGGCGACTCCATTGGGGATTTTCCTAAGAGGGTCCGAGCACTTGATTTAGTTGACTATTTCATTTTTCTAACTTTCTTATATATCACATTTGGATGTTTTAGGTTGCATTTCCTTTTTCTTTCTCATTTCTCTTTTAGGGTTTTTTCCCGCGCAATCGTTCCTTACACATCGCGTACATGATGAATGAATTATTTGTTTATTTATTTGTATTGGTATTTACTTGTATCGCGCTTTGCATTTGGGGTGGAGGGAAGTGATCACCCTAGAAGCCTTCATTCTTTTATTGGTATTCATTCCTCTTCTCAATGGAAGTACCTCATACGTGCATGCATAATTTTTACCTTTTTTGTTTTTTCATGGGCGCTATCCCACCTCCCTTGTAGGATTAGGATCGATTGCCTTGGGTATGCGGATGGTGTGCTTTGCGCCCATAGCGGTACCTAAGGGATCATTCGAGCCACCGACTTAAGACATTGGAATTGATGACCCTTTGTCTTTAGTCTGAAGGCTTGGAGACCTGTAACCTTTGTCAAGTCTAGATGCATTAGTGAGCTCAACCTCATGCATCCATGTTAGAATTGCCTAGGGTAGAGTCAATCTTACCCTATTAAGGATCACTAGACATGAGAGGAGGGATTCCACCCCTCTTTATTCTTGTGCAATTTGTTGCTCCAATGTGTTATGTGATATCTGTTGATTAAACTAACCTTTTGTTGTTTTCCCTTTTCTTGCATTTCACAAACTCTAGAAAATAAGAGTCTTGGTACTCTTTTAAGACAAGCCATCCTTCTAGATAGGCTATTGCACGTTTGAATTTATATCTATTACATTTAAGTTGTAATTGCATATCATTTTTAGGTTTACCCCGGCGTTCAAATGGGGATCCTATAGGCCATGTTTCATTTTGCACCCTTACTTGCTTAATAAAATGGCATCATGCATAAGCCATAGAGGGAATGCCATTTAGGGAATCCCACGATAGGAATAAATCACCCTTGTGTCTCAGATATATAATCCAATGAGACTTGCATGTTTATGTTTTCAGTAACATCCAAAGGGGTAGTGCACAAGGTAAGGTAGGGTCCGATCCCTTCTATGATGACATCCAAAGATATGGAGTGACCTTCGCATGCTAGAATATAAACCTCTAGTAATCATCTTTTGGCCATTTTATCAAAGTTGGTAAAATCCCATGCATAAGGACGCTAAATCAAAAAATTCACAAATAATTTCTCATTGTTGAGATAATGATTTTATCAAGGCCAAATCTTGATTTTAGAAGGCTTATGAACTAGTGTGTTGCAAATAAAATTGAGATGTGGAGTTACAGGTAAGCAATGAACCCAGTCGACTTTTGGGTAAACCATCAATCCCGTCCAATCCATTTGAATTAGATCAATGTTTTACTCAAGACTAGTCAAGGCACTACAATTCTTTCGAGAATAATCCTTTTCATGCCAAATTAACCTTTAACCTCTCTTCATATATCATAAATCCATTCGGACTTTGTCCTCGTGATGCATCAAGTATCACATTTTCTTTTGGTCAATCCTCTAGGTTGTTTTACTAATCACATATCAGTGAAGTGATCGGATCCATCAGGTATTGTATGGTGCATACCCCAGAGGATTTCATTTTTTCATGTTAGGCCCACCCTTGCCATAAAATGGCTCCCCCATAGGACATGCATACCGATTTTGCAATTCTGCTTACTAACTCCAAGTTTTTTTTTCTTTTCCTTTCCCCCCTCCCTTGCATTCATAAAAATGTGGGCGTTGATAAGAAAGAAACATTTTCTTGATCTAATAAAGTTTTGAAGATTAGAAGTGTTATTTGATTCTTGGGTAGATCCTGCAATGCAAACTATGGAGAATTCATTTCGGGAAATACAACCTCAGAGCATCTATGAGATTTATGGTATAGAGGTTTAACGACTTGTCTATGAAAATCAATGTTTTGACATGTTTTGTAAATAAAAGAGAGGGAAGAATGAAAAGTAGAGGTGTATTTTAGATGTTTTCATTTAGTTAAAAAATTTTTACTCCAAATTTTTACACAGATAAAGCTATTCATTTGGGCTTTCCTTATTTTTGTAGTTGTGTACATATTTATGTGAATTTCATCTTCCCTTGCTTATAAGGAGACCTCATGATGGATTTTAAGAAAACAAGACCGAGTTGAATCTTGTCATTTGTTGAATAAAATTCACAAAATTTTTGCATGCCGTAAAATTATGGCCTCAATAATGTAGTGAGAGAGCCTGAATTCAAAATCTCAAATGAGTCACTCGAACTTGTTATCTTATTTTCAGTGACCAAGCAAGATGGTGTTTTCCTTTCATTTTCTTTTCCGACCCTATTAAGCCTTCAGAATGAATAAATCAAGTACATTGGTTAGCACACCCCAAGCCAGGGCAGTTTTTATTTTGTAAAGGCACTACAGCTAGATTGATTCAACTCATATTCAGTTGAAAGCAAAATGTTCATTACTTTTGACTGTTTTGAAAATTTGGGATGATGCTTTAGGCATTCGTTTTTGTCTCCACACAAATTTTGTCATTTATTCTCCCATTTGAGTCATCAGAAGTACAATTTCGTTTCAAATAAAGGCCTTGATGAACATACCCCTATTAGAGTGATTTTCAAAGGTTAGAAAGGAACAGATTTTCACAATGATTTGTTCTTTACTTTGGTTGTCATGAGACTTGGGAATGATGCTTTGGCCATCTCTTCTACTATCTAAACACTCTTTACCCTTTGCATCCCAAGATTGAGCCTAAATTGGTGGTTCGTTTCAACAGCACTTATGATTGCATCCCCACATTGGGGTAGGAGACATAAGCATTTTCAATGACGTCAAGGATGCAAAAATTTTTTAGGAAAAAAAAAGAAAAAAAATTGAAAAAAAATTGAAAAAAGGGAGAATAAAAGAAAAAATGAGTGAATTCAAGAAAAAGAAAAAAAAAGTGAAAAAGAGGGGACAGAAAAATATGAAAAAAAGAAAAACTGAGAAAAGCAAAGAGAAAATTCAATGCTGAAATTCCTTCAAGAAGGATGATAGAAGTCATGATGAGATGTAAGATCTGCAAGGTCAAACCTTAGACTGGGGCAATTTTTTGAAAGAAATGCGATGATAGGTGCAAATGTCCTTAAAAATCCTATTTCTTTTAGCTATCGTCTTCAAGCCACATTACAAGCTCACAAAGTCCATCGCTGACTTATGTTTCATGACAACTTAAAGTATAGATCAATCTCTAAGGGGCCCATGAATCACTCATGATCGCAAGGTCATAACCTATCTCCTTGTGTTTAGCTATCTCTTCTTAAGAATTACAAACCCATGGATTTTATATGTTGACTAAATCTTCATACAAATTAAGGGTGCGTAACTTTTGACTTTCATCAAGAATAGGGTGTTGAATCAGTTTAATGTAATTCAGATACAACACGAAGAAGAACCTCAATGTGCAGTGTTATCTATCATTTCTCTCACCTTCTTTTTTATTTGAATTGACACCTACCTGAGTGGTCTTGAAGCATGAGCTAGCAAGAAAGAGTGGCCTTTTTCCCAAAAATATTGACCCTAAGTGAGGGTGAGACCTATTGCAATTTGATCTAGTTTCAAGAGGTTCATCATGAGTTCTCCTATATGAGTAAGCATGACATTTTGGCTTGTTTTTTATTTGAGTAATGTAATTTATATTGTCTTGGATGTCTCTAGTAACAGACTAATGCATTTTTTTATATTGCCAAAAAAAAAAAAAGATCCATGGAGAATTTCTATGATGTATTTGTAGGTATACCCAAGGGTCAAGTAACACATCTTTAAATTTGCCACTCAAAATTTGGCTTTTGATAAGTTAGCATTTTTTCTTGAACAATAATTATTGCATAATAATAAAGAAGGCAAATTGTTTGAGAATTCAAGTGCACATCATATTTTGCAAGTCCTCTCTTGTATGCAGGTATTCATGGCTGAGATCCGCAAGAAGCAGAAGACAAATTTTACAGATCCAAAGATCAAGCATGAATAAAAATCAATAACACTACATTTCAAGATGATGGCATAACCTATCAATTTCGAAGAGCGCCAACTCTAACTGGTAGTTTTGGATTTACCTTTCAAAAAAAAAATTTGAAGGAAAATTGAGAAAAATTTTTCAAGGAAAATTTTCAATAAACAAAGAAAATTTGAAAAAAAAAAGAGGAGAAAAGAAAAAAAAAGAAGAGAGAAAATTTTTAATGGCCCGCTGAAACAATGTTTTATTTGATTAAATTGGGGCAAATTTTTTGGTTGGCTACATTAGAGCCAATTTTTATTGAATTAAACTGGAGCAAATTCTCCATTAACTAAACTGGGGCATTCTTTTTTATTAAATTGAGGCAAATTTTTGGTTGACCAAAATAGGGCAAATGCTTAAAGGAAAATTGAAAAAAAAAAATCTCTGCAAGAAAGAATTTCTCAATAAAAGGTGAAAATTGGGGCAAGTTTGCAACATTCACTGAATGATTTTTGTCAATGCATGCATGAGCATATTGCATTTTAATCTGCCTGATTGAAGCGTATGGAGACGCAACTTGGAGCTTTGAGCACTCGACTAGGTTGTTTAGAGGCGCGCCTCGACATTCCGCCGCCTGAACCTCCTATCCCAAAGGCCACCGGAGGCGATGGTGGAGTTGAGGGGGACGACAGACCCATCCCCTGATTTGCAATTTATCCCATCCTTACTTTATTTCACCTTTTTTGTTTGATCCCGCATTTTGATAGTTAGACATAGGATTAACTGTTAGAAATATTTTTGGTCAAATTGTTGCATCAGGATGTATATATTTGTTTAAATTTGGCTCTTTTGTGCTTATATATGTTGAATGTATTTGAAAATTTGGGTTGCTGGCAGGGAGTTTCATCCAGTTATAGGGGAAACTCTACCAAAATTTTTTCCAAAAAAAAAAAAACTTTGTCCAAATTGCACATTTGCCCCACAAATTGATTTGTTTTTCGAAATTTGATTCAAAAGGGTGCAAATGTCCAATTTTGGTTATAATTGCTTTCATCCCTCTGAAATAAAACCCGTGCGACTTGAAAGATCCTTTTTCCATTTTACTCAGGAAATAATCATTATGTGATTAAGACATTGGCATTTTAGAAAAGTATATTTTGTAAAATAGGGAAAATTATGCCTCAGTTTTTTTTTCCCTATTGAATGAGATTTCTTCTTTTATTGGATTTTACAAGAAAATGATTGATATAGTTGGAAAATGATCCTTTTTCAATTGATATGCTAAAAAAAAGGGGGAAAAGAAAAAAAAAGAAAAAAAAAGAAAGAAAAAAGCAGCAAAGTGAGAACCAAAGTTCTACTCCAATGATTCTAGTACTAAGTAACCGGAGGTTTAGCATCTACAAATGTTAACTTTCACGTAAAACGGTGCTTGAATTACTAGTATGCAAAGCAGTTCGAACAAGTAAAATGTTGAGTAACCGGGAATCTTCACCTAAAAGTGTTGATTTTTGCGTCAAAAGACATTTTTACTATTTGAGCAAGAAGGCATATGTCGAGTAATCGGGAGTCTTCAGCTAAAAGTGTTGATTTTTCTCGTCAAAAGGCATTATTGCAATTTGAATAAGAAGATGTGTTTCAGTAAATCCTTTTTAGCAGTAAAATTTGAGAAAACTGTGGAAAAGACAAGTTTGAATTGACTATACGAGTCGTTTGATTGCAAAATTTGGCGAAAGTGAGAAATCAAGTTTGATTTGTTAAAATTGAGGTATAATTGTATCTCTTTTACTTGATATTATGAGTATTTAAAGCACATTGAATAAATTGCATAATAATAATTTGCCTGGTTTATGAGAATTTGGATTTCCAAGACCGCATGGTTTATTTCAATCTTATAGTTTGTTTTGATGAATATTTCCTACCACTTGAGAACAAGCAATGTTCATGAGCACGAATATCTGATGAATGTGTTTTATTGCATGATTCTCATACGTTTTAGTCATTTAATGGCCAACAGCTATGATCACAAGAGAATTTTTACACTTTATGATTAAAAAGGAAAAGAAAAAAAATTAAACTTCCATAGACTGATTGGTTAAAATTTCATGACTTCTGTAGGATTAACGATTCATTTGACACTGGGGCAATTTTGTTTTGAGGGAAGTAATCTCCAATTTTGGACAATGCATTCAAAAATTAACTTTTGCCGGAAAAGGTTTGCAGATCAAGAGGATGGCAACATATGTGGATTTGTTCCAACCCTGGAGAGGAAAGGTTTCAGTTATACTCTTCAAATTTCCAAAATCCATCAATTCTTGAAAAAAGAAAAAAGAAAAAAGAGAGAAGTCATTGTTCCTATCAATCACTTACTTTTCAAGACAAGAAAATCAAAAATCAGAAATGCAACATTTCACTGAGTGCATCATTACTTGCATTTTACATTTATCATGTTTGAACAGTTTGTGTCTTATTTTTTCAAAATCTGGCAATCCAGAATTTATGTTTTCATCTCTCCCACTAGTGTCTAGATTTGGGTCCAATCCCACCAGCAATTTAGACCTAGGGCATATTTACATTTTCCCATCTAGTCATTCGGGTTTGGTCCATCCCAGCTGAATAGTCTAAATTTGGAAAGAATTTTAAATTTCATGTTGGTTCTTGTCTCACCTCCGCACCCTTCTATCCCCTACTTCATTTAGATTTCTGTTGGTTCTTTGTCTCAACCTCCGCACCCTTCTATCCCCTGCTTCAATTTAAATTTCGTTGGTGAGTCTCAGCACCTTCTATCCCCTTGCTTCAATTTAAATTTCATTGGTTCTTGTCTCTTCTATCTCCCTTCTTGATATTTTAAATTCAGTCTCAACCTCACACTCTTCTATCTCTCATTCTTGATATTTTAAATTTCCGTTGGTGAGTCTCAACCTCCACACCTTCTATCCCTTCTTCAATTTTAAATTCTTGGTGAGTCTCAATCTCCGGCACCCTTCTATCCTCTTCTTGATATTTTAAATTCTGGTGAGTCTCCACCTGCACCCTTCTATCTCCTTCTTGATATTTTAAATTCTTGGTGAGTCTCACAAGCCCTTCTACCCCAATTCTTGGCATTTAATTTTATTCTTGACTTGAATATTTAAATTTCTGTTGGTGAGTCTCAGCGTCCACCGCGCACCCTTCTATCTCCCGTTCTCGAATTTTACAAGATTCAGTACTCATTTCATCGCAGTTCATTTGCATTTGAACTACGTTTGACCTCATTCTCATGGCGAGATACGTAGGTAACTCTATACGAGTTCGGTCACATTATGCTTTTTTGTTTGAAAATTGGCAATCTAACATTCCTGTTGTTTACAATGGTTCAGATACAACTAGCGAAACCAGGTAAGCATTTGGTGTCTACGTCTTTGTCTAGAGTTTCTTCGAAACTCAGACAAAGAGGGGCAAGGTGTAGACACCAAATTTTGACTATTTCAATTGTTTTCATATGTTTTTATCTATTAATATTTAGTTATTTATTTTTGAATATTCTAACACATTTTTCTTATTTTTATAGGTTTAAAAAAAAGGGGGGGCTTAGAACTGAAACACGGACCTGTTACGCGGATCGTAACGGTCCGCGTCTCTCCTCTGAACTTTACATTTTGCATGTAACGCGGACGTAGTTGCGTCTCGTCATGCTTTCTACTCACAGTAACCTCTGTTCCTCGCTTTGTTGCTATTTCCTGCTTCTTTGTTCCGCATCTTACTCTATTATTCAGTATTTCCTAGTCTTGTCCATGTTGCTTGCAGAATCTGTTTTGATACCTTTTCTTTGAATTTTTGATTGATTTTTTCTTTAAATTGGTACCTTGATCCCTTTTGTTGACATTGAGTCTTAGATAACCATCGAATCTTTGCCTTCCCTTCTTTCAACCGTGACCCCCGAACCTTTTTCTCTAGTTTTTCAAAGACCTGGAGTGGTCTAAAAAAGGGTTTTCTTACTTTATTTTCATTAATTAAAATTTTTGGGTGACTTGGTACACCTAAACTCCATATCAAGTGGCGACTCCAAACTTTTCTAAAAACCCTTTTCTAGACTTTTGTTTTTGGGTCCAAATCGTCGCATTTTTGTAGTCCCATGACCCATTTCTTTTTCAAAAATCAAAAATCAATTTTTTTAACTAAAGAATCTTTTTTCCAACTAAAAACCCGAAACGACGAGGATTTTCCTTTCACTCCCTCCTTCCAAAAAAATGGGGCGCGACACTATTTTCATGATCATTTACAAAGTATAAAAATTTGCTAGAAGCCGGACCATTTCTATGGTCATTTAGGTGAAATCACTCTTAAGTTTTATGTAACAAAACACCAAGAGAATTTACAATTTCATTACGAATGTATCTCAACATATATTCAACCTTCCATTTAAAACACTAGTGGGGTAAGTTCTAGTGCTTACAATCACATCACAATTTGTTAGTACCTTTTAAACCTTTTCAACTTGTGGTAGTGCTAGAATCAAGGTAGGGTTCCCATTGCTGTGTGATTTTAGTTAAAATGGTTTTCAACCCAGTACAATGATGTTACATACACCAAATCTCTAAAGAGTTTAGTCAGCAGATATCCTTAATAGTTGTATATTCTGACTTATACAACACACACCACATCATACTTATTACACTTTGTCTAAGGCATTTAAGTTTTAGACTAACATATCTAGATTTATTAATCACTTTAGTTAAGAATCTAGATATAAAGACTACATCCTAACCAAAATAAAGAAGTTGAAGACATAGGTTATGATCACAATTCGTTACTTTTTACCAAGTAACTCCCTTAAATCACTTCACCTCTTTACACATGCAGTAGTCAAAGATACATATTCAATTTCTATGGATAAATAAACAATCACTCTTGCTTGTTAGAAGCACGTGGATTGCACTACCACTCAAGTAGATTAGTCACACTAGTTAAACAACTAGTATAAAACTAAACAAATACTTTCCCAATAAATTTATATCAGGACATGAAACACTTAAATTTCTACAAAGTAACACAAACATCAACCATCCAATTAGACTTGCATAGCAATAATCATTCAACACAATGAAATATGCAAATTGAGCAATTGAACCAAGTTTCATAAAATTTGAAGATAGGATTATAGGAAGTACTAATTTCTTTAATCTTTAGCTATTGAAACTCATTCAATATCTTATCAACATAATGAGATTTATACAAGTCACAACCCCAACTATTTTCCTAATTTTGATACCAAAAATAGTATTTATCTCTCCAAGATCAACCAATTGATCTTTAAAGACAAATATACTTTAGTATCTCCAACACATTTGTTTACATCAACAATTAACAACTTATTAATATAGGAAAATAATCTCAACATACTCTTGATAGAATTTAGAATACATGCACTTTACCACGTATATCGCATCACAAATTCACTGAAGAGTAGTCAAAGATATAAATTTCTCATGATATTATACAACAAGAATTAGCAACTTATGATCACAGGATACTCTTGGAGAATTTAGAATAAATGCACTTGACTATATTTAGCATACCTAAATTCACATAGAGTAGCACAAATGCATAGTTTTTCATGCCATTGCTCAAGTATTTTTCTTATATACACATGCACACATAGTGACTAACCATTTTCAAAAGATACATATCCACATATATCAAACAAGCATTAACCAAGATAATGTAACTTCAATTATCACATCTGAATGCATGTTACCATATATGAGTGCATATCACACACTTCTTTTCTTTCTTAGACTAAATTTTGACAAATAATATAATTACATGTATTCACATATCACAAACTACCGAATCACAAAGAACAAGAAAATTCAATCAAATAAGTAGAAATAATACGCTTATTGATAACTATGTTTAACTAAATAAGTAGAGTTTACAGATTTATTAATAACCAAGTTAATCATATCATGTAATCTTCTACAATAAACACACCATTTTTGAACAATTCTAATTACTCTATGTCCTAGAACTAGTATTTAGTCTAATCATCATAGAATCAACACCCACTTCTCTTGTCCGAGAATTCAAACATCTTATTTTGCACAAAGATGCCTTACACATGATCCACCATGATTTTCTTTTGTAGTCATTCCAACTTGGAAGTAATTTTAAATTACCCCCACTATGAAACAACACAAAATCTCCACTTTATGATCTTCAAATTTAATTACCAACACTTATAGACCATCTATTAAGCCAAGGAGAGTTGTACTACAATGAATACAAAATTCAAAATTATTTAACAAGAAATTTGTCACCACCTTATATGACCAATGTAGTCCAAATTTCTCAACGTGTTTAATGGCGATGAACAAGTTGTGAAGACTACACAACACTTTATCTTGACTGTAAGCATCACTTAGTTTCAATGCCTTGCCACCATTGGAGGCCATATCTGATCATCATCATTAACTTGCAGTCTTGAGTGCTATTCCTTTAGTATATCTTTACATACACTAAGTAACACTCAAACTAATACTAAATAACACCTTAAGACTATTGATGCTGAGGGTTTGCAAGCAATTGAAAAGTGCAAAAATTTGGAGAACCAAATTTTGCATGAAAGTGGGGAGGAAGATGATGATCTTAAGGCGTGTAAAAACACTATCCTTAAGGTGTTATTTGCTCCCACGACACGAAGTATTTGCTACAAGGTTATGACAAATTACCTCTAAGATACAACAAGATTTAGAGGAAAACTCAATAGCAAATGTTAAATTTCCTCACAAGAATGATCAATGGTTAAAGTCTATTTGTTATATTAGGAACTTGTAACTTATATAAGAAGAGACATCCCAAGAGACACCAAAACTCAAAAGTCACGATTTTCTCACTTCAATGATCATCAAGAGGCAGCATTAGTCTCCTTTAAAATGCCAAAGCCATTTCATCATGTAAATTGTCATCAAGAGGTTATTTAGTCTCCTTAATGGACAAAATACTAAACCGTTTCTTTGTCCAAAGTTTTGAGTCTTAACAAGATTTAATTTCATTTTAATTCACAAACTATTCCAACAATCAGTTGGGTCAAATGATTCGATTTTCAATTTTAAGCAAAATGAATAGGCAAGTTTCAGAATTAACAAGTCAAATATTTCTTCAGTAAGAAACCGTAGCAATAACAATCAATAAAAACCACTATGATATCCAAACAAAAGCCTATGGCATTCAAGATTTTGGTGTGCGCAAAAAAGCCAAAATAATACCAATCAACCAAAGCCAGCATAAGATAGCAATCACATTATCAATTATCAATGAAATTAGAAAGAAATCACAAGCATTTGTGAGTAAGCACATTTGATTATCCTACTAAGATGTTTTAGGGTCATAATTCTTTTCCATCTAAATGCAGGTTCAAGGAAGTAAGTACTAATTGCATGAAGGCAACTGGAATAAATCATTCAAGCTTAAACAAAATGCTTGCTAGTCATAATTGAGAGAATTTGAAGTGTTCCACACACCTTGTCATTTTACAGCGTTAAACAATCATTATTCATAGCTGATGGGATCAATATTTCAAGTTACTTCGGCTCTGTATTTTCTTTTATTTATTTGTTCATGTATAATTTTTGTGTTTAAGTGCATATTGTTTGCAATTACAACTACATGCTAATTAATATGAAATTGTGCAATAGGTTTTAACTTTTGGTAAATATATCTACTGAATTTGAAAAGCTAGAAATAAACAAAGGGAACAGTTAAGTGAAGGCACACAATTGGAGGTTACCAACACTAAGAGACCCAAGAGGGCATGGCCCACAAAAATTTTAAAAACTCATACGCCCCTACATATTGACAGGTGTCGAGCCTGTGCAATAATAATTAATAAACCCAACTACCAACAAAAATAGACAAAATCCAATTCAGGTACTGGAGCAGGGACTCCAGATGTGCAATGGGTTACTTGCTTCACCCTGATTCCAAGGAGTATACTTAATCCGATATACCAGAATTGTACTAACTTGTGTATAGTGGCAAATAGGGTCGTCTCCACAGGAACTGGGAGAAATTCGTTTCTTTCTCAAGCACAGGAAAATGGGGGATTCTTGGGAGAATAAGGAATCAATTAAATATCAAATAACTAAGCCAAATAACTAAAATAAAAGAGAATAAAATATATGAGAGATGAGTTCTAGCCAAAGATCCAACTACTCAGACACAATCCATATACCTGATCATTGATGCAAAGTTAGTTCATTTAATTCATCAGTAGACTGGTTATAGCCGCCGGAAACCTCTCAAACGACTAACTCTTTCTTAGATTTTAGGTAATTAAGGTATGCCCGTTAAATAACCCTAATTAAGAAACAACCCTAGGTATGCCCGTAGGATTTAATTTCTCAATTGTACTAAGAATTAGAAAAGCCCAAACCCTAACTAAAAAACACACTACCAGGGTTCATTTAGATTAGATCACACGTTCCCCTAACGTGTGTTAACGTTAGTTGCCACTAATATTAATCTACTAAACAATTACGAATTTAGCAAATTAAATTGGCTGTAAATTATCAAGTCAATATGAACATCAGGCGCCTTTGACATTCAACCAACAAAACAATCATACGAACATAAATCAGAGAACACACAAATACCAAAGAATTAAATGAACAGAGAATAAATCTTTTAGATCTCACAAATATTTTGGACCGTGTCGTTGAGTTGACCTTTGACTAGACAAGAAAATTAGCCACGCATGACGTGAGAAATTCCGCAAGAGATTTCAATGAAAATTGACAAAGCCATTTGTTGATTTCTCCAAGTAAAAATAGCGAAAGAAAGATGAAAAGGACAAAAGCTATTGCTAGCTTGTTTCTCCCGTTTTAATGCCTTCTGTGGAAAAACAAAAGAAAAGAGAACTACTAGTCACAATCTTCCATTCCTTTCTTATACTTCCTGCGGACTAATCTATCAACCAAAGAAGATTCCTAATTGAAATCAACTAAGAAAGTTTCCTAAGTCCTCAGAAAAACTACTAAGTGAAATAGGAAAGTCCTAAAAGAGGTCAAACTCTTAATTTCCTAATACAAATATTAAAGTAGTTTCCTAATAAAAATAAACTACTAAATAAGGAAGCAAGATAACTAATTTCTGTATGTCTTCAAATTTGGAATTCTCAATTCTTGGAAACTGTCCACGTGGATTTGAAATCTTGACATCTCAGCCATGAACATCCGAATTAGGCTTGCCCGCGCCTAACTGTCAAGATCACTTTTGGAATTAATGCTTTTTAACACCTTTTTCCACAAATTCCTTCATTTAACCACCACATACACAAATTCAGTAAAATCCACCCAATAATGCAATCTTAGCCTAGATAATTAGGAAATATCAACATAATTAATCAACTAAAATGCACCCTGTCAATCTCCCCCACACTTAATTGATGCTTGTCCTCAAGCATATCCCAACTCAGAAAAACAACCAAGATGTAGAGCAATCATAGCAAGTCATACCAATCAGGGCATTCCACACTTCCCAACAACTTCATTAAAATCAGAATATGCCACTGTTGACAAAACTCACAAAGAAATTTAGAAACTACACTCATTCACTCCAAGATGTAAAGGATATGGCATATCACTCAATTCAACACCATGGAATGACATTACCATAAGCTTGCTCATATATCACATCTCCACTACTCAATCATGAATTTAATACAAAAATCAAAGGGACTTTCATAGGGTTGTAATGGGGCTTAGGTGAAGGTAGGATAAAAGGTGAATTGAGGTGCAAATATGCCAAAGAAAATGCCAACATCCCAATGCACAATTTCTTTACAAATTTCAACTTTCAAGGCAAATTAACACTTCATCAACCCAACAAACATAGCTTGTATTGGTGCTCGCCACTTTCACAACACAAGAACTTCACACCTCTTTTTTTTTTCTTTCTTTTTTTCATTTTTTTCTCTATTTTTTTTTTTGCTTTTTCCGTTGCTTTGCTTTTTTCTTTTTTTTTTTTCTTTTTTCTCTTTTTTTTCTTTTTTTTCTTTTTTTTTTCAAGACAAAGGAAACAACCAACACATAGAGTACCTTAACTTGCTACATTCGCTGCTCTCTCTTTTTTGTTCCACTTACTGCCTTGCAAAACAAATCATCCACCAAATTCTTGTACAATGAAATTCAAGCATTACTTTAACATATGGGTTAAAAAGAAAGTCTAAAAACAGGTTTTAGGCTAACAAATGTGGTTTTAAAACAAAGAAACAGGGTTAAAGACTCAAATTGGTTCACTAGGGGTAGATAAAATAAAGGAAGAATTTCTTTTCTAAAGTCAAAAGCGGTTAATCCTAGGCGCCCTTGTCATTTTAATGCACCAAATTCATTTAAATGTGGCCTTGACATGCACAACCGAGCAAGTTCTAGAATGCTCAACCCATGTGGAATCCCACTCAACAAATAAATATAAAGCAAATTTAGAAAAATTGCTCACAATTAAGCCCAAAAACTCACACAAGTGGCAAAGAATCACTGTCAAATCCAACATATTCCTCAATTAACTCCATCATCAAGAAAAGTACAAGACCCCATTGGCATGAACTTATCATTTAAACTCATATCTTGATTGCATTCATCATTAATTTTTTTCTTTTTTTTTTCAAAGAAACTATCAAAAAAATAGAAAAATAAAATGCAAAAAACAAAGGACTAAAGCATAGGTAACCCTCCCCCACACCTAATTTGTACAATGTCCCTAATGTACCAAGTAAAGAACAAGAAAAAAAAAAGCAAAAGGGACAACGAGACTTCCCTGAATCACGGAGAAGGGGTAATCTCGAACTATGACTCGGCGGGAAACGGTGGATGGAAGCCCACATGGTGGAAGTATTGAGCCAAATTCTGGGCCATACAAGACACTTGGCGCTCAACCCTCTCCATCCTAGAGTCCAGCTGGTGCAACTGAAAGGATAGGTCGGAGGAGTGCTGCTCCCCAGAGGTTGATGGTAGTGGCCTAAAGCTAGAAGCGCCGTGGGCATCAATGGAGGGACCACTAGGCTGAGAAGAAGCAGCCTTGGAAGCTACTCTCTTGGGAGGAAGCTGGATGGGCCCTGGAGGGG
The DNA here is from genome assembly GCA_013103745.1 of Gardenia jasminoides. Lineage (NCBI taxonomy): Eukaryota > Viridiplantae > Streptophyta > Magnoliopsida > Gentianales > Rubiaceae > Gardenia > Gardenia jasminoides. Next base: position 30,421,075 of record CM023096.1, read on the forward strand.
TGAACTGGAAGACGCCATTGACCTGTTGAATTAAGCCCATTTTCTCCAAACAAGCGAGGTCAAGAGGTTCCATATCACAAGCTTTATACAAATTATGATTAGTCAAATCTAAAGCCCCAAGGTTTACAGCCAAGTGTGTAATATATGACCCTAAAATCAGTGGCTTATTTTTCTTACTAAGCACAGAGTTGAAGTGAGATGCTAACCAACAGCCAAAGTTAACTTTAATCTCAGCAATCATACACCACAGCAAGAAAAATTCAGGCTTTGATAAAATACCAAAATTGTCTCGCCTACCAGAAAAACTGTAAGTCATGAACCTATGCAAATAACAAAAAATAGGATTTTTCAGAAAGGAGACCTTAGATTTGCTAGGATCATAAGGGTAGGTATCAACTAACAGATCCTTCCAGTAGCCCGTGTTGTGAGAGTAAAATGGTTCAGTATATTCACAAGGACTACGCATGTATTCCGCAGTCTGGGAATAGGGGACCCCAATGAATCCAAAAGCCAAATTAAACTCAATGACAAACATCTTAAACTCCTTACCCATTAAACGAAATCTGACCAAACTAGAGGTTGTAACAAAAAATTGATCAGGAACAGTAAATTCAAAGGTGGCATAGAATTCCCAAGTTAATTCAGTAAAAGTAGGTAAAGCAATAGAAGCATAGGTATTCTAGCCAATAGCATCAATTATCTTAGCAACTTCAGCCCTAATATTCAAAGTATCAAGTGTAGGGCCGTGGATGTATTTACAAAGAATAATCTTCCTTGTGCAAACGGCTGCATACCGTTCCTTGTCAGCCACCTTGGTGAAATTTAAATGTCCACCAAAGTGGGTGGGGGAAGAAATGTGCACCTCTTTGTGCTTCCCAAGGCGGGACCATGGACCACCCAAAGTTGATGCTTAGGAGGGGCCACTCACAGGAATGGTAGGCTGAGGGGTGGAAGTAGATGGTTTGGTTCGTTTCTTATCTTTAGTCTTAGCCATCAAGTCACTACAAGAAAATTGGTCTTCAATGACAATGTATAGTCGTCACAAAATAGCAAGAAGTCATCAGAAATGACATTTATTGACGAAATATAGGTCGTCACAGGGTCGTCACTATATGTCCGTCGGTAAAAGTCAATAGTGACAAGTTGAAAAGTCGTCAGTGAAAAACAATTTTTAGTGACAACATTCAACAGTGACAAGTTGAAAAGTCGTCAGTAAAAAGCTATGTTTAGTGACAACATTCTGGTCTAGGTTTTATTGACGACTTTTTGTGTTGTCAGAGATACCTGGTAGAGGTTATCAGTAAAAATAGTTAATGGTTTGCAGTTATTATAATCAGGTTGCTGACGACTTTTTTTTGTCACTATTAAGCTTTCAATTAGTGACGAAATTTTATTGTCACTGAGAAGTTTATCTTGTCAGCTTCAGATTCTGTGACAACTTCATTTTGTCAATAGAGATTTATGATTTTCCAAGCAACTGTTCTAATAAATCCACAATTTTTCAACTAGAATCACTCACACAAAATAAGTAAAAATACTATACCTAGACAATTTGAACCAGTAAAAGAAGTTATTACATTACAAATTGAAAGCCAAAATATTATATTTGACAAATTCATGTCAAATTCAAGGTTTACATCAATATCCAAATGCTTTGATAAATTGCATTTGTCCCAAATATGGCATCTAAACAAGGTATCAATACAAAAGGAATTTCAATCCAAAAAACTAGTCCCAAAATGCAGCACTGCATGAGCAAAAGCCACCTTTCTCTCCAAAGTCATCCATTCATTAGCCAAATCATAATTCTTGATCATCCAAAAATGCTAATTCAATAGCATGATCTACAATAAATTAGCAAAATAAGAAGGATGTAAGTAATATTATACACTAAGTGATATGATGCGAACCAAGAACTTGCTCTTGTTCTGTGACTGAATTATCATAGAAAAAGTGGAATACAAGATAAGGATAAGTAGACTAATTCCAGTTTTGATTCATTACTTTTCCTTTATTGGACTAAAATTCCAGTTTTGATTCACAGCCAAGGCGCAAAAGATTAAAGGTATCAAGACAAGTTGGCCAAAATCAAAGATTAAAGGTATCAAGACAAGTCGGCCAAAATCAAGTTAGACATTAATGAAATTCTCAAAAGGTGTTCTGCACAATCTTAAAGCACTAGAATTAACTTCTTGTTGCTGCAAGCATGTGCATCTTCAAGGACGAAAACTACTAACGGTCTAACATTCATCAGTGAATTAAGTAATGATGATCATGAGTGAAATCCCAACTGACTAGTAAGCTGAAACCAGTAATAGATGCGAAAGATATGGCCATTGAAGTAGCAGACAAAGGCCAATTCTCCAAGATGTCCCACAAACATCACAGAAATCAGCTGTAGACAGAATTGTAAAAGGCTCGCACAGATGAGAGGCCCTGCTAGCCATATCTGTTTCTTAACTTCTTCGACAATTTCTTTCTTGTTAAAAACTGTTTTCTTTATCATATAATCCTCCATTCCTCCACCCCCAACTTTTTCAGAGGTTTCAACTAGTGGTGCACTCAGAATTGCCTGTTCTTCGTGTTCTCTCTGCATTTTTCTTGCCTTCTTTGATTGCCTTATAGAGCACACACACAGAGAACGCACTGAGTCACCCTCTGGACTCTGGACTCTAAGGCAGAGAGACAAATATGGATTTGCCTTGGCTAGTTTGAAATTTGTAGCGGTGGACATTCTTCCTTCTTGGATCCCAAAAAGGAAAAAAAAATGAGGGAAAATGATAACTTCCTGAATGCCTATTCTACCCAGGGGCCACAGCTCTTGTCACAAGATACGCCTCTAATCTAGAAAAATTATAACATATATCTTGCATGCGAGACTATTCAATCATTTCCTCGTATCTATGTATCCAAAAGTCCCTAATCTTGATATGATTTCTCAAATCTTAACTTGATGGAAGAACACACTGCTAAGTGGATGCACTGAAATTCAATAACATGTAGGAAAAGTACATGGATGCGTAAAGGGGTATAATAGTAATAGACGACACGCAAGCAATGTACTACATTGGGTTGGGGCCAATGAAGGCATTAAAAGATTGATTACAGAATAGGGACAAGACAAGAATTTTGGACCATTTGTCCTGTGACCTCTTGAGTCTTTGACCACAAGCTTGAAAATCTTGTCAGTAATGATTACCATCCAATAAAGGCAATCCCCAAACCAGCTCTCCCTTGCTCTCCTTCCTCTACTATCATCGACCAGATAGAACTCGAAGTTCATCATTCACTCATGATTGTACACTAATTTGAACTCAAACATGCTGGATTATCAAAGTTATGCGCTAATTGGAACTCAAGCAGTTCATTAGTTATTCATGATTATACACTAATTTGAACTCCAACATGCTGATTTACTACAATTATATGCTAATTAATGATCAAAAGCTTTCAACCATTCATGATTATAAAGTAAATTAGAACTAAATCGTGCAGGATTATTAAAATTAAGCAATTGAAGCATTTACAGATAGAGAGAGTTTACAAAGAGTACCTGATTCCATGAAGGGCAAGCCAGCAAAGACTTTGAATCCCGAAGGCGAACCTGGTTATATCAGTAAATGTTATAAAATTAATGTTTTAAGTAGATAAGGGGCTGTAAATTCTCATCAAAAAAACTGGGTTCAAGTTTTCTCCCATCAAGGAGAGTGATGCAAAATGTGCAAGCCTCATGAGAATCAGTGCTAGGCCTAAGCTCTCTGAAGCATAAAACCCAAGTCCAAGCCCAAAATTAGTAACTTATTTTGTTTTGGTAATCGAGCTTTATTAGCCAACAGAGTTACTTATAAGACTATAAATTTTCTGCTCATACCTTTGGAATGAACCTTTTCATATTAAATGCCAAAAACGAATTAAGAAGCCAAATATTACTTTATATTAGGAATCCTTAGCCATTAGGGAAGTGGTGTTGATGATTGGCATCTACAAACAAAATGGTGTAAAAGAAGCCAAAAGTTTCAAACATTGTAATTAATGACTTGACCAGCCCACCACAAAAGCCATGCTACCAAAGTCCACAACCAGAACCAAACACTCGAAGGCAACCAGCAAAAGATTACACACCAGACAAACAAGAAGAGACACGAAACAAGGCGACGCCCCCACCACGGCCACCACCACCACATGTGTGTTTTGTGGCTTTTTTCCTTTCCCATCTTCTTCAAAAATGTAGAGGTAAAAGAGAGTAAGTAGTATACTGCTACCAGTACTAAAGTCCCTCTCAGAAGTCTCCCATACATAATAGTACATAAGTAGACCAGTATTTGAAAGTCCTACTTAAGTACCATACTCGCAAATAAAGTTTTTAAATAGCACATATATTTACCAGTAATAAACAGCCACTTCCTTCAGCTTAGAATAATGCTAAGATCGTGCTGCAAATGTGAAGTTTATGTGAAACTACTTTGAATCCTGCAAATAGTGAGAATGAGTGAGATATTAGTATCTGGAAGAGAAAATACATAATACAAGAATTTAGAACGGAGAATATATAGAAAAAATAAGGCCTAACAAGTCATTTAAAAAGAATGCAATGGTGGTAGGGGTGGAATGTTGCCACTACTTGGCTGGAAATTTAGCTTTGTTTGCTGTTTTGTCAATTGAAGTTTCACTTTTCTAGCTTAACAACTATTCCAATATTGTTGCATGCTAGAAGTTAGTTTGATTTTACCCTGTGTTAGTTTTGTTTGGCAGTGACAAAAAATGGCATAGCATGTGCCGTTTTCTTTCTCAGATTCGAAGTCTTCCCAAACCTCAGATGTTTTGCTTTTGTTGGGGACTTGGAATCCTTTTTTTGTATCATTTTCCTAGGTGCACCAAACGTTATCACTGCCTAGCATCCACATTTTGATTTCCTTGAGGACCTTCATCAGTTCCAAATTGATTGAAGTGTCATTTATCACAGGAATGGGGCTCTCCAAAAGCAGTAGAGTTGATAAAGGTACGTTTGAACCACTACGTGGGATGAAAGAAATGTCCGGTGGACTGGTTGAAAGGCCTTTAACAATGAACCTGTGATTAGATTTAGGACACAGCTACATGGGAACTATAACAATGCCAGTGTTGGTGTAATGACAGTCTTAAGATAATGCATATGTTAGAGAGCAAAGGCAGGAACATATGTTGGACTACAATAAATTATGAACTAGCCGATAATCCTGACTCCTAGGGAACAAGTTATTGTTGAACTTTACAAGTAGTAGTATCAAGCCATTGATGAGGGTATTTATACAAGAGAAGGGGAAACAACAACAACAACAACAACAAAAAACTAAGCCTTTATCCCACTAAATGGGGTCGGCTATATGGATCATACGTTGTCATTTATATGAGAAAAGCGGAGATCAAAAAAAAAATCCAAACAAAAACATGAAAGACCATGAAGGCCGATATAAAGTAGCAAGTCACTAACAAAAGCATTCACAGAAAAAATAGGGATTAAACAAAGATTTCCATTAGGAGTAGCTAGTACTAAAGCAATGAAAATTAAACTATCATCTCAAATTTGAAAAGAAATTCTCTTTCTAGATTTACACAAAATGGCATTATTTCTTGCATTACTAAATTAACGCATATTTTAAGCTACCATTTGATGAAATTTCACTCATGCTACAGTTTGTGAAATCAAGTGAGCATTAGCCACTTGTCATCCATCCAGTAAGTTTTCCGTACAGACAAGGCAAGCCAGAATAAGTTTCACCATTTTCCAATTACATGGGAAGGTATATTTTGCTTTGAACAGAAGGCTTCAAGTCAAAATGACAAGGAGACAAATAATCATCCAACCAGTCCCCTTGGTACTATCCTTAATTTTAGCCAGGGAAGCCATTTTCAATAAAAACATTTTGAAATTGCAGAATTTATGAAGAAAAAAATTGAATGCCTTTTACCTTCAATTGTAGGTCATTTATAATTACTCTCTCCTTATCAGAACCAATATCTCAGACATAGGCCTACCTCCTAGAGGCCCAAGAGCATTCATAATTATTTTGATGACACTCTTAGGATAACTTTGTACAACGGATAAAATATTAAAACATTTAATCCACCAAAAAAAATGAATCTAAGTTCAGTTCACTGTCCACATAATAAGACTTACCAACGATTAGGCAATCGTCACCTCATAAGTTTTTGTATACCTAGGTGTACATGTCTGCATATATATCTAGTTATTGTCCACAAAATAGGACCACCCAAGATTAGGTGTCCAGCCACCTCTTATATTTGTATATCTATGTAATTGTATGTACAGGGGAAGGCACATTATACACACCAAACATGCACGTAGTTTGGCTCCCTAAGATGCCAAACCCACAAAGATTCACAAAGAAAGCAACAAGGATACTAAAGGGAAATATAAATTAATCAACACCTAAAAAAAAAATACCTTTTCCTGTCTCAGTCACTCTCATTTCCACCATGTAGCAATCCTGGTTAATATATCAACAGCAAGGATTGTAAGGTGGCCACAAAAGATTAATAAGAAGATTTTGCAAAAATTTCATCTGAAGAGAAAAGCATCTGGAAGACCACAGGATAAATATCTTGAAAATACAAAAAGAAAACCATGAAGATATATCTGAAAAAGCAGTTTCTACATGTCAAAGTACAAGCATGCTGAAAGTCTAATACTATGCCAATTCAAACAAAGACACAAATTTTGAAAATTAGAGAAAATTTTACTTTGATAAGGCTCCTCTAATTCATCAATCATCAGAAAACAAGAGAAGTTCCAAACTAACATGAGAGAGAGAAACGAGGAGGGGGAGGCAGGGAGGGGGAGAGAGAGATATTCAGAATCAAATTTCACAAAAATGACTAGTATTTCACACAACATAATCATTTATAGATTCGCAATCAACTTGAAGCTATTCTGAGTCCCAATTCAAGATACTTATCCAAAATCCTAATACATAGTGTACTTATTATAAAAAACAATAACATAATAACCCCCAAAACCTACATGAGACCTCCTTGGGAAAAAAAAAGAAGAGGAACTATCATGGCCATAATGTCCTTTTGTATTTTTACTCTTCCGTGAGCATTTTTGCTTACCTGAGAAATATGTGAAGCAAAAATGCACACTTTTTTGAGATGGAATGTGAATGATCGTGAGAGCAAAATGGGACTCTATCCCATGCAAGTGTCACAGCCTTGTAATGGAAGGTTCATGTTTCCATTATACAGTGACTCGTATATTCTCTTGTTTGTCATCATCATCTTAAGGTAAGGATTATTTCAGTTTCCACATTCTCAAATCTCAAAACATTGCATAGCAAAAAGCTTTCGTACATGACTACGATCCTGTTCCATTAGAAGTATGGACTTCACAAATCTATGACACAAAATTCCGTGCCTAAAGTATTTCAGCATCATCATTCTTTTTTTTTTTTACCTAAAGTAATTGCAGAGAAAATTAATGAAACAAAACTTACTACTATGAATAGGAATATGAGAATTTCAAGTTTATCAGAAAGCAATGTAAAGGTGTGCATGGATGACAGAATGAATGATGGTAATTAGGGCAGAATATTGCACATGAACTCCTTTTGTGGAACTGATTAAAAATAATTCATCTGCTGCTGTTGTCATTTCCTCTGAAGGGACAAATATTAAGCTATTTGAAATGGAGAAGTAACTGAGCATGAAGTTGTGGCTGGCAGGAGAAATGTAAAGATTATTAAGGAACCTGCTCTTGTATTTTTTTATGGAACACTGATTGCTGGAAAAGCTGTTTAAGAAATTGAAGTACTTTTTGGTTTGTAATGACAAGGCAACACATGTTTTGATAAAAACCTTAATGGCAGTTTGTCAGGATCAACTTCTTCAGCCGAAAATAAGACAAAAGCAGAATCCAAAAGCAAAAAGAACACCTTTAAACAGCTTTTTACTTTGCAAAGCTATAATCAGCATATCTTAAAGAAACAGAGACCAGGCCTTAAAGCAAACTGAAAGAATTAAGTGAAACTTATTCCTTGTGAATAAATTAATAGTTTTGCAGCAGAAATGTTGTTTTTTACACAGAACTGCATAGTATAGTGTTTTGCGCATCCTTCTGATCAATATAAAAACATTATGAGTTAAAAAAAATTAAAAAGAGAAAAAAGAATTATGAAAAAGTTTTACCTATATGTGGACATACTAGGCACACAATTCATAAGCTAAAAAATTCATATTTAAAAATGTACGAGCCTGTAATATGATTTCTATATACTAACCATTGAAACAATTTTGAAGAAAAATACTTCATTCCATTTCACAATTTCAACATCAGAAGAGCTATCTGAGCCAGTTCCACAAGTTCGTGCACTCTGTTGAGTCAGCTGTAATTCATCAGCTTGGCTCTGGTTTGGAATAAGATGGACTGCAACAGTATATTGGTTGGAAGACAAGCTTTCAAATTCTGGGAGCTGCATTTCGAGCACACACGAAGCAAACATCAAAACCCGAAAAGGACATGATAGATTAAACAAAATCTAACAATTCATAGAAAACAAGCTTGTTCAGACTTTCAAATTCTGCACCCATTGAGCTAAGATGTCCAGTCATGATCACCTTAAAGATCTCTAAACAACTCCATTAGAACAAAATTCAGCTGAGAACTACTGAAGGATGTGTCTCTAGTTTTTAACAAATTACAATCCACTATTTCAATTTAGTTATGGTTAACATGGTAAACATTAGAATCCACCAGAGGATGCATGAAACGGAGCAGTAATACATAAAAGCCCATTTAAAAGGATGATATGAAATAAACACTTTCTATAGGCTGTTATATTATCTGCAATTGATCATCAATTGTATGCTCCACTCAAAGCCAGCTTTTGCTTCTGGAGATTCTTTTACATAACAATTGAGTACAATGGTAGAGCCTTAAAATGTTTCAATAATCTTGAGCTTATATGGACTTAGGAGATTTGATGACCAAGCCCATAGCTCTCTAGGTAGAGCTAGGGGTCTTTCACCAGAGCAAGGTGCAACACATTTGGACTATACAATGCCCAACAAAGAAGAACAACAGATTTCTTATTACTGAACATGGATAGGTGTTGTACTGAAAAAGGAATCAGCTTCAAACTACATCACAAAGCAATTTTGAGAAACTATGGAAGATAGTTAAATAATAATAATAATAATAATGATGATTGCTGTAATGAGTGTACTCTTGGTTGGATTGTTACTTTTAATGTAAAAAACCATAGAATATACGAGGTGTAAGAAAAGAATATCTCATGCAGCTATAGTAAAGAGCAACCTCTGCCTCCGCAATTATGACGGTCACCATTTGTGTGAACTTCAGACATAGATTTCCATTTACATGAGAATCCAACAGATTTTTTGAAACTGGCACTTTTAGTGGCTTTCTCTCTCCAAAAGGCATTAAAACAACTAAGAAATGTCAATTAAAAATTAAACGGCATTGACATGTCATAAAGCAAACCCATCACAACTTCATTGTTAGTCATAAGATTTCAACTAAAACAAATGTTAGGGGAAGCAAAATTTGGAGAATTAAGAAATTATCTATGTAAACAACAACATATAGGTGATTGCACACAAAGATTAAAAGATTCGGACATAAATTTCTAGAAAATTAGAAATGCAAGATTAGGACAAAAAATTTGTAAAAGAATTTTGGGAACACACACAAACATAGAGAGAGAGGGAGGGAGGGAGGGAGGGAGGGACCAACCTTTTCTTGAGGATAGCTGGATCTAAACAGCCGACATGTGAGTCCACACAAGGGAAATTCCTGGCTAAGAGAATCGGTGGTGAGAATCGGTGATGAGAGGTGGTGAGAGGCTGTGAGAATCGGTGGTGAGAGGGTGGTGAGAGGAAAGACAAAGACTTAGCTGAATTTTGGGTGGTGAGAGGCTGTGAGAATTGGTGGTGAGAGGAGAGGGTGAGCTGAAAGACAAAGACTTAGCTGAATTTTGGATTTGTCCGCCAGTTCTACTCTTTCTTTGTTTTGAAAAAAAATTTGACTTCAACTATCCTTCCTTCCACACAAAATTTGTATGAAACATTTTTGTTTGTAATTTTATTCAAGTATAGATTTTACTTATATATTATTGCGCATTATTTTTTTGACAAAAAAAATATTTTTTAATCATGGTGGCAATATAGTGTCACTAAAAAATAATGCAAAAAAATATTACAAAATTTTTGGAATTTTTTGTTTTTAATTTTATTTCAAATATAGATTTTACACATACAATATTGTTCATTATTTTTTGACTGAAATATTTTTGTATCATGGTGGCAATTTAGTTTCACTAAAATATATTGGAAAAAAATATGAAAATAGTTTAGTAACTACATGTAAAACAAAGGCAATTCATTTTATAATGACAATAATATATTCATTGATAAACATCATTAACAACTAAGAAAACTCGTCATACAATACTAGTAGCAACACTGATGAAATTGAGCATCTTCTCATTATTTGGTGCTTGTTCGTGGGATTATTATTGTGATGACATATTAAATTTATCACGAACTAGTTGTCCCAATTAGACAATTCTGATAAAGTGGGATGTTATGGGTAAAGACCCTCTTTCTGTGGTGACTTTTTTTTTTCCATTCTTAATTTATTTGAAACATACATTTTGCAGTTGTAGTATAATTTCTTATTTTAAAATTTTCCATCATTGGTGACAAAATTTGTTAATTTTATACAAGTGAAAATAATCTTCTTATTACATTTCTAATAGTTGAGCTAAAATTTTAAACACATTTCTTATAATTGCAAAACTAGACTACATCTCATAATTGAAAATCATGAAATTCACTTGATATGGTTGTCAAAAAAAATTTCTTTTTTTTAAAATCCAATGTTATTAATAATATATTGCAATAAGTTGTAAAAAATTGAACTCAATTTAATGAGAATACAAACTATCACGAATCCATTGCTATTAATAATGAAATTCCTGTAGTGCTTAATCCTGCACATTCCATTGATAATTAACTATTGAGATGTCTTTTGCCTATTGTTAGTAGAAAAACATTGGGTTTAAATTACAAAATTTAGGTAGTTATAGTAGAACCTATGAATGTTCTTTTTTTTTATATATATATATATACATTTAGGCTTAGTTATAACTTAAATTTTAGGAAAATATAAAATATCTATACACAATTTATTCAAATGTCTAGCACATTTCATAAATAGAGAAAATATAGGGGCAAATCTATAAAATTTAGGGTGTCATAGTAGAATTTATGTGAAAGTGAGTTTGTTTTGTCGTCACTATCTTTCAATTACCAGCTCCAACTTAACTTTTCAGGAAATACAACATTTCTTTCCAATATCTTATACAAATGTCTAATTCATTTTGCAAATACAGAAAATGTAGGGGCTAAACTGTAAAGATTAGGGTGTCATAGTAAAATTAATGAAAGTGAGCCATGAAATGAAGTTTTACAGTGACGCTAAATGTTGTCACTGACCATTCAATGATATTAATAATATATTACAAATGTTATAATGACAACAGAAATTGTCACTAAATATTCATCATTGACTAGAAACCAAATTGTCAATAAACAGAACGAGCAATAGTGATGATATCAAAAAAAATTGTCACTACCACATACTCCAAATTCACCAAGTCATCACTGTTGTTTTCTATAATTATTCCCGCATTCTCGAAATATCTTGTCGGGAAACTTTTAGAATTTGATGAGGTTATTGTGACGACTTCTAGTGTTGTGGTTAAAGGATAACTTTCTGTGACGACTTTAGGCTTGTCCCTGAAAAATGTTGTCACTAATCTCCAAATTTCTAATTTTCTATCTAATTGAATTTAAAAATTTTCATTTATATTAACTTCACGTTAATTAATAACTAACTTTATTTTATAAATTAAAATTTTATTACAATTTCAAAAATTATGGGTATTTTAGCTAAGATAATTCAAAATTTTGGCACAAGTCAACTAGGATTAATTTAGTCAATTTCAACTTTAGCTTTTATCTAAATTTGTCAATGTTTTATTAATTATTGCTGCTTAACATAGTTATTAAATATTATAATGGGTATTCAAACAACTGCTTAGTGACGATACATGTTGTCACTAACAAATATGCAATTCTACTGACAACAACAGGTTGTCAGAAAATAGAAATAGTGACAACAATAAAAAAAAAGTTGTCAATAAAAAGAAGGGGAAATACTAACAACTCATATTATGTCGTCACTGATGTAGAACCCACCCTTTCCACATCTAATGGCGAGAACTATTTTCTGATGACAATTTGAAGTCGTCACTAAATATTTAGCTATTACAAGTCAGTAGTGATAATCGCCAAAATCATGGCTAAAGGGCTTTCTTCTGTGACGAATTTTTTATCACCCTAAACCCTAAATGTTGTCACTGAGATTCAATGATATTAATAATATATTGCAAATGTTATAATGACAACAAGAAGTTGTCACTAAACAACTATCAGTGATTAGAAACTAAAGTAGTCAATAAATAGAATGAGCAATAGCGATGACATCTGAAAAGTTGTCACTACTACATGCTCCAAACTCTCCCGCCCTCTTGAGATATATTTGCGGGAATGTATCAGTGACGACATAACCAAGTCGTCACTAATTAATTCACTCCCATGAGACACCTGTGACAAGATGCAAAGTCGTGGAAAAAGGACCCCTTTTTGTGACGACTTTTTTTCGTCACAGAGAAAAGTTGTCACTGATGACCAATTTTCTTGTAGTGAGTCAAGAAAAACAGACAAAACTAAGCCCACCACGACAACCAAGACAAATGGCAAAATCTAATGTAATTATCCAAAGAATAGGACCACAAAGAAAAATGCATGTGCTAGGGAACAAGAGTCGACAACAGGGGGACAGAAGTTAATTTAACAAAGTGAATCAGCAAAAATTGTCCAAATTCCACCCAATTGTCAACTAAATGCCCAACACAAAGTTACACAACCGAATCCAAGACAACAGCCACTAGAGTGAATAAGGCAACTTCAATTCACAAAATCGAATGCAGCAGCCAAAAACTAGAAAAACCCAAGCCAACCCGTCACCAAGCATGTGAGAGAAAATATAGCAGAGTGCGGCACCAATGCAAGCCAAGTGAGCCAAGGGTAGTAAAGAAAGCTCACAATACCCGCCACAATGGGCAGCAGAAGAACTCCGGCGAAAGAGGTGCGCAGTGGAGGAGATCCGGATCAGTGCGGCAGCGGTTGATGGCGGCGGGTTGTAGTGGAAGGTGTTGAGCAGCGGCCGCGAGGTTGGAGAAGCGCAGCTAAAACGACGGCTTAGCGTGGGTTTAGCAGGCGCGTCGCTGCGAAGTGGAAGAACCACGGCTAATCAACCCCGTGCGACGAAAGTGTGCTGAAAACCACGGCAAGAGGCAGGGGCAGCGACTGCGAGCAGCAGCGGTGCAAGGCAGGCTGCACAGCGGTGACTGGCGGTGGCGATTGGCAACGGTTTGGGGTTGCGGGGCAGCAGGGCAACGGAGAACGATGGCCAGCAATGGAGCAGCAGCGACGGAGCGACGGTCCTGGAACGGCGGTGAAGATGGCGGTGGTGGTGGTTGCGCTGGCTTGACAAAAAGAAAGGGAAGGAAGACGGAAGAACAAAAGAAAGAAATAAAAAGGAGGAAAAAAAAAAAGAAAAGATGGAAGAAAAAGAAAGACTAGTGTCTGACTAGTGTTTTTTTTTTTTTTTTATCCACCAAGTTAGGTGTGGGCACGCCTAACTAATGCCAACACTTCTGACCAATGTTCAACAATTGGGTTCTTTAAGTGTGACTACTTGGCGTGGGCACGCCTAAGTAGTGCCAACGCTTCTGACCATGCGACGAAAATTGCTATTCTTAGGCGTGCCCAGTTGGCGTGAGCACGCCTAACCAATGGAGACACTTCTGACCGCAGGCGATATTGTCCTTCCTTAGACATGCCCAGTTTACGTGGGCACGCCTAACTGGTGGCAACCTAACATAGGAAAAAGTTATCATTTCAAGCTAAACCTACTTACTCAATAAGACACACAACAGACTAAAAATACTAAAATAAGCAAATCATAAATCCTTGAGTTGCCTTCCAAGCAGCGCCTTTCTTTAACGTCTTTGGCTAGATGTATCCCAAAATTCTTCAAGCTATGTAGATGGGATCTTCAAGATGCATGAAATCAACTGCTTCCACTTCAAAGCCTTCATAATATGGCTTTAAATGATGGCCATTCACCACGAATCTCCTCTCTGTTGTCAGACTTTGAATTTCCACTACACCATAATGAAAGACATTAGTGACTACAAATGGACCATCCATCTTGAACGTAGTTTACCTGGGAAGAGTTTTAGTCTGGATTGATACAAGAGGACCTTTTGGCCTACAAGGAATGTTTTCCTAGAAACATGTTGATCATGGAAGACTTTGCTCTTGTCCTTGTAGATTAGGGTACTCTCATACGCCTCATTCCAGATTTCTTTTAACTCCTGCAATTGCAGCTTCCGGTGAGCACCACCTTCATTAAGGTCCATGTTGCATTGTTTGATTGCCCAAAACGCCTTGTGCTCGAACTCGACTGGTAGATGGCATGGCTTCCCAAATACCAGTCGATACGGTGACATTCTAATGGGCCAACCTCCAGGAAATTGGTTAGTTACCAAATAGTTGACAATATCAGCATACCAAGGGAGAGAGGAAGTAATTGCAAAGAGGTGTTCATCAGGGAAGGATTCCCTTAATGGGAGTTCATCCTCTAGGACCGGTATGCGGCTCAAGTGCTCAGCTACCAAATTATGTGCTCCTCTCTTGTCTTTGATTTCCAGGTCCAATTCTTGGAACAATAAGATCCATCGAATAAGTCTTGGTTTAGCATCTTTCTTTGTCAAGAGATATCGCAAGGCTGCATGGTCAGAAAACACAATAACTTTAGCTCCCAACAAATAAGGTCGAAACTTTTCTAAAGCAAAAATGACAGCTAAAAGTTCTTTTTTCGTGGTGGAGTAATTAAGTTGGGCTCCATTTAAAGCTCTTGATGCATAGTAGATGGCATGGACTGCTTTTCCTACTCTTTGCCCCAACACGGCTCCCACTGCATAGTCACTGGCATCACACATGATTTCAAACGGTAAGTCCCAGTTTGGAGGTTGGATGATGGGTGGGAAAATCAATACTTCCTTGAGCCTATCGAATGCTTGCTTGTACCCATCATCGAACTCAAACGCCACCTCCTTTTGTAGGAGTTTGAATAGAGGTGCCCCAATCTTAGAGAAATCCTTGATAAACCTGCGATAAAAACCTGCATGGCCCAAGAAAGAGCGCACCTCCCGCACACTTGCAAAGTAAGGCAAAGAAGGCACAAGATCTATTTTGGCTTTATCAACCTCTATACCCTTAGATGACACGACATGCCTTAAAACTATCCCATGCTCCACCATAAAATGGCATTTTTTTCAATTGAGCACAAGATTAGTTTCAATGCACCGTTTTAAATCAAAGCCAAATTGTCGAGACATTCATCAAAACTATCCCCATACACACTAAAGTCATCCATGAATACCTCTATGATCTTCTCTACACAATCGGAGAAGATACTTACCATACATCTTTGGAAGGTGGCAGGAGCATTACATAGCCCAAATGGCATTCTCCGATAGGCAAAAGTACCAAAAGGACATGTAAAAGTTGTCTTTTCTTGATCTTCCGGTGCAATTGCTATCTGGAAGTATCCTGTAAAGCCATCTAAGAAACAGTAGTAGGCACGACAAACCAATCTTTCCACCATCTGATCTATGAAGGAGAGAGGGAAGTAATCCTTCTTTGTACCGCATTAAGCTTGCGGTAATCAATGCACTAGCACCAACCCGTAGGTTTACGGACTGGGACTAGTTCTCCTTCATGGTTTGCCTCTGCAGTCACGCTAGCTTTCTTGGGAACCACTTGGACTGAACTCACCCATGGGCTGTCGGAGATGGAAAAGATTATATCAACGTCTAGTAGCTTTAAGATCTCCTTTTTGACCATTTCCATCATCATTGGATTTAGTCGCCTTTGTGGCTGTCTGACGGGTTTGGCCTCCTCCTCTAACCTGATCCGATGCATGCATATAGATGGGCTAATTCCTTTTATATCTGCTATGGTCCATCCAATGGCTTCTTTGTGATCCTGAAGTACTACAAGCAACTTGGCTTCTTGACTGGGTGATAATTTAGCTAATATTATCACAGGTAGTGTCTCCTTATCACCTAGATATGCGTACTTCAAATGGGTTGGCAAAGGCTTTAACTCCACTTCAGGTGCTTGCAAAACAGAAGGTAGTAGCTTTTGATGAGGTTCAAGCACAGAAATAGGTGTAGGCCCATACTTTACCGAAATAGGTGGCAATGACTGTAATGCCCCAATCATATACATCAATTCCTCATGTAGCTCGATATCTAAAGTTGTTTCCAACTCAAGATGCTCAGTAAGGGCCGCTTCCAACTCATTCTTGCCATTCAATTCAAACATTGTCTGCACTAAAGGATCAATCACGCTCATAGAAAAAATAGCATTAGGCTCACATGGGTGTTTCATAGCATCAAATATATTGAAATGAACAACTGACCCATCAAATTTCATAGTTAGTGAATCCTTATTAACATCAATCTTTGTACTTGCAGTGCTCAAGAAGGGTCTACCTAACAAAATAGGAGAGGGATTTGGGGAACGTTCATCACCCATGTCCAAAACATAAAAATAAGCAGGGAACACCAGTTCATTGACTTGCACTAACACATCTTCAATTAGCCCATCAGGATAAGCATTAGTGCGGTCAGCTAATTGAATTATTATGCCAGTATCTTTTAATGGACCTACACTTAGAGAGGCATATATGGATTTTGGCATTACATTAATAGATGCTCCTAAGTCTAGCATGGCATTTCTAATATTGGTGTTGCCAATCTTACAAGGGATAGTGAATATACCTAGATCCCCACATTTGGGTAGGAGTTTCCTTTGTAGGTCTATAGATACATTTTTCCCCACCACGACTCTCTCATCACCCCTTAGTTTTCTTCTATTGACGCACAAATCTTTCAGAAATTTAGCATATCTTGGCACTTGTTTGATTGCGTCCAACAGGGGGATGTTGATTTCCACTTTTTGAAACATCTCCAAAATCTCCTTTTCCTTGTCGGGCTTCTTTGGCTTCTCCAATCTGCTAGGAAAAGGTGCAATGTTAGGCTTACTTTGGGCAAGAGGGTTAGATGTTGTCTTACAACCAGAATTTCCTTCTCCTTACTCCTCAAGCTCTTTCTCAATATGGTCCTCACTTTTATCCTTGGGAACCACCAATCGCAGTTCTTCAACCTCTCTACCACTCCTCAAAGTCATAGCACTGACATTTTTCGGGTTGACTTCTGGTTGAGATGGCAATTTCCCATTCGCTTGAGACTCCAAACGATTGACGGTTATCACCAATTGACTTATTTGAGTCTTCAAATTGTGCATACCAGATCTTGTCTCTTGCTCAAATTGAGTCATGCTCTGCTGGAATTGGGTGGTACTTGTGGCCAAGCTTTTGACAAGATCTTCCAATGAACTTCCTCCATTAGAGGGTGAGGGTTGTGGTTTTTGCTGGTATGGAGGTTGAAACCCTTTCTTTCTATTTTGCCCAAAAGTTTGCTGTCGGTTTCCTCCATAGCTAAGATTTGGATGATCTCTCCAACCCGGATTGTACGTGTTGGAGAAGGGATCATATGGCCTTCTGGGCGTGAGCACGCTACCAGCCATATTGACTTGTTCAGAATGTTCTTCTTGCAACATTGGGCATGTGTCAGTAGTGCGTCCAACCATGGTGCAAATTCCATATACTTTGGCTTGTTGCATGTGTCCGGCTACCAATTGTCTAACAAACGAGGTGAGTTCCGATAATTGTTGCTGCATAGAGGATGTCTCTACCTCATTTACTCAACGAATTGGAGGATTATCTCTAAAGCCAAATTGTTGTGAGTTCTCGGCCATTTTCTCAATGAGCTCCCAGGCCTCTTCAGGGGTCTTGTTCACCAGTACCCCACCACTTGCAGCATCAATTAGGTTTCGATCAGAGAAGCAGAGACCCTCATAAAAATATTGGATTAGCAGTTGCTCACTTATCTGATGTTGTGGGCACTTGGTGTAGAGTTTGTTGAATCTTTCCCAATATTCATATAAATTCTCTCCCGTTTGCTGTTTAATGCCACAGATTTCTTTCCTCAAACTAGTAGCCCGAGAGGCAGTGAAGTACTTCTCCAAGAACTTCTTCTTCAATTGCACCCATGTAGTGATACTACCTGCTGGTAAGTAGTATAACCAATCTTTTGCCGAGTCCTTGAGAGAAAATGGGAAAGCTCGTAACTTAATTTGCTCCTTTGTTACCCCAAGAGGCTTCATACTTGAGCGCACTATATCAAACTCTTGTAGGTACTTATGGGGCTCTTCACCTGAAAGGCCATGGAAAGAAGGTAAAAGATGAATTAGTCTAGATTTGAGCTCAAAGGGGGTATTCTCATTCAAATTGGGGAAAGTAATGCAAAGTGGCTGTTGAGTTAAATCAGGAGCAGCCAACTCCCACAATGTCCTAGTTTGAGCCATAACAATCTTCTCCTCCTCAAAGTCACTCGAAGAGTCACTCAAAGAATCCTCTGGAGATGTAGCTAGTAATTGCTCTTTTTATTCTCTAGTTTCCTTTTTTAGTTTATGTGCAGTCTTCTCTATCTTAGGAATATAGATCAGATCACCTGTACGAGAAGAACGAGACACAAACTAGAAAATAGACCCAAAATAAAACCAAACAGAAATAAAACATGATAAAATAAAATAAAAGAAAATAAATGTACTCAGAAAGAAACAAATAATTCAGGCACCAGTCCCGGGCAATAGTACCAAAAATTGATAGGTTTCGAGCCTGTGCAATAATAATTAATAAACCTAACTGCCAACAAAAATAGACAAAATCCAATTCAGGTACTGGAGCAGGGACTCCGGATGTGCAATGGGTTACTTGCTTCACCCTGATTCCAAGGAGTATACTTAATCCGATATACCAGAATTGTACTAACTTGTGTATAGTGGTAAATAGGATCGTCTCCACAGCGATTGGGAGAAATTCGTTTCTTTCTCAAGCACAGGAAAATGGGGGATTCTTGGGAGAATAAGGAATCAATTAAAAATCAAATAACTAAAATAAAAGAGAATAAAATATATGAGAGATGAGTTCTAGCCAAAGATCCAACTACTCAGACACAGTCCATATACCTGATCATTGATGCAAAGTTAGTTCATTTAATTCATTAGTAGGCTGGTTATAGTCGTCGAAAACCTCTCAAATGACCAACTTTTCCTTAGATTTTATATAATTAAGGTACGTCCGTTAAATACCCCTAATTAAGAAACAACCCTAGGTACGCCCGTAGGATTTAATTTCTCAATTGCACTAAGAACTAGAAAAGCCCAAACCATAACCAACAAACACACTACCAGGTTTCATTTAGATTAGATCACACGTTCCCTTAACGTGTGTTAACGTTAGTTGCCACTAATATTAATCTACTAAACAATTACGGATTTAGCAAATTAAACTGGCTGTAAATTATCAAGTCAATATGAACATCAGGCGCCTTTGACATTCAACCAATAAAACAATCACACGAACATAAATCAGAAAACGCACAAATACCAAAGAATTAAACGAACTGAGAATAAATCGTTTAGACCTCACAAATATTTTGGACCGTGTCGTTGAGTTGACCTTTGACTAGATGAGAAAATTAGCCACGCATGATGTGAGAAATTCCACAAGAGATTTCAATGAAAATTGACAAAGCCATTTGTTGATTTCTCCAAGTAAAAATAGCGAAAGAAAGAAGAAAAGGACAAAAGCTATCGCTAGCTTGTTTCTCCCATTTTAATGCCTTCCACTGGAAAAACAAAAGAAAAGAGAACTACTAGTCACAATCTTCCATTCCTTTCTTATACTTCCTGCGGACTAATCTATTAACCAAAGAAGATTCCTAATCGAAATCAACTAAGAAAGTTTACTAAATCCTCAGAAAAACTACTAAGCGAAATAGGAAAGTCCTAAAAGAGGTCAAACTCTTAATTTCCTAATACAAATATTAAAGTAGTTTCCTAATAAAAATAATGTGAGGACCCGAAAATTTATTTTATTTGACCAACTTATTTAATATTTTTGTTTAAATTTTCACATCGACTTTCACACAAAATAATGTTACTTATAGTCATTATTATTTACCGAGGTGTTTATATGATTTATTTTACTTCTCAAAGTGTTTTGTTTTAACTATTTTATTTTACAAGTCTAAAAACCCTAATTTGAAATTTAAACCCTGGTTTGCTTTGAAAACCCTAATTTGTTTGCACACTAAACCTTAAATGTACTAACCCTAATATATTTTCTCGAAACCCTAATTATATGTACAAATCAAACGTTTGTTATTTCATGAATTTTCATTGTGAATTTGTACGCGCACGAGAGTTATTAGGGTAATTGGGTGATTAGTGGCCTAAGCAAGTGTGATTAAGCTTTGATAGGCTAGGTTAAATTGAGTACCTATGGACTAATTTGATAGGAAAAGAAATTATGTGGGTAAGAGTGGAAATAATCTAAGTTGGTGGTTTTATTGGCATGCTATTTTTGACCAAATTTTGACTAAGTAAAAATATCTAAATGAGCTTATCATTTGGACTATTTAATGGCTTGAGGTTGCCGGCCAAGCTAAGGAAAAAAAACAAGAGGAAAACCGTGAGAAAAAGAGAAGAAAAGAAGGAAAAAAAAGAGAGGAAAAAAAAAAAAGAAAAGCTTGGAGATTTTGCAACTTTCAACCATTTGATTTTGCTTTGGAGCTAGTAGGTGGAGCTTGGACTTGGAAACTTGGGGTTTCACCAAGAACATCATCTAGAAAGGTTTCTTCTATTTTCTACAAGTTTGAATTTGGATGAAGATTATGAATTGTGGGGTTTTGTGATTCCCATGGCTTGGTTCATGCTTATTTTTAGCTTATGGAATGATTCTATGGATTAGATTGGTTGATTTTGATGTATTTATGCCTAGGCATGATTTTGAGTTAGGGTTAGGGTTTTGTTTTAGTGCTAATGGTAGGAATTAATGTTGATTCATTGATTTAAATGGTTGTGTGGGCTCTTGGATTCCCATTTGTGTGGCTCTTGAATTCCACTAGTAAGCTAAGGATTTCCGTTTGGTTTAGTTTCTTGGATTGTTGTGTGAGGTGTGTGTACGTGCATGTTTGGGGCAGTGTATGTCATGTAAGGGGCTGCATTGCATGTTTGTTATCGCAATCGAGTCAATGGAATTTGCATGGGTGCGATTTAGTTGCACCTGGAACTTGTTTGGGCGTTGAACGAAAGCAAATTTTACCGGCTGAACTTTGGCCGTTTTTTAGTGTTGATCCTTTGTGATTTAGCTTTTGGCCAAAACACGAAAGTTATAGCCCTTCGTTCTATATTTCCAACACCTCTAGAATTTCTTGATTTCGATTTGTGAGCGCTGAGTTATGTCCGTTTGAAGTGAGCCTGTCGGACATTCTGACGGCAGAATTTCTGAAACTGTTTCTACGTTTTTGACCTAGAAGGAGTGAATCTGGATCGAAGTTTTCTTCATGAAAGTTGTAGCTTGTTCTCTTAGCTTCGAAACAGCATCTTGTACACTCAAATCCGACAGTTGTAGCCTGATATATGGGCAATGGCGTACAAGGTGTCAAAACTATTTTTCCCACCTTTCAGTGTGTGTTTTCCGTTTTCATTTTGTCCTCGTCTGTTTTCCGTCCAACGCCATGTATGTGCTTCTTTTGCTATTTTAAGTGATTATAAAGCGTTTTGAGAGCTTAGTTCATTGGGTATATACATGTCGGCGTCAGGTTCACATTCAAATGGTTTTCTTCCAATCTTACGACGAGGTTCCTTTAATTAGAAACCAAAAGGTTAATGGTTTGGTTTGTATGTTCCAGGTGAGTCCGTGGACGTTGACGAACGTGTTTAACTGCCTACATTGTCTTTCTTGCGCTCAACTATTGGTGAGTGTTCAAGTGCTTGTTACTGAATACTTGGTTTGGTGAACTTCGTTTGAAAAGCATGCTTGTTTGGCTTGGTGAGCATGTATTTTATCGCGCTCACCCTTGCTTGAATTTGCTTGATTTGAAGTCATTAAGTGCTTGTACTTGTGCTTGTTCTTGACTTGATAAGACCAAACGGTTGCATGTACCACACTCAGTGAGTGGGAGGTGCCTCTCCTCCGTTTGGTCGGGTTCTAGTTTAGTCGATTGGGCGTAGTCTCGTCGACTCATGTATAGCGGTAGTATGTACCACGCTTTATGGGCGGGAGGTACCGCTCATCCGATTTGGTTTGATGTTAATTCCCCAAGCGATAGTATGTACCACGCTGTATGGAGCGGGAGGTACCGCTCATCCCGACTTGGTTTGATGTTAATACTATTTTGTGGCGGGCTGATGCAGGGGGTGTAAGTAGGCAGTGAGAGTAAAGTGATTTCTGACGATTCGGTGAGATAGTGGTTGGAGTGTCAACATTCTCTGAAACTTCTGACTTGGGACGGGACCAAAAACTAGATGTGGAAAATGGCGGAAAGATGGAACGACACTTTGTATCCTTTTATTGTGATTACTTAATATTGTCTTATATGATTTCCACGTTTTCTCGTTATTGGTTGTCATGAATTGTTACCGCTTTCACCGCTTGTGCATGCATTCTTGACCTTCGGGCTTTGCTCACCCATAAGCTTTGTTTTCCTTACAGTGCGGAAGTGGGCACGAATCGAGGAACCTAGTACCATGTGGGATTACCTCTTAGTATTTTGTAGGATTTCCTCTTTTGTATAAGATTGAACCATTTGGATGATTTTGATAGTTGTGGTATTTTGGGTTATTATCAATGTCTCCTTGATGAAATGTCGGAATCGTATTTTTGTGAATTTGTCAACGATTTTAAGTACCTTTTATCGTTGGTTTCATAAATGAATGTTTGAGTCCTGGCGAGGAAGGCGGTCCGCTTACCTCTCTGGTTCGCCTTAGGGGAAGTGGGGCTGTCACAAATAAACTACTAAATAAGAAAGCAAGATAACTAATTTCAGCACGTCTTCAAATTTGGAATTCTCAATTCTTGGAAACTGCTCACGTGGATTTGGAATCTTGACATCTTAGCCATGAGCATCCGGATTAGGCGTGCCCGCGCCTAATTGTCAAGACCACTTCTGGAATTAAAGCTTTATAACACCTTTTTCCACAAATTCCTACATTTAACCACCAAATACACAAATTCAGTAGAATCCACCCAATAATACAATCTTAGCCTAGATAATTAGGAAATATCAACACAATTAATCAACTAAAATGCACCCTGTCATATATATTTATCTATTCTAGGCCCCCTAAAAATTAAAGTAGGGCCCCCACCTATATTTATCTATTTAGGGTTAGAATTTGGAGAAAAGACCCACTCTTTATTCATTTATCCTTATTGACAGCAGATCACGAGTTCTTTCACCATCTCTATTCTTCTAACAAAACCCAACGAATAGTTGCGAAAGATGAAGAAGACAGAGAATTGATGCTTTTTTTAAGAGAGAAAGTAGCGATACTTGTGATACCCGTCATCCGGTTAATGAAGATTCTGCAAGTATCGAAGTTAATACTTCTAGATGTCCAAGACTTGAAACTAAAGATCGTGCAAGTCTTTCTTTTGATATTAATAATCTAGAGCGGGATCTAGGATTACGTCCTCAAATATGGGAATATCCTGTTAATCAACGAGATGAAGTCACACGAGCATATTTAGAGATGAGGCCATATCAAATTCATTTGTCTGTGTACCCACTTTCTGCTGTGAAGCATCCCCGAAGATTTCAGTATTCTTAGGTTAACAAATTTCCTTGGTTGGAGTATTCCCTAGTTAAAGATGCAGCATATTATTTCCCATGCTATCTTTTCTCAAAACCTATTGTTCGTCATGGAACGGATGCATTCACTGTTAAAGGCTTTAATAATTGGAAAAAGGTTAATGACGGGAAAAATGTGCTTTCTTGAATCAAGTTGGTCAAGATCCATGCTCTCCAAATAATAATGCTGAGAAATGTCGTCAAGATTTGTTAAATCAATCTCGACACATTGACAAAGTCATAATGCACAAAGTTTAGAGCAAAAAGAAGGTAATCGCTTGCGAGTCAAGACTTCAATTGACGTTGTTCAATGGTTAACTTTGCAAGGATGTGCTTTTAGAGGTCATGATATATGATCCAAAAGAAGATTTTACATATTCTTGCAAATAAAGTGCGCCATAAGATTCGTCATGACATTGGGGATTCTAAATTTTGTATCATTGTTGATGAGGTACGTGATGAATCCAAAAGAGAGCAAATGGCTATTCTTTTGAAATATGTTGATGATAAAGGGTTTATAAGAAGCGTTTCTTTGATCTTGTACGTGTTAAAGATACTGCAGCAATTACTCTTAAAAAGGAAATATGTGTTCTTTTTTCTCAGCATTGTCTTGATATTCAAAATATCCGTGGCCAAGGATATGATGGCGCTAGCAACATGCGGCGTGAATGGAATGGTTTGCAAGCACTGTTTTTAAATGTTTATCCCTATGCATATTATGTTGGCTCATCAACTTCAGTTGGCCTTAGTTGCTGCTTCTCGAGAAGTAATTCCTATTCATACTTTTTTCTCTGATTTGACCTTCATTGTTAATATCATTACTGCCTCTTGCAAACGCCATGATCAGTTGCAAGCTGCCCAAGCAATTGAAATTTCAAATATGTTGGCAATTGATGAAGTTGAAACTGGTAAAGGACTTGACAAAATTGGCACTGTAAAACGAGCTGGAGAAACTCGTTGGAGCTCTCATTTCAGTCCTGTTTGCAGCCTGATAAGGATGTTTGCCGCAACTTGTTCTGTTCTAGAAGATGTTATGCCCGGTTTGAAGAGGCTCATATATGGAACACCGCGAAATAATACCGGGGGCAGGAGATTCAATTAATCGAGATTCAGAAGCTGAAATTTCACCCCTACCATCAATAGGCTTAGCCAGGACGTTTATAACGCACCCCAAATAGGCCTCACTCACTGGTATCTGAGCAATTCTTCCTGTTGCTTTTACAGAACTTCCTTCTTGTATCATCAAACCATCACCCATTAATACAACACCAACATTATTTGATTCCAAATTCAGAGCAATGCCTATTGTCCCCTCTTCAAATTCAACTAATTCGCCCGCCATTACTTCATCAAAACCATGAATATGAGCAATGCCATCGCCTACTTGAAGCACGGTCCCAGTATTTACAATCTTTACTTCTCTGTT
The DNA here is from genome assembly GCA_013103745.1 of Gardenia jasminoides. Lineage (NCBI taxonomy): Eukaryota > Viridiplantae > Streptophyta > Magnoliopsida > Gentianales > Rubiaceae > Gardenia > Gardenia jasminoides. Next base: position 30,446,482 of record CM023096.1, read on the forward strand.
ATATTGTTCAATCCGCTCGCGATAATATTACTAATTTCATCAGCTCGAATGGTTACCATGAGTATTTCTTAATTCTTTTTTGAAAGAAAACAAAAAAAAAAAAATTTAATGCCTACACTAGAAAGACTAATCAGTGAAAGTCGCTCTAATTATTCTATCCGTGGGAATGCAGCTGCAGCATATCAGAAAATAACATCTTTTGATTTTGTTTTTGTCTTGCATCTAGTGAAAGAGATTATGGGCAGTAGGGATATTCTGTCAACATCTACAGCAGAAATCCCAAGATATGGTAAATGGTATGCATTTAGTGTCAAGCACCAAAATATTGATACAAAAGTTGAGAGATAATGGTTGGGACAACTTGTTGGAAACTGTCAAAGCATTTTGTGAAAAACACAACATTGATGTTCCTGACATGAATTCTCCTTACGTGGTAAAACGTCGTCGTTACCAATATGATACATTCAATATGCAATACCATTTTCGAGTTGATATATTTAACGCAGCTATAGATTCTTAGCTCTTTGAGCTCAATAGTAGATTTAATGAACAAGCAGTGGATCTTCTTACTCTTAGCTCTGCTTTGGATCCTAAAGATGCTTATAAATCCTTTAATATTGATGATATTTGTTGCCTTGTGGAAAAGTATTATTCTCTTGATTTCACTGAGCAGGATAAAATAAACTTGAAGTTCCAATTGCAACACTATAAGCTCAATGTCCTAAATCATTCGAAATTACAGAATCTATCCACAATTTCTGATCTTTGTCAAAGATTAGCAGAGACACAGATGTCAAAAGTGTGCTTTTTGGTTGATAGATTGATTTCTCTTCTATTGACTCTCCCGGTTTCCGCTGCAACCACTGAAAGGGCATTTTTATCGATGAAATTTATAAAAACAAAGTTTCACAACAAAATGGAGGATGAGTTTCTTGCTAATAATCTTGTTGTTTATATTGAGAGAAAAATTGCTGAAACTTTTGACTCAGATTCTACGCTTGATGATTGTATTTCCTTTGATAGAACGTCATGTACAGTTTTAAGGTATTAACTTTACTCTTTCTTAATAGTTTTTTTCTATATTCTAGTATTTAAACTTTTCTTTATGCATATTATCTATATTTTCATATATTAAACGGCATATATAATAAAATTTATAAAAAACATTTCATTTGATAGTAACATATATAAGATAAATTATACTAACAGACTTTTTGTATGATATATTTGATTTTAGTCTGCCCTCCCCCCCCCTCCCAGGCCCAAAAAAAAAAAAAATTGAAATCCTGACTCCACCACTGTTACCAAGTCTAACGAAAAAACCATGAGGGATAGGAAGATTTTTCTATAGGTAACATTGAATGCAGTTACCCAGAGGCTATAAGCAAAGCCGAAAGGATATGAAGTTTGGGGTGACATTTCTCATAAAATTCATGATAACTCAAAGCATTAGTAGATTAGACATCATAGATTTAAAGTGAGTATGCATCAACTACCTGCACTCGTAAAACGAAGGATAAAATTGCAAAATGTATGCTGCACTGTCCTATATTCCAAGGCTAGCATGATTACATGACATTGACATATACTTGGCAATCTTATCCAAACAACATAGAAATGTGCCCAAGGTTATATAAATTCTAAGTCCAGCTTCTTTAAAGCATTAAGGCCTGTTAAGGTGCCAAACAACTCTGAGCTCCAAAATAAGAATTTGAGAAAAACCTGCGTAGAGCCGTAAAGAACTAAAATTTTAGGACTGAAAATTTCACAATTGATTGAAATGCCAAATGCCCTGTGTCTTCACCATAACCAGATCTTTAGAAAAATCGCAGCCAAATAACGCCAGATTGACTCAATTGAAAATGGCATTAACACCAGCCTTCGTCTTTATCTAAAGGTACATAAAAGTCAAATAAAGTTTTCAACAATTAGAGAAAATCCTTTATCTTTATACTCTGGACAAGCAACCGGAGCTTGACAAAGTTTCCAGCAAATTGGACTATACACATAAGATAGGTTTCCAGAGTAATAGACATATTCCTGGAGTGATTAAAAATTATTTTCACACAAGAACCAAGGAAAATGTATGGTCACGAATTAGCTTTTTGCATAATTAGGAAGTGATCGTACCTTTAGGCTTTAACACATTCCCTCCTTAGCTTAATAATAATTTAATTCATTATGGTCACCTTGCTGAATTTGATTCTTACACAGCATAATCAAATGAATTAAGGTAATCCAAAGTTAAAAGCACATCCAAATAGATTTTAGGCATTAATTAGAAGGGATAAAAAGACTACAGAGAGTAAATAGAGCAAAAATTAACTGCTATCGAATATTTATAACCAAGACATGACCATTCCTATTGAGTACCATTATCATCCTAATTCCCAAGAGTCAATACATTGACATGAGGAGTTGCCTTCTCTAACTATGATTGCGTTGCTTTTGACTCTAAAGATGGTAAACATCCAAGCTCTTTAAGGCTACAAAAATATGTTAAAGATGGTAAATTTGGTTTAAATCAAATCAAGTTCCTCTAATATAAGTTCTCTCCATCTTGGTTCTGAAAAAAGTAAACTTTTTTTAAAACAAATAAGTTCTCTCTATCTACATTACTTAGAACACCTAATATAACTATGCAAGCTTTTACTTAATTAAATTCAAATAAATTCAAAAGGCTGAATTTTGCTTCAAGGCATATGTACAGATAGGTATTGAGCCTGAATTAGAAGGGAGAAGAAGGCTACAGAGAGCAAATAGAGTAGAAATTAGCTCCTGTGCAATATTTATAACCAAGAGGTGACCATCCAATATTTAATTGAAAAATATTTAATTGAATTCAACTTTTCATCAGTTCACAATATCTGTCATCTTCCATTCCATTTCAATCTGTCTGGAACGTAAATAATTTTGCATTATTTTGCTAATACAAGTATTTCTTGGTCCTGTTTATCCTATGAATAATTTTGCATAAGCTGATTTCCATGGACACATATTCGACAAAGAGTAAGCAATTTAAACTGGAGCAATCTTGATTTTCATGCTTGCATAATTTAAACCTTAAAGCTGTAAACAAGGATTTTAAAATCGGGATTCTACCTTGAATCGTTTTTTACTTTGTAGGATCGAATCGTAGGATCGGATCGTGGGATCGATAGATCCTACATAAATCGTAAAAAATAATCTTACTAGTAATTTTGATGTTTGCAATTCACATATACAGTAATAAATAATGCAACTCATGTATAATCAATATAATAGTATTATTAATTGAGATTAAAATCGTATTATCTAAAATATTTGGAATAATCTAAAAATTAAATAAAAATTTTGGAACTATATGTGACATATTGTAAATGAATCTGATTAAATTAAAAATATTGTTCTTTCTCAATTTTGAGTCCAAATGCAATTACTGGACAAGGTAGCTGAAAAAATTGACTTTGTATATGTGTGTGTGTCATTTAAGTATTTATTAATGAGACAATTAAATACCAATTTTTAAAGATTCACCAATTTTTATAGGTAAGGAATTAGCATAACATAATTATGTGGTTTTAAAGTTTTTTGAATCTAATTTCTAATGCAACAAATAGCAGAATTTTCTATACAAAATTATGATCAAATTATTAAATTTTATCATAATATCTTTAAATAGTAGGATCGTGAACAAAATCGGATCAAAATCGAAAGCCATTATAATGGGATCGAAGATCCATGATCGCGATCCTGACAACTAAGGCTGTAAACATCATCAATGATATAAATATGGTTGGAATCTTTTCAGAAAAAGGGTAATTTGACATTGTGTTCCTTGTTACAAGGTATAAAAGCATCCTACCAAACCTTTATACTGTTTGTTTCAAAGGGGGGGAAAACTTTACACTTTTAGTATAAAGGAAACTGATTAAAACACAAATAAAAAAAAAAGAAATCAGAAACTTTTTTTTATCAAGAACAGAACAGTTTGCTGATTGGTCTGTGTAAGAGGCTAACGGTTACAGGAAGGACGAACCAGCGGTCTTTGTTCTGGACAACAAGTTTGAAGTCAAACAGGGGACTATAGGGGTTCTGAAGTATTCCAAACAAAGTACAACTTTCATGCTTCTTCTTCTGAGAAACCAAAAAGATGCAAAAAAATTCTACGAATTATGCAGAAATAAAGTTTGCCAATAGAATTTACAACCAAGATTAATCCATAAATTTAAAATTTATATCCAGAAAACCTTCCCAACTTGAGCAATTAGGAAATACGTTTAGGAAATTCGTTTGCTTTGGCCATTTTACAAATATGTTTCGGGCATTGAATTTTTTTCTTTGAATTTATTTCTAGCCTATCCGAATTTGCAGCCAATGTTTCGGCAACACAAAAATTAAGAGAAAGTAACAAATAATCCACAAACAAGAAAGTAAAGGTCATGAAAAGCATTTAAAATTAAACAACAAAATTTCCATTTCAGACATGACAATGGCGATGGCGATGGCGATGGCGATAGCAGTGCCGATGCTGAAAATAACCAAAAAAAAAATATCACAAAGAAACTATTAGCTGTATATTAGTTGTATAGATGAGTACGTAATTGGTGGGATTGTATTCTTGTATATCTCAATCTTCTGGTAGCGTTAGTTTAGGTTTTTCTTGCGGCTAAAGTTTTGGCCAAATTCTGTATATATGTATCGTCCAATGAATAGAAAGGATGAAACCTTCTCCAAAATTTCCTCCTCACTTTTAACATGGTATCAGAGCTACACAAGAAAAAGTAACTCTTTTGACACCAAAGATCCATGGCGTCTTCGAAGGATTCCGGATCAGATGATGGGAAGAAATTCGTCTCGCCATTTGTCCTTACGTCAAATGATAATCCAGGAAACTTAATTACTCACACTCAATTGAAAGGTACCAACTACGAAAAGTGGGTGAAAGCAATTCGTATCTCAATTCGAGCGAAGAAGAAAAATGGGTTTATCGATGGTTCAATCAAACAATCCACCGATGACTCAAACGAGGCAGAAGATTGGTGGACTGTGAATTCCATGATAATCTCATGGATCTTTAATACGATAGAGCCCATTCTAAGTTCCACGTTCTCTTACAGAGAAATGGCCAAAGAGTTGTGGGATGATATCCAACAACGGTTTTCTGTATGCAATGGAGCAAGGGTTCATCATTTGAAAACTGAAGTTTCAAAATGTAAACAAAACGGTGATACCGTTATGGGTTATTACGGTAGAATCAAAAAGATCTGGGATGATCTGAATGATCACGATCAGATGCCGATGTGCACTTGTCGTGGTTGTAAATGCAATCTCAACGCACGGCTGGAACGGCATAGTGAAAAGGAGAGAGTCCATCAGTTTCTCATGGGGCTCGATGAAACTCCTTACAGCACTATTCGGTCCACCATAATAGCAACTGATCCCCTACCTAACATGTACCGAGTCTACTCGCAAGCTACGGAACAGAAGTAGGTTTCCTCTATGACGGAAAATCCCACTCCTGAGAAGACAGATCCGGTCAGTTTTGCAATCAAGGCGCCAGTTGAAGAATCGCGCAATTCAGGAGGAACTCGACGAGAGGACAGACCTCTATGTTCCTATTGTCAAAGACCGGGACACATTATTGACACTTGCTATCGGTTACACGGATTTCCTGCTGGGCGAGGAGCAGATACGACTAGCCGTGGTAGAGGAAAAGGCGGACGATCAGGTCATGGTAGGGGTGGTATGGCAAACGCTGTGCAGACGACAGAAACTATAGCATCGTCGATGCATGTTCTTGGAGACGCAGACAAGGTGGGGCTGGAGAATCTTAGTGCAGAAGATTGGTCAACATTGAAATCACTCTTGAACACACACAAATCAACATCGAGCCATCGTTTGTCTGGTAAGGCGAATTTTCAATGGCTTTTTGATACCGGCGCTTCGCATCATATGACTGGTGTCATTGAGTCTTTTAGCGAAGTGTGGGATACTCCTCTTTGTCCTGTGAAGTTACCTAATGGTGAACAGGTTATGGCTACAAAAGAAGGAATTGTTATTTTGGGATCTTTGCGTCTCAAGAATGTCTTATTTGTGCCTGACTTAGAATGTAATTTGATCTCAGTATCAAAGTTGGCTCGAGACAAGACTCTTATATTGAAGTTTATTGATTGTCTATGTGTTGTACAGGCCCGCACTTCGAGGATGCTGATTGGAGCGGGTGAAGAGCGAGAAGGGCTGTATGTTGTGAGGGAGGTACTTTCTGCTCGAGCAAATAAGGTCAAAGGTGACGTTAGTGCAGAGCTTTGGCACCAGCGATTAGGACACCCCTCAAAGCGAATTGTGGAATCACTTTCTCCCATGATCGGTCGTATTAAGTTTGAGTCAGATTTAGTTCATTGTGATGTCTATTTGCGAGCAAAACATACTCGAACTCCTTTTGTTTCTAGTGAAAATAAGGCTGCTGAAATTTTTGAGTTGATACATTGTGATTTATGGGGTCCATATCGTGAAGTATCTCTTTGTGGTTCTAAATATTTTCTAACTATTATGGATGATTACTAACGTGCTGTTTGGGTATTCTTGATAAAGGAGAAACAAGAGGTACCTAAGATCCTTAAAAATTTTCTGGCTTTCACTGAACGCCAATTTAATAGAAAGGTCAAAATTGTTCGTAGTGACAATGGTAAAGAATTTACAAGTTTGACTAGTTACTTGAAAGAACTTGGAATCATTCATCAAATGTCTATGGTGGACACCCCTCAGCAAAATGGGCGAGTTGAACGTAAACATAGACATATCCTTAATGTGGGAAGGGCACTTCGTTTTCAATCTTGTTTGCCTATCACGTTTTGGGGTGAATGCATTTTGACTGCTGGCTATTTGATTAATTGAACTCCCACACCACTTTTGGATGGAAAAACACCTTTTGAAGTATTGTTTGGTAAAGCACCATCTCTTAACAATCTTCGAGTCTTCGGTTGTCTCTGCTATGCACACAGTCTTAATCGAGACAGAGATAAATTCACCAGTCGAAGTCGTGAATGTGTGTTTGTTGGATACCCTTATGCAAAGAAGGGGTGGAGGCTATATGATTTAGATACAGGCGTCCTGTTTGAGTCACGAGATGTGGTGTTCATTGAGTCCGAGTTTCCTTTCTCTACGAAGACTACGGATCGAGACATCTCCGATGTAATTTCAGCTCCCCATGCTTTTGGTAATTTTGAAGAGGAAACATACTGGCTCTTGCCCTCTACCGATCGTGATGAACACAGGAGTTCTTCTCCCTCGTACACTGAGAGAGTGTTTGAGGACACCGATGGGGACGACAATAGGAACCACGGTGATACTCACGAGCGAGGTTGTGCTGGTCACAGCAGAACGATATTCTTACTTTGGCTTCGAGATTATGTCACACATACAGCTCGTCTCAACCCATCACCTGCTCATTCATCCTCGGCAGCGTCCACAGGTACACCATATCCTATTTCTCACAATGTAACCTGTAATCAATTCTCCTTGCCGCATCGCCGTTTCTTGGTAGCTATAACTGCAGGACATGAGCCTTCCAGTTATTCAGAAGCTATTCGTTCTCAATGTCAGCGCGATGCAATGAAGGAAGAGATAAAAGCGTTGGAGGCAAATGGTACGTGGACCATCGAAGAATTGCCTAAGGGGAAGAAGGCGTTAGGCAGCAAATGGGTCTATCGCATTAAGTATCACGCAGATGGGTCCATTGAACGTCATAAAGCCCGCTTGGTGGTTTTTGGAAATCATCAAGTCGAAGGAATTGACTACATAGAAACCTTCGCATCGACGGCCAAGATGGTGACAGTTCGCACATTCCTTGCAGTGGTAGCGGCAAAGCACTGGGAATTACATCAAATGGATGTACACAATGCTTTTCTTCATGGTGAGCTTGACGAAGAAGTATATATGCGATTACCTCCAGGGTTTGCGGCTTCAGGACACAACAAAGTGTGTCGTCTGCGAAAGTCCCTCTACGGTTTGACAAGCCCCACGGTTATTTGCCAAGCTAGCAATGGCTCTTACTCGCTACGATTTTGTCCAGTCTTCTTCAGACTACTCATTGTTTACTTTCCAACAAGATGCTGTGCACTTATCAATTCTGGTTTATATCGATGACCTGATGATTGGAGGTAATGATTCGGCGGCTATACAACGCTTTAAACGCTACTTAAGTCACTGTTTCCATATGAAGGATCTTGGTACGCTCAAGTATTTTTTAGGCCTTGAAGTTGCTCGAAACTCTACTGGCATTGTTCTCAGTCAACGTAAATACGCGTTGGATATTATTTCTGAGATGGGTCTCTTGGGATCCAAGCCAGCTAACACTCCTATGGAGCAAAATCATCGTCTGGCACTTAATGAGGGTGTTGATATGAAATCCCCTGCGCAGTATCGTAGGCTTGTTAGCCGTCTTATATATTTGACTACCACACATCCCGAATTATCCTATTGTGTTCATATCCTAGCTCAATTCATGCAGCAGCCGAAGGAGATGCATTGGGAAGCAGTTCTGCGAGTGGTTCGCTATCTGAAGTCCAATCCGGGCCAGGGTATATTGCTCAAATCCTCCTCTGACTTACGCCTAATAGCCTATTGTGATGCTGATTGGGCAAGTTGTCCTATGACACGTAAATCTTTGACCACATACTTTGTGTTTCTTGGTGATTCTCCTATTTCGTGGAAAACTAAGAAGCAACCAACGGTCGCTCGTTCATCTGTAGAAGCCGAGTACCGCTCATTAGTCATCACCACCTGTGAGTTGAAATGGTTATGCGGGTTGCTCTTTACTCGTGGTGTTCACCACCCTACTCCTATGTGTATCTACAGTGACAATCAGTCTGCATTACACATCGCTTAGAATCCCGTTTTTCATGAACACACTAAGCATATTGAGGTTGACTGTCATTTCGTTAGAGATGAGATTTGTCGTGGTACCATTCGTCCAGCCTATTTTCCGACTACTCATCAATTGGCTGATATTCTTACCAAAGCACTAGGCAAACGTCCGTTTGTTCAATTACTCGCCAAGTTGGGCATTTCAAATCTTCATGCTCCAACTTGAGGGGGGGTATTAGCTGTATATTAGTTGTATAGATGAGTACGTAATTGGTGGGATTGGATTCTTATATATCTCAATCTTCTGGTAGCGCTAGTTAAGGTTTTTCTTGCGGCTAAAGTTTTGGCCAAATTCTGTATATATGTATTGTCCAATGAATAGAAAGGATGAAACCTTCTCCAAAATTTCCTCCTCACTTTTAACAGAAACTCACCGTGCCATTGACCGGTTATAGGAAGAAGTGGAGAACAAGAGTTGCTCAGTCTTCTTGTTTTTTTTTTTTTTTTTGGCTGGGTGGCTGATTGTGAAGATTGTGTAGGGATTTTGCTTAAGAAGAGATGTTGGTTAATGATTCTAGAGAACGAAATGTCTAACGTGAGTTTGAGTTCTCCAATCGTTGCAAGTTGCTTTTGAGATGAGAATGAGTTCTTGAATAATATCCTTCTGATGAATTGGAGAAGAAGAATGAGCGGTCGCTACTAGGGGGTGCAATTAGTCGAGTTTAATCCAATAGTTAACAAGTTTCGAGTTCGAACTCGCATTGATCAAGTTCAAGTAGTTCGAGCGACTTGACGAGTCAAATTTGAGCTTAATATATGAAACTCGAAAGCTCGTCAAGTTTAATCAAACTCAATCGAGCTTCACACACACACACATATGTATATGTATATACATATATATCTATATATATATATATATATATATTTAATTTGTTTAATTATTAGTATAAAATGTCTATCTTATCAAATGTTGAAAATTATATAAAATATAAATTTGTATTTTCTAAACTCGATTAGACTCGATTGAACTTGGTTAAACTCGATTAAAACAAGTTTGAGTTCGAGCTCGAGGAACATGAAACAAAATCGAGCCCGAGCTTGAACTCGACTTTCAAGAATTCAATGAGTTTGAACTAGAGTTTGAATACAAGTTTTGTAGTTTGAGTTGAACTCGAATAGTGCATTACTCAAGTTTGATTTGATTCGATTACAACCCTAGTCCCTACTAGAAGTGTTGTCAACAGAAGTGCCAACCCAAATGCTACATTCCAACAAAGTCCCTCCAGCCAAAGCGAGAATGTCATAAATAGCCTCTAACTTACAAACAATCACAGTATAATTGGTCACAATGTTCATTCATCTCACCACGTTTTTATATAGGTAAGATATGTTAATGCGTTGGAGTTTTCGACATTCAATGGATTGGGTTTATGTTTAATTTCTCAAACTCAAACCCTATCTAGACTGAAACTAAGTAAGAGAGTCACCAGTTTGGGTACGGTTTGGCTTTCTATGATTCATACCTAAATCCAAATCCAAATCAAACATTACCCAAACTCATGAATAAATAAATTACATGCATGCATACATATAAATTAATAAGGCTGAATATTTATAACTGATATGGTTGTTTTCTTTTTTCAAGTTAATCTTAGTTGTCAAATTTTTAAGGAAAAATTTTTTTAAGGAAAAAGAGGGGAAAAAAAAAGGCAAACAAATGAAAGATTGAATGTGCATGCAAATGAAACTGAAAAAAAAATAGTAGTAGTTGATAATGGTTCCTTCTTTGAATTCATTGTATTACATTCAACTTTTATGTTAGTCTTATTATTTGAAAATAAATGGTCTTTATTTTTGAACTCTATATATTTTTAAACTATTTTTACTTTTGTTCTTCACTGTACATTTAGAAATATACTAATGAATACCCATTGAATATTTAAATCTATGAGGGTCGGGGTCTGGGTTTATTTTTGCATATTCATACGGGCCTAAGTCTGGGTCTAGATTTAATTAAATTTAATAGGTTTGAATCTAGGTCAAAGGGATCCAATTCACAACCTATCCATTGACATGCCTAGTTCTAGTATATAGGCAATTCAGATCCTCTGTCCAGATTCCCTATTCAAGTTCCGTGTCAAATTTAAAACGATGTCATTTTATTAAATCCACAATTTTTTAAGTAAAACACGCATGCAATTTCATTAAATAAAGCAACAACATTTTAAGTAGGACACGGACTTAGACAGAAAATCTGGACAAATGATCTGAAATGTAGTAAAACATATTAATAACATGCTCTGTAATTGCCTAGTGTACCATATAATAAAATAAAAAAGGGTAAAAAATAGAAAAACCCCTTATGGTTAGACTAATATACAGAAAACATCCTGTAGTTTCAAATTGTACATTTCAGTACCTTATGATTTGAACTAATGTGAAAATTGATAGAAAACGTTAAAACTAACGCGTTTGAGTTGGAAAATGTCTTTTAGCACAAAATTTGACCTAATATACCTATTTTACCCCTTAAACCTTAATAAAATTCCAAATTGGCCACAAATTTGTAAGAAACAAGTTAGATAAAAACCAAAAAATATTAAGAGAAATCAACAAAACTTGCAATTACAATATTTTCTTAGAGGATCTATTGTAAAAATTTAAAATACAAAAATATGGAAAAAAAATAATACCTTTGTATGGTGAAGAAAAATTTGGAAAATAGTTGATACATTTAAATTTGAAATTCACAATTGCAATATTTTCTTAGTGTGCATTGTAAGGATTTAAAATAAAAATTTGTAATTGCAATATTTTCTTAAATTGTGTGTTATAGGGATTTAAAATAAAAATTTAAACACATTTTCTATCTATATGGTGAAGAAAAATTAGGAAAATATTTGATAACTTTAAATTTGAAATTTACAATTGTAATATTTTCTTAGAATATGTATTGTAAGAATTTAAAATAAAATTTTCAACACTTTTTTGGTCTATATGGTGAAGAATAAATTAGGAAAATAGTTGATGATGTATTCATTAGGATAAATCTATCATTTTACTCAAAACCATTACTGTTAAAGGTTTCTATCCCGTTTTCACCTTAATTCAAATCATGCAGTGCCAAAAGATACGATTTGAAAGCGAGGTTTTTCTGTATATTAGTCTAACCACAAGAGACTTTTCTATCATTTGCCCAATAAAAAAAATATGGAAAGGTTATAGATGCATAATGCTCAAATTTGTGCATAACTAGTAATTTGATTTTGAAAATTTAGGCCTATCATTCACATTCAAAAGCTATTGGATGAATTTGTAGTTGCAAATGGTATCATAGCAAACTAATATTTTACCATCGAAAGAAAAGAGTGACATTAGGATAGTGATGTTATGTATAACTAAAAAGAGAGCACAAGAAATAAAAAATAATTATTATATTGAATCTCGACTATACGAAGGAGTGCAAAAATTACGTGCTGTGTGAAACAAAATGCTTTATTGAATAAGATGAGACTTGCCTCTAGAATCCTATGCAAACAAGTTAACTTGAACCATGGATTGAATTTTGCCAAGGCGCAAAGGTAATAAGGAGGTCAATTTAATGCCTTGCATCACGCATTACAGAGACATCAAGAGGTTGATTGATTGACAATACTAAATTACTAATAACTCGATTTTGAACCTCTAATAAAGTTTTGGGTCAGACTCTACTTTGATTACTACACTCTGGGAGGATGTTCCTCAAGACAATGAATGTGAGATCCACATTCCCATGTTACCCTCTCTTTGTTCGGCTATATTGCATAATTATTAAACCTGACCTGACCTAATGGTTCAACCGGTGAACCCAGTGAACCAGACAGTGAGTTAGATTGGGTTTCAAATCTGATCAAATAAATAAAACACCCATTGACTTTTAAATTAAGCGACAGTTCAACCAAATACAGGAAACCTGGCCGGTTTTTTGTGAAGAATCAGGTAGAGGATGATGTTGTGGGAAAAATTTTAATATGATACTCTAAGGATCGCGCACACAATCTCATGCAAGCAAGGAATGCGTGCTAACCAATGAGCCACCAGCGCATGTGCTAGCTTTTTGCCCTTCTTATATCTTATAATAACTTTTATTCTTTTTTATTTTTCTAAAACAAAATTTATTTGGAATCTTTTAATAAAATTAATTACTCCCCAAACTCTGTAAGTTACAAAATGGATTTCAAAAATAACATATTACACAATTCATTTTAAAGGTAAATATAGTTCTTAACAATCTTTTGCATTTAAAATTTGTAAATAATCTAGATAATTACACTAAATATAGATAAATTATTATAAGAACTAATCATTCTATAATTGAATCAGATTCAATGAGCATTCACTATGGTTTAAGTTTGTTACAATTTCAATCATATGCCCTCTATCAAAAATTATAAGACATACTATTTAAATATTTTTAGTGACCCACTAGTTGAACCAGTGATCTGCTGACCCACCTCATTCTCCGGGTTCCTCCCTAACTTGGGTTTAATAAGTATGCTATCTTAAAAATCCAGACATATGTCTTATGTCGCCTTGTTTGATTCATACTAAACATTGAAAGTTATGTGCAATCCTTATGACCAATTGATAACATGTGCACTAGTCGCAAATATTGTGGCATGGAAAATAGTGGGTCATAGATGCATAAATTTGGATAGATATACTGAAAGTGAGGTTGGCTTTAAGATTTTGATGGTCAATTTTAGCTTAGCATTCCTTTTAGTTTATTATATCTGGGATCAACCTTAAATGTGTCTAAATACTCTCCTATTCTCCTAATTTTATTAAACAAATGACCTTGATTGTTGATTTTCAAAATAATAGACAACATAGGATTAAGTTTTATACTCTATCAATGTAAATTTTTTTTACACTAGCAGTTTTAGATGTTTGCTGTATGTGAAAAATTGAATCTCAAAAATGAAATTAGATTATGTAATATGCATTCACAATTGCTCGTATATATACTAAAATTGAATAAAAAATTTACCCAATAAAATAACCTTTACTTAATTAAAGTTGTTGGCAGATATGCAAGTCCAGAAGTTTTTGGATTATCTTTTGTACAATGGATACACTATTATTTTTAGATGAATGATAACTATATAAAATTTGATATTGAAATCTAACTTTTGTAGAAGTGTTATGGATCCAATCTTCATAGTATATACATTATCAGCGTATAAAAGATCTACTCAAAGATATTTATTTAATTATTTAGTAATTTTGTCTAGAATTAGGTTTTTAATGGTTGTCTTTTTTAGATTTTTGTGCAGCAGATTATAAATAGGGCATTAATTAGAGTATTTTCTTAAGAGAGTCTAACGTGAATATAAAAGAGTTTGGATCTTTATTGTGGTGTGAATTTCTTCCTTTGTTTAAAATATTAATAAAGTTGTTACTGTAGGTTAATTATTTTCTTCACTCGAAGTATATATTTTGAGTAATCTATTTTATCCCTTTAATTCTATAACCCTGCGGTTTGAATTATTACTATTAGAACTCTAAAATTTTAATTTATACAATTGATGTTAGAGCCGGTCCATATGTTTACTCCTAGATGTTCTCCACTCTCAAAGAGATAGGCACAAGGTTTGCTTGAAAATTTTTAGTTGATCAAGCAAGGTGTGTAACAACCCTACCTCCCCCTAAGGCTAACCAGAGGGGTTAGCGGACTGTCTGCCCAAATCTCGCCAGGACTCAAGCATTCAAATCATTACTAACTTAAACGTGCAATTTCCCCAATTAACACAACATTAACACTAAAACTGAGAAGAGCATTTAAACTTAAAATTTACAGTCAACCACTTAAAATATTCACAATCCTCAAGCCAAAGCTCATACACTTCCATAAGTTTAAGGTACTCAACACCAAACAAATATACAAAATATATCTTCGTACTCGAGACCAAAAGTCAAAAGATCAAGACGCTAGCCCTAGCTACGCCTCGGGATTCTCTTCACCTGTTAAGGAAAATAAAAGGGAACGGGGGTGAGCTAAAAAAGCTCGTGAGTTTCCAAAATTCATGCACATGCACTTAAAACAGTAAAATTAAAAGTAAATAATTAAAACACATAAACAAATCCAATTAACACACATTGAGGATACGGGGGCTCTCAGGAGCCAATTTCCACATTTCACGAGCAATTATAGTAGTCGACACTCCGTCGACTTTCAATCCAAGTAGACGACTCTTCACGCCAACTCCATCCACTTAACTCCCCCTACCGGACCCGCACGCCACATAATTCAACAGTAAACAGTAAACAGTAATTTACTCAAGGCACACGGCCAAGAGTAATTATATATCACGTTTTCCATCTCCCAAGTTCAATACATGCAACAATTAAATTTCCAACTCTACAAAAAGGGAGCAATAAAGTATACTCTCCCTTAAGTGAGTGGTTTAATAGTTTCACAAAATCACACGACAGTCACATGGCACATTCAGGCATTAAGTTTGTAAATTAAAGCAGTAAACATGCATTGGAAAACTCACCAACAAAGTAGGGGTCGGAGTCCAAGTTTTGATCAGTTGCAAAATCAGCACTTTGCCCTAAAATAATTAAAAGAGAACAAAAATGAGTTCTCCTAATCCACCGGCCAAGTTTAGTTCAAAAAGTCGAAAGTTCGATAATTTCCTAAGTTGAGTTGAAAACTTTAAAAAATCATAACTCAAGTTATACAAGTCAGAATTTTGCTCATTTGGTACCGTTGGAAACCTCTTTGAAATATCTAAAACTTTGCAGAAGACATTCAATTAAAATTCTGGACGAAATTAACCCATATTTTCATTAAACAGCCAGCTACAGTAAAGAGACAGGGCTTATCAGGCTGGACATCCAGGGTAATTTGAAAATTCGCCAAAAATTACAGAAAATTATCTAACCTCTGAAATTCATACACAATATAGTACTACATAAGGAGTTTCAACAGCCACTGATGGAACTCAATTCTGACACCCGAGCATGAAATGACAGCAGTTCAAACAAGGGCAGTTCGAAAATCTGAAATTTCTGGGGATGCGAAGTTACAGGGCAGTTTTCAAAACATTGTTTGAGTGACGAATTCAAGTCTAAAAATTGTCAAATTTGGCACACTAATACTTCCATTCCATATATCAAATAGATTCATACCAAATTTTAACTTAAAATTCAAATGGGAAGACAGTTCTCTACGTGACTCAAGTTCATCCATCGAAACTGTCCAATCCGACAAAGTTCATTTCCTTCATTTCATATACTTAGATTATGCCTCAAATCATCACCAATTTGCCTAATTTTCGAAACCAAACTAGTATTGAACTTCCTAAGCATAATGATGATCAAAAATGGTCACATCTTTTGGCAAGAATATCACAAAATAATCCTTAAAATTCGGACAGCATAACCCCCCTTTTTCCAGCTTTCACTTCCAAATTAGCAACCCTAATAACATCAACTCTTGAAGGGCTATTTGTGGGGAAAAATAACAGCTTAACATTCACCATTTAAACATCAAGTTCAGCCCTTAAACTAGCCAAAAATACAGCCACGAAATTCAAGAAAAAATTAGAAAATTCATTCCCCAAATTTCTTCCTCTAGCCGGTTTTCTCCTTAGGGTTTTCCTCCAACTTTTAACAACCATCATTATACATAATGCACTTAGATAGTATCATCTAACCATCTAGCAATCAATTACACACATTTAGTGGGAATTCAAGAGCCCACCGATTTTTCCATAATCATCCAATTCCTCAATCATAAAGCTCAACACTTCACACAACACAATCATCACCAATTCAAGGTTCAATGAACTCATTAACCACCCAATTTCTAGTTATCATGCTTTGAATTTAAAGAAATTAGACAAGAAGGAAGTTGGTAGAATTATACCTCTCTTAGGTTTGCAAGACTTCAAGAACGAAATGCAAGATGAAGCCCACAGTATCCTCTTCCTTAAGCTCTTTGTTCAAGCCTCAAGCTAAGCTCTACTTAGTGCAAATTTAGTGGAGTTTTAAGGAAGAAAATGGAAGGAATTTTTTTGATGAAGAGCAAGAGGAAGAAGAGAGGGTGAAGTCGGGTGAGAGGAGAGGAAGAAGGAAGAAATTTTGTGCAATTTTTCTTGAGGAATTAATGAGAAAAAGGAAGACAAGACATGGGTCTTGTCTTTGCCTCCAAAGTCAAAATTGGCATAGTAACTTTAATTAACCATTTGGAGGGAAAATTAATCACTTCATTTGGCTTGAGATTAAGGGACAAATCTTGATTAGGAGAGGGGATGGAGAAGTGATTTTTAAGTGATTGGTAGGAATTTGGTTGAAAGAATTAACGGTTAGATAAAATTCTAGACTTAAAGTGGTTAATCCAAATCTTAACTAAAAATTTCAAAACCCTAATTAATCATCTTCAAAGACCCAAATCCAGTCATTTAATTGCACTTCCAACTTATCAGTGATCATCCATACTTATCTCCACTAGTTTACTCACAGTCCGAATTTATCTCGAAAAACGTGCCTTTAACATTTTACCGCTAATAAATGCTACGAGACGAAATTAACAGGAAAATAGAGTTAAAATTAAATGAGGCATTGTGAATGAGAAAAAATTCGGATGTCACAAGATAATTAAAGAAATAATTATATAAATAAATAAATAAATAAATTTCGAATATTTGAAATTAAAATTAAATTTTTTTTTTCGAGGCCGTTACAAGGTGATTGCGTTGGTCCTATAGTATTTAGTTGGTAAAAGTCATACGACAAAATTAGTTTGCGGTTAATAGATTGATTATAGGTATTAAGACGAAGATTATAAAAGAATTTTATCAGAATTATTGATTATTGTAGGTTTTAAGACTGAAGAATTTGATTAATTTTTGATAAAGATAGATCAAAAATTTGACAAATGGAGAGAAGAATAATTTCTCATAGTATGTGAATTATTGAATGATTAAGGAGTTTAGAGATTTGATTGATGTTGAACAGTTTGTCATATTGATCCCATAAACACAAATGTTCATAGCTATTTTGATTGGGATTTAAAAGTGAAAAAAATATTTAACCTTATTGATTGCTATTGTTGCTATTATAAATATGACAATGGTAGTAAAAGAACTTAAATATTTGGTTCCCTATTTTATGCATTGTTTAGTAATACTTTTTTTTATCAAAGAGCTAATATATCACGACATGTCAATTCAATTTAAGGAAAGAAACAGGTTTAAGAGATCTAATGGAAAATGGAATCCTCAAAATATGTCATATTTAAAGAAATAGCAGACTAAAGGAACTTCTCCTGTAATATTTGAAGATGCACAGCTGGATTAGAACAAAGACAATCTTCTTCGCTTACAACAATAGCAAGGACTCCCTTGCTGAAGAAAAGTACTGGAATACTGAGAGCTCTATTCAAGAAGATACAGTGATATGATGATAGGTATTTCGCTGAGTGCAATACGTTATAGAATAGCAACCTCAAACCTGACAAACGATACTATTCAAGCTATCGATGTTGAAGTTGAGAATAAGTATCCGTTGGTTAACCAAGTGATTATAAAGGATGAGATTAACAGTGGCTATCAATGTGTTGATCAAGGGGTCATAAAGGATAAATTCGAAAATGAGCCTGCAATATCTATTGGTCGATTAGTGTTCATGGAGATCGAAATTGAAGTTAAACTAGAAGTTTTAGATGCTGATTCGAGTGACTACGAGGATTGGTTGGCAAAGCATGAGACTCAAGGAGAATACATGGAAATGGCATCCATAAAAGGATCCCTACTGACTTAATTCAAGAATTAGGGGTAGTGGTGTAATACTTACCACTTATCAGTAGGTAAGTAATGGCCATATCATGAGGGATTTGTAGGCCATGATAGTTGGAGGTTATTTAATGACAATTCATTTGTTGGAGCAATATTCACAACTTATAAATCGGCAATTTAGAATTTACAGACTACCTAAAACTCATCGGTAGAATTTTTTTTAAGGCTGATAGGTCATCAATAATCAGCATAGACATAATTAGTTATTTCACAAGAAGCTTATCAATTGTAATAGACGAAGGCATACGTGGACATAATTGGTAACTAGTCTTCATAAATCGACAACCAGAAAGTAATCAGTAGTGGCATTGGTTCAAAGCAGGTAAGTGTGAGTAGTGAAGGTTCTATATGAGATTGACAACAATGATGATATCTGCACACTCATTGATGCATACAAATACGAGCTGACACATGTTCATTGATGTGCATGAGTGCCGATAAAAAAGGAGTTGATAAGATCGACCGAATGTTATCCAGGATATGACTAACAAAAGTAGTTACTAGTGGAATGAGATATGAACTGGTTCACGACCCCACGAATAAGGGATGTGGTGGTTATATTATCCCTAGAACTAGGGGTGTGCATTTTCGAATTTTTTCAATTTTAATTTCGATTTCGAATTAAATTCGGAAATTCGATTTCGAAATCATCGAATTTGGTTCGATTTCGGATTTAAGAATTTTGAAATCGGAATCGGAATTCCGAATTCAAATATAATATAATATACATATATATAATATATAATTTATAATTTATAATATATAATATATATTATTTTTATTATATAACAATATTATGTTAATCTTATCAATATATTATATAAAAATATGTTAATTGATTAACCCATGTAATAATTTTAGTTTAGTATATTATTATGTTTAATTAACTTGTATTACAAAAATTAAAATTAAAAATAGAAAATTGAATTCGGTGAATTCGGTAATTTTCCGAATTCCGAATTCATTTCAGAATGAATTCGAAATCAGAATCGGTCGGATTTCACAGGTTAATTTTTTCAAAAAATTCCGATTTCAAACTTCCGAATTACCGATTTTGATTCCGATTCACACCCCTACCTAAAACATATAAGTTACTACCTATGATTAAACTAATGTGGTTGATGTGGTATATGATTATTGAAAAAATAATACTATTAAATCAATGATGAAGAAAGTAGGTTTATCAACAACTACAGAAGAAACTATTATTGATTTTGGAGGGAAACACTAAGTTTATAAATACCAGAAAAAACATGAGATCGAGATCCATATTCAAATCCATAAAAAGACAAGTCTGATTTTTCTTCTTCAAAATGCTCTTTTTTAGCAGATTTCGTAGAAATCATAGGTTAGAATTTAGGATTTTCAAAACCTTTTTCAGGGGTAGGCACAGGTTGGGTACCTGCCCCATAAGTCATTTGCCTAACCCACCCGCATCTTGCGGGTCAGTTATTTTTTGACCTTTAACCACACCACATAGTAACAGATACTCGATTACCAAGTACCCGCTAAAAGCGGATCGAGTTGGCAGGTACCCTCCCCGCCCCTCTCCTCATTTAATTTTTTTAAAAAATAATTTATACTTGTTTATTTTAATATTTTATATATTCATCTACCATTCAATATAAAACTTTACACAAACGAAAATAGTCTCATGTTGAGAAATAAACATGCAAAGAGAACACAATAAAAAAACATAAATGAATTCCAAAGTAAATGAAAATTGTTATAAGCAATGCCTTTTTTTATACATATTCTATATTAATTAAACTATTTTCTAAAAGAAATAACATTATGACCTTTACAAATGAATCTTGTGAACAAATAATAGGTGCTCATACTTGGCGTATAATTTATTCAATAAAATTACTTAGTTAGCTCTAAAAATAATATTTTGTATATGTATAAAAAAAATATAAATAGGGGCAAGTCGGGTGCCTGCATGTTTTTAATTCTGTGACCCTAACCTATCTCGTATATAAATGGGTACCCGACCCTCTTTTGATCCAGACAAATAATGCAGATCGAATACTCTATTTTTTGGAGTGGATTGGATCGAATCCCACCGATTTTTGGGTTAGCGGGTATTTTTACCCACCCTTAGCTTTTTTAGATCACTAGACTAACTATGAGGTTTCAAACATTTCATGCAATCATTTCCCTTCTATTTTATGTTTCCAAGTAAATCAATGTTAGGCTCTATAAATTTCTTGAATTTGATGTGAATACTCTTTCTATTCCAAGTAATCTTTACATTTTCGGGCAATCTTTATCAATTTTCAATAGTTTTTACATTGCATATTCCGTTTATAAATTAGCTTTCAAAGTCATCATATTTTTAATTAGTAACTTCTGTCACGAATTTTATATCCTTGACGCTGCTCAAGGCAAAATTAATAACAGTCATCTAGAAGTCTGTATTCATGGGCACACATTCATTCTCACCAATATCAGTCAATTCACATTGTCTTTTTTGTTTTCTAGTATAAATTAGGTGGTGCGCTCGCAACAGCGACAACATCGATAATAGTCTGTCAGCTATTAAAAACTAGCATGAAAATAGTAGCGCACTTGGCAGGACAATGTCAGAAGCGACCGATAAGAAAAATGTACTGAAAAACAAAGATGCCATCAAGGGCATGACCGTTAATTCTGATGAAACAACCCCATCTACTAAACAATTGACTTGTTGAAATACATTCCTAATTAAAGTTTTGTATTTTATGAACTTCCAATTTTATCTGTTTAATATATGATATAACTGGTAAAAGTCCTTAGAATATTTATTAATATGATGATAGTCACAAGAGTTGTTGACTATGAGATATCAATCACATTTATAATAAATATTCTTAAATGTCCCTAGTCATAGTATTAATGAGACAGGACATCATTAATACGGATAGACTAGTACACAATTAGCCCCTATTTAATGTAAGTAGTGGTTGTTCTCATCAACCATGGTATAGGGATACCTAGGCTAATGTGTAGATGAATTATAGAGTACTAATTCATTGGAGTGATCCACACAGAGATCCCATTAGGATATCTAGTGCCAATGGTTGAATCTCTTATGGAAAATTGTATAAGTGATCCTAGACTTGAGATCACCATAGTATCTTGAGTGTGAATCACTACATTTTGATTCTGTTTCTTGTTACTCACCAGGAGTAATTTAAAGAATAGAAATTGGGGGTAGTGTGAAGCATGGAAAGATAGTGAGTGATCAAGAGAGGATTCACCACTCCGATATTGGGAGTTGATATCCAGTATGGCCACTAGTTAGAATGTAACCTTAGTAGTCAACTACATTAGGTTAATTGAAGAGTGTCTTCAAGTTAATCTAATCTAAGGTTAATTCTGGGAACTAGAAAATTAATTAGTCATTAAGGGAATTGGCACTTGTTCCTTATTGCCTAACTAATTGGATATCAATGGTGAAAGGATAATAATTACACGGTAATTTTCCATTGAAAGGTTAGGTCGGAATTCCCCTTGATCAATTCCGAATACCTGGGTGGTTGTGATGTGTTGCTAGACACCGCTCACAATTTATAATTATGAATAATTAATTATTGTAATTAATGATAAAATAAAAGTGTTTATTTTATCTAATTCTTTTGAGAATTATAATTCATAATTATTACCGTATTTGGGATCTATTGGATCACACCATGTAGAGGCGGGTTCGGATTAAATTGTGTGTCCAAGTAGGGACTTGGAAATAAATACTGGGGTTTAATTATAAAGATAAATAAATCCGGGGTCATCGTGATAAGATAAATGAGTTGTCTCTTATCTGTAAAATAACAAAAGAGGATGGGGAATCCATCAGATGTTACGGTGGTTTGATTTTTGAATCAAACCACCTGACCCTATCCCTCCCTTCTGTTTCTCTCATCTCTCTCTATCTCTCTCCTATTAGTAGTATCAAATACTACGATAGGTGAGGGAGAGTTAGCACTTCTGATAGTCAGGAAAAATAGAGAGAGAGTTCTCCGGAAAACCGACGTGAGAGAAACCTCAGAAAGTCAGAGCTTGAGTGAGAGAGAAAGGCTAGCACCTCTTCTCCATTCTCACACACACACACACATCGTAGAGACAATCAGGAGAATCCAGGAGTACTCTCGCGTGGACATCAAGGTAGAAGGCAGACATCTGATCTCGTGGGATTCTCAGCCTTCTCAGACGAGTCAGAGGCTTCATCTGCGGATTAAGGTAATCCTTCAACCCCCTTGAGAAGTCATACGTAGAACTAGAGTGAATCCTGGTGGGAGATTGGGGTAAAAATTTTTAATTTCCGCCGTGCTTGCTACCCCAGTTCCTAACAGTGGTATCAGAGCCATCTCTAGCATTTACGTATGATTTTGTATATTATTGTTCATGGATTGTATGTATTTGGATGATTTATGTATATACATGTGCAGATTTTTGGTAAAAGTTGCAGCTTTAATTTGATTAAAGTAGTAGTTTGTGATCTGAAAACTTGTTTTATGTCACCGGTTGATTCTATGACATGTTTTCCACGATTGGTTGTACAATTGTTGTCAAATTATTTTCTGCGGATTGTGAGTAGTCAATCGCTAGGCGGAATCAACGAGGATCGCGACACGGATCCACGATGCAGACCAAAACCGGATCGGGCTCGCGACTGGATCCTTGTAGATCTGTGAGGCTTGGCTCGGATCTTGGTCGCGTTGAAAATGGTTGGATCGCGAACTAGTTTCATGGATCGATCCATGATCCGATTCAGCGGATCTCGACTTTTTACGATCCGCGGCGGGGATCCATGAAAGCAGCTTCGTGGATCAGGTCGATCCTTGCGGTGTCTTGAAATCGATCCATGGAGCATGGATTATGGCTTCTTGTGAATCAGCTGATCCTTCTGGAGGCGAAATTCTGTGAAATAAAATTTTTTGGAAAATTGAGTTTTAAATTTCTGAAAATTTTTAGCTACTGATCCGAATTTTAATTGTTAAAATTTTCTGTGATATTTATCATTTCATGTTTTATTGGGTCAGGAATTAATTTGAATTTAATTTGATTAATTCAAATAATATTCCAATTATCTCCTAATTTTGTTAGGAATTAAATTGACCTAATAAAATTATTTTTACCAAAGTTCTCTGCACATGTATGGTCTCAAAATGTGTTTGGGATCTTGATATATATAAAATCCAAATAATTCATGAATGATTATTTTTCATACTTTCATTTTATTTAAAGTCGTTTAAATTTGTATGAATGCATGGTGGATGGTTGTGAATATAAAAACCCCAATGTGATTGTGGATTGGTTGAATGGTTGTAATTTTAATAAATAGGACCTGCGTGTCCTGCCTTTCTTATTTCTCCAATTGTAATTTCTTTCCTCATCTAATTCCCCCTGAATGTAACTCAGGGTTTCTGATATTCTACTTGTAATGTACAATAGATAGGAATAGATGATAAGAAATTATGTTTCTAGTGTAGAAATTGTAAATTGGAAGATGAAGAAAGGAGCAATGCAACCAGAAGGAAGAAATTCGATTTTACCCTAATCAACCGTTAATTTCCCTAATGGCCGGGGAAATTAACTTAGGAATATCCACAACCATCCACGGTTTATTTATGCTATATTTATTTCTGAAATATTTATATGCATGAATGTTGATGAGACCGTCAAATGTTTTTCCAAATTTTCAAACTAAAATAGAAATATTTTGGAAAAGGAAATAAATCCCTCAAAACTAATATTAAATCAAGACAAGCCTTCCATCATTATAGTATAAAATAAAATGTGGTTATTAAGTGCTAGTTTGTTGGGATTCACCCAAAACTGCCTTACTTACTACATGTTTTTACTATAAGAAAAGTTCTTGAGAATGATGGGTTTGATTTAACTAAAATTATGGTTTGTTGGGATTCACTCAAGACCATGAATTTTAGAGGCAAGGGTTAGGTTAATACATAAGATGTAAAATCAAGAGTTGATACCTAACGGATCTAGAAATTACAAAGGGTTGTAATTGGTAAAGTACCTACCTGTTAAGATTATTTTTTGATTTGTTGGGATTCACTCAAGGTCAAAAATAAATTAAGATGGGATTCTAGCCACTATGGATTTTTAGAAAATCTCGGATCAATTTTAGAGGGTAATTGATTTGAAAAATAGTGGAAATAAAATCATAATTTTGGAAGTTTTATGATTTTATCAAACAAAACTTTTTCTGATAAACTCTATCTTCTTTTTGTTGTAGAATGAGTAACAATTTGAGCCTACGCACCATCCTTTCTGATTGTAAACTAAACGACACAAACTTTCTCGACTGGCATCGAAACGTCCTACTCGTTCTCACCCACGAGAAGATCGAGTATGTACTTGATGGGCCCATGCCTAACGAACCCGAACCTAATGCACCGGCTACTGTTAAGAATGCTTACAAGAAGCATAGGGATGATAATAGAACGGCTTCATGTATCATGATAGCCTCTATGACTCCCCAACTTCAACAGCAGCACATGAACATGGGGGCATATGAAATAGTTCAACACCTGAGAGAGTTGTTTGAACAACAATCTAGGACGGTGAGATATGACACCTCCAAAGAACTGTTCAGGTGCAAGATGGCGGAGGGAGCACCCGTTGCTCCACACGTCTTGAAGATGATTGGGCTAATTGAGAAATTAGCTGAATTGGGCTTCAAGATGGACCCAGAGCTAAATGTTGATTTAGTTCTTCAATCTCTGCCAGATTCTTTCTCTCAGTTCGTTATGAACTATCAGATGAACAATCTGCAGCACACACTACCTCAATTGTTGAATGTGCTGAAAACTGCTGAGAAAGAAATCAAGAAGGTGAAGGGCTCTACTGGAGTGCTTGTTGTTGCTTCATCCAGTAAAAGGAAGAGGCAAGGAAAAGGGCCCAAAAAGCCCAATAACAAGCCTGCCAAGAAGCCCAAAAAGGCTAAGGCAGACCAGTCCAAGGCAACCTGCTTCCATTGTGGACAAAATGGACATTGGAAGAGGAGCTGTAAGGCCTATCTGGAGAGTTTGAAGCAGAAGAAACTTGGGGAAGCTTCATTAGCAGGTACATACATGATTGAGATTAATGTTTCTACTTCCAAAACTGACTATTGGGTATTAGATACCGAATGTGGTTCTCACATTTGCACATCTATGCAGGGTCTAAAGGACAGTAGAAAGTTGGGTAAAGGAAAAGTAACCCTACGTGTGGGCAATGGAGCAAAGGTTGCTGCTTTAGCTGTAGGGACTTATTACATTAGTTTACCCAGTGGGTTAATTTTAGAATTATCAAACTGTTATTATGTTCCAACACTTACAACAAACATCATTTCTATTTCCTGTTTGGATTTAAATGGGTTTAAGATAACCCAGGAGAATAAATGTTGTTCTTTTTCAAAGAATGGTGTGTTTTATGGTTCTGGAAATTGGAATAACGGTTTATATATTCTAGATCTTGACAACCAAATTCTCAATATACATGAAAAGAGAATGAAGTTAGATAAATTGAATAAAACTTACCTCTGGCACTGTAGGCTTGGTCATGTAAATGAGAAACGCATTTCCAAATTACACAAAGGTGGGTATTTGGACTCATTTGATTATGAATCATATGATGTATGCGAGGCTTGTTTACTTGGAAAAATGACAAAAACACCCTTTACTGGTAAAGGGGAATGGGTCAGTGATTTACTTGGGCTGGTACATACTGATGTATGTGGCCCAATGACAATCACAGCTAGAGGTGGATTCTCGTACTTCATTACCTTCACGATGACCATTCTAGATATGGTTATGTGTATTTAATGAAATACAAGTCCAATCTTTTGAAAAGTTCAAAGAATTCAAATGAAGTAGAAACAAAGCGGTAAAAGTATTAAAACACTACGATCCGATCGTGGTGGTGAATATAGCGATGAATTTGGTTTTATCTAAGGACAATGGAATAGTTCCACAATGGACTCCTCCAGGGACACCACAACTAAATGGTGTATCTGAAAAGAGAAACCGCACCCTATTAGATATGGTACGGTCCATGATGAGCCATTCGAGTGCTCCAAAATCGTTATGGGGATATGCTCTAGACACAGCCTCCCATACTATTAATAGAGTACCCAGTAAGGCTGTTGCTTCCACACCATATGAGATATGGAAAGGAAAGAAACCAAAACTGTCTTACATGAAGGTTTGGGGTTGCCATGTGAAAAGGCAGTCAGGATAAGCTTGAAACTAGATCGACAAGTGTTTGTTTGTGGGGTATCCAAGAGAGTCTATTGGATACTATTTCTACAACCCAACTGAGAACAAAGTGTTTGTCTCAAAACATGCAATCTTTCTAGAAAAGAGTTTATTCTAGAAAGGGGCAAGGTGGGAGTAGAATAGAACTTGAAGAAGTTCAAGACACTCAAACCGACATGGAACTTGAAGAAGTTCAAGATGTCCAAACAAACCTGTAACCTGTTGAAGAAAGGGTTCACCCCATAGTGATGAGCAAACGAAGCTGTGGACGTTCAAGAGCCCCGTAGGTCAGTAAGAGTACGCTCCGCTCCCAAGAGATATGAATTTCTTATGAGTCCAGGGAATGATGTACTAGTCATTCAAGATGACGAACCTACTACCTACCAAGAGGTTCTGAACAGTCCAGACTCCTCCAAATGGTTAGAGGTCATGAACTCCGAAATGGATTCCATGTATGACAACAAGGTATGGACCTTGGTTGATCCACCTGAAGGGATAAAACCCGTAGGGTGTAAATGGGTCTTCAAGAAAAAGACCGACATGGATGGTAATGTGATTACTTATAAGGCTAGACTGGTGGCCAAAGGCTACAAACAGAAAGAGGGAATCGATTACGATGAAACTTTCTCACCAGTAGCTATGCTTAAATAAATTCGGATATTGCTTGCAATAGCAGCACATCATGACTATGAAATTTGGTAGATGGATGTGAAGACTGGATTCCTTAATGGGAATTTGCAAGAGGATGTGTACATGACACAACCTGAAGGCTTTACATCGCCAAATTCCAGTCAGGTGTGCAAGCTGCAGAGGTCCATTTATGGACTTAAGCAAGCATCAAGGAGTTGGAATATCCGTTTTGATGAGACAATCAAAGAGTTTGGTTTTCTCAAAAATCCGGATGAGCCTTGTGTTTACAAGAAGGTTAGTGGGAGTTCAATCGTTTTCCTTATATTATATGTGGATGACATATTAATAATGGGAAACGATATCCCAATGTTACAATCAGTAAAGGGTTGGTTATTCAAGAATTTTTTCATGAAAGATTTGGGAGAGGCAGCCTACATACTGGGTATTAAGATCTATAGAGATAGATCTAAAAGGCTGTTTGGTCTTTCACAATCTACATACATAGATAAAGTGCTAAAGAGGTTTAGCATGGATCAGTCTAAGAAGGGTTTCTTACCTATGTCTCATAGGATAAGCTTTTCTAAGAGCATGTGTCCTAAGACACACGGTGAAATTGATAAGATGCATAATATTTCATATGTTTCGGCAATTGGATCAATTATGTATGCTATGCTATGTACAAGAACAGATGTCTCCCATGCTCTGAGCGTCACGAGCAGATTTCAGGCTAATCCAAGTGAAGGTCACTGGACAGCCGTTAAGAACATTCTTAAGTACTTAAGAAGGATTAAAGATTTGTTCTTAGTTTATGGAAATGGTGAATTGGAGGTCAAGGGCTACACAGATGCAAGCTTTCAATCTGACAAGGATGACTGTAAGTCACAGTCGGGCTTCATCTTTACTCTCAACGGAGGTGCTGTTTGCTGGAAAAGTTTCAAACAGGACACCACAGCAGATTCTACAACAGAGGCTGAGTATATTGCAGCCGTGGAGGCAGCTAAGGAAGCCGTTTGGATCAAGAAATTCGTGTCTGAACTTGGTGTGGTTCCGAGCATTGTTAATCCAGTAACTCTGTACTGTGATAACAATGGGGCTATAGCCCAGGCAAAGGAATCCAGGTCTCATCAACGGTCCAAACATGTACTTAGAAGATTTCACCTTATTAGGGAAATCATTGCCAGGAATGATGTAAAGATAGAGAGAGTCCCCATTGAGGATAACATAGCTGATCCTCTTACTAAGGCACTATCTCAAAAGAAACATGATAGTCATGTACTTTCATTTGGATTGAGAGTTGTAAATGAATTGTTTTAGTGCAAGTGGGAGGTTGTTGGAATGTATGCCCAAAAACAATTGACTTGTTGAAATACATTCCTAATTAAAGTTTTGTATTTTTGAACTTCCAATTTTATACATTTAATATATGATATAGCGGTAAAGTCCTTAGAATATTTATTAATGTGATGATAGTCACAAGAGTTGCTGACTATGAGATATCAATCACATTTATAATAAATATTCTTAAATGTCCCTAGTCATAGTATTAATGAGACAGGACATCATTAATACGGATAGACTAGTACACAGTTAGCCCCTACTTAATGTAAGTAGTGGTTGTTCTCATCAACCATGGTATAGGGATACCTAGGCTAATGTGTAGATGAATTATAGAGTACTAATTCATTGGAGTGATCCACACAGAGATCCCATTAGGATATCTAGTGCCAATGGTTGAATCTCTTATGGAAAATTGTGTAAGTGATCCTAGACTTGAGATCACCATAGTATCTTGAGTGTGAATCACTACCTTTTGATTGCTTTCTTGTTACTCACCAGGAGTAACTTAAAGAATAGAAATTGGGGGTAGTGTGAAGCATGGAAAGATAGTGAGTGATCAAGAGAGGATTCACCACTCCGATATTGGGAGTCGATATCGGTATGGCCACTGTTGGAATGTAACCTTAGTAGTGGACTACATTAGGTTAATTGAAGAGTGTCTTCAAGTTAATCTAATCTAAGGTTAATTAGGAACTAGAAAATTAGTAGTCATTAAGGAATTGGCACTTGTTCCTTATTCCCTAACTAATTGGATATCAATGGTGAAAGGATAATAATTACACGGTAATTTTCCATTGAAAGGTTGGTCGAAATTCCCTTGATCAATTCGAATACACGGGTGGTT
Source organism: Gardenia jasminoides (assembly GCA_013103745.1). Taxonomy (NCBI): domain Eukaryota; kingdom Viridiplantae; phylum Streptophyta; class Magnoliopsida; order Gentianales; family Rubiaceae; genus Gardenia; species Gardenia jasminoides. Next base: position 30,476,226 of record CM023096.1, read on the forward strand.
GTGATGTGTTGCTAGACACGCTCACAATTTATAATTATGAATAATTAATTATTGTGATTAATGATAAAATAAAAGTGTTTATTTTATCTAATTCTTTTGAAATTATAATTCATAATTATTACCGGTGTATTTGGGACCTATTGGATCACTGCATAGAGATGGGTTACGGATTAAATTGTGTGTCCAAGTAGGGACTTGGAAATAAATACTTCGGGGTTTAATTATAAAGATAAATAAATCCTGGGGTCATTTGACAGATAAGATAAATGAGTTGTCTCTTATCTGTAAAATAACAGAAGAGGATAGGGAATCCATCGATATTACGGTGGTTTGATTTTGAATCAAACCACGATATCCTCCCATACTTTCTCTCATCTCTCTCTCTCTCTCTCCCATTAGTAGTATCGGATACTACGATAGGTGAGGGAGAGTTAGCACTTCTGATAGTCAGGAAAAATAGAGAGAGAGAGTTCTCCAGAAAAATTGACGTAGAGAGAAACCTCAGAAAGTTTGAGAGCTTGAGTGAGAGAGAAAGGCTAGCACCTCTTCTCCATTCTCACACACACACACAGATCGTAGAGACGATCAGGAGAATCCAGGAGCACTCTCGCGTGGACATCAGAGGCGGACATCCGCTGCTCGAGGATTTTCAGCCTTCTCAGACGAGTCAGAGGCTTCATCTGCGGATTAAGGTAATCCTTCAACCCCCTTGAGAAGTCATACGTAGAACTAGAGTGAATCCTGGTGAGAGACTGGGGTAAAAATTTTTAATTTCCGCTGTGCTTGCTACCCCAGTTCCTAACAAAACAAAGATGCCATCAAGGGCATGACCGTTAATTCTGATGAAACAACCCCACCTACTAATGTACATGATTCTATGGTGGTTGTTAATACCGATGGGAGAAACCTGGTGATGACTAATCTATTGGCCATTCAGGCGAAGAAATTTGAGAATGTGATTCGAAAATAGAAGGCACGCTGAGATATCAATAAGTAAAATCAGGAAATACAGTTGGAATAGATGATGAGAAGGGTAGTGATCACATGATGCAAAGAAGGTGTAAAGAAGACGTCAATTCAAGCAGTAGAGTTAATCAACATCATATGGCTTAAAATCCAAATTTCAAATTGAATTCATATGAAAAGGGCCATTACAAAAAAACAAAAGGATTCTAAAGCATATTCACGTGTAGATGAGAATTTTTTAGATATGTAGTGTCAATCCAACGATTTTATCAGTTTGTATTTTAACTGTTAATTGAATTTATTGTATTTTTTCCATATATTCTTTTCGCAACATTTATATTGACAACAGTGTATCGAACAAATACAATTCATTGTGATAAGTCAAGTGGATCTATTTAGTTTCATGTTCTAGGTTTGTTTATTTTTTTGTTTACTTTCAAACCGCAGGTTCTATTATATGCAAGGTTTTTTTATTGATTTAAAAAGGAAATGAAAAAGTAAATTAAGGGGGGTCATCTATAAATTTTGATATTTATCTATATGATATTTTTATCAAATTTTTTCTAAGAATTTCTTATGTTTTCATCTGACTCTATTCATTTCATTTTTATGTTTTTGCTTTGAATGCATTAGAAAATCTTTTTTATTTGTAAGCTCAACACTTTGATTGCCTTGTCTAGTGTCTTTGTTGAATGTGTTTTCATTCTGATTGTATCTATACATCTAATATATTATATATATTCTATATATTCTATTTTATAATATTCTAATTTTATAGAATTTTTTAATTTTCTTATTATTTATTTTAATTTATTCTTCGAGTTGCTAACTCAGTGGTAGAGTACTCAGCTTTTAAGTGCTGCTAGCATCTTTTACACATTTAGGCCCCGTTTGATAACCCAATTCAGGTCTTGATCTTAATGAGTTCAAACCTTAATTGTGTTAAGATTGTTTGATAACAAAAAATATTACATCTTAATGATTAAGTGGGTCTCAATTGCCTAAACAAGATGGAGCCCAAAAAATAAGTGATAAGTTTATCACTTATCACCGCTTAATAAAAAGTACGCTCAGATGTTAGGGTTTAAGTACAGTTTTTAGAACATAAATAACCCTTACCAAATAAAATACAATCACTTTATTTTTTTGCCTCTTCTCTTTCTTCTACCGTCTTTCTTCTCTCTCATTCTTTTCTTTCTATCACCGTTCTAAGTTTATCAACCTCTTCTCCAATTTTTTTTTTTTTTGGTCAGTCTTCATTTTTAAGAAATTTACCTATTGAAGCATTCAATTTTTTAGCATGAAGGTAAGTATTAACTTTATGCATATGCTATATTTCTACTGTGTAGTTGTCGTTCATACTCATATCCAATAAAAATCTATGCTTCATCTATGTATTTGATTTATATGGTTAAGAAATTTACCTATTGAAGCATTCAATTTTTTAGCATGAAGGTAAGTATTAACTTTATGCATATGCTATATTTCTACTGTGTAGTTGTCGTTCATACTCATATCCAATAAAAATCTATGGTTCATCTATGTATTTGATTTATATGGTTAATGGAAAAATAATCTTCCATGATAGAAATAGAAGCGTAGGCAATACAAACTGACTAGAAAAATAATCTTTTGAGAATGAAGAAATTGTGGTACAAAACCACAATGAGCAACATGTTGAAGATAATCCAGAAAATGCAGAACACGAAGGAGGATCTTGACAAACTGATCAAACTTTTATGATCAACTTACGTGAGCAAATTAAAAATCAACATTTTAGCTTTTTTGATTAATTGTATTTATAACATTTGATAGACTAGCATGTATATTTCATCAAATAAATTTGTTATATTATAATTTTATTTTCATTTTAGCTCATTCTTTTTCTTTTTTTTATAATAGTTCATTCTTTTTTTGATAAATAATTTTTATTTTTTGATAATAGTTCATTCATTTTTAGTTCATTCTTTTTCTAATAAATAATTCTTATTTTAAATAAAATTAAATCATATGTACTACTGGTAAAATATACCAATATAGATCATTTATAAACAAGCCAATATACGGACAAAATTTTAAAATATAAGAAATTCAGCATTTAGTCGTTCATAATTATCAAACAGGCATAATACGTTTAGTGTTTAGATTTAAACAAAAGTTGTATTCGATTCACCACTTAACAATTCAGTGACTTAATGAATTCATATTTCAAATTTTAGATTTCAATTTTATCAAACGAGGCCTTAGATGAAGCAGAGGATTCATCTATACCATCGGTAAACTTTGGAAGACCACGACTAATCCTGAACGGGAATGAATGGGAAAAATAGCACGTCGGATTGAGGGAGAGTTTTGAGAATGTTTCATTTTTACTGGATCAGTAGAAAAGAAAATTTTGGTTCAAATTCTTGGAATGGAAGAAAATAAAGTTCAGTTGAATGAATAGATGGATAGGGCCTCGCGGCTTCAATTAATTATAGGGAAACATAAAGAAACGACCTTCTGTTCTAAATTTGGAAAAATTTCCTGATCTAATTAGACGTTAAAAATATATTAGTGCCCGGTGCAGGAAAGCTTTCTTGCCCATGAGTAAATTCTCAATTTTTTCAACGAATCCTAACTATTCTAATTCTCCATTATGAAACGGGGATGTGTGTGTTGAAGAAGCAGTATATTGATAAAGAAAGTTTTTTTGAAATCAAAAGAGCGATTGGGTTGAAAAAATAAAAGATTTCAAACCATCTTGTTATCCTATAACATAGACTAAAAATGAATAAAAATGGAAAAAAGAGATGATAGAGAATCTGTATATATTCGTCCCTAAGGTATTTTTTATTACTGAAATACTTTGTTTTGATTGTATCGCACTATGTATCATTTGATAACCCCCAAATCTTTTACCTTTGGTTCAAATTTAAATCAAATGGAGGAAATCCAAAGATATTTACAGCTTGATAGATCTCAACAACACAGCTTTCTACATCCACTTATCTTTCAGGATTATATTTATGCACTTGCTCATGATCATAGTTTAAACCGATCGATTTTGTTAGAAAATCTAGTTTATGATAATAAATCCAATTTCCTATTTGTGAAACGTTTAATTACTCGAATTTATCAACAAAATCATTTTATTATTTTTTCTAATAATTCTAATCAAAATCTATTTTTTTGGTCACAACAAGAATTTATATTCTCAAACAATATCAGAAGGACTTGCATTTATTGTGGAAATTCCATTTTATATATGATTAATATCTTTTCAAAGGGGGAAAGGGATATTAAAATATCATAATTCTGATCAATTCATTCACCATTTCCTTTCTTAGAGAACAATTTTTCACATTTAAATTCTATGTTAGATATACTAATACCCCATTCGTCCATATGGAAATCTTGGTTCAAAACCTTTGCTATTAGGTAAAAGACGCCAGTTCCTTGCATTTATTAAGATTCTTTTTACACGAATATTGGAATTGGAATACTCTTATTGATAGAAAGAAACCCAGTTTTGATTTTTCACCAAAAAGAAATCAAAAATTATTCTTCTTGTTATATAATTCTCATGTATGTGTGAATACGAATCCATTTTCTTCTTTCTGTAAGGAACGGCAATGTGATTAGCGAGATAGGATTGAAATTTGACATTCACACTGACTTGCTTATTACTGGTTTTAAAAAACTTGCTATGTTGGTCAAACTTCAAATCGGGTGATAATAAGAGCTATTAATAGCAGACCCTACCAATAAGAAGATCACAGTGGTCCTCAACAAATCAATAATGAGGAAAAGTTTGAAGGAAATCATAACCTCCACAAAGTTGGGATCTACTCAATGAATTGAGACCATTGATAGAGAAAAAGCCAAAGCGGTTGTGGATGATGATACTCATCAATCAGTAGAGGCTTTTTTTGTTTGTAACTTGACAAGCAAAAAATTAGTATTACTCCCCGGCATGTTAAAGAATTAGTTAGGGGGCAAGGCCAGTACTATCAATCGTTTATAAGTAATTAGGAGAAAATCACCATACTTGCACAGAGTTGAAGGGGTTAAACATGCCTAGAATTCAGTGGAAGGAGTTAATAGCATAGACAAATAGTGTGCCGTACATATTGAAATTTTTTCACAATTAAAGCCTTTACACGAGAACTGGGTGTGCTACATGAAAAATTTTTTTAGATTTCATTTGCAAGCAATATTTGATAGTATCAGTTATGTATTGAATAGATAAATTATATTGTGAGAAAATATATGTTTTATCATTTGAGTTGTGTACATCATTTGGAAGCCACACTTAATAAGTCACAATAAACATGATAGAGATTGAGAGACTATCAAGTCTTAGAGAATAAAGCATTCAAAAAGACTGAAATAACAAAACAATAGATGGAATGTTTACATCAAATGATCAATAACAATGATAGAGTCTGACCATAAATTATTTCAGCTATATCTAAGTTGGTTTATTTTAGATATATCTAAGTTGGAGGAAGAATCTGTTATACCATGAAAATTGTTTCTCTACGACATATTTATTCAACATGATGATAGTATATGTTTACCTTGCTTCAAGAACAAAGGATAATGTTTCTCCAAGCAGAAGTTGATGCTCAGTCAGAAAAATATCCCAATTATCTGTAAACTGCCTTCCAATCATCACAATAGTTTTGCTTTCAGTTTTTAAGATAATTAAAGTTGTGATATCACTACGTACAAAGTAAGCAACAAATCTTAGAACTTTCTATTGCTGAATATTTAAAATGATTAGAACCAAAAAATATGGATAGTCAAAAGAAAAGAAAATGCATCCAATTGTCATATACAGAATGAAAATGCATGTGAAACTTATAAATCTATTCTTACTTTGTTTGATAACAACTTGGTAGACAGTTATGTTTTAATATTAATCTTTATCCAGAACTTGCTGAAAGTTAATTATATGTAATCGTTTAAAACCAATAAAGGGAGAACAATAAATGTGTCATTGAAAATTATTGACCGCTTACTTCCAACGTGAGCACATGACTGCAGATGCAAAATATTTAGGTAATGGATTAGCCAATGGTATGTATCCTTGTTTTTTATCTTCTGAGAAGTGGATGATTAAAAATAATACTTCTAGAATGGCGAAACAAGAATGCATCATTTTCTTGATAATGTTGTTGCGATAGAACTCCTACCATCTCTCTTCAAACCATTACTGGCTCAGGTTGATACACCATGTTTTATACCCTACTCTTAAAGTTACTTTAGTCCACTGATATTTGCTGAGAATGGTCTGAAGTTAAGTAGGAAGCATATGCAATTTATAGTAAATATGGTAAATATCATTACTAAATAAATGGCATGGCAGTGTGAAACCATGGTAGTAAATTTTTGTGGAACTAAAAACCGGTTGACTATTGCTGAATGTAAATAAGAAACAACATCCGTTAATAGTGTAATTCCTTAAGGGGTGATCGAAGGATCCAATCCTTTCATAGTGATCCATTCTATTAGTTCGAAGCCAAAGATTAGATTTTATTATGTATACATGTAGGAGCAGTTTCTAATCATGTTCCATATGTTAAGAAAGTTTATAGATGTATAGTATTGAATTAGGTAGTTGTGAAACTATTTGGTGAGTAGTTAAATGATAATAAGTGCTAAAGTAAATATGCGAGAATTAGAATAGCTATAGAAAGGACTTTACTAGAAACTGTGAATATCATTTGGTATTTAATATGAGTATTTGTTTCTTCATTAGTCATTAAGAAAGTAGCTTGTTTTAATAATGCATATGTGAACGACCTCTTTGTTTCTTTAGTTGCAACCTTTGTATCAATAGTCAACAATTTGGTTATTAGTATAAAGTGTGTGGAGTCGAGGTAAGATTGCTAAGCAAAAGTTGGATTTCCTTGTGCAGGGAATAAGAAGCTTGATATTGTTATCTGCAATTGATGAGCCCAAATTCAAACAATTTTAAAGCTGTGATAGAGTCTTAAAAAATTGCAATTAGTGAACAAATCTGATGCCAACAATTTTCTAAGAACTTAAAACCAATACCGCTAATCAATAAGAAGTGACAACTGATGAAAATCTAAGAAGACGCTATTTACACTTGTGATGACCCCACCTTCCCCTAAGGCGGATCAAAGGGGTCGGCGAACCGCCTGCCCAACTCTCGCCAAGACTCACTCACTTAAACAATCACGTACTTATCCAACTACAACTTTGAATACAATATAAAAGAACAATACCTTACAAAATCATAACTTTAAATTACAAATCCAAAGTACAAAAAAAACCATTCCTCCATACAGTTGAGTATCATGATACAAAAGTTCTCACTACTTGCAAGTTCAAGATCTTAAACATCTTTACAAAAGCTTTCAAAACATTCAATATAAGCAACCCTAACACTATGGGTTGGCTCCTCCATTTGGACCCTCATTTCCTACTAAGGAAAACAAATGGAAAGGGTGAGCTAAAAAGCCCATGAGTTCCCAAAAACATGCAAATCACTTAGCACATAAATAAAATTCACTTCACAAGTACACTTAGAAATTAAACAAATAGAAAAGCGATTAACAATATAATGTAGGATACGGGGGCCCTCAGGGGCCAATTCCATGAAACTTGTCCACGAACCAGGTAGTTGACACTCTGTCAATTGTCACTATTACCATGTAGAACTCCACTTTCTCCTTACTCCACCAAAACCCCCACCGGGCCCGCACTACAAACACTTATCACTTCATTTTGATTGTGTACATTGTATTCATTTCCAAGACAAGTCCGCTGCCAAGTCTCGAGTACACATCATTTCACTTCACTTCACTTGTATATATATATATCACTGGTTTGATGCTCTTTTGGAAACAGGTTCAAGAACCAAATCTCGAGCATATATCACTGGTCAATAACACTGGTTTGATGCTCTTTTTGGAGACCGGTCCATAAGCCAAGTCTCGAGCATATAGCACTGGTCTAAGTCACTGGGCTTTGTGACTTTTAAATAACCCTATGGTTCTTCCCTTTCTCCTCAACCTAGGCCTAGCCCCCGGCTCGAGTCGAAGGGTTCACCGATAGGTCTCAAGAATTTCCTGACCTTTTCAAACACATGCATTCACTATATAACACTGTAACAATCAATCACTTCACTACACTTTCACTTTCGTTCGCTACAAAACACTTTTCATAATTGTTTCCACTCTGATGAAGGTAAGTGCGATAAAGTACACACTACCTCATCTGAGGGTTCAAAACCATGTTTCACTATACAATCACTACATTAATCACAATTGCAATCATATCACTTAAACACATAACAAGCATGGAAATTCATCGAAGTAATAAGGTTCGGCTTCCACGTAGGGGTCAAAATCACTTCCTTGCACACTCCCTAAAATAATTTAAAACAATAGATGAGATTCACTTCATCTTCCATTCACTCACACAATTCACTTTCACTTTTTAGTTTCAAATGATATTTTCCAAAATTCCCTCGAGGAAAAACTTTCATTTCACATGGTACAATGTTCCAAGTAGATTCTTTTGAAAAATCCCGTTATCAATTCAAAAGAGCACCCCACCAATATACTCACTGGCACTACAAGCACGTTCTCTTTCACAAAACATTTAAGTGAGGTCTCATACCTCAAAATCACTTTTTGCTCAACACGTTCAACATTCACTTTTAATTAAAACTTTCATATTAACATAAAACACTTCATACCACGCCATTAAATTCAAAATATCTAGAATTTGACCAAGACATGGAAAAACCCTCAAATTCAATTAAACGGCACTTTTCATTTGAATTTCGTGAAAAACTTCACTTTTCACCTTTTAAATTTCAAACATTCCCTCACACACACACACACACTCACAATAAACAATATACATGTTTTTCTCAAAAGAAAACTCTTCGAGAATGTTCACAACATTTCAAAATCAAACATTAAAATTACCAAGCATGGTTTTGGCCATCATATACATTTTTCTATCACAATTTCCAACAACAAAACCCTACTCTCTAACCACAACATGATACATTTCACAAATATCATACAAAGCCACAATCAGGTCCTCAAGTCCGCTACCTAGAGGCCACCTCAAGTCCGCTACCTAGGTTGGGAATTCAAGAGCCCAACTTCATCTTTTCAGATGAGATCATTTTACCAATATCAACCACAGATCTGAACTATTTAACACGGATAAAGCTATATCTACGAGTTTCAAGGCGTATACCTCCGGATCTAACACGATCTGACACGATCAAAGATGATCTCGTGAGTTTTCTCTTTCCAAGAGTGCTTCCAAGCCTAGCAAGCTTCGATCTTAGCCCCGATCTACAAGTTTCGTCGAAGATTTCCAACACCAAGCTCAAACCCAAGCTTGAGACAAACCACCCAAGCTTTTTCTTCTCTTTTCTTTTTCCTCCAAATTTTCGGACTTCACTCCTCTTTCCCTCTCCTTGGATCGGCTGCCATGAAGGGGAAAACTCAAGCCATAACTCTTCACAAACTCAAGATTCTAGTTGAAGAAGAAATGGAAGATTTCAACCACAAAACTCACCTTTCTTTCTTCCTCCAAAACCAGTTCAGCTCCTCCCTCTCTCCTCTCTCTTTCGGCTGCAAGAAGTGGTGGGGAGGATGGGTTTCAATGGTGGTTGAAGCTTCAAGAAGAGTTGATGGAAGCAAGGAAGAAGAAAGGAAGAAAACTAGCAAGTTATTTCTCTCTTTCTCTCTTGTATTCTCGGCTCCCTCTCTCTCTCTTCACTCCAAAATGGCCAGCTGAAAATGATCTCTAAAGGTGCAAGAAAGTCAAGCTTTATGGTGCCAAAAAGTGCTTTTCCATGATTTAAGGGGAAAAGTGCTTTTTGGCACTTTATGTCGCATCACACGCGACAGTCCAACTTACACTGTTTTTACTCTATTCCAACACTATCTAACCTTCATAATATTTCCATAATATCACTACATATGCTCGATTTTAAGTCCAAGTCACTATTCATGCGTCGGGACAATTTTTAATGCTAATTTTGGCCAAAACCACACACCGGCAGACAATTCATATAAAATTCTCTAAATTGGAAAATAATCACTTTAAACATATATTCACGCATTTTTAAATGAATAAACACATATTTACTCATATTTCAATAAATAATCACAATATAAATAATATTATACATTTTTAAGATAATTCTGAATTTTTGAGGCCCTCACAACACTGAGTACAAAGGAGCAAACAGTAAAAATAGCAATCCTGTGCAGAAATGCTAGAACTTAAGAGAATGATTTCAGCAATTTAAAAAGATCTATGACCTATGAAAGTTCTTTTAAAAACTATGGTGGTCAAGTAAGGATGATTGAAACTTTTTTAAGGCCTAAAAAACAATTACAGCAATATTTTTGAAGTGGAAATAGATAAAAATTCTGGAAAGATGTAAAGCAAAAAAATAGCATGCAATAAATCAACTATGAAGGTGTCAACAACAAAATCAAAATGGAAAAATTTCCCAAACTTGAAGACATGATCTCAAAAGTTTCAACCTTTTATGCAAAGTTCAAAGACAAAAAGTGAACACCAGCAACATAGAACTCAATAAACTTCCAAGGGGAAAAATAAAAGCTCACCATACCTAACCTTTATGGTCCACATGCTTTGTCCATAGCATCTTTTACAAATTATCTATTAAGATGAAGGGGAAAAAAAAGAAAAGAAGAATAAATCCAAAATGACAACCCTTTTAAAGATGTTTAAAGGGAGAAAAAGAAATAAAGACATTAATTCCTTGATATACTTACTTGTGAAGATGTGGGTGAGAATCCTAAATACCTACACTGAAAACCTTAAAAAAAAAGGTTGGATATTGATTGGGTAAGGCCTAAAAAGTAAAAAAAAAAATGGAAAAAAAGAAAGGCATAGATGGAGATCAAAACTCACTCATAGAGATTCTTAGGTAAGTTTACTAATGATCCTTCCGGAATAATAACTACAATCCATTTCTATAAAAAATGAATTTGTAACTGAGGAAGAAAATTGGGAATTAGGCACAATAGGAGAAGAAAGGGAAAAAATATTTTGTAATCCTTTGTTTGATTTCCTCTGCTCCTTCTTTATTCTCTCTATGTGGAAGTTTGTAGAATATCTTAAACTAAAGATGAAGTAAACCTACAAAATGAAGAAAACCAAAGGAAAAAAATGTTTACAAGCTTTTAACTCACTAAAATGCTAAAGAAAGGGAGTGGGAAGAATGAAAAATGGAGAGGCGAAATGGTTGTAAAGATAATGGTCATGTCGATGATTTATGGAGCCATCCACTTTCACCAGTAAACTTGAAACGCGTAGTTTGGTAAGAAGCGCAAAGAATAAGAAAATTTTTGAAAACATAAAAGACATGCGTGATTTAGAAAGAGTTCCTGTTATATGCTTTTGATGATAAGCATCCACAAGGTTTAACGCTTTTGATAATTTGCTTTCGCTCCGAAGACACAAAGCAAATGAAAGACACGTGCAAAGGCAGAAGCGCACAATGCATGTGGGCCCTTCACTTTTATTTGGTTTATCCCCTCAAAAATTCAGTCACTGAAGGACTCCTTGAAAAGACCCAAAATATTAAAGGACACGTGCAGCTCACCTGCAATGGATGACGACCATGCTTTTGAGAGAACCCTAGCCATTTTATACTAAGTTTCTAATGAATCTAAAGAAACTTATTTTACATTCTTATTAATGAGTGATCAGTAGGGATGGATCAATCAGGTGATGCCGGTGAATGATCAATAAAGACGGGCTGGTCAGGTGATGCCAAGCCCTATTAACATGAATGCTATAATGGTTCCCAACAAGTCTGTGGTTGGTCACAGAATAAAGGGGCCTGCGATGACTTGACTGTATGGATTCACTCAATGAACTAAAAGAATAAATAGTAACAAAAGCAATGTGGTGCACTGATTGATAGAGGCTAATTTCTCTTGCGTTCTAGTGAGTAAGAAATCAATCCTTCCACCAAACATGCTAAAAACTTCATAAGAATTGTTTATCGCCAACAATCAGCTGGTAGCCAAAATTAGTAGTCACAATCAATCTCAATTAGCAGAACTGATGTCCAATTCAATGAAAGTGATAACTATTCCAATCACACATCGATGGAAAATTGATAATAATGGCTTATCAGGTTAGGCAATCTCAATATCTACCTAATACACATAAAACGAATCAATCTCTATATGTACTCCCAACTATGAGTGTAGGAGACATCAGCACAAGCACTATCAAGCATTCTCTATACTAAATTTGGGCCAATACTAAAAGAAGCATTTAATGCTCAAAATGACACTAGCCAATTAAGGATGCAGTTAGATGGTAGATATAATATTATTATCTAGGGGTCATTGTTCATTATTGGAATAGTTGATTTGTATAGCCGTTACTGCTAACTAAAACCACCGCAAGATGAGGCGCCAGCCTATCCACAACTATAAGTGGACACTGATGATGGGTGAAATGGTCAAAGAAATCAACAAAAACTAATTCATATCACAACAAAGGAAACACCTAAAGAGATATTGGCTACATAGCCAATGGAGGGCAAATAAATTGGCAAGATCTCAAAAAAAATAGTTAACTGCATTGTAGCTGATCTTTTTGATTAAAAAGATGAGCACTTGATTATAGAATATGTTAGTCTTGCTGACATACAATGAAGAGAGTATAAAAATGATAATTTCCTCATGTTGAGACTTTTCCAAGCTCTCCAAGTGAGTTACCTTTGGACAATACACTAAACTTCTATCTAACTCGATCAATGATTGGGATCAGATCAAGAAAGTATTTCATTAGTGCTTTCTCAATTCATTATCAACGGCAAAGTTTACCAATGCCAATGTGGTGTAAAAATTTGGTTAAATAACAAGTCAATTTCTTGATCGATTTAGAGCAACAATATTGCATTACAAAACTATAAATTAATAAGGAGGTCAGGGGTTTCAAGCAAATCTAATGAATTGGAGTTGAGCTTTAAAAAGGATAATCTTGAGGGTTGGCATTCAAAAGCATTGATTATAATATCTCCTACATATAAGGAGGCAATATCGATTTCTCAACTATTAAGAAGGTGATTGTAGCAAAAGTTGTTCATAAGAACATATTCATTTGTCAAATTTTGCTCTGGCAAAAAAAAAAAAAAAAAAACTGGTGGTGCAATTTTCAGCATTAGTACTGCAAAAGAATTCTATCGATAGTAATAAAAAATTTATATTCATATCACCATCGAGAAAGACCTTTTCATGTTCGTAGTTAAAAGTAAAGTACCAATGGAGTTTATCAGGAACTCATTTTAATAGTTTATCGGTATTAACATGATAAATGCCAGTACCATAATTAGATATGAAAAAACTGATATTGATCCAATACCCACTTATATGGTAATAAGTAACTTGACAGGAAGACTCATCAACATAGCGGGTGCTCTAGCTATTGATATATTAGTGGATCCAAAATCTGCATCAGTTATGTTCTTTGTTATAAATACTTTTGCTCGTAATGCTTTATCCGGAAGAACTTGGGCACATTTACATAGGTGTATCCTATCATACTCACAATAGTTCTTGCTGTAATGGAATTATTGACATGTTGCAGTGGTATATGCTATAAGAAAAAAAAATCAATAGGTCATTTAACATAAAAAGTAATTGCGTATGCCAGCATCTCTTTTATAAGTTGATGTACAGCACATTGGCCATAAAAAAATGGGTAGAGGTTTGTGGGAAAGTCTTGACAACAATCACGCGATACATGAATGAGCAAAGGAAAGAAGAGGCCAAAATTCCATTGGTTGTTTATACTAATGTCATAAATGAAGAAGATAAGAAAGAAAATGCTTATTGGGATGAGTTGAACGCGTTACTACCAAATTTGACCAATTTGGAGGATGTAGAAATGCATGTGAAAGATCCATAAATATAGGCCAAAGGGATTTTTCTATCTTTATAGGACAATCAAACACTTTATCGGTCATCCAGACTCTAATAAACTACTTGTGGGAAGCATATGTTGGTGCAATATTTACCACTTATCTGGAAGAAAGTAATCGGCCATATTATGAGGGATTCATCAACCATGATAGATGGAGTTTGTTCAATGATAATTCATCTGTTGGAGTACTATTTACTACTTATAAATTAGCAACATGGAATTTATTAGAAGTTTAGAATTTATTAGGGCCTAAAACTTATCAGCAGAATCTTTAATGCCGAAAGGTCATCAATAATTAGCGAGAAGATAACTGGCTAACTCACACAAAGTTTAATTGTGGCAAGCAAAGGTGATATAGGGACATAATTAGTAACTAGTCCTCATAAATTGTCAATCAGAAATTAATTAGTGGTGGTATCTGTTTAAAGTCAATAAGTATGAGTAGTGAAGATTCTATATGAGGTTGGCAACAATGACCAATATCTACATATTCGTCGATGCATAGAAATACGAGTTGATATATGGTTATCCACTTGTATGAACATCGATACAAAAGGGGTTGATATGATTGATCGAATACTATCAGGGGATATGATTGACTAAAGTACTTAGTAGTGGAGGAGATGTGCACTTGTTCATAACCTTACGAATTAGGGTGTGACGGTTACACTATGTCTAAAACCCATGATTAAACTAATATGGCTGATGTATTATATGATCATTAGAGAAAGAAAACCATGAAGAAAGTGGCTCATCAATAACTGTGAAAGAAACCGCTATTGATTTTGAAAGGAAGGCATTATCTCTATAAATACTAGAAAAAAACATGAGATTGGGACACACATTCAACTCCACAAAGAGATAAGTCTAGTTTTTCTTCTTTAAAATGCTTTCTTTTTGGCAGCTTTCTTAAAAATCATAGGTTCGAATAAAGGATTTCTAAAGATTTCTTATATCATTAGGCTAACTAAAAATTTTCAAACTTTTCATATAATCTGTGAGGCCCATACCACCAATTTAAATTATTAAATTGCAAAAATCCCATATTTTCATAAAATTATTTTATTAATTTAGTTGGAATTATTTGATTTTAGTATATTAAATTGCATTGGCACGAAAAGTTTTAAAACGCATTTGTGCACGTTTAAATTATGACCTTGATTAAATTATTTGAATGTTTAAATTTCACACTCGGGTCTAGAGTTGACTACTAGACATAAGTTTTAAATGTTAGAATATGTATCCAGGATATATAAATGAAAGAAACCGGGATCGGAATGTCACGTCGCGCGAATTCGATATCAACGTGACATAAAGCTGCAAAAGTTGACTTTTGAGATTTCACATCGTTTCCATCATTCACTTGTCTTGAAAATAAAAAGCATATCACTTTCTCTCTGCTTCAATTTTCCTCCAAGCCAGCCGAACACCATCTTCTTCTTCCTCTTCTTGTTCCTTCAAAAATCACCAACCAAAACCTTCATTGAAGCCACCAAAAGCTTGAAGATCTTGCTCGTTCTTCTTAGAGATTTCAGACCAGCTTGGTAGGAGAGGAAACCGGTTGTGAAGCTTGAAGATTGAGGGTTATTGTGAGCTATTTCATTCTCCATTAACTAAGCTTCTTGTTGAGTTGAGGTAAGCGTGCGGGACATCAAATCTTTTGTTCATTTGTTTCATTTTCTTGGCTAAGAGAGCTTGTAACTCTTTGTGATGGAATTTGTTGTTGTTGGATGAAAGTGGACTCTATGAAATCCCATCATGTATGAACTTGGGGTTGTTTATGATCTTAATGGGTGTGTGTGAGGTGTTTATGTGGAAATTTGATGGTAAAAATGGAAGAGGGAAGGGAAAGAGAGGAGCCGAGAGAGAGAGAGAGCTTAGGGCCGGTTTTCTTGCAGGTTTATTTCCTCAATTTTTAGCTCAATGATTCCATGTATCACTTGTTGATTTTGATGTTCACTTGATGGCCTAAGGTTGGGAGAAATTTCATGTAAACCAAGCTTTGTTTGTGGTAGCAAACTAAGAAAGAAAAGAGGGTTTCAAAATCTAGAATTTCATGTAGCAAGGTTGATGAAACAGTTTTTTCAAAACTGTTGTAACTTGGTGTAGGAAGATCCGAATTGAGTTCCATTTACTGCGCTTGAAAATAGAATCCAAGTTCTTTCAGTGGTATAAAGTTCAAGGGCTAGTTCGATTTTTGTGAATTTTAGTGATTTTTCAAATTTGACTGAAAATCAAGACTGTTATGTCCTGTTTTTACTATACCAGCGGCTTTAAACTCAAAATTTGACTAGTTTTCAATTTGAATCTTGTGTAAGTGTCTTCTCAAGAATTTGAGTTTTAGTTCATTGAGTCTATTTTTCAACGGTATATGATTCGTAATTTTTGGACTTTTAGAACTCAAGTTATGATTTTTCAAAGAATAATGTGCAAAACTGAAACTTCTTCTAAGGAAGCGACGAAAGCTTAGAAATGCCTTAGAAACATTTCCTGGTTTTCAGGTGGTCACGTGGATTCCTTGGTTGTTTTGAAAGCTTAAATTCTACACTATGTGTCGGTAAAATGTTTTGCAAATGTGAGTTCATTTGGTGTGTCAAAAGCCTTTGAATGTTTAGGTTAAAATCTGGAAATTTAACCTCTATGCAATTGCCGAACTATTGCCTTGTTTTTAAAGTATTTTGATTCAAATTTTTGCTACCATTTTGCTCCCATTTGATAAAGGAATGTTGCTAGAGTTTTTGTATCAAAATTTGAGTGATCTGGGGCTGATTTGGTTGAACAAAATGCTTGCAAATCAAAGAAAGAAAATCTGGCAGCTTAGTTTTGAATTTTTGCGCAAACTTTGGCCATCTAAAAAGTTACTCTCCCATACGAATTTTTGGCCCAATTTTGGTACACCCTTAGTTCACATGGTGAGGTTTGAGTGTACAAAATTTGGTAATTTTTCAGTGGCATTTCGATGTCCAAATGTTATTCCAAAAATAGCTTTTCAAATCTGAAAATCTGGCTGTCAGTCTTTGTGACCCCTGAACTTCTATTGGCTGTAATTCCTTGCTCGGGAGTCGAAGTCGAGCGCCGTCAATGGAGTTTAAAAACAGACTTCACCAGCTTTCTAACGGTTTAAGACTCGTGTGCTAGTTTTTTTCCTATCAACACCAGAAAAGTCGCAAAGATGGCTGATTTCAAAGCCTGATTTCCTGTTCTGTCCTCTACTGGATTTTCCAGCTTACTTTAGCCCATCTTGCTCATTGAATCTTGGAGCGAAGTCTTCTAGTGATTTTTAGTATGTTGAATCTAGTTTTCGTAGCTTTAAGTCTTGTTCAATTCCGATGTATATTGAGTGAGTTATGGCCTGAGAAAGAAGTAGTAGTTGAGCGACTTTGCTGAATTTGGATAGTAGGTTAAGTTTAGAGTTTTAGCCGCTTTCGCTTGGATTGAAAGTGATAATTCCGTTTTGACTTAGGTGACCAAGAGGTTGTTGAAGTTGACCCGATTGCCGAAGCCTAACCAGCTTGCTTACGTGCTTGATTACTTTCATAGGTGAGTGTTCAAGTGCATGATATTTAAAACTTTATTTAATGTTAATGATTTGAGAAGTATGCTTATTTGCCTCGGTGAGCGCATACTTTACCGCGCTCACCTTATTTTATTTGCCTCTAAATGAGTTTGATTGCTTGAATTGTCAATTGTTTGACCACTTGAACAGTTGTTACTTGAATTATAGTTCCTTGAATGATTGTTATTACTAGTGAAATTGTGGGGACGCCCAAACCCTATTGGGGAACCTTCCACTTTGACCCGACAATAGGGGTTTGGTCGAGGGTTTGGTGAACCATGAGTCTCAATATTGTTTATGTCGGTTGGAGTGCGCTCGCTGACCAAGGTATATTCGAGTATTACCAACTATTGATTATTTGACTAGCGGGTCTGGTACAGGGGATGTAAGTAGACGGGTGAGGGTTTCAAGTGATGTCTACATGATATGAGAGTGTGGTTGATGACGGAGTGTCAACATTTTAATTGGAGGTCAGAGTTCGTGAAGCGGATCAGACATGACTGTGGCAAATACAGAAATTTGGATTGGGTACGTGCTACGTCTTTGAGGACGGTAGTTACCTCTACCTCCCGTGTCCACCTGTATCCTTTTATATTGTGTGGTCTACTTGCTCTACGTGAAATATTGTTGGTTTTACTATCTTAATTGTTTAAGTATTAAAGTATCGCTTTAACTTGCTCGCGTGCATGCTTTCTTGGCCTCACTAAGCGTTAGATCATCCCAATATCTTTGTTTTCCCTAACAGGTCTTGAAGTGGAGTTAGGGAATTGAGGAAATTAGTTTCTTTTGTATGAATTCCACACTTTTGTATAGGATTGTATTAATTGTGAAGTTGATGCTTTATTGTACTTGAAGTTAATATTATTGTAATTTTGATAAAATTATTGAGGTTGTACTCTTGTAAGTTAGCTAGTAATTTTATTGGATCTCAATTAAGGTTTTAGGAATGGATGCTTGTATGATTATTT
Organism: Gardenia jasminoides; assembly: GCA_013103745.1. NCBI lineage: Eukaryota > Viridiplantae > Streptophyta > Magnoliopsida > Gentianales > Rubiaceae > Gardenia > Gardenia jasminoides. Next base: position 30,494,682 of record CM023096.1, read on the forward strand.
GGATTTTGTAGTGAGTCATGGCGAGCGTTGGGCAGGCGGCCCGTCGATACCTTAGGATTCGCTCTAAGGAGAAGTGGGGTCGTCACAACTGGTATCAGAGCCTAGGTTAGAGATCTATTTGGGGTATCTTAAGGACATTGTTCTTGAATGTAGAGTAAATCAACTTTCATTGTCAACATCTTCTTAATCGGTGGCTTTTGTTATAATTTTTAAGTCCTTGAGGCTGCTTAAAATAGGGCAACGATTGTTTAAAAAGTTAGCATTCATCGACGCACGTTCATTCTCACCGAGATTGGTCAATTCGTGGTATTTTCCTAGTTTTCCTAGTACATATTAGGTGACACGCTCGCAACAACCATGACATTGGCAAATAATTTGTCAGCTACCAAAAATCAGTGTAAACAAGTGAATGACTATCAAGCATTCAGAAAAGAAATACCTAAGTTGAGGTCACTGAATGATGTTAGGATGATCTTCTTTGTAGTACATCTCAAGCCAAACATGACAACTACTATAAGTTAAGAATTGAAGCAATGGTAAGGAAAGCAAGCTCTATAATACACGAGTTCTTTTGGATGTTTGAGCAACACATGGATTTCTTCAAGCTATACAAGATATATCATGTTGGACACAAAATTGTTGTGTAATGTGCAATCGAGGAAGAGATGCATAGTTATGGTTTCAAACTATCTACGTCATGGTTACTTCGTCCATTACCTTTTCTGGGAAAAAGATGTTTTGATGATGAAGACCTATGAATTATTGATGCGGATGCTAATCCTGTTGATACTTAAATGTCCAATATAACATAGCTTTTAATTTCCACAATTGTTTTCTTTCTTTATGCTTTCTTATTTTAGCTCAACAAAAAATAATTTAATAGTCGAGTAGAGCTAGACTTAGTATGGGTTCAAGGTTGTCACAAGTTAGTGTTAAATATTGTTGGCATAATTAAATTAAGCTAGTTAGTGTTAAAGATTGTTGGCATAATTAAATTAAGCTTTCTAATAGTTAATGTTTCCTATTTCTAAATTATAGGTTTAAGTCTAGTCAATTTTTAGTAGTTTATTTGGTTGAGATATAGATTAGTTATTTGATAGCTTTTGGTCTTAATAGTTTCTTAATTAATTACTAAGTCTTGTGTGCTATATATAGGGTGGTTTTTAGTATTGTATTGGGGGGTGGTTTAGTATTGTACTCGTTGAAACAAGTGACAAAGAATTTATGAACGACTAGTGAAGGACTTTAGAGTTTGTAAAGGTAATTTTATCTAGAGTTTTGCCAGTTTCGAGAGTCAGGTATGCTTTATATGTTTATTATTATTAAACTCTTTTATTGCCTATAAAGATTCTTGTATGGGTTCAAACTTGTCATAAGTTGCTGTTAAAGATTGTTATAACATTTATGGAATATAGGTTTGAATCTAAGTGAGATTTGAAAAACTCTAAACATGTTAAGTGATATCTCTCCAATAATAAAGTCAAGACCTTGCACTACAAAAATAATGAGCATTTACCACACATTTTTTTTTTTTTTGATAATGGTTCCAAATCTGTGTGCAAAGCGACTTTTTAACACGGTTTTTACAACCATGGTATTAAAAAACTTTTAACTACATTTTTTTTGTCACAACTACTTACCGTGGCAATTATGCAATATTTACCATGGTTGGCGTACCATTGTGGCAAATAATTCACTTTTACCATGGTTTGTTATATGTGGTAAAATCAAGAGGCTTTTATAAAAATTTTGATGTGATGTGGTAATAAATGTAAAATTTAACTTAGTAACTAAATTTTAATTTTCAGTAATGTGATGCAATAATCAATATTCACTTATGAAATTTAATGGATTTTCAGCACCTAAGTGAACCAAAACACATAGCTTATATACATGTGTGTTTGTGTGTATATGAAATGTTTCAAATAAATTAAATAGGGAAAAATGCACTTGTCATCCCCAATGTTTGGGTGGTTGGCCCATTTCATCATCAAAGTTTCACTAGCAGCACATTTGATCCTTAAACATTGTCAACTTCGGTCAAATTAGGACAATTTACAGAAATTGAGGACAATTGACGGAAATCTCGCCAACTTGGATGGAACGTGAGAAGTGTGCTCCATTACTTTAATTAATTAAAGCCAACAAAATGCAGAAAATTGTCTTCTTTTTCATTATTTTCTCCACGAGCCTCTATTATTACCAACAACTACAAAATCTGACTATTGAGTCTCGGATTAGCAATAAAAAAACTCATGATTCCCACAATTTAGCTCAACCTCCAACTAGAAATTTTCCTTTAAGCATAACTTAATGAATCTTGCTTGATCACAATTTTTCCCATTGGGAAAAAAATGCCAAATGAGACAGATTTCATCATCACCACTACTAGGAAGACGGAGCAATGGAAGGCAATTAAAAACGTGTAAACAATCAAAAGATTCATGCTGGGCTAGGATGAGTCTAGACCTAATTTCAAAAGCAATATGAGAAGATGGGAGTTAGAAATAGAAGAAAGAGTGGCGGTTGTACTAATGGTGGAGGTTTGGAGAAATTTATTGAGAGAAAGTTTAGAATAAGGCAGTGGAAACCGAGGAGCTAGAGATGATAAAAAGTAGAGTTGAATGAATGGAGTGAAGATTATTGGACTGATTTGTTCATGGGTTTTTTTCCTTTCCTCTTCTTCTTGCTGGTTCTTCTTCTTCTTCTTCTTCTTCTTCTTCTTCTTCTTCAAGACAGAGTCATTTTGATGGGGATCAATTCCATGAAGGAAGAGAAGCGCTGGGTTGAATACTGCAAAAATTGGCCATAGATATTTCCATTCCCCTAAAAATTCCAAAGTTTGCTTTTTGTTGGCTGTAATTAATTAAAGTATTGGAGCATGCTTCTTACCTGATTAGCTTCCATCCAATTTGGTGAGATTTTCATCAGTTGTCCTCAATTTCCATCAATTGTCCTAAATTGACCAAAATTGATGAAATTTGAGGATTAAAATGTATTGCTGGTGAAACTTTGAGGATGAAATTGGCTGACCACCCAAACATTGGGGACGAAAAGTACATTTTCCCCAGATTAAATAATGCTTGTGTAAGGTACTTATGCCTATACACATATTCATGTAAGAAGTACTATTATTCATACGTCAAGAAGATAATTTTTATTTCAATTCTCAACTTTATAATTTTAAATAAAAGTCTAATATGTTAAAAAATAGTCTGCGGTGCATTATATAATAGTTAGAGGTCTAATATATGTTGAAAACCTTACAATTAAAAATTAATTTTATACATTTAAATCCCCTATTCCCTCATTGCTTCCTAAATCACATCCTTCCTATTGAAAAAATTTGAGAAAAAAAATCCTATATCAATAGATATGTCAAAAAAATAATGGAAAATATTATATAAATATATACTTCAAATAAAATGGAAATGAAAATTTCCACAAAAATTTTGTCTTAAAAGAAGGAATTAGTAAAGTCAACAATAATGTGCAATTCAATCGAGCAGCTCAACTTGACTTGCGAGTTCAATTTCAAACTACTTGATTAAGCTGTCGAGTCGAGCTCGAGCTTGTATTCTTTGGGATCGAGTGCTCGATGAGTAGATTGACTCAATTTTGTATTTAATTAATATATTATATTCATTAATTTACTCTTTTAGGTTCTTCGCTATGATGTTTGCGACCTTAACCAACTACTTATAATATTATGGGAGGGTGAATAAGTAATTTCATGGGGCAAAAGAAATAACAAATAAACATAAAACACAAACAACTTTCACTTTCTTCTAATCTTCTTTGCAAAATTTGGGAACTGCTTCTTCAGTTCCTTAGCTTCTCCTCTAACTCAACCTCGTCTTCAAATTCTTCCCCTTTACTCATCTCGTGCTATGCAGTAACCTTCCTCAAGATTCTTAGAGTTCTTTGACATCACCTACTGGCTAGAGCAAGGGTTGTTGAGGTGGAGGATTGGAGTCAATAGAGGCCGCAATTGAACTTGGAGCTTGGATCTAGGGTTCGAAATCAATTCAAACCCTATCAAACAACACCTAGATTTATTTAACTGAGGTATGTTTCAGTTTCATTTAGATATGTTCCACTTTGAATGTCGGAATTTGCTATGCTAACTTGAAGAATGTCCCTAAATATTTAATAATGAGATATGCTATTATATTTAATTGAAGTGCTAAGCTAACTTGAAGAGTGTCCAAATTTAGTATTTTGTTTATGGCTCTTTCTATTCTCTTCCTTCTTAGCAAGAGATATTCCTTGCCAATTTACAGAAACAAGTGTGTTGAGTTTGAATATATATATATATATATAATTTGTAAAGAATTTATTTCTCTGGTTACTTGCATAAGCAATCCATTTTTGTTAGATGTTTATGGTAGCTTATCCGTAATCCTTGGGTTTTCTTCTTTAGAAAATTCTTTTTTTTTTATCAAGAATCTGATATAGAGATTCATGAAAAAATTGAATAGATTTTAGATATTTATGGCCAAGAAACACATTGTGTTCTACTCACTTCCACAGATAACAGTCCTTCCTATACAGTTTTAGAAAGCTGGTCATAACTTGGCGTAAAAATGGTGAAATTAGGTGCTGTTAGTTGTCTTTGAAACTAGATTTAAAGACCTTTTCAATGGTATAAATTCCTGTTCTGGTTTGGTTTCTATATGTCCAAGATATTGACTCTTATGATTAAGGGAGTTTGTTTCCTATGATTGAGGAAGTTTTAAATAGAGTAACTAAAATAGGAGATAGGATATTAGCTAATTACATTATTCTTAAAAACATGGTTCTGTTACCTTAAACTGGGGCAAGATTTTGATAGGATTGTAATCTTTAGATGTCCTATAAATGTCTACTTTGTAGACATATTTTAGGTGTGAAAAAATAAAAAGAAGTGTAGTTTTTCCTCTAAAAATCTTCATGGTATCAAAGCTTCAGCTCTGTACCAATTCCTATCCATGAATTACTGAGTAGCTATGACTAGATCCAAGGAGTTTACCACTCACACAAGAGAAGACTTATCCTCGTCTTCAGAAGTTTTCCAAACTCCAAATTCCTATGTTTCGAACTCTTCTTCTTCTCTACAAATAACTGTTTATAAATTAAACGGTTTCAATTATTTGGAATGGGCCAAATCCATAAAACTTGTTATCGATGGTAGGGTTAAACTTGGCCACCTTACTGAAGAAGTACAACGACCAGCCGCTGGAGATCCTAATTTGAAGAGATGGTATTTAGCGAATTCTCTAGTTATTGCTTGGTTGATAAACTCTATGGAACCAGCGATAGGAAAATCACATTTATTTTTGCCCACAGCCAAAGATGTGTGGCATTCTATCCAGGATATATATTCTGATGTAGAGAATTCATCTCATATTTTCAATCTCAAGAATGAAATTATGAAAATCAAGACAGGGAGATAGAGATGTTACAACCTACTATAATCAGATGGTAACGTTATGGTAGGAATTGGATCTTTATTACGAGAATAAATGAGACTGCCCTGTACATAGTGTTTGATATAAGAAAAGGATGGAGAACGATAGAGTCTATGTCTTTCTTACAGGACTAAATCAAGAACTTGATGAAGTCCAAGGTCATATTTTGGGCAAGAGCCTCTCCCCCTCCATTCGTGAGGTATTTTCTGAGGTTTGTAGAGGAGAATCAAGGCGTAAAGTGATGCTAAAGAAGGCTAAGTCCAAGGTAGAGTCTGAAGCCAAGGGTTCAGTGTTGGTTTCTAAGGGGACGGATTTGGATAGAGATAAATAAAGAAAGCCCTGGTGTGAACATTGTAAAAAGCCATGGCACACAAAGAACATGTGTTGGAAATTACATGGGAAATCATCAAATTTCAAGAAGAAAAATGGAGGTGATAGCAGGGCATTGCAGACTGTGAACGAGGATTCTCAAAAGCAACAAATCGACTCTGAGACACCGGCCTTTAAAAAGGAATAATTAAACCAACTGTACAAACTCGTTAAGTCTCCACAATTTTCAGTCACTAAGCCAAAAACCTTTACTCCCTCCTGTTCTTTTGCTAAAAATGGTAATTGTCTTATTGTTGCTCTTTCATGTAAAACATCGAATGCATCTTGTCCATGAGTTGCATGGATTATTGATTCTGGGGCCACAACCACATGACCAACTTGTCACAATTATTTTCAACTTACAGTCCATGTGCAGGCAATAAAAGGGTCAAGGTCGCTGATGGATCATTATCCGTTATCATTGGATGGGTTCCGTTGTTATCTCTCCTACTTTAACACTCCATAGAGTTCTTCATGTTCCAAACTTATCATGCAATTTGCTGTCCATAAGTAAATTAAGTAGGGATCTTAAGTATCGGGTTAATTTTTTCCCTTCTTTTTGTGAGTTTTAGGAGCTGACCACGGGAAGGATGATTGGATGTGCTAGATAAAATGGGGAACTCTACTTCCTTGAAGATGGATCAAATGCGACAAAGCCAGTAAAAAACACATGTTACGAGTCTATCTCTATTACTAGTGATAAAGAGATTATGTTATGGCACTATAGACTAGGACATCCTAATTTTTATTATTTAAAATATTTATTGCCAGAATTGTTTAAAAATAAGGATTCATTTTTCTTTCAATGTGAAATCTATGAATTGGCTAAACATCGTTGATCTACATTTTCTACATAGCCTTATCAACCCTCAAAACCATTTTTCCTGTTACATACTGATATTTGGGGTCCTTTTAGAATTTCGACTTAATATGAAAAGAAATGGCTTGTTACATTGATCAATGATCACACAAGAGTTTGTTGGGTGTATTTATTAAGAGAGAAATCAGAGGTTGAGAGTGTTTCTCAAACTTTTTACACCATGATTCTAACACAATTTCAAGAAAAAATCAAGATTGTTCAGAGTGACAATGGAAAAGAATATTTTAATAAAATTTTGGGAAATTTTTTCCTTGAAAATGGGATTGTGCATCAAAACTCCTACAATGATACCTCACAGTAAAATGGGATCACTGAAAGGAAAAATAAACATCTTTTAGAAGTGGCACTTTTTTCAAGAAATGTTCCTAAATATCTTTTGAGTGAAACAATGTTAACTACTGCATATCTCATAAATAGAATGCCCTCAAGAACTTTCAATTTCCAAACTCCTCTGAATTTTTTCAAAACATTTATTCCATTTCTTGATTAACATATGAAATCTCACTAAAAGTTTTTGGGTGCATAGCCTTTGTTCACAATCATGAACATGGTCGAAGTAAGCTAGATTCTTGAGCAAGAAAATACATTTTTTTGGATATGCACCCACTCAAAAGGGGTACAAATGTTTTGATCCCGTTTCTAGAAAAATATTTGTAACCATGGATGAAACATTTTTTGAAGATAAACCTTTTTCTGGAAATCATCTTTAGGGAGAGATTCGGTATGTGGAAGAACTTGTAGAAGATGATGATGTCTTTCGTATTGAAAATCAAATTCCTGATCAAAGTTTTGCTGAGGTTTTACCGATTTTTTTAGAGAAATCTATAATTCCAATTACAACAAATTTTCATCGAAAAGAATATTTTCGAGATAACAATCTAGAAAAATCAAATGACTCAACTCAATCTACCCATCAAAAGGTTTTTGAAAAACTTGGAAAACTGATCAGGGATTAGAAGAACAAATAAATGTTGAGGATCCCTTGCCTTTAGTGCCAATAACAAAGTCAAATTCTCCTAGTGAAAGAGACAGGAATGTGACTGGAAAAAAACTCCAAACCTATGTCAAGAAAAATTATGGAGGAAAAGAAAAAGCTCTCCCTTCTATTCACAACCAAGAATCCGAACCCAAGGTGTTTGAGTCTTCAAGTGAAGTTTCCTTTGATTCAAAGATTGATGATTTGGATCTTCCTATTGCACTTCGAAAGGGAGTACGTTCTTATACCAAACACCCCATATCTAACTATGTCTTGTGATAAGATATCTCCTACTTTCTTGGTATTTACTTCACAATTTCTTCTATGGAAATTCCAAAGAATGTACAAGAAGCATTACAGGTTCCAGAGTGGAGAAAACCTATTGAAAATGAGATGTATGCTCTTGAGAAGAATCAAACATAGGAAGTAATGAACCTGCCAAAGGGGAAGAAGACAATAGGTTGTAAATGGGTCTTTAATATCAAGTATAATTCCAAGAAAGTACACTGGAACGATACAAAGCTCGTTTGGTGGATAAAGGGCTTTTGCCCAGGTGGCAAAATTAAACACTGTCAAAGTGCTTCTCTCAATGGAAGTAAACCTTAATTGGCCACTACAACAACTTGATGTAAAGAATGCATTTCTAAATGGTGATCTGGAGGAAGAAGTGTACATGGATTCTCCCACTAGATTTGAAAGGAAGTTTCAGTCTAGAATTTGCAAGCTGCAAAAATCATTATATGGTCTTAAACAATCTCCTAGGGCCTGGTTTGAAAATTTTACTAGGTCAACAAAATCAAGACTAGGCCCAACTCAAAGTGATCACACCATGTTTGTTAAACACTCCAAAGATGGGAATATAGTAGTACTTATTGTGTACGTGGATTGTGAAGACCCAAAAATTTTATTTTTATCCGACCTATTTATTTAATTAATTAATTATTTTCTCTGAATAATTGACTTAAATTATTTTAATTACAATTGTACCATACATTACCTCATTTTTATTTTAAAAATCTTGTTTAACCATCAATTTGATTTTTCTGTCACTCAATTGTGAAAAATGAAAAGGCACATTTTTTGAGACAAATATTTGGACTGAGAGTGACGTGAGTTTGGAGAATAAGAATGATCATTAGTAGATTAAGAAAAGCTAATTGAGGGATTAGAAGTGAGTGATTTGGATTAAACTCTAATTGGAACATTTTGGGCCACAAACTCAAGTTGACTTTTGACTCCATAAAGCAAAGCATTATGTTTCATCTTCCTCTCACTTTTTCCCACTTTACTAAACACCCAAAATCTTCTCTCTTCTCCCTCTCACCAGCCGCACCTCCCTCCCCCTCTTCCCCTTTGATTTCATCTTCAAAAACTACAAAATTTCACCCAAATCCATCAAGAAACTTGGACAAATCTTGCTAACCTACCTTGGAACTTGAAGATTAACTTGTCTTGAGGGTGTAGAGCTGCTAGGAGCTTGGAGGGAGGAACATATACATCTCAAGCTTGAAATTTCCTTGAGCTATTTAAGGTAAAGGGCTCCAACAAAACCCTAATTCATTTGCTCTAATTGTTTAGTTTTGAAGCTTGTAGCTTCTTGTTTGTTTTTGTGTTAAATTTGGGTTGTTGAAGTGGGCTCTTGGATTCCCACAAGACTTGAATGTGTGGCTAATTTGGTGTTGATGAGATAATATGGTGGTAATTGTAGTTGATTGTTGGTGTTAGAGAGATAGGAAAAAGAGAAAGAGGCAAAACCAAAAGAAAAGAAAGGTTATGCTGCCGGTTTCATTTCCGATTCGTATGCCCTATTTTGGCTGTGAAATTTCACTAGTTTCTTGGCTATTTTGAGATCTGAAATGTTGGTCTATATGTGTGTAAATTTCTTTGCCAAAATCACTCCATTTGGTGTGGTAAAATCGCATGAAAAGAAGAAGCCAAATCTGGAAAAATTTTTACTGTTTTCTGCTACCCTGTTTTAGTTACATTGATCACTGCCTTCCCATGTGATTTTTTGGCTAAATTTTGGTACAAATGTATTTCACATACTAAGGTTTATGCCTGAAAAATTTGGTGATTTGTGAGTAAGAATTTGTCATCCAAATAATGCATTAAAACTTGCCCTGCAAAACTGGAATTTCAGAAAATCAGGAATGACGAACCTGCTCTGTTTGGACAACTATATTTTCTTACTTGAGAGTCAGAATTGAGTTCTGTTAGTGGCATTTGAAACTAGAGTCATAGGGATATCAACTGTGTGAATTTCAGGGGCTAATTCATTTCTTCAATTTTTGACGAATTTCCAAAGTATGCTGAAAAACCCACCTGATTTGTCCTGTTTTCACTGAAGCAGTATTTTTGTATGAAAATCTGGGCTATTTCTGTTTAGAATCTCACTAATGTCTTCTTGAGAGTTTTAGTTTGTTGAGTCTATTTTCTAACGGTATAATATTCGTAATTTTTGGACTTATAGAACTCAAGTTATGATTTTTCAAAAAACATCGCGCAAAACTGAAATTTCTCCAAGGAGGCGACGAAAGCTTAAAAATGCCTTGGAAACATTTTCTGGTTTTCAGGCGTAATCTTTGAGTGTTTGTACACCATTCCAATTTTGGAAAATGGATTTTTCAATTTCATGAGATTCCTTTTAATTTGGAATCAAAAAGCTTAATTATTTGAAAATTGACATTGAATGTATATTTAGGTAATTTTGATTTTTATCTCTCAGGTGATCACATGGACACCGAGAAGTTTGTTTGATCTCCTGAATTTTTCTCGCTTGCTCTCAGTTATTGGTGAGTGTCAAGTGCATGATTTGTTGACTTGCTTGACCTGTTACATGTTTAAATTGATCATATTATTATACTTGTTGAGGCAGACGTGTACTTTATCTCGTCCAACCTCTCTTACTTGAAATGAACATGCTTGCTTGTACTTGCTATACTTGTAGTGACTTGCCTAAAACTGTACTTGTGCTTGATTGATGATTGAGCGTTGTCTCATCATCCTATTTGATACCTGAATTTAATGGGGACGCCCAAAACTCTTTGGTAAACCTTTCACCTCGGGCCGGCAAGGGCTTGGCCGAGGGATTGGTGAGCCATGAGTCTTTACATATTTTCGTCGGTTGGAGTGCGCTCGCCGACTACTTACCTGGGTATACTAGAGTATTACCAAATTTTCTATTTTGACGAGCGGGCCCGGTTGGGGATGAAACGGTGGATGGAGATGGATGACAAATGGAGTTCTATATGGTAATTATGAAAATTGACGGAGTGTCAACTACTGGAATGTGATCAAGCTTCGTGGAACTTGGCTCCTGAGAGCTCCTGTATCCTTTATTTATTGTGTTTGCTTTCTTACCTAAAAGTTTTGGTTACTTATCTTGTTTAACAAAAAGTGTATGTTTCTTGATCTTGCATGCTTGCATGTTTTCTTAGCCTCACTGAGCTTTGCTCACCCTATAAAATTTGTTTTCCTTAACAGGTTTTGAAGCGAAGTTCGCTAACTGCGGATCTTAGTTTCTTTCACAGGATTCCCGCTCTTTTGTATAAGGTTGTTTGATTTGAGCACTTGATGGTTTGTAGTACTTGGAGTTAATATTAATGAAATTCGGATGAAATTATTGGGGTTTGTAAATTCAGCTTCTGTATGTATTTTAGTACCTGGAATTTATTTTAGGAATGTAAGTTGAATTTTAGTTCTTTTAAGTAGTTGGTTTGAAATGTGAAATTAGTTATATTGAGATGGGTAGAATTGTTAATTAAGTTATTTGAGCGAGTAAGTCCCGGCGAGAGCTGGACAGGCGGTCCGCCGAACCCTTTGGTTCGCCCTAGGGGGAGGTGGGGCTGTCACATGGATGATATCATTCTCACAGGAGATGACTTGATAGAGATGGAGCGGTTGAAGAAAAGTCTTGCTTCTAGCTTTGAAATTAAAGATTTGGGAACACTACGATGTTTCCTAGGGATGGAGGTAGTTTGGTCCAGAAAGGGTTTAGTTATGTCCCAACGTAATGTTTTGGACCCTTTAAAGGAAATAGGGATGAGTGGATGTTGACCTGTAGACACCCCTATGGATCCGAATCACAAGTTAGTAGATGTAAAAGATGGAACACCAGTTGATACTATTTGATACCAGAAGCTAGTGGGCAAGCTAATTTACTTGGCTTATACTCGTCCTAATATAGCTTTCTCCGTAAGTGTTGTGAGTCAGTTTATGCACTCTCCATATGAAGAGCATCTTGACGCAGCATATCGAATTCTGAGGTACTTAAAGTGTACTCCAGGAAAGGGATTGGTCTTTGAAAAGGGAGATTGAAAGACTATTGAGGCTACACAGATGCTGACTGGGTTGGATCAATCATCAATAGAAGATCAATTTCGCGTTATTGTACATTTGTATGGGATAATTTAGTTACTTGGCGAAGTAAAAAACAAAGTGTTGTAGATTGAAGTAGTGCAAAGGTGGATTATCGGCCTATGGTTCACGGTGTGTGTAAGATGTTATGGCCGAAGAGACTTGTAGATGAGCTAAAAAGACCTATTGAAATTCCAAATGAGCTCTATTGTGATAACCAAGCGGCAATTAGCATAACTCACAATCCTGTGCAACATGAAAAAACCAAACATATTGAAATTGACAACCACTTCATAAAAGAGAAACTTGATGGTGGAGCTATCTGTATGCCATTCGTTCGATCAGTTCAACAGATAGCTAACATTCTCACCAAAGGACTCTTTAAGCCTAAATTTGAACTTCTTACAAGCAAGTTGCGAATGATGAATATCTACACGCCAACTTGAGGGGGGTGTCAAATATATTGACTTCTATGATTAAGGGATTTTTTTTCCAATGATTAAGGAAGTTCTAAATAAAATAACTAAAATAGGAGATAGGATATTAGTTTATTACGTTATTCCTAAAAATATGGTTCTGTTACCTTAAATTGTGGCATGATTATGATAGGATTGTATCTTTATATGCACTATAAATGTCTACGTTGTAGACATATTTTCGGTGTGGAAAAATAAAAAGAAGTATTCTGTTGTTCCTTTAAAAATCTTCACTATAAATACCAGAAAATCTGAAGGTATGGCCGGAAGTCATAATCTGTATAGTGAGGGACTGGAAATTTACATTGACTTGCTACTAAATTTAGATCCACTTATGATTCGAATCTTAAAATAATGTCTCAAGAGATTTGTACAACCCTGAGTCTAGTTTCTAATGGCACCAATTATGTAATTTTTCAACAAGTATAGCTTGAGCTATGTTTATTTGTTAAAGTGCCACTCTGCTGCCACTGCTGCAGTTCTGTTGCTCAAGAGGAATGGAAAAGAAAATGGTAAGATATCAAGAAAGAAGGGAAAATAGAATTCAATGGGTATATTTTTGAAGGACAACAACATAGTTTAAAGCGGATTGCTCTAGGCTTGCCTAGGTGAGGATTTTCTCGCTGATGAGAAATCATCTTACTAGCATATTTGAATATCCAAGTGTTTATTTGTGCGTTCTTGTCAAAAATATACTAGCATATTTGAATGTCCAAGTGTTTATTTATGCGTTCTGTTCAAAAATTAAGTGATTTTAAATGAATTTGGGATCTTGTATTCCTAAGTAGAAATTGGAAGATGAATTTATTGCTGCAGCAGTGTAAACAAAGCATGATAGTGAGTGTTCCGGAACTTAGTTTTCAAAAAATGATGCTATATATACTATTAAAGCTGCTAAATGCATAGTTTTGTGTTGAAGCATCTGGAACATTGTACATTCGCTGAATTTCCACTCAGATTTGTACTAAAGCTTGAAAGTCCCTGAACCTTGTTTTGAGCTTATAGAATAACTAGGACTTTTGGCCCTGGACATTGCCCAAGGGGCCCATGGTATAGGCTAGTTTATGATGGTGTATGTATCAGTTTTGCTCTCCATAATGACCAGAACAATTGCTCAATGGCAGTGCGTCAATATGTCTATCTTTTAACACATGATACATACAAAACAACAGTATTAAAAGCTTCAGACCAGAAGGCTCAATAAAACAGCTTCCATATAAAACTCAGCTATTTCTATTATTGATTCCATCCGGTCACGATATTTAGCTCTTTTTCTATAAAGAAAGTAGAGTATTTTTATGAACTATTTCACAGTGACAAAGAAAAACAAATGAAAATTGCATCAAAATGTGATCAATTTAAAGAATGTGATCATGAACATTTTTCACATGGATTGCATTGGCTTTGTTTACTACCTTATAAACTGAATATGAAAAAAATGCTTCTATAATCTTCCTTACAAATGTTATTAACATATATATAAAGAGGGAATGCACTTCCCCAACCGAAGTGCTTGTTCACGACGCATCGTGCACATGGAATGTGTTCGTCACTCACGCGGATGAGCTGTTTTTTTGTTCTTTTCCCGACCCAAAGGATCAGGTTCCGCTTTCTCCCCATCCTAATGTGACCGACGCTTTTTCCTCTTTCCACTTTTCCTCGCTTTATTCTCCTTTCAGCTTCACGGATTTCTTCTCATTTTTCACTGCTCCTTTTCCCCTTGATTATTAGATCCTCTTTCCCTTTTTTCGATGACTCCGTAATTTATTTGCTCGGTTGAGAGATCGGAACATCGATTAAAGCAGAAGAATGTGGATATCTAATTTTGTTCAAAAAATTAGTTTGCTTTGAAGGTTCTTCTTCTCAGGGTTTTTTTACCCCCCTTGTTTATCTTCCTGATAAATCTTACTTGGCGTTGCTTGTTTAGGGTTTCTGTTGGACAGAGGAAGAAGCAAGAAAGTATGCAGGCTGATTTGAGGGCTTATTTTCCAGCGGTTGTAAGCTTTTTTCATTTTAAAGAATGGAGGACGGACAATTTAAGGTATGGCCTCTTCCCTGTGTTCTCTTTTCCGCTTGATTATTAGATTTTTCTTCAACTTTTTTCATCAGATCCTTTTTTGTTTGGTTTTGAGAAAGAATCGCAGCATTTTACTTTCTCAATGCACTTGGATCTTCTTGTTTTCCTCCTCTTCACTCTCTCTTCATTCTCTTCGATAGCCTGATTTCTTCTTATTTTTTCCCTGTGAATTTTTTTCCAGCTTGACCATCGACAAAGCAATAAGAAATGTGGAGATCCATTTTCCCTCACTAAAGGTCAAGACTTTAGGTCTCTGTCTTTGTTCTTTTATTTCTGACATGCTAGCCTGGATTGTTAGCGATTCTTCACTAACATGTAACTTGATTTTCATGTTCAGAATGATACAAGCTCTTTTGTGCTAAATTTAAATTGCAGGGTTTCGGTGGGATCGACAATGGTTGATAGTAAATTCCAAAGGCAGGGCTTATACACAAAGGGTAGAACCAAAACTTGCTTTGGTTGAAGTAGAACTGCCAAATGACGCATTCTCTAATGGTTGGGTCCCAAATAAGAGTTCATACATGGGTAAAAACTAGGACTTCGACAATAAAATTCAAATTTATTCTACAGTTTTTAGATATTTACCTTGTTCTGTTTTGCATCAATAACAACCTACTACAGATTGAAATTTTCCCCTTGACTTGATTTTCATGTCAAGATGCATATCTGGCATTATTAACACAATAAGTTAAAGAATTTAGATAATGAACCGGCGTAAGAGTTGAGAATATTCTTCCTTTTTTTTTTGGGAGGAGGGGGTGTTTGGTTGTCTCCGTGGGTTGGGTTGATGTAGAGATTGCACTTTCTTCCTGCAATTTATGATTGCAATATACATGTAACCTTGGTGACTATTGGATGCACCATTAACACCGATAAGATGTGCATGTAACTTTTTGTTCCCTGCCCCGCCATCCGAGGTAGTGGAACTTCCCGGTTCTGTGATTGCATTATGCATGTGCTCTTCCGACTCACTTGGATGATACATAATTTCACAAAGGATAGGAGCTCCTCGGCATGGATCCAAGGGTTCCCTTATCTAAACCCTCTCGCAGCGGGATGGTGTCTCGCCTGAGTGGTGCGGCTCGCATTTGATGAGGGAAATGCAGCATCAAAATGGTTCTCCGGATATCTTGAAAAGCCCAAGAGATTAGTAATGCTTCAATGAAGGTAGCGATCAATCTTTATATCTACAGAAATTCTGGTTTTATGTCTAGCGATGAAAAATCTGCCACTTGATATTATGGTGGTCTTCACCTCGTGAATGCAAATTCATATCTGTGATATCTACCGTGCTCATTTCTTGAAAGGTCACTAGGCATGTTCCAAAGCATTTCAAAAGCACCCGTTGAGAGTTGTAGCTTTTTTTCCTCCTCCTCTTCTTCTTTATAAATTAAGATCTGCACTCTTTTGTCGGCTATGTTTTACTAAAACTTGTTTGAACATAAAATTCTCATGATCTTTTCAATTGTTATTCATCGAATTTTTCTGTTTTGGTTTTTGAACATTTTGATTGAACCATCAGCCTTCTCGACTTCAAGGATGACTTGTGCGTACTAATAAGTTTCAGATTCTTAGTCATACATGGATCTCTCGATAGTCTTTAATTAACCGCTGATGCCTAGAGATCCTTACTCTGTATTTGACAAGAATTGATGTTCCAAAGTAAATTTGAGTTGCAGTCATTGTAAGTTGAGGCTATAAGGTTGGTATCTACGAGCTTTTCATGTTATGCTTTCTGACGAGTTATTCAATTAGCTGGAAATTGATTGTGTATATATCAATTCTTGGTAATGTCACTAAATTTCCACGATTGCTAACATGTTGAAATACAAGGTAGTTTGATTGCTTTGCCGCTTATTGGCAATTAGAGGATTTGAGTTAGTCGATGTCCTTGTTGATGACTTGGAATCTAAAATGCTCTGCTTTTATTTTGTATCTAAAAATTTGACATGCAGTCCATGGTGCACCTTCACCACTAAAGCGAATGACTAGGCTGTTTATTTAAAAGAAAAAATAAAGAAATAATTAAAAATATATGGAGGGGCGAAAGAGAATGATTTTGTATGTTGTTTGTGGTGCAAAAGATCGAAATAAGGAATGTCGACCCTAATTATGCTCCTGGATACAAAGTCATGTTTTCGACCAGTATCCCTTCCTCCTTATATCCAAGGTTAATTAAATTTGAATTACACCGCATTGTCCCATCGATGATTTCCGGATGTTGATAATTCACGTTGTCTTTTGCGGGGATCATTAGAAGCCTTGAATTATCTTCTCAAGGAACCAATACCAATTAATCGCTTTAGGCCCAAGTAAGTATAGAAAGTTCTCCTTTGATAGTTTTGATCATTCCTTGCTACATATCTAACACTTCATTATAATAGCTACAAAAATTTTACCGATGCTCGCACCAAGCATATTTGGTCTTTGAAATCCTTACAGTTGTTTGCTTCTCCGAAATGGGCGAGATTCTTGTTTATTCTTTCGCAAAAAACGCTCTCTTCTTGAACTAAAGATATTAAAATTTGCATTACGGTAGTATTCTTGTTGATGGATGTGAACCATTTGTTGAGGACTTGTGGAAGGAGATCGGGATCCGAATTTAACATTCAATGGTGTCAAATTATGCTCACCAGTAAGGTAATATCTTATCCTTTATTCCTTGGCTGAACTATTTTCATTCATCTTGTTTCTTTAGAATCCAATTGTCGAGTGCGTGATCCCGGCTCTCGGTGTGCAGGAATTTATTGGTCATCTTGTTGCCGATGTTTTATTGCTCACGTAAATGTGGTCGCTTATCAAATGGAAGAACAAAGGTTTGGTCTCAGAAGTTAAGTGTCGCAAAATGCTAAGTAGGGACCTAAATATGTGAATCGGGCTGGCCATAAATGTCACAAATCATTAAATATTTGAATACTATTCTACTAAAAACTTTTGCGGGGTTGCAATAGGTTTTAGTCTATTGGGCACATCTACTCAGATACAACTTTGTAGACTCCAAGAGCCATAGAGTTGTCCAACTTGGTGTGCTACCTAGAAGGAAATTGGTATTTTGTCATCATGTGATTTTTTGAGAATATAAATGAGACTCTAAGAACCGAGTAGAACTTGGCTTGGTCTATTAGTAATTTCAAAGCTAACTAGCTTGAGAGCTAATCAAACTACAAGAAAAGTTCATACTCTAAGTCAGTATAATGTTTTGTGCTTGAGAAAGGTTAATCTCATGCACAAGAACTGTTCAAGAAAACCCACGTTGGATTTCTTTCTTGACTTTCGTAATTAACCAGCCATAATCAAATGTATTTATTCCTTACCGTTCTCCATTATTTCATCTTGAGCTTCATTTTAGTCAAACTTGGACTGATGGACATATACCTCAATAAACATGCAGTGCTATAACATGCTAAAATCACAAAACTTGTATACTATAATTACTAGGGTGGAAAGAGCAGTGTTGTTCTTGTACTTCCAGCAGCTTGGATCCCCTCAACCGATGAACATGTCGAGTTAAATGTACAATGTCAGCTCAAATGCACAACTCTGTTCATCACATATTACAAACTAACCTTAGATGATCTTAACATCTTAGTGTTGATTCAGATCTTTCATGTCCAAACTATGGGATTTTAGATGGTTGTTAGCTTGACTGTCTTTGTTGAAAGCAATTGGAATTATTAGTTCAGGTGTGCATGTGCTGATATGTTATGGTTCTTTTCATCAATCTATAGTCGGCTTATGTTCTATGTGAGTTGTCTCTTTCGTGTACCTAGAATTAATCAAGAAACTGCAGCTTGTAAACCCGAGTCAACCTGAAACTCAAGAAGTTCCGTTCAGATAAAGTATTGCGCCCAAACAAGAAACGGGGTAACCACATTAAATCGGGAAACTTAAATCTATGCCGAGTAGAATGTCATCTATCATCTTTAATAATGCATTGATGGTGAGCATTTGAATACTATAGGTATATTTTGGACGTAACATGGTATGTCCGACTGTGTATTGATGGTATGGTATATTTTGCTTTCGCTTTAGGTGCGAGTTGAAAGAATGCAGGGCTTATTTGAGGAATAATTTTCCATTGGCTGTATTTTTGTTCTATTTTAAAGAGTAGAGGTCGGACAATTTTAGGTATGTCGTTTTTCCTTTGTTCTTTTTCCTCCTTGATTATTAGATTTCCTTTCGCTTTCTGATCAGATCCTTTTTTTTTTTTGTCCTGAGAAAGAATCAGATTTTGCTTTCTCATGTACTCCTGCTTCTTGCTCTCGCTTCTTCTTTCTTCATTCTCCTTCAGGGATTATTGATTTCTTCTCAATTTTCCTTAGTCGGCTTTGTTTCGCTTTACCTTTTAAGTCATTGTTGATCTTTCCAGTTTCTTTGTTTTGTTAGAAAGATGATTTTTTTTTGATACCTGGATAAGAGAAACATCTGAAAATTGATTTCATTTCTTTTTTTTTCCTTTTCTAAGAGGAGTTTGATACTTTCCCACGTCGGGAAGATTGCACCGATTGTTTAGAACAGAGGTATGCTTGTGAAAATGGTCTTTCACTTGTAAGGTGCACAAATATTGGTCATGGTTGTGTAAAAGTACTTAGTTTATAGCATAGCTCGCTTTTTAAATAGTCTGAAAATTATTTTTGGGGATGGTCTTTGTCAATGTGTTTAATATATGAGTGTTGTTTGTCTCTTTTAGAATTTTTTTTTTGCCATTGTATTTTCCTCGCTTCCCAGTTGGGGATGGTGTGCATTTTATCTACTAAGAGCTCCTATTAAGTTCTTTTTGTAGATGAAGTGGACGTTAATATTGCAATGAGATAGAGGTCTCAAAACTTGTGATTTAGTGCTGCTCAGTTCTTTCCTTCTGGACTCCCTGCAAGTTTAGGTCTGGATTAGAAGTTGAACTCTTTTTTTTTTTTTTTTTTGTGTTAGGGTTGCTTTCTTTTCGCTTTGGTGAACTCCCTCTGCCGTCATCGCCAATGTAATTGGTCCTGTGTCATTCTTAGTTTTAATGTGCAACAAATTCTTTCTATACAATTTTCATTTGAAGAACACTGGGAACATTTCGTCAATGTCAGTTTGAAGCTTTTAGCATTATATGCTTGGAGAGTAAATATGGTTTACTTTGACATCAAAGAGTAACTTTTAATTAATAGTATCATACAAACTATTTTTAAACTTTAGTGCCGGATTTGTGCAAAAGGCTCCAACTTGTCTGTGAACTTGACATATTTTTGTTTTGCTTTCAGAATGTTGACTCATTCTGAGTTTCTTCATGGAGCCACCTCTGTAATGCCCGACTTGCACTTTTCTGGCTATGGTAGGTGGCAATGTTGGAGGGATGATGACTTGAGCTCAAATGATGGCACATGGAGGATAATGTCGAGAATGGCCATCACCACTTTTGTCATCGGTATGGTTAGTGTAACGAGATGTTAATTGTTTGACATAGGTCTTCGACATTCTTTGGGACCTAATTTTTAGTTTTTTTTTTTGGTAATTTTGTTTGGTGCTTGTAGTTATAGAAATTCTCCATGTGTGTTTGTGGTCCTTCTACCATTTTGTATTCCAAATATTTTGGTTTCATGTATTTATATTTGCCTTTTGGGATGAAGATTCTTGTGGGTTTTATATTATATTGCATCTATATACGCATGGTGGCCCCAATTGATCATGTAGTCTTTTAATGTATGGGGATGGCCGCATAGTATGATTTGATGAAGGATTGAATAAGGTTTAAAAATATGGATTAACAACTTGTGCAAACCAGCTAATGGTTTACGTTCAGCTAAATTGCTTTTCCCTTTGTTCTCATTAGGCTTCAAGATGAGAATGTGGAATTGGCTCCAAGTTCACTGACACCGAGCATAAGGGTTGTAATTCATAGCTTGTCATTTGCTAAAAAAGCAAATTATATGATGCGAAAAACTACTGAATGCTTTGGAAAGCTCATGATCATAGGACAAAGCAATGGTTCTTTGAAACTTTGCCATTGGCTCATTGAAGGTTTTGATCATACGTAAGTAAGATGGTTCTTGAAAGTGTTGATAGCTGCTCGCCAAGAAAACAAGATTAATCTGCATTAGTTGTATTCAATATTTGTATAAGAAAAGCTTGATTTTTTTTTTTTGGCCTTGCTGGCCTTTTGTTGTAAATTTGCCTGATTATTTACATCCCTTTTAGAGTATTATTGCTGTTTCAGTTAATTCTCTATTTGCGTGTAGTGTCCTAGGTAATTTAGTGGTAGAGGTGAACTGCGTTTGTCCTCAACTTTGTATCATTTTTAGATCTTCACCGCAAACCTCCTTTGCTCCATAGCATGTACCTTGTCCTATGTTGTATTTTAAGTTTTATTTGCTGAAATTTTATCGACAAGGTTTCATGTCATTAGATCGTGATTATGTATCGCTGATGATGATTTCAAAATTTTTTCTGGTCCTTTCTACTTTGAAAGTCTATTGCTCCAAAAAAAAAATTCTTAATTCTTTTTCCCCTTCTTTATCTAATCTATCTCGAATATAAGCGTGGAAAAATGTTTATTTCCAACTTTTAGATGCGTGTGCGCGAAGGACTCATCGACAAAAAAAAAAAAAAAATGTCCCAGAGGGATTAAATAAGAAACCATGGAGTTTTTTAGCATGCTGAACGAATCTCTTAATGGGCTGCTCGTTCAATGATTATATATATTCATATAGATATCAGCTTTCTTCGGTGTTCATCCAATAATAATAACTACCTTTGTCTTCTCTCGTATAGATAATTTTATTCAATGTCATACCATTTCTTAATTACTTGATGAGAAAAAAATCCCTTTCCTCCATTTTCCTCTTCTCCAATTCCTTATGTTTTCTGGCTTTGAATTCCATTCATGCATGATTATATGACTGAAAGTTTTGCATTTCCTTAAAAAAATAGTGTTTATTTTCGTTGCTTAGTAAATTCAAAAGTGAATAAATTGCAAATATTTTTGTCAGCCTTTATGTAACTCTTCATATTTGACATCTTAATTTAGCTGATTCAACCTTTTTAAAATTAAATTACAGTTGTTGTGCGCGTCACGTGTGTTTCATCATTTAGGATGTATATAAAATGGGGAATGTAGTGACTCAATTGGATGCTTATATTAATAACGTGGCCTATTATCACTGGATAAGGGGTGGTCACCCAAAAAAAAATTGTCTTTTTCTCTTTTCCTTTTTTTTTTATATTAATTGGTTTTTGGAGATGCCGTCCATTTAATGTGTCCAATTACGCTTTCATTGCTTACTGATTCCTTAACAAATTACTATTTATTCTCATTGCTTAGTAAATTCACAAATGTATAAACTGCAAATATTTTGGCCAACCTTTATGTAACTTTTCGTATTTAACATCTAAATTTAACTAATTTAGCATTTTTTTACTATATTGCAATTGTTGTTCGCGTCACGTTTTGTTTCAGTCCTCTAGCATTTATATAAATGATGAGGAATGCATCATAAACCAAGATATACTTAGTAGATGCCAATATATTTTCCCCAACTCAATCAAATTTCCCAGCTTCAAGATTAATCTCAAAATATATATACTTAACGCGATTTATTCTTTACTTTAAATTTATTTAATGCCACTCCAAATATACAATTTTTCAAAGTTGATATAGTTCTTAATTTGATGCATTCTTTTTTTTCTTATCCCTCTTTAATTTTCACACACTTTTCTTATCTACCACAATTATTACCACCTATAGAATTAACATTATTATCTACTTTTATGATAATTTCTTCTACTATCTAAACTATTATGCATAATCAACCAACTCAATTACCAATAGTATCAGCTATTATTTTGTCACTTGTATCTTTTTTATTCTTTCCACCTTCATTGCACGAAAAAACAACACCAACCCTTATGATCTCAATAATCAACTCACTACATTGCTTTCAACTTCCTTTCAATATTTAATCAACTCCTTTTCCGTATTTAATAAACTCACAACAAACTGTTTATCAACATTTACATACACCTTTTAATTTTTTTCGTGTTGTAATATTTCAATTTCAATAACTACACATTTTTTAACCTAGATTCTACATCACACATGCTGTGTTCACCTCCTAGTTTCACATAGACAGAGGAGGGTGCATGAGCACAAATCTTTCATCATGCAAAATTCATAATTAGTTCCATCTATAACATATGAAATTCATGTTTGCTTTTGACAATTTTTTTAAGAATTTCAGACCATCATAATGCAAACAAAATGCAGCTTTAAATACACACTGATGAAAGATGGATATGATCTGCAATTGCACTCTGTTTTGCACTATACCAAGGGGAAAAAAACCCTGACACAACATATAATAAAATGAATAGAACTATTGTTTCGCAACAAACTCCATATACAACATGCTTAATTTATCTGGACACGTATACATATATATATATATATATATATATATATATATTTACCAAAAGAAATCTCTAAGGTGTCCAAATAATAGTAAAAATTGAGGAATGAGTTACAGTGTCTACACACGACTAATACTTAAATATCGAAATGCATACACAAGAGAGAGCACGTCAATTAATTAACATATAACTACCACAAGAAAGGCTATTATCGGTTAAGGGAAAAAGCGAAAACATACATGAGAAACAATTAAAGGATAAAATAACAACCAGAGCCTATACAAACTATTTATTCTAAAAGCCTTAGCATCACATGAGAAAATGGGGAAAAGTGCAATAGCGTAGATAAAATTAATCTAATTTTTTATAGAATGAATTTTATGTATAACACACCCACACTACGTTCAATGAAAGTGAAGCTACAATCTAAAATCTAAAATGCAACGCTTGAATTTACCGAGTGGTCGAATTATTTAGCACTAAATTTAATATATTTAAATATACATTATATCACGTAATGAATGAGGAGTTTATCATTTAACTTTATTTAGAAAACTCAGGGCACCTTAATTAATTTCGATATCGAACTTTCAATTACTAAATGACACGAACGTGGTAAAATTTAATGCATTAAATTTAAGTATGAAATTCAGCTATGAAATAGAGCAACAGTTGACTTAGATATGCAGATAAATTTTATTTGTCTACAAAATCGAAGAGAATTTTGCATCCAGTTAATGCCAATCAAGCCTGAATTCAGATAGATGTTTATAACAAATGAATAATATTTGTCAATGGACTGTTTGTTCGACCACACACAAAGAAGTCCAACAACCATCCAAATGAAAGTAATAAAATAATTCCTTACAATTAGCTACATACATAATGTAGATAATTCATTTGAGCACCTGTACATATATTTTTTTGCACATAAAAAACTCCAAATTTTATGCGGATGAAAACCCGGAAAAACTCCAAATTTCATATAGATGAAAAGCTGATAAATTCGGAACGAGAAAAAATTTCCGGAAAGATCTATAAAATCTCTGATTTTATAATTAACAGTATTAAAGGTAATTACAGAACATACTTTAAGACAGACATTCATACAGATTTCAAAACATCCCTCATTGTCAAATTAATACATACTCTGCACCAAGATTTTTTTATTGAGCGGAAAAAGCCAAAATATGCACCATTAATTAATTATTAATTAAGCATTAAAAGGGCAAGTGATAAGTCAATATTTTACATGTTTTTAATAGGATTAATTATGTAGTTTTTGTGTGTTTTTGTTAGTTTAATGGCTAATGAACTAGGGTTTCTATTGAAATTCTACATTTTTGTGGTTTAAATAGAAAAATGCATTTTTGTGGATTAATGTGGTGAAATCTTCATGTTTTTGTAGGATTGCTTGTTCAATTATCAAATGAGATGAAAAATATGGATAATTGCCAAGAAGCTTGGAAGAAAAATTGAAAAATGCAAATTGCAATTCAATCAACGAGGAATCAAAGGGATAAAAGTCGGAGCAATTAACACATACCAATTCAATGCACAAAAGCTCGGAATTTGTGAGTTTTCAAGTGGAAGTCAATAATCAACAAGTGGAAATTTCAAATAGCTCTAATCCCTCCCCACAGGAGACAGGGGAAGCAGATCCGCATCCGCCTGCTGGATACCAGATCATGGATCGTCAGAAAATGACAGCTGCAACTTGCAGCCGAATTCCAGTTTTTCAGCTCACTTCCAGCTCAATTTTCAGAAGAATTTCAATGAAAGCTGCGTGAAGAATCTTGTGAAATTGAAGAAACAACTCATAGCAAATCCAAAACACAATTTGCTTCAACATTACAATTCATTTGATGTTGAAATTCAATGGATTAAATGCATGAAGACAAGAAGATTCATGAAGACACTTTCCTTGACTTTTTGAAGTTTAACTTGTTTTGTATTCACATGATAAAGTCTTGGAAGTTTATGGATGAATTCATCTATAAATAGGACCTCTTGTAGACATTTGAAAAAAAAATTAGAGAGAGAGAGAGAAATGTAGAAAGGAGGCATGTAGTTTTCACTAGTTCATTAGTTTAGTAGTATAATTAGTAGTAGTATGTTTAGTTAAGCCTCTCAAATCCTAGAGTGAGGATGAACTTGTTGTAGTTATGATTATGAAGTAGTTGAGTTATTATTGTCCTCGTTGATTTTGCTAGTTTAAAACTTGTGCTTATGCTTTATGGTTGATTAGCTACCAACTATAAATGATTTGATGTTGATGAGCAATGAAAAACTTGCCTTCAATAAGATCTAAGTTCTTAAACACTAACTTATATTCTCGAAAAGTAGTGAATATAAGTGGGTTGGTTTTTGGTTTTAAACTATAACTTCATTGAACTTATTTATCTTGTTTCTCTTCTCTATGAAAATAGGTCAAGGAAGATTCCAAGGAGTTAAAGAATTGGTGAAGCGATCTGAAAGTGACTTGCTCATCTTAAATGAGAGCTTGCACTACACATGACCATTGACGAAAGTGATGGCATAAAAAAGGAAGTTATACCTTAGCACATCATTGGAGAAGGGACATAATTAACTTGACTAACTTCTAATCTAACTTAACAAGGGATTCTAAAGCTCTAGGATCTTAACTCTTTACTTGCTTTCTTGTTATTTCCTTTCTACCGCCAATTGGATGTCTTCGACACCTAGCGGTCGGTTTTAATTGCTTATTCCTTTTTTTTTAGGACGGTAGCCTTCTCCTTTTTATATCTTTGTTGTGACAGTCCTAAATAATAGGGTGTTTAAAAATCACCGGCACTTGACACTCTTCCTCGTGGGATCGACACCTTATTTCCCTATACTCAATAAACGATCCGTATACTTGCGGTAATATAGGGTTATAAAGGTTATTTAAAATTTGAAGAGTAAAGAAAATCCCTATCAGCAAGTAATCAGCAGAGACCACGCATGAACCAATGATGTCCCAATCCTTGTTTTTTGACAAAAATCTGTAGCATTAATTGAGCAGCAAAAGACCAAGCAGCCAGCAGAGAGCACGCATGAAGCAATCAGTTCCCATCCTCATTGTTTGGCATAGTAGAAAAGACAAAAAGATACATCACTAACCACTAAAAGACCAAATAACCAGTAGAGACCACATATGCACTATTCATTTCCCAATTCTTCCTTTTAAATTAGTTAGATATAATGGATTGTATGTTGAATTAAGCAGTCAAGGATGCTGGGAACAAACACATGGCCTGAAATATACTCGGAGTAATAAGATCTATTGGTTTACATAATCACTAGAGTCTTGGATCACTTAATTTAAGTAAAGAATTTGTTAAGATTGAATATATCAATGTAGGACCAAATGAAAGTTATGGGATGTCAGTTTTGATCTAGTCATGTAAACTATGACTCATGTTAAGGAAACGACTAAACATTGAGCCAGCTAAAAAAAATAGCAACTAAATTCTGTCAAAGAACTGGTAATTGAGATTGAGATAGGCCATTAAAGTAGTTTAATGGAACAAAATTTATGGTGGGGTTCATTTACAACTCAACTTGGACCTAGTCTCTAATAGGGGTGAATTCGAGTCGAATCGAGTCGAGCTTGAATATCCATATACTTGAGCGAGCTCGAGCCTCGAAACAATGGAGTGGAGCTCGAGCTCGATCAAGCTTGTAAAATCGAGCTTGACCTCGACTCGGTTTACTAGTAATAAACTCGAAGCTTCGACTGTGGAGCTCTAATGACAATGATCGAGCTCATGAGGTCGAAATGCATCTAACCAATGAACTAACGTTCTGACCCTTCTATAAAATTATCTCTATGTTGGTAAAAATTGTTATATATTTAACTAATAAGGCTAAAAGGGTAAATTAATAAATAAAATATATTAATTATTAAATTATTTTTTAATCAAGTCAAGTAGCTCGATACTCGTCGAGCTCGATATTTTTTCACTCAAGCTCAACTCAATTTCTTCTATAGGGTAGCTTGAACTCGACTCGAGCTCGACTTTGATCAAGCTCGAGTCAAGTAGCAAATCAAGCTACTCGATTTGCCGAGTCAAACTACTTGAATTTTTTTCACCCCTAGTCTCTAATGATAAGCTAAATGACAAGATGACCATTAGACTTTGGTTCTTATTTGAAGCAATAAAGAATACAATGTCTAATTTAATCTTCTGAACTTAGGGTGCGTTTGATAAAACTGCTGAAAACTGAAATTTGAAATCTAAAACCTGAATCTATTAAGTAATTGAATTGTTTAGTATTAAGTCTAATATATTTGAATGTATCCTGTTTGATAACCCAATTTAGCATTTAAATTTAATGGATTTAGATTTTAACACGTTCAGACCGTTTGATAACCAAAAATAGAATATTTGAATTAATTAAGCGACACTGAATGTTCTAGACAAAACTTAGCGACACTGAATGTTCTAGACAAAACTTACTTCCAAAATTAAGTGTTAAGCTATTCACTTATCACTTAATGTGATATACATTTAAATATATTAGATTTAGTATTAAGCAATTCATCATTTTATAGATTCAAATTTCAGATTTTACAATTCAAATTCTAGTTTTTAAACTTCAGTTTTATCAAATGTACCTTTAGTGATAAGTGAATAGCTTATCACTTAACTTTGGGAAGCAAATTTTGCCTAAAAAGTTTAGTGTCACTTAATTAATTCAGATGTTCTATTTTCGGATATCAAACGGTTTGAACGTGTTAAGATCTGAATCGATTAAGTTTAACTGCTGAATTGGATTATCAAACAGTTTGAACGTGTTAACATCTGAATCCATTAAGTCAAATACTGTCGTCTAAACTTATCTTTGATTCTTTTACAGTTTAAAGAAGATAACCATGCAATTTTATCATGTCTAGAAATTTGCAAACATGAGAATTTAAAATAAACACTAGTAGAGTGTGATATTTGTTCAGTTAGAATGATTTTTTATTTTGAATTACACCTCCTCCAGCTGCAGATGAAGCCTCTTCACAGCAACTAACCACGTGGGAGCATTGCTCTGTAAACACTTCCACAACCTCTTTTATATTTGTTTATTTTTTTACCAAGTTTTATCTGTGTTTCTTAGATAAAATATGTGATATTAACTACATAAACAATCGTTGTTTTTGTAGGATATTCAAAATGGGGATGGAGATTTTTTTGTGCTGTCTATTTGTCATAAATTGTGTTTTGAGGTGATTAGTAGGCTGAAATTTTTATGATTGGCTTGAAAATGCCTGGCTTCTTCATATCTTATTAAAAGTTGAACTTTTTTTTTTCTTTTTTGATTTGAGATGTAACTGAATGTGGATCAAGACTATTTATGTTGTACTTGTAACATTTAACATATTTATTTAAATAAAATCTTTATACATCATTCTGTATTAGTGAAGACCGAGCAGATCCTAAACACGAGTTCATATTTGTTAAATTTAATTTTATTTGTATTTTGAAGCCACGCCAAGAATTTGTAGTAAAAGAATTTCTTTCAAATCCAAAACACTTTCACCACATATGCTAAACCATGGTATAGTTATTGCAAAAGTATAATGTTTTGAACCTGATAAAAATCATTTCTATTTAGATTGCTGTTTTGGTTTGTTTTTCAAAACTCAGGTCCGTTGAATTAGTTATTTTTTAGAGTTGTTTTCAAAAATAGATCAGAGATTACCTGGAAAACAATTACTATAAATATATTTGATGATGTTTTTTATTTTCCATTTTCTTTTCCTTTCTTTTCCTTTTTTTTTTTTTTCCTTCTTCTTACTTCCTTCTTCCACAGAACCAGACTGAAGTTTTTTCTTTTCTTCTTCTTTTTCTCTTTGCTTCTCCCTCCTCCTCCTCCCTTCCTCCTGCCCCCCCTCAGACCCCGCGGATCTCATTCCACTTGTCGTGGTAGGGAAGGGCGAGGGGTACAAATGGAGATGGAGGAGGGAGGAAGAGAGAAAGATGCAAGAAGGGAAAAAAAAGTTCTACAGCCTGATCCAAGAAGAAATGAAGAAAAAAAAAAAAGAAAAAGAAATGAAAAGGAAAAGAAAAAGAAAAAAAACATAAATATTGTGAAAAACAACTGGTTTTTTGAAATAGATTTCACAAATCAGTAAGATTTCGCGGAACGTAGCTTTTCAAAAAACAAGGAATCCAACCTGAATCTCAGATTTCACATCCCAAATGTTACAATTCAACCAAAAAATTTTAACACTAATACAAACAAAGGGAGGATTATTGTTCTTTTTTCCACACTATTTTGATAAACTGTTTTCATTCCTAAATTTATAGTAAATAACTCCACTAAACAACCAATTTTTTCTTTCCTTTTTCTTTTTTCCTTTTATTCTCCCTTCTTCTCCAAGTCACTCGACTGGATTTTTTTGAACTCCTCCTCCCCTTCCTCCTCTCTCCTCCTCCCACTTCTCCTCCATCCTCGATCATGACCAGAGAGAGATCAAGGATCCTGGTCACCTCTAGCTTGCAATCAAAGAGGGGAGAGGATGGGATGAAGGAAGGAGGAGTGGAGTCAAGAAAACAAAACAAAGGTCATCTACGGGATGGGGAGTGGGAGAAAAAAAAAATCCGATCAAGTAATGGCTCATCTGGCAGGCTCTGATATGGATGAGTTGGTTGGGGAGAAGGATAAGAAGAGAAGAAAAAGGAAAAGGAAAAAGAAAAAGAAAAGGAAAAGGAAAAAGAAAAAAAAATCCAAAGACATCTATAGTAGCATCTTTTCATATCTACAATATTATAATACTGTTTTTCACAAACAACCCCAAAAACAAGGGACTGAAATATTTCAAAAATAACACACACATACATAAATAAGAAAATGGATAACTTTTATATTGACCAGATACTTTACACGTAGAGATTATGATATACACAATTTAAATTGAATTAAATCACGACATGTACATATCCAAAATCATATATAAAAACATTACACGATTAGTATATAAAGTTAATCTAAAATTATTTCTTTCCCACCCTATACCACGACTCCTCACCATCTACCACACTCCTCCTCCTCTCTTCTCTCTGAGCCCTCTCTTTCCCTTTCTCCTCGATCATCTCCATTTATTTCAATACACATCGATTATTCATATCAATCAAATCTATTTATCCCAATCCCAATTCATTTCATTTTAAAAAATTTTCCAAATTCCCACGTAGTTGCCATCTCGCTTTTTAGAAGAAATGGCGGGAGCAATTAAAATTAACCCAGATCCTGCTCCGGCCCGAAGTTTTCGGTTTTAACCGGTTTTTTTTTGGTTTCTCCAATTCAATTAAACTGGGTTTAATGTGTCAAATCATTCCATCTTTGGAAAAGTCCATGGCTTTTTGAACTACTTCATAGCTGAATCACTGTCTAGATTGAAGCTTTTTGGAGATAAAACCTCACAGATCTTTACTTGTAGAGAAAAATTTTTGGCATCAGTTTTGTAGTGATTTTGCTGTTATATTAAAACTTTGAGAAATTTTTGCACTCTCAGATAATAGAACAAACAAAGTTTTATACAAAGACTTAAAAAAGATTTCAGATTAAACTGTTTTTGGTTCTGTTAGATTTCTAAGTAAAGCTGAAGATATGAATCCTAAAAACTGCTACTTGCCAAACCTCCTTTATCATTTCCCCAATTCAAAATCAAAACCCTAAAATCATCAAATCCCTCAAATATTGATCGATTACAGTCGACGAATTTACTTGAACATGCCATAATCGAATACAGATGGCGACGAAGGTGTTTAAAGGTGTGAATGTTTTCATGTCAAGAAACTTGGTTCCTCCGGAGTTGTTCGATTCACTGCACGATGCTCTCAAGCTCAACGGCGCCCAAGTTTTCCTTTGTTGCGACCCCTCGCGCAACTCTCCCAACGACTTCCACGTCATCTCCTGTGCCGATCATGTAAATCGTTGATATCTCC
This sequence comes from Gardenia jasminoides, assembly GCA_013103745.1. Classification (NCBI taxonomy): domain Eukaryota; kingdom Viridiplantae; phylum Streptophyta; class Magnoliopsida; order Gentianales; family Rubiaceae; genus Gardenia; species Gardenia jasminoides. The sequence goes on from CM023096.1 coordinate 30,525,597, forward strand.
TCTTCAATTTTGTCCCCAATTTTCTGCTGGATTGGAGCTATTGTTTTGATGATTGGCTAATTTTTATTTTTTTTGTTTATTTACTTGATTTAATAGGAGAAATTTGAGGATCTTCGAGCAAAGGGCTGTAATTTACTGGGTATGATTGTTATATTAGTCGAAGTATTGTCAGTTGTTCGGTTTGGCAGCATTTGATGAATGCTTTTCTGCCCGGCACAAATTGGAGTATTTTGTTGTTACTTTGATTTTGAAGTATTAAATTGTGGGTATTAATCAATATCGAGAATGGAAAACTTCATATAAATAAGAAAAGAACAGAAAATTTGTACGCTTTTTGGGTGGGAAGTAATTGTTGTTATGTTTCCTCTTCTTGAAGTTTGTTTCGAAAGTAATAAATTGTTAGTATTTACCCAACAAGATGACTAGAAAGTGCATAATGAGTAACAATAAGGGAAAAAGAGAAAACTTGTATGCTTTTTTGTTGGAAAATAATGTAAAAATTTAAATGACAAATGGTTTTTCCGTGTTTTTTTTTGAAAATTTGGATTGGAAAATACTAAATTTGTGGCATTTATAAAAAGAAAAAGAAAAAAAAAGAGAAAATGTAAAACAATAGGAAAAAAAAGAGCAAATTTATATTTTTGTTTGTTGGAAATAATACAAGTTTGAGATGATTAATTTTTATCCTTTTGGGTTTTGATACTAATGCAAGTAATAGATTTGGTGGTTATTATTCATCGAACCGTCTTTTGCTCCAGTTGATTGTTGTTCTTCTTTTTCTGCACTTCAAGTTGGAAAAATGAATTTATACAATAAAGTTAGGTAATATACTTAGATCGACTTTGCATTTTAGCTCCGTCTGGTTTGGATCCAACCATGTCATCTGGCACATTGTTTATTCTTTTGACTACTACGTACTGTGTGATCTGCTCAATCTTGATCAGATGGTCAATGGACACTCGTACACTAGTTTTACCTTTTTGTTTTACCTAAAAGATATGAAAGCTTTTCTCTGTTGCTTTTCAAACATTTTCTTCATCCTGAATATTGGGATTTTGTGATGGAGTGACTAAGGAGGTGGCCTTATAACATTAAAATGACTCGGTCCTTTTACCTTACTTCATATTTAAAGCCTAAGTGTTTATTTTTGCAACTAAAACTTCTTGATAGGAAACAGTTGAACCTTGCTGACCTTGCTTTCTTATGTGGATGTACTCTTTGCATACAGGTCCCCAGTGTGTGCTTTCTTGTGCAAAAGAGCATAGGCCGCTACCTAAACAGGGATTTACTTGTTGCCTGGCAATGGATGGGGTTAAACTGCTCACATCTGGTTTTGAGATGGATGAAAGGGTATTATACCTCATAGATGCTAATAAGGGATGCTTGTAGACTTTCAGAATGCTTGCTAAAATTTTCTGATTGTTTTAGTCTTTTTGGTGACTCTTTTAACACCACAAAGAAGTTTGAATGGTTTCTGCTTTGCTCTAAAGGAGATATGCTACCTTTCTTGACATTTTTGGCATGCTTAGTGCACTGGCTAATGATACACGCAAGGTCCTGGCAGCTAAAGAGATTTTGCGTCTATAGATTCTGTTATAATTGCTTTCTTGAGCCATTGTCTAGTTGCTTTTCTGTTGCAAAGTGTTGAGTGAATAGATTTCCCATTGTGCTGGAAAGAGAAAAGAAAGAATCTGCTTCTGAAGTCAAATAGATGTTTAATGAAAAGCTTTTTGTACTAAGATTCTGTCTAATTCTGCTACTGAAGATGTAAGTGGATCTTTGTGATGATTTTCATTCAAGTTTGGCTTGATTGAAGTCGCTTGTTTTGCATATATATATATATATAGACACACACACACACACACAGAGTTTGCTGTTTTCTGTTTCTGGGTACTTTATGTCAGGGGTTCCTTCCTCACTAAGTTGCATAATATATGTGCTTCCCCACAACCCTCCCTTCTGCCTTTGTTAACTTCATATTGACCATAGATGTTTACTCTGTAAGCTTTTTATCCCTTTTGTGATTGTATGTCTTGTAGGCTGAAATTGCGAAATTGGTCACTGCTATGGGAGGAGTTTTGCAAACCAAAGCATCAATGGATGTTAGCTTTGTTATTGTAAAGAATGTTTTGGCTGCAAAATACAAGGTTGGTATTTTCAGTTTATATTTATTTATTGTCCTTAGAAGCATTCAACTCGCAGGATGTGAAATGTATATGAGGGCATGTGCATTCAGTTATTCATCTACTGTGAAACATGATTTTGGGGTTATGGATGTTCCTTCAGATCTATTATTACTTGCTAACCTGTTGCTTGTAAAGTTAAGTTGGTTTGTGCATGTGGGGATACTGGGTTCACTGGTGTTTTATGGTGCAGAGTTTTGCTCTGCAAAGTTTATTTGGTTTGTCCTGACTAGTTTGCTGGGATATTTACTGTGGAATATCATTTTTCTTGGCTGCTGGTACTTCATTTAATTGAGGACTTTTTATGCTATTTTTAGAGAGAGAAGTTTATGGCAGAATATTAAATGATTAATGAAGTATGGAACTTGTTGGAACTTGCTTTAGTTAGCCTGGAAAGAGGAAGGACATTTTATTTTGTTTTATTCTGTTTTTGAGGTGGGGGGATGAACACTTAATTTAACGGACCCAATTTCAGATGTTGATATATGATTATTATATTTCTCCTAATTTTGTGATGGCATATATTAAATTCAAAGTGATATTAGTAATGATGAGACAAGAAGCAAGCAGATTGTTGACATTGACCTATTAGGAAATGAATTTAATTATGGATAAATACAAGCTAGAGCAAACTTAATTTTTATTATTTTGGTGAAGTTACGCTTAAGAAGGGTGACAACTTTTTTTAGGAGGATCTATGAGGCATACTTTTAGGATAATATTCCAATATGTTTTGATTGACTTGGAAAGAGAAGAAAGATGATTCCTTCTCTTTACGTTCCAAAGTGATATCAGATGCTTTTCTGCAATATAACATGTTAAACAGTGAAACCGGATACAAGTGTAACTTTGTTCACTCTCTAATATTCATAAAAGGGGAGAAAGGGAAATCTATTACTTGTTAAGAAGATTAAATAGCGGAAAAATATCTGGTGGTATACTAGTGTTAGTTTTTACTTTACTCATAAGAACTTGCATAGAAGAACCCATTTGTAAAATGTGTTATTGATTCTTCTGGAATCATGTAGGCTAAGAGATATTACAACAACTCTGTTATGATATTTTAAATTTCTTGGAAAATAATTACAAAAAAAATAGTGATATATGGTTCTATGTAGTGGAAATTTTATGTTTACAGAAAGATTGAGGTCAAGATTGTTATTCTTTAATTTGCTTCATCAACCGATGCGTTTGTTCTTCATTTATGCTTAGATATTTCTAAAATGTTCTATATCTGATGCGCTTAAAGTCTCGACTTGACCTTCCAATAAACTGTAACATGCCATAATAATCTTCGTACACAGACATGCATTTATGTATGATTGGTTTGTGTATCCGTTTCTGTTTATATATATATATATATATATATATTTGTCTCTAGTAATAAACACTCATTAGGTCCTCTTTTGAGATGCTATAGAGCTGGTAGTTTAAGACTGTGTTCAAATAACCTGCAAGCTCAGGTAGCTTCTGTTATCTGTGATGTGAATTGGAAATGGAAAAAAAAAAAAAAAGATCTTCAGTTGTGGAAGAAATAATGCAGGATCTTACTTATTCTGACTACTTAGATTCTTCAAATCAATATTTCCTAAGATGATTAGCTGATAGTACTGGTGTTTTCTCTGTAAATCAGCCATAAAGCTAAGACCTCCTTTGGCGGTTGTTTCATGGCATTATCTATTACGGTCCAGAGTTGTATTTCGGCATATTGTTCATTATGTTGCTCATGTGTAGGAATAAATTGAGTTCTAAAGGTTGGTTGATGACTCTTTTTTGTTCTTTTTGGAGGATAAATAATATGTGATACCCTTGTATGGTGTTGAACCTGAATCTTGTGATCACTTGTTTTTTTTAGTGTCCTACTCTAGATCTTGGTCTAGAATTCAAGTTTGTTGTTTGGTGTAGAGAGAACTTATGCCGGGAAGCAGGAACTGGTATGGTTTGTTCAACATCTGAGGAGGGAGTTGTTTTGCAACCTCACCAGAAGGTTGGTATTGGGAGTTGGTAAATCAGATTTTGAAGCAGGAGTACTCATTAAGCTAGTGATTAGAGAGAATAGGAGTTTTATAGCCTCTTGAAGAAATATGCTGAGAATCGGAAACTAAGTTTTAGTGGAGTTTGAACCAGCAAATTTTTGTGAAACTGTGATGAGTTGGGTACTGATCTTTAAAGTTTTACTTATAAGTTTTACTTATTGGTATTGTACTTGGTTTGCAGGTCAACACTTGTATTGCAGCTTTACCAGTTGATGTTAAACTTGGGTTGGTTTATGCTTATTCAGTGTTTTGCTTGCAGCTTGCAGCTTGTTTTTCACTTTTGTTCTGTTATTTTTCATGGTATAATAATATGGATGCTCATTTTTCATCTTCATTTCACTGCTTAATACATTTTCACCAAGATGGCCTGTGTGCAAATTTCCTAATGGAAACAGCCTGCACTACCAAAATCAACATGTTACTTCTGTCTATTTGTATACTCTGGAGCTTCTTGCACTTCTTTTACTAACTGTAGTCTTTCTCTTTTGCAATCTTTGGCTTTTTAGTGGGCTTTAAATGTTCTAAAGAAACCAATTGTCTCCATTAATTGGCTGCATCAGTGCTGGAAAGAGCACAGAGTTGTCCCTCAAGATTCATTTCGAGTCCCTCCTTTCTCTGGTTTGACAGTGTGTCAGCAGGATTCCAGCAGGTTGGAAATTTGAACAACATAGAAGATCATGCTCTGCAGTGAATAATTCTAGTTTGGTAGTTAATATGCTTGTCTTTTTCAGATGAGCGGAAGCAGATGGAACAGCTCATCTTACAAAATGGTGGCAAATATTCTGCCGAGCTGACTAAAAAGTGCACACATTTAGTCTCTGACATATCCTTTGTACAATATTTTTCATAGAGATGTTTATTGGGCAGAAGCTTGTGATATAACTTTGGAATAAATAGTAGGTTTTATCCTAAAAGACTCTTTGCACTAGTAAATTTACCTTTTGTAGCTTAAGAACATATGCTATATATAATCCATTCTTCATCCTTCTCATTATATTTAAACCAGTCTTTCCTTGTCCTGATTAGCACAGCTCTTTGATGTCAACATAGCTTGGTTCTCTGCATATTGTCTAATTTTTTGTAACTTTATGCTATTTTGCATTCTACTGGTTTTGAAGCAATACATACCTTTAATTCGTTTAATTTCTGAAAAGTTCATAGTTAACTTTGTTCTTGTGGATGGATATTGTGCAATGGTATTGTCTAATTTTTTGTAACTTTCTGCTATTTTGCATTCTACTGGTTTTGAAGCAATACATACCTTTAATTTGTTTAATTTCTGAAAAGTTCATAGTTAACTTTGTTCTTGTGGATGGATATTGTGCAATGGTAATGCTTTTGCTGTTTATTCTCTTTTCCCTCCCCCCCCCCCAACAAAAAAAAAAACAAAAAAAATGTTATGAGTTATATTATCTCCATAGAATAAGTGTGGTCTGACTTTTAGAGTTGTAATGGTGCACTGGTTTTTATAGTAGATACATTTGTTCCAGATGTTCCTTGACTATGCATACGCTCCTGAAGGTGACAAGTACAAGGTTGCTAAAAGATGGGGTCACATACATATCATATCAAGAAAATGGTTTGATCAATCTGTTGCTAGAAGAGGTAATGCTTGATGTCTTATGCATCAATCTGCAGTTGATGGCATGGTTTTCAGCATATTAGTATGAGTTTCTGTAGGAATTTTTTCTCTTTGGTGCTGACATTAATTTTTCTTTTTTTCTTCTTTTCTTTTTGGGATGAATAGCATGCCTTAATGAGGAGTCCTATCCTGTTCAGGGTAGTACTACAAAAACTGTAAAAAAGATGGCAATGCCTAGTCAAGATAAGAGTCTTGGAAATTCCCAGTGTGAGCCATCATCTGCACGCACTGCTTCAGACCCACATGTCATGCAGTATTCTCAGAAAGCAGAGCCAAATTCAGAAGCTAATAGCTCACATGGTGTGTCTTCTACATTTTGCGATGCTGCTACCTTTACAAGAGAAGAGGATGATGGACAATCTGCTGGGCAGCTAAAAAATGATTCCAACTTTGATGGGTGTGTTGCTGATGACTCTCAAACTGAGGATGACTTATACTTGTCGGTTTGCAGAATTATGCTTGTTGGTTTTGATGCTTGTGATATGCGTAAATTGGTCAGCATGGTTCGCAGAGGTGGTGGTTCTCGTTATATGTCCTTCAATGAAAAATTGACACATAATTGTTGGAACTCCGTCAGAGAGGTAAGATGGTGCGAGTTGATTTAAATTATTGAATTCTTTTCATCTTCTATCATGATTGCAAATGATACAGTATCTAGCTTTTCTGGATGATATTTTTTTGAATTCTTGAAACTCAGGAACTTCTATAGCATTGCTAATTCCCTGGTATCGGTAGAAAGTTTAAATATATTGGAGTAGTTTGTTATCTCTTTACTTGTGAGCTTGTTGAGTTTTGACTATTCTGTAGCTGTTAATGCTGAAATTGATGTTTGTGTGGTCTATTGTGTAGACATTGCAAGGTTTTTGGGCTAATAGAATTAGTTTGGTGACATTCTAATTTGGACCTGAAAGTACTATTGGTGTATATGTACCTCTGTCATAAGTTGATCCTTCTTTTTTCAGTTGAGATTTGGTGAAAGCAATCTATTTGAAGTCAGAAAATTTTATACAATTGTGATAACAAAAGTATAATTATTTCTTGGGACGATAATATTTGATAGGTTCAGGTGCTCCATCCTGGCTCTTAATTTTGGAAACACATCTGATGGCATCAATGGCACTACATGAAGACTATAACTTCTGGAATTGCTGTTTATACTCATGCAAAGTGGAAGCAACTGCAGTTTTATCCTCCCCTATTCTATTGTCTACTCTTGTTACTTTGTAATCAATTATTACTTGTTCATGTTTGCCTCTCCATCTCTCCCCTTTTTTTAGTTTCCCTGTCTTTTCTTATCCATTTTTTTAATAATTTGATTAGGATGCGGATGCCTGTTGCTATGGTTATATAGAATGGTGCTTTGAAATGTTTATTATGTGGCCTTTGGACAATTTAATTAATAGCCACTACTGTTCATGGCAAAAGTACTATATAATTCTGTCAGATGATATGTGATTTTTCATTTTTTTTTACTTTCAGGATGCCTAGAGGTTAGGAATCACTGTGCTCTCACATGCTCAACAATTTTGCAGTGAGATCAAAGAAGTAAGAAACCTTGCAGCTTTAGGCGTGATCTATGTCGTTAAAACTGAATGGCTTGAAGATTGTGATCGTCAAAAGAAAGAAGTTCCTGTACTTAAGAGGCACATGGCTTATGATTTAATTCTCCCAAGAGGTCTGATGCTAATTTTCTGAAGCTTACTGCATCGTCTTTTGTTGTTTTGCTTCATTAAGTGGTAGCACTGATATCTGTGACTTAATTTGTTATGTTCGTGTCTCTAAACTTTCTGTTTATTGATTATTATTTCTCGTCTTATTTGTAGATACCATTAACTTCAACAAAAGATCGTTCATGGCCATGAATGAAATGAGTCAGGGATCCTCTGTTCAACCTATTCTGCCTGATGATCACATCGTAGAATATACAAATTCTTGGTCTGGTGTCTCATTTGAGAAGAGAAAAGAAGTGGATAGTACCAGAAATGAGGGAATGTTCCCGGTGAATACAGGAAACCCTGCTAAACAACAGCAGTCTACACAGAAGAGTGCCAGCCATGACAGAGACAACAAAATCTCATCCAATGTATTTGCTGGGAAACTGTTTTGCTTTTCTGGATCTTTTCCTGCTGATCAGGTAGTCTGTTCTGCTTTTAAATGTGCACAGACCATCTTCGGCTTTCATGTGTGGAAAAACTTATTTTACTATTGGTTCTTTTGATACAAAAGAATGTTTGCATAAATTATTGGGTTTCTGTGAACTAATAAGTTGCCTTTTGGAGTGAGGACACCTTGCTAGGTTCTAGAATTTAAAATTATTGACTTGTAAGTGGTGGAGATTGACTCCTTGTAAAACTTGAGAACTTTGGAACCAAAATGGCAGCAAACATTACATCTCTTCTTACTGAACTCTTGCTGCTGAGCACTAAACGTGGTGGAGATTGATACACTTAAGCTGGTATTACCCATTCTGGAAAGAAAAGAATGGGTTCAAGGACTCCTTAAACAGGTTTGTGAATTGGATGGTTTTTAGCAGTATGGGCTGGACAGGTCTATGAGGCATATTCTACGATCAAAATGTATAGTTAGGTTGAAGAGTTAAGTAGAGCCAGAAAATCTAGAAGGTCAAGCAAACATTTCTTTTCGGAACTCGTATTAACAGTTTAGTCTTTTTGTCTCATAATTTGGTTTTTTGTTCCAGTTATCTTGGGATTTTCTTTGATTCTCAGTTTTGATTTCTGTGGTCCAGAGGGCTGAAATCATTGAATGGGTTAATCAAGGGGGAGGAGAAGTTGTGGAAAATCTGGTTGAAGGAAAAACAGACTTCATCATTGAGTGTCATGGTGTGGTTCCTTCTGAGACTGATTTTTCTGCCAGTAAATATGTGTCAAGTCACTGGATCCGTTCTTCTTTATTGGTATGTGGAGTAGTATTGATTTATTGATTTTCATTTGCTTTGTCTAGAAGCCTGCAGTATGATGTTTTATTAAGTACTTTCGAGGTGCTAAGTTGCTAGCTGTGCTATGAAGAAACCTAATTCAATCGAAATTAGCTTGGTTGTATCTGAGGGGAATTTCATTTACCATTTGCATCTTTCCATCCATGTGATTGAAATTTAAGATCATATAGAAACATAGGGAGATTCCTCCACTCTGCCTGTGACCTTTATTAAAGTACCCTCCATAGGACCACAAGATTCTTTTCTTTCAAGTTGTTCTAGGATGCGTCCTAACAAAGTGTGAACTTATTCTGTTGAAGAATGGGCGCTTACTGGATATCAGCAGTCATATCATCTATTCTCCCCTTCCATGCCAAGTACCGTTCTTGAGTTTTAAGTGCTTCCGCTTCTGTGTTTCGCAATATGATGAGAAGGAAAGACTGCTGCTGAGAAATTTGTGCTTTATTCTTGGAGTTCGATTTGTTGAAAAATTGACCAAGAAAGTCACGCACTTGTTATGTAAATTAGCCTATGGACTAAAATACGAGGCTGCTTGTAAGTGGGGGATACAGCCAGTTACTTCTGAATGGATTTATGAGTGTGTCAAGCAGGTATGTCTGTCCTCCCTCCTGCCCCTCCCTGGCTCTCTCCCACATGCATATGCACAATACATTCAGTAACCTCCTTCTCTTCATTCATGTTTCTGCCAGCTACATGTTGAAATTGTTGTTAATCTAGTCTGCATATTTTGCATCTTTGGATTGGACAGAACATGGTTGTTGCTCCAGGTCCATTTTGTCCAAAAGAAGCAACTTCTCAAGACCGAGAAGTAGGAGTCTGTACTATGACACAGTATCCTACCCAAGGTGTTGGGATAATATTGGGGGATGATGCATCTCAACTTCCCAGGCATTCCCAAGAGTCCAAAAGTTTAGAAACTGAAGCTTTTACCAAGAAAAGCCAGGAGATGAATTACCCAATTGGTTGTTTAAAAAAGACAAGGACTTTTGAGGCTGACAAAACAAAATGCTCATTTTCTGGATTGAACTTAACCCATAGCATCTGTCAGGTAAGTCCCATGGAAGAAGATGTGGTAGAAAATGCTGGCAAAGTCACCAGTATGATTCCTGATGTAGCTGCTGCTATTGAGGATTTGTTGGAGCAAACGAGTAAGGTAACAATATTCTGTATGTACTGCATCGAAGGAGATAATATTTTGTTGGATATCATCTAATCTTTTGCCTTGTCTCTGATATTAGATCCATGATCAGAAATCTCCTGCTAGAAGTGGGTGTAGTACAAGTGTATCCTTATATTCTTCTGTTTCAGGTTCACTACTAAAGCTATAATGAGTGTGCTTGCAAAGTTCATTTCTTAATTTTAGATCAGCTTTTTACATCTGATTGTACTGTTCTTGGTCGAGATCATGGAGAGCCTCAGTCCGCTCTTGGATTGCCCAAGCACTGGAAAAAAAGGTGACCTTATTTAGCATTTCTTCTAACTATATTTGTTTCTTTTCTTGCATCATCATTACATTTTCTACCTTAAGAAGGATTCATGCTGCTCTTCTTCATATTTCTCCTATCATTACATTTTCTACCTTAAGAAGGATTCATGCTGCTCTTCTTCATATTTCTCCTGTAGGCACTTTGTACAGTTTTATTTCTACCTTGGATTTTCACTTTATGGGGGATGAAAATGGATGCCAGAGGAAGCATTTCCACTTGTTATAAATTTTGAGGGGGAAAACTGGACTAGAACCTTAATAAGATGATGAAGCTACTTTTTTCTTTTAATTTTTTGCTGATAACTTGTAAGGCTTTTGAGAGATACTTTCTCTGAGAATACTGAGAAGCACTCAGTAAAAGTATGTTCCACAACAGAAGACTCCTGCAACTGGCCACATGCCATAATCTCTCTGCCTGTCTGTCTGCATGTGAGTGTTTATTGATGGAAGTGGTGTCTTTGCCCACTCATGTTTAAGCACATTTATTTGCAGTGCCTGATAAAGAGGCATAGGCAAAAGGATCTTGTTGCTATTAAACCTCAACCAGTTGAATGTTTCTTTATTGTGAAATTACTTTCTATAAACTTCAACTTCATGTCTATTTTCCCCCTTAAGTAGCACTTGTGGAGCTAGTTATTTATCCTCATAAGTAAATTCTTTTTAGTGCTAGTGTCACTATAAGAATTTTCTTTGTTCTTGGTTGATGTGTTTGTGCTTGTCGGATTAATATAGTCTTAGATAGCATACATGAAATGACTATGGTTTAACTTCTTTTAGTACTGGTTGAAGTGATTTAGGCAACATGAGCTCTTCAGGAATATTCAAGTCTCTTGAATTCCTGTACCTGGCATTGCAATCAAATATGGTGATCATAACCTCGTCTTGATGTTATGTCCACCTAATCTATATATTCTATATGTTTGTCTAGTTCCTGTTTTCCCAAATAGCAAAGAGGAAAAGAGTGTTACCGTCTTTAACTTTATTCCGAAACTCTGAATTCTCTTTATTATAACATTTTCAGAATCAAGGGATCCTACAGGTGTGCTCAATAGAAAGTCAGTATATGTAGAGATGCTTGGTTAAAACTTTACACGTCAATATTTTCATCGGATTCTATTAAAATTTGATATCACCTTTGTTTGCATTATTGTTACTGGTTTTCAATTTTGTCCTCATGAAATTCAGCTTAACCAAAAGCAGTATCCACGTTCAAGGATAGAATTGTTCTTGGCATCTATCTTAACGTTTGTAGTTAGTTGTCTAGATTGATAACGAAAAAAATTTTCTTAATAGGTATTGGTATGGAATTGTAATGTTTCCAAAACTGGAGTGATTGGCCAGAAGTGAAGCAGTTGTTGTGATCTGTGAATTGGACCTTGTTGAGAGCAAGCAAGAGATGAGAACTGTAGACAATATCTGTCTTCTTTTATTTTTGTGTCTTAGCTGTCCTTCGATTAGAATTTTGCTTTTAGAATTCAAAGTTTCACATTGTAACTTAGTGTGTATTATAAACTAGCTTTCTTTGTCTTGAATATAGTGTGTATTAGTATTAAGTTGGTAGATAGTTGACTTAGGAACTCAATTGGACTTGTCTGTGCTTAGAACCTTGTTTAAGGATAGGCGAGCATGAATGTGCAACTAAATTCATCAATCTTCTTGTGTTTCAGGTTTGATAAAAAGGATGATACCCATAACGCCCAGGAAGATGCCAGAGCAAGTGATTACGATGGCTTTACTGAAACACCAACAGAGTCTCAGGTTCGTTTTTTTCACTTGCTTTTTTTTGATTGAAATTGTGAAGGGGCACTGCAGGGAACATATTTCTATAATAAGCCTGATCTATATGTGCATCACAACCTCAAAGATGTTGAAAAACTATGGCTTTGTGCACTTTTGATACCACCTTGTGTTCATATCAGCCAGTTGCTTATCTTCTGCAATGCTCAATTGCAGGTTGTTGGGTATGCCGATGATCTGTCTGGCAGGCAAATGATAATTGATAGAGTTCGAACAAGGAACAGCATGACTTAAGCTTCTAGACACAGAATGATAAACTTTGGACAATTTGCACTGCTCCGCATGCAGTAGAATGAACTTGTAGACTTGAGAATGTCATGCTCTTAAGATGCTGATGGAATAGATCAAAGTTACAAGAATAGAAAGAAATGGAAAGAGAAAAAGCTCTTCACTAGCTGGATCCACATGGCATTATTCGAGCTGAACGATGATAACCCTCCAATAGTACAAGGAATTGTCTTGATTTGAGGCGCATATTTATGGTTCGTAAGCTAGCTCAGCTACAATGCAGGAGTGTGTATTGAGTTGTTTTACCGGTCGAAGATGGAATTGATCTAGGCAAGTTATTATATTGTTGGCGTACGAAGAAAACCGTTCACGTTATAATTTGATGCCACTTGGAAATGAATTGGCTGCCAACGACTAGTATCTTTTTTTTTTTTTAAATAAATTTTATTAACCAAAGACTAGTCTTGTTGTTTTGTAACGTGTATGTAAATTATAGTCAGCTCCCAATCCAGCAAATTCTATAATTAAACCAAGTTTTCTACTTCTTTTCCACTCATCTTTCAAGCCCTTTAAATTTCATCGAGAAGCATGATCACCATGGATGTGTTTACCGTTTTTGAGACTGCATCTCTGGACAACAAAATGACTTGCTCAAAAAAAGAAATTTTTTTTGAACTCTACTGTCTGTGAATTGAATATCCGAGTCAATTTAACTTTATTACTCGGGCATAGAAGGTTAAATTGACGTGTCAGGTTTCGAGTCCTAGTCTTGGGTTACTCTAAATAGCATCGTAGTGTTAAGCAGAGATTGTTAGAGGTTGAAGAATCCAAATCTGCCAAATTCCCCAATTTATTGTGATAATTATACTTAAATGAGAAATTTTGCAATGCTTAGCTGTTTGTATGTGGTGGCTGAGAAGTCAAAATCATGCTTGAAATACCAATTGAGATCATTATATATTTCGTAGTAAAGCAGGCATAGGAGAGGGAAGACTTTCATCAAAAACTTTTCTCCAAACAAGTCATCTTTCTATATTACTCGAGCAGCCATCGACTGGGCTTAGTCTTGCAAAAATTGTGTAGATGTTAATCGTTTTACTTAGTTGCCTACTTGGATTTGGTTAAAACTTTGAAATTCAGATTTTGAACAAATGATTCTCATGAGTTACGATTATTAAAAACTATCGGCCACCTTATCAAGATGTTGCCATTCAATCTACATCAACCAATCAAATGTAGATGTGAAGATTTCAACAAGATAAGAAATGAAATTCAAATGAAATTGTAAAGTCCAAAGACAACCTATGACAACCCAAGAGGGGGGGTGAATTAGGTTGATTAAAAATTAATCAAGTTATGATGCCCCTTTTTTATAATAAGAAATGTCATTTCTTATACAATCAAATAATCAAGGAAGGAACAATGGAAATCAAGAAAAATAGAAGATATAGCAATAGAGGAATCAGAAGTAAGTCGTAAATAAAATGAGAGTAATCAAACCAATTTTCTTCACAACTTCTCTTGAGCTTGAAGAACAAATCTCAATACAAGCAACTTCAATTTGATGAATTTCAACCAATCTTGTGTACAATGGAAGGCGACCGCTGCCCCAAGCAAAGACTTAGTCAAGTTAGGAAGTTTTACAATCACTCGGATAACCCTCTCAAAACTACACTATTGAAGAATTCACTCACAATTGAAAAGTTTGCTCACTGGTTCACACTTTCAAGAACTACAATTCTTATTAGGAGAGTATTTTCTTGCCAAAATCACTCTTAAGAACTTGTATTCTAAGTGTACAAAAGTTACGTTGAAATTCAGATAAGACTCTATTTAAAGGGGACCAAAAAGTACCTTGATAATGGTTGTCAACGGATAGAAGGCAGTTGAAAAGTCAACTACCGTTGGAGTCGCCTGGACGCTCGATACAATGTTGGCCCTGTGCAATTGTCCCAAAGGCTATTTCGATCTTTATCGAACAGCCGATGCATTTTTCTGCGTCCGATGTATCCTCCGTTCGACACTGGTCAGAGAGTTGAGAAATTTTCTTAAATTCGACGGACGCCCGGCGATGCTAATACGCTGTCCGATAATGAAGTGTCCGATATTCACTCCGCTCATCTGGACGCTCGGTGCTTCTATTGAGTGTTCATGGAGTGTTCGACTTTTATCTGATGTTCGAGCACGTATATCGAAGTCCGGCAGAAGTTTAATGTCCTTGCTCCTTTTTGATTGGTTCTTCAATTGCACCATTTGCAGTAATGACCTGAGTTGCCAATATTCTCAATGGAAAACATTAAATTAATTTCTTCAATTGTTTTGTAATTGTCAAAATCCGGAATCACGATTTACATTCTCCCCTTTCTTTTGATGATGACAAAACAATTGAATTCATTTGGTAAAATGAAAACTGATAAACAAAACATATATAACTCCCCCTCATTTTGTGGATCGTATACAACTTGTGTTTTGAGTATAATTTATTTAGATTGAACATTCAAACCATTTGACCATATCCAAGCCATAACTCTCCCTTATTAGATTAACCATATTTTTGATCAAATTCATCCAAGCCAAAAATTCATCCAAGTCAATATAACCTTCTCCCCCTTTTTGTCATCTCAAAAAGAATTAAACAAATAGCTGAATGAATAGTTGAAATCTTCAATACCAAAAAAGTCACAATTCCAAATAGTTGAAATTTTCAATACCAAATGTGTCACAATTCAAAATAGCAAAAATCTAAGACCCACACTATCTAATGTGCCATTCAATGTACAACCAGAATTCCAATATAAGACCATAATGCAATACAAGGTCATCACAAATCCACAAAACCAAGATTAGTACCAAAACAGTATCAGCACCATATAAGCATCAATACAAAACCAGAATTACCACATAGCAAGAGCAGAATACTGAATTTAGCAAAATGCTTAATATCCATAATATCCAACAGAAAAGGAAACAATAATGAAAGCAGTAGAATACTGAATACGTTACTCACTTCATCCATTGACAAAAGGCAATAAAACAGAAAGGATGCATTCTAATGGTGAAGTGCAAAGGATCCTAAAGTGCCTAAAGAGTGAATGTAGCCTTAGATCTAGACCTTCTTCTGGTAATGCGAAATGCAGAGTGGTCTTCTTCCTCAGTATCTTCATCATCTTCTTCTTCAGTTTCAGCAGTAGCTTGTTCCTTGCCCTTCTCAGAGGTGGAGGGATCACGGTGAGGGGTCTGAGAATCTGTGATTTCTTGAGTGCCAAGAGTAGGGTCAGGACGAAATTCTTTTGCATGTGAGGCATCCTCAACCATAGCAGTTGGAAACAACAGATTTTTCTTATCCAAGAACTTAGATTGCTACTCAAGAGTCATGGTGAGCATGAGACCATATTTAAGAAGAGTAACATGATCCTTAAACTCTTTGAACAACTCAACTACTTCAGACTGAAAAGGATTGGTTTTAGAAGAAGTTTTCTAAGATGAATGGAGGGGTCGGGAGTGAAACAAAGGGATTGAGTGGTACCAGGGGTGATAGGAGTGTCATGACCACGTTTAGAACGTGATTTAGAAGCTGCCTCTTTTGAACACCAATGCCCATCAAAAAATTTCAAATTTTTGCTTTCAAAATAAAATTTTATAAAAACAGAAGTAGAAGTGTCCTTTGGACATAATCCTGTGATAGGAACTTTAAAATGCTCAAAGATTGGAGTTAAAAACTTCCCATAAGATAGCTTTCTCCGAGTATCAGTACTCAATTTCAACAAGAACTTGCACATGACAAAATCAAAATCAATGCAGATTTTTTCAACAAAACAGTAAAACAGATATAATTTCATCTTGTTTGCATCAGTACGATGCCCATCAATAAGAACTAAAAGATTTGAAATGATTGAGAAAATGATCAAATCTTTGGGAGCAAGGTCCTCTAATTTAGCATCAGCAGGAGTTTGGAATGGAGATTGAAAATACGACATCAGTTTTTCAGCATTAAAATGATTGATGGTTGTCAGATTTTCTTTATAAGAGAAAAAATTAGCAATTTTACTTTTACAATCATATTCTATAGAAGTTTTCAAAATCTCATTCACAACATCAGGATCGAAAATAAGGTCTACTCCATTAACACGCGATCTTATTTCATTACGTGCAATGCCTTTCCTAAGGTTAGCAAAAAACTGATAAAGCATTTCAGGATACTAGACATTAGGCATTGTGATAATGTGAGACCATTTCTGAAATTCAAAAAGTTTGAGAACAGAATCAAGATAAATCTTACGGAATTCAGAAAGGTTGATTGATCTTAGAATGATAAAACCTTTTTGCGAATGAATGCAAATTTTTCTTTGGCTTCGTCATCAATCAACTGAGGTAATGGAGGGGGTGGTGACGAAACCTGAGAATTTGTCTGAGTAGTCAGAGGTTCTTGGGTACTTGTAAAGCCTTTTTTCTTCCTATTTGAAGTTCATTTAACAGTAACAGGTTGCTCTTCTTCATCCTTGAGAATACGTTTGCGTCCGGTGGCTAAAGATCCTCCCCGAATTCGCACCATTGTGATGTGTGTGTGTTTTAAGGAATGAGTGAGATGTGAAATGAGATGCTGAGGACTAAGGCTACTATATGGATGAAAATGTTGTGATCAATTTGCTCAGAAGGTGAGGAAGATTAGTTTTAAGGTTTTTGAAAAAATTTGGAATCGGAAAGGATTGCTATTGTTGATGTAAAATGTGGACACAACACGGATTGCAAAGACTTTATAAAGCTATTTGTGTTGTCAATTTTGGAAGTTATTGCTTGAAATGGTGCGAATTTGAATTTTTTGGAAAGCTAAGAAGTTGGGAATGTGTTTCCGAAATAAAGAAGGTTAACTGATAGAAATGAGAGGAAAACAGGCTTATAAGCTGCGACTGTTGGTGTGTCGGACGTTTGAACGAAATGAAGCGTCCGACACATCCGTCCGATAGAGTTTTCTGAAAGAAAAGCTTAGAACACTGCCAGACGTCTATTCATCTGGTATCGGATGTCTGATAAATTTTGACAAAAATTTTTCAAGAGTTCTTTTCTAAAATTCTCAATTTCGATCTCAAATATATAAATTGATCTAGAGGTAAAGCTTTTGTGAAAATATCAGCAATTTGATCTTTTGAACAAACATAATTTGCACAAATTTCACCCTTTTGAACAAGATCACGAATGAAATGATGTTTTATGTCAATGTACTTTGTCCTAAAATGTTGAATGGGATTTTTTGTCAAATTTATGGCACTTGTATTATCACAGTAAACAGGCATATTATCATATAACAAACCAAAATCATTTAAGGTATGCTTCATCCACAATAATTGAGCACAACATGCACTAGCGGTAACATATTTCGCTTCGATTATAGACAATGAAATAGCATTTTGTTTCTTGCTAAACTAAGATACTAAGCAATTACCAAGAAAATGACATGAACCACTAGTGCTTTTTCTATCTATTCTTTATTCATCAAAATCAGCATCCGTATATTCATATAAAACAAATTCATGACATTCAGGATACCAAAGGCCAAAATTTAAAATTCCTTTCAAATATCAAAAAATTCTCTTAATGGCATTTAAATGAGATTCCTTAGGACAAGATTGAAAACGAGCACACAAGCAAACGGCAAATATAATATCCGGTCTACTTGCGGTTAAATAAAGTAGACTTCCAATCATATCTCTATATTTCTTCTCATCAACACTTGTACCTTCTTCATCTTTGTTAAGTTTGGTAGATGTATACATTGGTGTGCCAACTTGCTTTGAATCCTCCATTCCGAATCTTTTGAGGAGTTCTTTTGTGTACTTTATTTGATTAATGAAGGTTCCTTCTTGAGTTTGAAGGACTTGAAATCTGAAGAAGAAATTTAATTCTCCCATCAAACTCATCTCAAATTCATTTTGCATAATAGTAGAGAAATTCTTGCACAAACATTCATTAGTAGCACCAAAAATAATATCATCAACATATATTTGCACAATAAGAAGATCATTCAATTTTTGTTTTGTAAAAAGAGTGGTATCTACAATACCTCTTTTAAAACCATTTTCAATAAAAAATCCACTTAAACGCTCATACCAAGCTCTAGGAGCTTGTTTTAAACCATACAAGACTTTTGAAAGTTTAAACACGTGATTTGGAAATTTATCACTTTCAAAACTGGGAGATTGATCCACATAAACCTCTTAATCAATAAAACCATTTAGAAAAGCACTTTTAACATCCATTTGATATAATTTAAAACCTTTGAAACAAACAAATGCAAGAAACATTTTAATAGATTCTAATCTAATTACGGAAGCAAATGTTTTATCAAAATCTATACCTTCTTCTTGATCATATCCCTTAGCCACTAATCTAACCTTATTTCTCACAATTTCACCTTTATCATTTAATTTGTTTCTAAATACCCATTTTGTACCTATAATAGGGTGATTTTGAGACCTCTCAACTAAAGTCCAAACATTATTCCTCTTAAATTGATTTAATTCCTCTTGTATAGATAGAGTCCAATTATCATCTTTCAAGGCATCATTAACATTTTTAAATTCAAAATGTGACATTAAAGCAAAGTTGTCAAAGTAGTGGTTTTGATAAGGAACGAGTTCTTACTTTTTCGGATGGATCACCAATAATTAACTCCTTGGGATGATTTTGAATGAACTTCCAAACTTTAGGAAGATCCTTTGGTAGATTATCATCCTTGTTTTCTTCTCCTAGCACATGATTTTCTTGTGAGCCGTTTTCCTTTGAGTTTTCCTCCATTTCAGCATTGTTTTCTTCTTGGAGTGTGAGCTTCTCAAGTCCCTTTTGAATACCTACATCATCATCTATACAAGTATTTTTAGAAGAATCACCGTTAGACTCATCAAATGTAATGTGTATAGCTTCTTCAATTACAAGAGTTCTTCTATTATAAACTCTATATCCTCTTTTGTTTTCACAATAGCTCAAGAAAATACATTCATCGGTTTTCTTATCAAATTTTTCAAGATGTTCTTTGATATTTAAAATAAAGCATCTGCACCCAAAAACTTTGAAGTAGCCAACAATTGGCTTTTTACCAAACATTAATTCATAAGAAATTTTGTTCAAAATTGGTCTTAAGAGAACTCTATTCATTACATAACATGCCGTATTCACGGTCTCGATCTAAAAATATTTTGGCAAATCATTTTCACTTAACATAGTTCTTGCGGCTTCACAAAGTGTTCTATTCTTTCTTTCAACAACACCATTTTGTTAGGGGGTTTTTACTATTGAAAACTCATGAGTTATTCCATTGTGATCACAAATTTCGGAAAGCCACAATACTTAATTCCGAGCCATTATCACTTCTAATTTTGACAATGCTTAAACCAAGCAAATTTTAAACTTTTGCAAACAAGGAAACAAAATTTTTGAAAGTATCATCTTTATAAGCAAGAAAAACTGTCCAAGTGTATCTAGAAAAATCATCAATAATTACAAGACAATATCTTTTACCACCCAAACTAGTAATTTGTATAGGACCAAACAAATCAAGATGTAAAAGCTCCAATGGTTTAGATGTAGAAACACACTTTTTACGTTTAAAAGAGACTTTGGTTTGTTTACCCAACTGACAAGCATCACAAATTTTATCTTTTTCAAATTTGATTTTAGGCAAGTCTCTAACAAGTTCTTTTTTAGAAATTTCATTTAATACATCCATATTGAAATGACAAAGTCTTTTATGCCACAACTAAGAATCTTCATTTGAAATTTTGAGACATTTAAAATTAGAAGAATTGATTTTCTCAAGAATCGCAATATAAATGTCATTGAATCTTTTTTCTTTGAAAATGATATTGAGTTTTGAATCAAGAACTAAACATTCATACTTTTTGAATAAAACAAATAAATCTCTATCACATAGCTGACTAACACTTAGCAAATTATAGCCTAGATTATCAACCAAGAGAACATTATGAACAAATGTTTCACCATTCTTACCAACATCTCATACTCCAATTGTTTTGGCTTTCATGTCATCTCCAAATGTCACTTTTTCACTTGATTTTGACTTGAGTTTAATGAATTGTGATGGATCACCGGTCATGTGCCTTGAGCATCCACTATTTATAAACCACTTTGATTCCTTTATGACTTTCTCCATCTTCACCTACACAAGAGATAAAAAATTTGGTGCCCTTTAATCTTTGGGTCATTGATGGTTAGAAACATGTTTAACTAACCACATACATTTCATGCCTCCTTTCATGTTTTTCTTTACATAACAATCATGCTTTAAGTGACCTTTTTGACAAGAAAAATTGCACATAATGGTGGGGTTGCTTACATGAATTGGTTTAATAAATCTTATCCCTCTTTTTCTATAAATTGTGAATTCATTTGCACTAAAAGTCAGTTTTCTTTCATAAGCATTAAAATAAGGTTTCAATTCAGTTTTTGGAGGGCAGTTTTGTTTCTTATGTTAAAGAAGTATGTCTAGACTATCCATTCTTCTTTTCAAATCATTTTGCTTTTCCTTAAACATTTCACAAAGACTTGTTTTTCTATCAAGTTCATGTTGTAACTCAATTTCAGCTCTTATCAAGCAATCATTGTCATATTTCATTTTTTATTTTCTTGAAACAGATTTGCATTGTCTTGCAAGAGAAAAGTAATTTTCTGTTTTAATTCTTTATTCCTAACATAAGATTCTTTCAAACTATCATGTAATCTTCCAACAAATAATTCAAGATCATCATCACCACTTTCAGATTGAGGGTTACAAGATGTTATCTCATTGTCTCCAATTGCCATGAAAGTTATTTGAGCAGATTCTTCTTCCTCTTCAATTTCACCTTCCGAATTGCACTCATTCCAAGTGATTTGGAAGTTGTTGAATCTTGACTTCCTTTCATTCTTTATTTCTTTCTTCTTCTTCGTTGGACAGTCAATTGCATAGTGTCCAAGCTGTTCACATTCAAAGCATTTATCTCCTTGTTTTTCGTTTGCATCTTGTCTTCCCTTGTATCTTGTGTTGAATTGGTTGGGGCTTTAATTGCTAGGTCCTCCTTTTCTAAATCTCTTTTTGTTGATAATCCTCTTGAAGCTCTTAGTGATGAGAACGAGATCACTATCATCACCATCCATATCTTAATCATCCAATGAGGCCGAATCATCCTCATCTTGGAATGTCTTTGGAGTAATGCTTCTCTTTGCCCTTGCATCTTCTTCATCCCGCACTTTGCTCTTGAGCTTTAACTCATAAGATGTTAGAGAGTTTATGAGAGACTCAATGGACATTGAGTTTAAGTCCTTTGCCTCTTCAATGGCAGTAACTTTACTTTCCCATTCTTTAGGTAAAGCATTCAAGATTTTTCTGTTTTTCTCATCAAGTGTATATTCATTATCTAACACTTCTAAATCTTTGATGAGATCATTAAATCTACAATACATTTTATCTACATTTTCATGAATCTCCATTTTGAATGATTCATATTTGATGACCAAGACGGATTTCTTTTGTTCTCTTACATCCTCACTATCTTTATGAATTTCCTCAACTTATCCCAAATTTTCTTAGCTGATTTACATTTTTTAACTTTAATGGATTCATTTATGTCTAAAACACTATATAAGACATTCATGGCTTTAGCATTAGAAGTAAGATTAGCCCGATCCTCAACGAGTCAATTCATTTCTTGTTTTTAATCTAGGAACATGAGTAATGGGATCATCAATGGTGGCAGTGTATGGACCTTCATTAACAATAAACCACAAATAAATATCAATAGATTGTAAGAAGATAATCATGCATTCCTTCCAACTAATATAATTTGATCCATTGAACATAGGTGGTCTAGTTACGGACTGTCCTTCTACAAACATAGCATTGTTGGTTGTCATCTTTACTCTAAGCGATTAAGCTTGATTCTAGAGACCAAACTTTGATACCAATTGTAAGGCCAAAGACAACCTAAGGGGGGGGTGAATGAGGTTGATTAAAAATTAATCAAGTTATGATGCCCCTTTTTTATAATAAGAAATGTCATTTCTTATACAATCAAATAATCAAGGAAGGAACAATGGAAATCAAGAAAAATAGAAGATATAGCAATAGAGGAATCGTAAAGTAAGCTGTAAATAAAAATGAGAGTAATCAAACCAATTTTCTTCACAACTTCTCTTGAGCTTGAAGAACAAATCTCAACACAAGCAACTTCAATTTGATGAATTTCAACCAATCTTGTGTACAATGGAAGGCGCACTTCCTGCTTGCCCCAAGCAGCACTTAGTCAAGTTAGGAAGTTTTACAATCACTCGGATAACCCTCTCAAAACTACACTATTGAAGAATTCACTCACAATTGAAAAGTTTGCTCACTGGTTCACACTTTCAAGAACTACAATTCTTATTAGGAGAGTATTTTCTTGCCAAAATCACTCTTAAGAACTTGTATTTTAAGTGTACAAAAGTTACTTTGAAATTCAGACAATACTCTATTTAAAGGAGACCAAAAAGTGCCTTGATAATGGTTGTTAACGGATAGAAGGTAGCTGAAGAGTCAACTAGCCGTTGGAGCTGTCGGACGTCCAATACAATGTTGTGCATCCGGTGCAATTGTCCGAAAGGCTGTTTCGATCTTTATCAGATAGCGGATGCATTTTTCTGCGTCCGATGTATCCTGCTTCCAACACTGGTCAGAGAGTTGAGAAATTTTCTTGAATTCGATCAGACGTCCGGTGATGCTAATACGCGTCCGATACGAGTGTCTGATACTCCCCCTATCTATCGGACGTCCAGTGATTCAAGTTGAGTGTCCGATGGAGTGTTCTCGACTTTTATCGGACGTCTGATACGTGCTATCGAGCGTCTGACAGAGTTTAATGTCCTTTGCTCCTTTTTGATTGAGTTCTTCAATTGCACCATTTGCAGTAATGACCTGAGTTGCCAATATTCTCAATGGAAAACATTAAATTGATTTCTTCAATTGTTTTGTAATCGTCAAAATCCGGAATCACGATTTACAGAAATCATTTTGAAATGTATTGAAATTCAAATTAAGAAAATTGTATAAATAGATGGAAAGAATTCAAACGAAGGCATTAGGTTTTAGAACACTTAGCCTTTCATTTCATTCTCTCCCTCTCTTGTAAATTTCACTTTCATTTCCTGTAAGCTATCAAGTCTGAATTCAAGTTCCAAAAGTTCATTCTAGATTCTGTCTTCTATTTTATTCAAGTAAGATTTATACTTCTGCTTTTATTTCTTTAAGTTTTAAAATTATCTTATAATCTTATTATTTTATGTCTTGGCCTGGTTCTGGTATCAGAGCCAGTTCATCATTGTTTTAATTAAAGTTTTCATAATTACTATGCTTTACTATTTTCTATGCTGTGATGGTAAACCATTGAGACCTTGTAAGACCATTGGTAAGCCTGAGAGGTAGGGTGTTTCGGCAAAGACTCTAGTGTTCCTATAGAATAATAGAGTTTTAAGGTATAGCAACTATGGCATCTAGGTTAAGATGATGGTTAACTGGTCCTGCTTCGAAGAATTTAGATACAGTATTAAGTAATGAAATTAAATATACTGTAGATAAGTCAAATTGGACTATTCCAAAAAAGAATATAGAAGAAATATATAAAATAGGACCTTTTGATTTCAAAATAGTTATGACAGTTAAGACTCATGAAGAAACAAAATCAATAGATGAAGAATTTCAACTATACTTTTAGAAGATTTTAAGATAAAAAAATTTAGAAAAAAAGTTTATTTATTTCATCTTCAATGCTATCTATTGGACTACTACCATCATAGTAAAAAAAATTATATTTCATCTTCAATGTTCTTTCTTACACATGAAAGGTGGCTCTAAGTGCTTGACCCGACATTGCTATCAATTCCTCCTCTTGAGGATGGTAACATTGAGGCTTTAAAGGCTGAACGAAGGAAGCATGAAGAGGAGTCCTGTGTAGGGGGCACGTTTTGGACACAATCTTTGATTGGTTCTATGATATATATACTTCCATCAAATCACCAAGAGAAATTTAGGTTGCACTGGAGAATGAATATCCTACTCAAAAACAAGATATGGACTGATTTATTAAGAAATATTTTGATTTTATTATTAATGAAGATTCTTCTCTCCTTGATCAATGCATTATCTACAAGTTTTGGTATCCAAACTTAAAGATCTTAGTGTATAGATTTTTGAGGCATTTCAAGCAGAGCCAATTATAGTAAAGTTACCACTAGTTAAAATAATTGTCAAAAGAAACTGTTCCATCCTAGTGATATATTCACAGTGGTCCATATCTTAAAGAATCTTCGTATAGAGAAGGATGCCTAAAATTTACAAAAGAGAGAATTAATTTTGGTCCTAAGATAAATTATGTAGATGAAGAGAAAAAGAACAAGAATATTGAAGAGAGTCTAATAAGAGAAAATCTTCTAAATAGAGTGAATATACTTCTAACAAGAAACAAAAGTAGAATCATGCACAAGTAAATCTTGTAAAAAACAACGGTATTGCTGAAATTATTGTAATAGTATCTGAATAGCATGTAAGTATGATCACTAAATTGAACATGATATCTAGATTCAATTTAAGTGGTTGGTTGTATGAATCTGGTGTAGTGGTGTATCTTTACAGTAACATTTTCACATTCACAACCTAGAAAGATGCTCTTGATGATTTTAAAATGACTAGTAATACCTTACATGCAATATTTTACAGTGACATTTTCTTATTCAAGACCTATAAAGATGCTCTTGATGGTTTTAAAATGACTATAATATTTCAGGTGTTTTGCATGTGATTATATTATCCTAACATATAATTAAACATCTTTCAGATATTAAAATTTGTTTGTCAAGATTATAGAATATTAATTTTTTATTTTCTTTAATCTGTTGTTGTTGGAAAATATCATTGAAATTTGACGTCACAAGTCTACCATTTTGCAAACTTCTTTTTGAGCTTTCTCACTCATTATAAGTTGAATTTTCACGCATCAAATTTTCATATTATTACGAATTTACCAAATACATAGTATGTGACGCCCCACCCCTCCCTAGGGCGAACCCAAGAGAAAGGAACGCCTGCCCAACTCTCGCCAGGACTCACTACGAAATCCAAATATAGATCCAAACATTTATCCCTAAAATCAAAAGTGAAATCTATTCAAATTACTAATAAACTCTCACAAAATACAAACCCCAAAATTTCATCAAAATTACATTGGTAATAACTCTAAAATACCATAAACCATCAAATTCACCAATTAATTTCAATCTGATACAAAATAAGGAAATCCTACAAAAGTATTAAATTTCTCGATTCACGTGCTCCACTTTCAGACCTCTTAAGGAAAACAAAGCTTATGGGGTGAGCAAAGCTCAGTGAGATCAAGAATTCATGCACAAGCAGGTTAAAGCGGTAACTAAATCTTAACAAAGCATTAAGCATGAGAAAACCTGGAATTCACACAAAACAATATAAAAGAATCACTATGAAAGGATACAATCTGCCGTTCCACCTTTCTGAAATTTCCACAACCATCTTCGGTCCGCTCCCAAGCCGCAGTTTTCAATTGGAATGTTGACACTCGGTCAACCACCATCTCACTGATCGTAGACACCACTTTACTCTCACCCGTCTACTTACATCCCCTGTACCGGGCCCGCTCGTCAAGATGAAATTTATCATTAAACCAAGTCGGGATGAGCGGCACCTCCCACTCAATAGAGCGTGGTACATACTACCGCTTGGCAAATGAGTCGAGGAGACTACACTCCAATCGACTTAACCAGAATTTAACCAAAACAAGAGGAGAGGTACCCCCTTCATGAAGATAGGGTTTACAAAGGAATGGGTTGCCCCGGGATCAATTAAAACATTTGCTAAATGGTGGAATATTGGAATCGTACCTTCAATAACCTCGGTAGGATCAGGGACCTAGTGTTGGTGTGGATGCCTACCTCTCCCTATAACCCTAAGGTATCGGTCACCGCCTAACTCCGCCTGGACTCACTCACCGATCCTAGTTCAAATGCAAATAACAAAATACATCGATATCCTCAAATCAACTGTAACAAGTAAACCCCAAAATTTTCTTAACGTAACCACAAACATCCCAACTATAAACACGATACAAAAGTTTATCCATCCATCCAACATTTCATTAGTACAGCTCACAATACAAGGGCTACATCAAAATACAAAGTTAGGTTCCAAACCAATCGACCTAGTGTAACCCCGGAAGCTCTCGATCTCAAATCCGCTAAGGAAAACAAAGTTGAAAGGGATGAGCTAAAAGCCTGAATCCTAATATCATACAAATCACACAAGAATGTTGAGCAAAATATATCGCTAAACACTTAGCGTGTTAATATAATTCGCTTTATAAGCATAAAATGTATAAACACATAAACCGGGAAAATACCCTGAAAGGATACAGTTCCACTGAAGTAGTTGCAGTCCGTCTTGTTCAATACTCAACCCCTACTCCACCTTATAACTCCTAGTGGTAATACTCGAGTATACCGCATCGCGTTCTGGTACCAACCTACCCGACCGAAGTCCTCGCTCGAATAGGTCGATAACGGGGAAAAGGCCTTATTCAGCCCATGTGGTGAAGTACACATGGCCTACATCATGCGCAAGTAATATACAAACAATGGAAAAGCACACGCTTGAACAAGAGACAAAGTAGGCCGAAAAGTGTGATAAAGTACACACTCGCCTTCACATAATTATTAAAAGCATTTAAACACGCCAACAGAAAGGCTTTATTCACAAACATGCAAGGAACACTCACCAACAGTTGAGCGTAAGCAAGATAATGTAGAAGTCAAACACGCCATTAACGCCCACCGGACTCACCGAACATGCAAATCAAACCATCAACCCTTTTGGTTTCTATTTAAAGCAATCTTGTCGTAAGATTGGAAGAAAACCATTTCAAAAGTGAACCGACGCTACATGCATAATGAATGAACTAAGCTCTCATAAACATTTATAAACACTTAAAATAGCAAAAGAAGCACATACGTGGGCGTTGGGCGGAAAACGAACGATGACAACTCGAAAATGGAAAACACACATTGGAAGGTGGAAAAACAGTTTTGACACCTTGTACGCCATTGCCCATATCTCAGGCTACAAGTGTCGGTTTTGAGCATACAAGGTGCCGTTTCGAAGCTAAGAGAACAACCTACAACTTTTGTGAAGACAACTTCAACCCAGATTTACTCCATCTAGGTCAGAAACGCAGAAAACAGTTTCAGGAATTTCGCCGTCAGAATGTCCGACAGGCCAACTTCAAATGGGCATAACTCAGCGCTCACAATTCAAAATCAAGAAATTCCAGATGCGTTGGAAAGCTAGAACAAAGGGCTATAACTTTTGTGTTTTGGCCAAAAGCTAAATCACAAAGGAACAACACCAAAAACGACACCAAAGTCGCGCCGACAAAATCCTGTTTTCCGCTCAGCACCTCAAACGAACTTCATGCAACCAAAACGATTCATGTAAATTCCATCGACTCGCCTATTACAAACATGCAAAACAGCCCCTCACACGCCTCACACCACTTCAAACCCGCACGCACATACACACACACTACACACACAACACACCTGGAATTCAAGAGCTAATCGCTCAAATTTACGCTGCTGGGGAATTCAAGAGCCCACCAAACAACTAAACATGCAATCCAACCTTGATTTCTACCATTAGCATTAAAGCCAAAACCCTAACCCTAACTCATAATCATGGCAAAGCATACATACATCAAATTCAACCATTCCAATCCATAACATCATTCCATAGGCTAAGAATAAACATGAATCAAACCATGAAAACCACAAAATCCTTCAATTTAAAATCCTCAACTCAATTCAAGCTTATAGGAAACTAGGAGAAACCTTTCTTGAGGTTGTTCTGGTGAAACTTCAAGTGCTCAAGTCCAAGCTTCTCCTCCCAACTCCGACCGAATCAGATGAAAGTAGCAAAATCTCCAAGTTTTCTTCCTTTTTTCCTCTCTTTTTTTCCCTCTTTTCCTTTCTTCCCTCACGGTTTTCCTTTCCTCTTTTTCCCTTGGTTTGGCCGGCAACTACAAGGCTTAAATAAGCCAAGAGATAATCTCAAAAAGATATTTTCACTTGGTCAATTTTTGGGTCAAAAATATCATGCCAAAAACCCTAGCAACTTAGGTCTTTTTCCACTCTTGCCCAAGTAATTTTCTTTCCTATCAAACTAGTCCATAGGTGCTCAATTTAACCTAGCCTATCAAAGCTTAATCACACTTACTTAGGCTACTAATCACCTATGCACCCTAATCTCTCTTCTTGCACATGCATTATCACACATAAAATCAAAGAGTTAACAAACTCGTAATTAAACATAAAACTTAGACTCATTTTTAAAACTAGGGTTTTAAGAAATCAAATTGGGGTTTTCCATATTCAAATTAGGGTTTTATCAAAATTAGGTTTTTCAAACAAATTAGGGTTTTAGGTTTCAAGTTAGGGTTTTAAAACGTGTAAAACTGGATTATTAAAACAAAACACTTTTAAAAGTAAAACAAACCATATAAACACCTTGGCAAACCAAAATAACTATAATTAACATTATTTAATATTTTCCAGAAATTGGGGAAAAAATCGGGGCCTCACAGTTGGTCCATGGCATAAACCCTAGCTGGTACCCTTGGGCGATTGTGTGAGGGCCGTGAACTTTAAACCTAAATCTCGTTTAGATTTTTCATGAATGGTTTTTATAATTGTTTGAGCATGTGCTTGATCAATCTCGTTTAGATTCCAAAACCCTAGACGAATTGCATTGAAATCACTACCATTATAGGTTTAACCATTTTCTTCTTCAATCGAATTCACTCAACACTCCTTAAATCAAAATTAGGATTGAGCTGAAATCTTTCCAAGCAAATTCAGAAAATTTCATTCCAATTCCAAGTTAGGAAAATCTTGCCACTCCTCTTCACCCTTACAAGACCACCATGTGTCGATTTCATGTTGGAATTTTGGCAACTTGAACAAGTTTCATCCTTCCACCGGCTGCTCAATTGATTGAGATAAAAAAAAAAATTCAGATCATCTTGAATGTGATCACCGGCCTCCATGACCAATGGAAGTGAGGCTCTTGCCATTTGGCATCTTATTCCAGCCACCTTATGCTCACTTGAGCAAGGCAAGTCTGCAAAATTATTTCTTCAAGACCAACCGATGGTCATCAGCCTTTCAAATTCACTCTTCACTTTCACTTCACTTCAGCACTCATCTCTCAAGCTCTCAACCGAGAAGCTCTCCCCTTCACCCCCACATTTCATTTCAAACTCTTTTCTCCCCAAGCCCAACCGAGAGCTCCCTTTTCAATCTCCATTTCCTTGTCTTCCTTTTCTTGATCGATTCAGCCTTGCACCAAGAGGAGACTGTGGCTGCAAGCTGCTGAAACCAAGCTTGAAATCTGGGCAGGATCAAGGCTGTCTTCTCTCCATTTTTTCCCTAAGCAAGCCGAAGGTAAAACATCATCTACTTCTTGAAAAACTTCTTGGCAGCTTAGCATTTTCCATTCTTAGTTTATTTCGTTTCTTGTAGATGGAAACTAGATTTGATTAAGCCAAGCTTCTCACTTGTTCATCTGTTCTTGAAAGCTTGTTGGAGGTAAGAGTCACTTCTTATCCTTTCAGCTTAAAAAGAAATGATTTCCCTCTCTCAAAAGATCATCTTGAAAGATGATATGGCCATGCATGCACCGGTTGACTTGAAATCTTGCCTTGACATATTCATATCTTTTATATATCTTCTAGAAATCTGGTTAACCAATGTGGATTACTGCTCTTGTTTTCCTTTAAGCTTCCCGAAGCCTTAAAATGGTAACTTTAGTTGTACTATCCCATGTATGATCATTAGAAGTGATTGTGAAGTGATTGGAACTTTCCTTGTGCTTTCTCGATGCTAGAAGACCACGAATCCCTTGCTATTTTGTGTGAATTTAGGCTGAAGGGTTTTGCCCTATTTCATCCGAATCTTCCCTTGTTAAACCCTGTTGAAATCAACCCATGCATGTGTTTATTTTTTTTTTCTTTCTTGGCCGGTTAGACTTTGATTAAAAATTTGCATGAACCAAATGCTTTAAACTCAACCAAGCCTTGGTTGTTCATTTTCTCCTTAAAAGTTATATGTATCTATGTTTCCTTGCATGAGATATATTCCGTCAGTCCAAAAACAAAATAAAAACTGGACATGTAATGACCTAACACTTGGCTTTTGAATGGAGAAAATAATCTTGTATCAAGAAAGGAAAATAAGAGGGAAAGAACCGGTCTTGATGGTTTCCAAACTTGAGACATTGTTGGTTGAGGCTTTTGTTCAAATTTTAATCATGTGCCATCAGCGGCATTCAAAACTAGACTCAAAGAGCTTCGATTCGGTACCTCACACGCCCCGTAACTCATTTTCTACACACCGTGGCGATTCGACGAACATCGCTGAAAATCAAGACTGCGATTTTGTTAATCATAATGGTTTCGAACTTTACTGTCCAAATTTGAGTAATTTCTAAATTAAATTGGTCTTCGATGTTTTCTGGGGAAATAAAGAACAATGAATGTAGTTTCAAACGGCACCAGAACCATGGAATTTGCAAGAGTAGAACTTCCGATTCAAATTTCGGAAGAAACTGTGGCAAATTGGTTTTCCACACAAACACAGCTTATGAAACTTTTATTTGTTACATTTGATCATTTGACAAAACCTTGATTTTCAAACTTAAATTCCGACTTACAAAATTGTTTTAATCTCGTGAGGGTACAGTACCTCAACAAGACCCAAACGGGTAAAATAAAGTCACATTGTTTTCGAACAAAACCACGAAAGCTCATTTTTAGTACTACGACAAATGAAACTTAAAACCATTAGTAATTTTTCTAACCAAGACAACCCTCTTTTAAATTCAAAACGTAATTACCCTACGTTTTCAAATTCTTTTAAAATATCAACTATTAAATTTACTCAAACCCTAATTTTGCCAAAATTTTCAAACTCTTTCATCTTGACCTAATTAACCAAAACCTCGATTTCGGAATTCATACCACCATTTTTCCACCACATCAACTCGTTTAGTAAAACCTAATTACACCCTTGTTTTCATAAAAGAAGTGAATTGGTCAAAATTGATTTATATAATTAAAAGTTAAATTATGTACCTCAGGATCCATTGGTGAACCAAGCGAAGAAGTTGATACCGAAGCTTTCGACTCAACTTTGACCTAACTAAGGTGAGGGTTCCAATTTGTTGTTAAGTGATTTTGGTTATTAAGTGTTATTTGTTATTTAAAATACTTGATTAATAAGTATTACTTATCATTGAAATCACTTGTTTATTAAGTATTACTCGTTGTTGAAAATACTTGCTCCTTAAGTGCTACTTGTTATTAAGTGTACTTATTTATTGAGTAGTACTTGGATTGAATGTACTTGTTTGTTAAGTGAACCATTATATCACTTAATTATTGAATTCAATTTCAAAATGATTTGACAAAAGGAGGGGCCGAGTGTGTACTTTATCGCACCGACCCCACCGTCTTACAAAATGAATTTAAACTACTATAATTGTGCCTGTGCATGTCAACTGTGCATGACTGTGACACCATTGCGTGCTTTGCCGTAATAGGCTAGTCCGGGATCCCAAACTCTAGAGGCGAGTTGGCCTATTCCGAGCCGGCATTAGGGCTTGGTCGGGTATGTCGACGGACCCTGGGGACCGTTTAAGGTTACCTCTAGTGTACACCACCTACCGACCGTTGGTTTTCGAGCCTGAAATTGGGAGTAAGGGGTTGGCGAATGGGAAGCAGTGAAGACTTTATACTGACCGGCTTGGAAGAACTGTATCCTTCCACTGTGATTGCTACCGTTTATTTGACCAATTCATTGGTGAAATCCCACTGTTTCATGAATTTCATGAAATAGAAATTACTGTTTTGGAAACTTTCCACATGTGAATGTTTGATATATGAAAGCATGCTATGTCAATGTGCTTAACTGATTATATGTTTGGGACTCTCATTGGGCTTTCAAAAGCTCACCCCAATATATTTTCCCCTCCCAAGTTCTCCAGAGTGTTAGAGTGGGTGAGAAGAAATTCCAAGTCCAGATCAAGACTTTTGAATTGTGGATGTAATTATTTACGTATTTTGTTATTGGTGAAAATGTTGTGAATTTCTTTTGAATGGTAATGGTAAGGGTATGGCTGAATGGATGTGAATTAAATTAATCGAATTCTATGGATGTATTTTATATTAAATCCAGAGATCTAGATATGTCTAGTATATTGGATTGACCGAGTCCTGGCGAGAGATAGGCCGGCGGCCGCGGGTCCTAGGATTTACCTTGGGAAACGTGGGGCCGCTACAGATTGTTTCCCACAGTTGACTGTTTGGAGGTCTGTGAGGACCCGAAAGTTTATTTTATTTGACCTACTTATTTAATATTTTGTTTAAATTTTAACATCGACTTTAACACAACATAATGTTAATTCTAATCATTATCGTTTACCAAAGTGTTTATATGGTTTGTGTTACTTCACAAAATGTTTTGTTTTAGCTATTTTGTTTTACAAGTCTAAAAACCCTAATTTGAAATTTAAACCTTGGTTTGTTTTGAAAACCCTAAATTTCGACAAAACCCTAATTTGTTTGCACACTACACCTTAAATGTACTAACCCTAATATATTTTCTCGAAACCCTAATTATATGTACAAATCAAACGTTTGTTATCTCATGAATTTTCAGTGTGAATTTGTACGCGCACGAGAGTTATTAGGGTAATTGGGTGATTAGTGGCCTAAAAAAGTGTGATTAAGCTTTGATAGGCTAGGTTAAATTGAGTACCTATGGACTAATTTGATAGGAAAAGAAATTATGTGGGTAAGAGTGGAAATAAACCTAAGTTGATAGGTTTTTGGCATGATATTTTTGACTTTAGTCAAAATATCTAGTTGGGATTATCCTTTGGGTTATTTATTAGCTTGAAGCTGCCGGCCAAGTAAAGAAAAAAACAAGAGGAAACCGTGAGAAAAGAGAAGAAAGGAAGGAAAAAAAAAAAGAGAGGAAAAAAGGAAGAAAAGCTTGGAGATTTTGCAACTTTCAACCGTTTGATTTTGTTTTGGAGCTAGTAGGTGGAGCTTGGACTTGGAAACTTGGGGTTTCACCAAGAACATCATCTACAAAGGTTTCTTCTATTTTCTACAAGCTTGAATTTGAATGAAGATTATGAATTGTGGGGTTTTGTGATTCCCATGGCTTGGTTCATGCTTATTTTTCAGCTTATGGAATGATTCTATGGATTAGATTAGTTGATTTTGATGTATTTATGCCTAGCCATGATTTTGAGTTAGGGTTAGGGTTTTGTTTTAGTGCTAATGGTAGGAGTTAATGTTGGTTCATTGGTTTAAATGGTTGTGTAAAGCTGCAGCCAAGAATAAATTGTTAGGGTTGAATTTTTGTCCATTTTTCTGTCCGAATTTGCTTGCTATTTTCGAAAATGATGGGGACAGAATTAGATTTGGAACAAAGCATGAAAGTTGTAGAGAGTTGAGTGAGGATTCTACCTGTAAATTTTCAAGTGAATCGGAGCACTGTAGCATGTGAAATGACTAAAATACCCCTAATGCCCTGTTTCTGTCCGAACCGTTATTTTGCTGCTGTAATGGGCCATTTTGACCAGGAAGATGACTGTTTTTGTGTTTTAGGTCTCTTAAGTATGGTAGCCTTATGTGTTAGCTTTCTACTGGCTTTGGAATCGCTTGATTTGGAGCTGTAAGTGTCGAGTTATGGCCATTTGAAGTCGTCCTGCTTAAATCTCTGCGATAGGGTAGAAAGCCATTGTTTTGATTATTTCGACCTAGTTCAGGATGGAATTGGATTTCAACTTATTCATGGAAATTGTAGAGGGTAACGTGGAACGTGTAAGGGTTGCATTTGCTTGATTGTTATTGCATTTGAGTCGATGAGTTTGCATGTGTGTGATTTAGTTGATTGTAATGTGGTTTGGGCGCAAAAACAGAAATCAGGGTTGGTGGATCAGCAACTTTGGCTTCATTTTTCGTGTTGATCCTTTGTGATTTAGCTTTTGGCCAAAACACGAAAGTTATAGCCCTTCGTTCTAGCTTTCCAACGCATTTAGAATTTCTTGATTTCGATTTGTGAGGGCTAAGTTATGTCCGTTTGAAGTGAGCCTATCGGACATTCTGACGGCAAAACTTCTGGAACTGTTTCTGCGTTTTTGACCTAGAAGGATTAAATCTGGGTTGAAGTTGCCTTCATGAAAGTTGTAGCTTGTTCTCTTAGCTTCGAAAAGACACCTTGTACGCTCAAATCCGACACTTGTAGCCTGAGATATGGGCAATGGCGTACAAGGTTTCAAAACTGTTTTTCCACCTTTCAGTGTGTGTTTTCCGTTTTCATTTTGTCATCGTCCGTTTTCCGTCCAACGCCCATGTATGTGCTCCTTTTGCTATTTTAAGTGATTATAAGCATTTTTGAGAGCTTAGTTCATTGAGTATTTGCTTGTCACGTCATTTCACATTTGAAAATGACTTTTGCCAAACCTTTTAGTTTGAACTCGAAAAAGTAAGTTGCTTGCACTTTCACGTCTCAGGTGCTTCTGTGGACGGTAAAGATCGTGTTTAACTGCCTAGATTGTCTTGCTTGCGCTCAACATTGGTGAGTGTTCAAGTGCTTGTTGTTTTCATGCTTGGATGTCGGATTTGATGAAATTCATTTGAAAGCATGCTTGTTTGACTTGGTGAGCGTGTACTTTATCGCGCTCACCCTTGCTTGAATTTGCTTGAGTTGAAGTCGTTAAGTGCTTGTACTTGTGCTTGTTCTTGGCTTGATAAGACCAAACGGTTGCATGTACCACACTCGAGTGAGTGGGGGGTGCCTCTCCTCCCATTTTGGTCGGGTTCTAGTTAAGTCGATTGGAGCGTAGTCTCGTCAACTTATTTACCAAGCGGTAGTATGTACCACGCTCTATGGAGTAGGAGGTGCCGCTCATCCCGACTTGGTTTGATGTTATGTTAATTACCAAGCGGTAGTATGTACCACGCTCTATGGAGCGGGAGGTGCCGCTCATCCCGACTTGGTTTGATGTTGATGTTAATACTATTTTGACGAGCGGGCCCGGTACAGGGGGTGTAAGTAGACCGGTGAGAGTAAAGTGATTTCTACGGTCGGTGAGATAGTGGTTGATGGAGTGTCAACATGCCTGCTAAAAATACGGCTTGGGACCAGACCGAAGTTGGATGTGGAAAATCGCAGAAAGATGGAACGACACTGTATCCTTTTATAGTGATTACTTTATAATATCTTGTATGATTCCCAAGTTTTCTACTGCTATTATTTGTTCAAAATTGTTATCGCTTTAACTTGCTTGTGCATGCATTCTTGACCTCACTGGGCTTTGCTCACCCCATAAGCTTTGTTTTCCTTAACAGGTCTGGAAGTGGGGCATGAGAAGCGAGGAACCTAGTATCTGTGGAGGATTACCTCTTAGTAATTTTGTAGGATTTCCTCTTTTGTATAAGATTGAACTATTGGGATGATTTTGACGGTTTATGGTATTTTGGAGTTTTATCAATGTCTCCTTGATGAGATGTTGGGGGTCTGTATTTTGCGTGAGTTTGTCAGCGATTTTAAGTACCTTTTATCAATGGTTTCATAAATGAATGTTTGAGTGCTGGCGAGAGCTAGGCAGGCAGTCCGCTTACCCCTCTGGTTCGCCTTAGGGGAAGTGGGGCTGTCACAAGGTCGACCTAGCAGATGGTTGTAAAGAGTCGTCTACTTGGATTGGAAAGTCGACGGAGTGTCGGCTACTTGAAATGACCGTGTATTGTGGACCTGAGCTCCTGAGAGCTCCTGTATCCTACTTGTGTGTTATGTGTTTTCTTTACTTGTTTTAAAATGTCATTTATCCTGCTTTATGCTTGTGCATGTTCTTTTGAAAATTCACGAGCTGTTAGCTCACCCCGCTCCCAATTTGTTTTTCCTTAATAGGTGATGAGAATCCAGACACCTAGATAGGTCTAGTATCTGTTTTTCGCTTTTGTCCCGAGTCTAGAAGTATGAATTGTATTTTCTTATGATTTTTGTAAATTTCGACTAGTGGGAATGTAATAGACTATGGTTTGGAGCTTTAGGTGCTTTTGAGTTAACATTTGTACTCTAAGCTTAAATGTCATTTTACTGCTTCCATTCTCTCTTCTAATGTGGATTTTAGATTTATCCTTTAGTGTTAGTATTTTCGAATGCTTGAGTCCTGACGAGAGTTAGGCAAGCAACCCGCCAACCCTTTGGTTAGCCTTAGAGGGAAGTGGGGCTGTCACATAGTATACTTGTACTATCATCGCATTCAAATCATATTATCACAGTTTTTAAAATAGAAGTGACAATTTAATAAAAAATAAGTAACATAGATATATCAACTTGAATAATGGACATGATTAGATATTTTACATTCTTCAAAATATTTAGCTAATATGGTTTTACAAGATGTACTAATCATTCTCTCTTCTTCCTTAACTCTATCTTGAATTTGTCATTTTAAGTGTAGCTATTGACTCTTCTAAAATATCATCCAAATAAATTAAGTCAAATATTAATCATTCTTTTGTCCTACCAACATAATCCTTCAAATTCATCATGTGCATAATGCTTTGCAACTAATGAAAATTTAGAATTTATACTTTATTCTTGGTTCCATACATAC
Source organism: Gardenia jasminoides (assembly GCA_013103745.1). Lineage (NCBI taxonomy): Eukaryota > Viridiplantae > Streptophyta > Magnoliopsida > Gentianales > Rubiaceae > Gardenia > Gardenia jasminoides. The sequence goes on from CM023096.1 coordinate 30,562,712, forward strand.
AAAGGTTAAACCTTTCAAGAATTTTACAAATACAATGTGTACCTAAAACTTTGCAATCAGTGGCTAGGGAACAATTAGTTATTGGTTTTCATAGTTTTAAAAATTTGAGAATAGGAATAATATAAAAGCTGTAGGGTGCAGGAGTAAATAAATAGATAGTTTCAGTAGAGAGATTATTTAATCTTAATTAGTTCAAGGGAGTTGTTTCCTTCTAATGGATACAAAATGACAAAAGAAGTATAATGAATGACACAATAGGAAATGAGTTTATTATGAAATAATGAGAAAAAAATAATACACATAATACTCAAGATTTTTTTCAAATAAAGACCGTTGTAGGCAAAGAGTATTGGTTGAGAAAATTTTCATATTTACTTCCACCATACTATAAGTACAATGAAAGGGAGTTGTTTTCTATTAGTAATTAACACTATAAATACAATACAACAATTTTTATAAAAAGGTGGCAATCTTACAATAATAGACATTAAGACCATATTACTTACAACAAAAAGTCACCAAAAAATGCATAAATATCTAATTTATACACACATATGCACATAATGCCACCATATTATAGATACAATATATGATAGTTTTTTTATTTTATTAATTACCACTATAGTTAATTACCACAACAAATACAATATGACGAGGTTTTTACACTACACCAAATTTTAAATATAAAACCTAAACAACCCCATTATCTGCAAGTATACAGATCATTTATCGAGCATAGGGTAGTATAGGTGTCGATCCCACAGGGAAGAGTGTCAAGTACCGGTGATTTTCAAACTCCTCTATTATTTAGACTGTCACAAGCATATAAATTAAATCTAAACTACAAACATAGAAATAAAATAGATAGAATATAACAATTAAAAGCTCCTCAAGCTATGGAATTCCTTACTGCTCTTGCAAATGAAGCTACAGGTTGCATTAATGATATTAATTTGGCTAAGCATGGCGTAATCTCCTAATGCACGTGAAACATACTTTCGTAGTGAATCAACTATACTCATAGCTAAACCATACCTACTAGTGTGGTTATGGAATTAACTACAAGCTCATTTGCTCAATGAAATAACATGAAATAAATCACTAAAGCCACAAAGGCGCCTCCCTACACTTGTGAGAGAACTCCTAGGTTTAGAACTTCATGAACTAGTGTCAAATTCTCACTTTCATTTAAACTTAACACCTTGAGATGATCACAATTAATGGCCGGTTAATCATGATTAGAAAAGCCAAAGTACTAAATACTTGCTCAAATAATAGCATCAAATAACCATGTAAATAAAGTTCATCCATAACTCAAGGCATAAACTTAGCTAAACATCCTTACTATACTACTAACTATACTAAACTAAACTAAGGAACTAGTGAAGACTACATTTTAGTAGTGAATCTAGCCTTCTCCTCTCTCCAATTCTTCTTATTTTCAAATGTCTACAAAGACCCTATTTATAGAAGATTTCATCCATAAGCTTCCAAAATTCTATCATGTGAACACATGAAAGATTTGGCCTTCAAAAGTCAAGAAAAATGTCTTCATGAATCTTCATGCATTGAATCCATTGAATTTCAATCTCAAATGAGTTGTAAAGTTGAAGCAAATTGTGTTTTGAATTTGCTATGAGTTGTTTCTTCAACTTCACAAGATTCTTCACGCAGCTTTCATTGAAATATTGTTAATATCTATTATTTTAAATATTGTTAATATCTATTATTTTAAATAATGATATTATTGTTATTAATTCGTTCAATTATTTTAAAATTACATTTAAACGAATTTTTAGAAAATTTAAATGAAAATTCAATTTATTTATTTGTTTAATTTATTTCATTTTGAGAAAAACTTAATTTAGCTCTATATTAATTTTTCAGGCAGATTTTCAACATTCCATTCATCTTATTTTAAAATTTTCTCTTTTTGTATCAATTATACAGAAAATGAGAAAAACACGTTTTTCGAGGTGAAAATTCGGGCCATGAGTTAAGTTGTACTGGAATGTAAGGATGATCACCCGTAGGTTAGAAATATTATTCAGTGATTAGAGGTGAATTAAAAAGAGTGATCATAATTAGGAATTTGTGATTTTTAGTTTAAGTTGTTTTAACCCTCTCGAGTTAGAATTTTGTTTAGCCATTGTTTCTTCCACCTAATTCACCCTAATTCCTTCTCAATTTATTCCTTTTCATTTCTCTCTCCCAATCAAGATTAACCCTTTTATCCTTAGCTAAGTGGAATAATTATTTACCCTTCAAATAGCTAATTAAGGTCACTATGCAAGGTTTGACTTTGGGGCATAAGACAAGACTTATGTCTTGTCTTCCTTTTCCATTTACTCTTCAAAGAAAATTGACCAAAAATTGCCCCATTTCTTCCTTCCTCTCACCCAAACTCCCTCTTCTTCTTTCTCTCATTTTTCCCTCAAAAATTTCTTCCATTTTCTTCCCTAAAAACTCAACTAATCTTGCTCTAAGTAGAGCTTGATCTTGGGGCTTTGACAAGGAGTTTGAGGAAGAGGATTTTGTGGGCTCAAGCTTGCATTTTTCTTGGTATTTTGCTAACCTATGAAGAGGTAACATTCTACCAACTTCACCCTTGTCCATTTTCTTCAAATTCCAAGCATGAAAATTAGGATTTGGGTGGTTGATAGGTTCTTAGAACCTTGAATGGATGATGATTATGTTGTTTGATGTGCTAAGCTTATCATGTTGTAATTTGATGATTATGGAAAATTTGTGGGCTCTTGGAATTCCCACTATATATGTTTATTTGTTCATGAGTTGGTTAAATGGTGTGATATATGTGCATTATGTTTGATTTTGGTTGCTAAAAGTTGGAAGAAAACCTCAAGGAAAATTCGGATGAGGAAAGGAAGAAAATGAGGGAGAAAAATTCTGTTTTTCTTTTAATGTGTGGACTGTGATTTTGGCAAGTTTAAAGGTTAATTGGGAGGCTTAAATATGAGGGTTAAGTTGTTAATTTGGCCTACACAATTCTCTTCAAAGGTTAAGCAAAGATGGTGGTTAGTTGAAAGTTAGTGGGAAACCTCAAGGAAGAACCGAGAGGAAGAAGTGCAAAATGGGGGTTGATTTTGATGTTTTTCTTTTAAAATTTCATGGCTGTATTTTGGCTAGATTGAGGACTGAATTTGATGTTTAAATGTTGATTGTTAAGTTGTTATTTTTTCCCCCACAAAAGCCCTACAAGAGTTGTTGCAATAATGGTTGTCAAGTTGGAGGCAAAATCTGGAAATTTGAGGATATATGCTGTCTGAAATTCTTGGACTGTTGAATGCTAAAAGTTGATATAAACTTCTATCATTTTTGACCAACCTTAGGATTAGGAAGTTCAATACTAGTTTAGGTTCGAATTTGGGGTCAATCGGAAGTGGTTTAGATGTATTAAAGGTAGTGATGAGAAAAGGAAGTGGAATTTGCAGGATTGATCATATGCAAACCAGTCCAATTTAGGCATGTAGAAAACTGTCTTCCCAATCGAATTTTAAGTTGAATTTTGGTGTGAACCTAGCCTATATATGGAAGTATTAGTGTACCAAATTTGGTGGTTTTTGACCAAGAATTCGTCACTCAAACAGAGCCTAGAACTCTGCCCTGCAAAACTGGAAAACAGAAATTTCAGATTTGTGAACCTGCCCTGTTTGAACTGCTTTAATTTCTTGCTCAAGTATTGGAATTGAGTTCTGTTGGTGGATTTTGAAACTTATTACATAGGTATATAAACCGTGAAAATTTGAGAGGCCAATTCATTTTCTGTAATTTTTGGTAAATTTTCAAAGTGGTCTGGTCGGACAGCCTGCTATGTCCTGTTTTGTTACTGTAGCAGTTCGTTAAATTAAAATCTGGGCTAATTCTGTGTTGAATTTTAACTGGGTATCTTCTACAAAGTTTTAAAATTTAAAATAGGTTTCCAACGGTACGAAGTTTGCAAAATTTGGACTTGTATAACTCAAGTTACGATTTTTCGAAGATTTTAGCTCAAAAGGGAATTTCATTGAACTTGACTTGAGTCTCATTGAGACATTTTTAAAGACATCTATCAAATATTTCTTTAGTGATTTGAATTAAAATACTCGTATTTGTCTCGGTGATCGAAGATCCTAAAACTCAATTGATCTTGCGTGCTTTTGCCTTAGACTCTTGATTTCGGTGAGTGTCAAGTGCATGAATTGTTGAATTACCTGTCATATTTATTTGAATGTAAACTGTTGAGGCGAGAGTGTACTTTATCGCTCCCTCTTTACTTGACTTGCATGTACATGACTGTTATTTGACTTGACTGGAACTGAATGTCGATTGGAATAATCCATCGACTTAAAAAGTGATAAATGGGGACGCCCAAACCTATTGGGGATCCTTGGGACCCGAGCCGACAAGGGCTTGGTCAGGAAGCTTGGTGAACCTTAGGTACTGTTCTTTGAGTTTGACCTATTGAAGAGGTCTTGCTCGGTATTGCTCGATGTAGCTTTACCCTTTTACTTACCTGTTTGGTTTCGGGCCCGAGAGGGTGAACTGTTGGATGGAGGTTGTACTAAGTGGAGATTCTACGGACTTTACCTGTGCTAAGTTGACGGAGAGACAATGTTTGGGATGGAATGGACTCAACTGCTTAACCGTGGAAATTGGCTCCTGAGAGCCCTGTATCCTTACCTGTTATTGTGTATTTTTCCTGTATGAACTGCTCACGGTGCTTGCGCATATTCACTGTAGATAGAGAGGCTCGAAGAGGGTTCTCCGAACCCAGCTCCAAGACTCTTGTCTAATGTGAGCCCTCAAGTAGTGATTCCTTGAGAATACGATCTCCTGGTGAAAATTGCAATAGTACAAGTGAATGTTTGATTTACAAGCGTTTATATCTGAATTTTCTGGCTTTCTTACTTGCTTGATTACGTGCTTGCATGTTTTTCCTTGGCCTCACTGAGCGTTAGCTCACCCCAGTTTGTTTTCCTTAACAGGTCTTGAAGTGGGAAATGTAGATCGAGGATCTAGTTATTTTGGTAGGATTTTCGTAATTGTATATAGGCTTAATATTAAATTGCGACGTTAAAGATTTTATTGTACCTGAAATTGATGTTATGGGAGTTTTAATAGACATTAATGAGGATTTACTTTTGTAAGTTAACTATCATTTATTGTTGGACCTCAATTAAGGCTTTAAGAACGAATGCATGTATTATTATTTTAGAGACCTTGAAGTGTGATTATTTGAAGTCTGTAATACGATTGAGGGTTTGTAGTGAGTCCTGGCGAGAGTTGGGCAGACAGTCCGCTGATACCCTTGGGTTCGCCCTTGGGAGAGGTGGGGCTGTTACAGAGCTAGGGACCTATGATACTAGTACAATCTTTGGGAATGTCAAAGAAATACGAAGGTGAAGATTGTCAAGTCCAAAAAGTCAACAAAAGAGATGTTGTACTTTGTGTGTGAAAGGGATGAAACTGGATTTTGGTCATGGTGTAATCCCATATATAGAGACCAAACAACCTGGGAAAACTATTCTGTGAGCCAACTGTTTAAGAACATTTTAATGTGGATTGTAGTGTTTTTTCAAGAATGCAAAAATTGGATGATGAAGTCAAGAACTTGAAAGTGCTAGTTAGTTGTTGTCTTATGATATTCGCTTTTTCTCTTTTGCTTCTGATGATATCTATGAAATAAGACAATGGAAATCATATGAATGAAATTGATAAGTTGTTATTTTTACTATTTTTAGTGTGTTATTTAAGCAAGTTTTAAGTGTGTTTTTAGGAAAAAAAATGATAAAATTAAGTTCTTTTAAACAAAAGTTTATTCAAAGTGAGAATTTTAAGAAGAAATTGCTTTTGAGCAAATTAATGTACTTTTGAATGACTTTTGTAGGAAATTGAGGTTGGAAGATTATTTTAAAAATTGAATGCACTTGGAATTGGAGGCTTTTCAATTAGAGATAATCACAATGCAATTCAAATATGGAGGAATCAAGGGATTAAAAGTTGGATGGATTAAAGCTTCAAAAGATGAAAGAAAAATTCAAAATTCAAGTTTCTGGAGCTAATCAATGATGCAGAAACGTGAGGTAGCAGAAGAAGAAAAGAGTGGCTTACATATCTTTCTATGTGGAGAAAGGAGAGCACAATCTGAGAGGCGATCTGCGAGTCATGCCTTGTGGATCTACCTCACGGATATCTAATAGTGACTTATGCAAATTGCAGTCCGGTTTTCAGATTTTTTCAACTCATTTCTAGCTCAATTTGTCAAAAAAATCTTGGATGTAGCTGCTGAAGGAAGCATGGAGAATTCAAGAAACACCTTTTGGTGATTTCAAGATACAAGTTGCACAACTTTATTATGGTCTCTTGGGAGCTTAATTCTCTATAAATAGGGTCATTATTGAATGATTTGTAACCTTGAAGGCTAGGAGAATACCACCAAAATGTAGTTCTTCACTAGAATTTCCCTAGTTTACTATATTATATAGTTTCGTGTAGTTTTCCTTGCTTGTATTTGTAGCTAGATATAGAAGAAGTGTGAGGATGAAGTTGGAGAAGTTGGAAGCTCATGTAATAAGGGTAACATCTCTCTTATCAATTATTTCTTGTATTGATTCTTATATTTGGCTTTAATACAAGTTTAGTTGTTGTTTTCATTTACTTTATGTGTTGCTAGTTTGTATACCTGGGGAAGTGGCTGAACTTCTATGATTGTTAAGTAAGTTTTTCTTGGTTAATTGAGTTGTTTCTTGAGCAATTTATTAGACACTTTTGCTATTATAATCATGATTGATTGGTACCATTAGTAGTGATTATCTCAAGGTGTTGTTTCTTTGTGGAAGTGTTGAACCTAGGGAGTTAACTCACTAATGTGTAACTTGCACCTTTGTGGCCTTGTTGGTTTTTTTTATGTAATTTCATAGAAGCTAATGAATCTTTAGTTAGTTTCATATTACGTTTGTAGGTGTGGAGTAGTTAAAGTATCACATACAATTGGAAATTACGCCACAACTAACCAAGATAATCAACTCATTTGGTTGGTAATTTTACTTGCAAGAGTAGTTGGAGTTCCATGACCTTAGGAAAGTCCTTGTTATCATTTTTACTATTTTTATTGCATATTTAACTTAAATCTACTTGCTTTATTTATGGTAGTCTAAATAGTAGAGGAATTTGAAAACAACTAGTAATTGACAATTTTTCCTGTGGGTAGGAGTGGCAATTTCTGACACGACCCAAAAATACGACACTAACCTAACATAAAATTAATGGGTTTGGGTTTGAATCTTCGCGGGTTTGAGTCAAAATCTGGTCGAACCCGATAAATCTGAAAAGAAAACAGGTCGAATTCAGGTTAACCTATGGACTCCGCCAACCTGTTTATAACTTAAAAATAATTTAATAAATATATTAAATACTTTATTTAATTAGGTTGGCATATTCTTTTCTTTGCAAAGGCATTAATCACTTAACCCTAAAAAATATTATTCTAACTAAATTTGTTTGACTTGTGTGAAGTTAGAATTGTTATCTTTGGAGAAATGATGTATTACACTATTTTATACTTTTTTGGTATCTTAATTTACTTTAGATTTGACTTGGGATTGTTTAATCGAGGTTTTTATTATTTGATTATTCTTTTCTTTCCAAAACCATTAACCACTTGACCTAAAAAATATTCTTCTAACTGAATTTGTTTGACTTGTGTGAAGTTGGAGTTGTTATGTTTCGACCAGTAATGTATCACATTATTTTCTACTTGTATGGTGTTTTAATTTACTTCAAATCTGACTTGGGATAGTTTTATTAGGATTTTTATTATGTGATTATGTAATTAGTCCATAGGTCTTGTGCCGAATTAATTTTACTAGGAACTACAAAAATAAATTAGTAAATTAAAATTATTATATTTCAGGTCATTTCGGGTCATTTGGGTTGACCCCCCAATTTGAAAATTTCGTGTTTGGGTTAGGTACTTTGACCGGTCATTGGTTGGCAGGTCAGGTTCGGATCAGTAAGTTTTGTGTTATACCTGAGTCTCAACTCGACCCGCCAATTTGTTGCTGACCCGATTGCCACCTCTACTCGTGGGATTGACACCTAATATCTCCCATAATCAATAAACAATCTATATACTTGCAGAAAATGAGGTATTTAGGTTTATAAATTTGGAATGTAGGAATAAATCTAGTCAGGTTTTTGGCATAGTTGCCGGGGAAGATTTGACTCAATGTCGGTGGTAAGAGCAACTTTATTAGTTTAGACATTTTTACTTGTTTTTCCTGTATTTTTCATGTCTAGTGTCTTGTTGTGTTTGTGTCTTCTAAGCTATTCTTCATGAATAATCTTGCTTTTGAGTATTTGAAAGCATTTTAGATTCTCAGAAGGATAGTCATTAAAGGAGGAAAAAACTTGAGAGGAGGGAGATCAGTAATGGATCCCGACTACTATGAATGCTTCCATAATAGAGGTAACCAAGAAAGATCTGCAAATTTATATGGAAATGATGGTTTTAGTGAATTAAATACTCAATTGGACAAGCTGACATCTATGCTTCAACAAAAGAAGAATGTTAATACTTTTAATTCTAATTATGTGATGTGTGACTTGTGTAGAGATTATCATGCTATTTATGAATGTATGCAAGTACAAAATGTGGATTATTATGATAAATTTAGGCATTATAATTCTTGTGGATTATTATGATGGATTTGGACATTATAATTCTTGTTTTGATCAAAGCAACCCTGCTTGTGATGATTCTTATGATTATAACAAAAGGTTAGCTAATGAAATTGATTCAAATTTGGAAAGACTAGTTAATGCAATTTCCAAACGTTTTGATAAAATGGAGGAAATATTAGATGAATTAGCTTCTCACTTTAGTAAAATACAAGACCAATCGCATGTTTTGTGTGAACCTATTTATTCCAATGCTATGAAAATTGACTCTAATATGAATGGTAGAAGTGTTACATGTGACATTGGATTGCATTTTGAAGATGATGATGCATCTAATGTGTGCTTTAATGAAGAAATGTTCATTTTACATGATAATGCCTTTGGAATGAATTGTAAACCTTAAGAAAAAAGCATGAATGACTCATGTTTAACCCCTCTTGAGGAGTGTGTTGAAAATGTAGGTTTCGAACCCATAATTACCCAAGAAGATCATGTCGATGTTCCTTTAATAGGTTATCAAGTGGTGCAAAAGCAAGGTAAAATTTATAAATTGCTTGAGACAGGTAAGCACTACCAACTCTTAATTCTTATGAGTATAAGACTCATGAGGTGAAGCCACCATTTGTTGATCCACCACATCCAAAGTTGGTGGATCATTCTTTAAGAAAGCTGCCTCGATCATGAGCCAAGAATATTCGAGCCAACGAATTTAAATAAAGGCGTTAGTTGGGAAGCAACCCATCATCTTGTGTTAATTTACCTAGTTTTAATATGTAATCATGTGTATTTTATTTGTTAAATCGTGTTTACAATGTTTGTTTTGTAGGAAGCAAGGGCATGACAAAAGTAAGCCTTTGAGAAACGATGAAGTGAAAGAAGATCAAACAAGTCACTACCTCAAATTGCATTTTAGCTGTTAATGGTTCGAGAATTGAAGTTAGAAATGTTGTTTTGATAATTTTACACGAGTTAGAGGTAGTGCATTTCACAAAAACAAAACAACATTTTTATTTTGAAAATTGCAAAAAATGGTTGGAAATTGGAAAAATTACAGAAGCAAATTTCTAGAAAGATCCACGAGTTGATCTTTGAGCTATGTCTCACAGATTCATAAGGCTCATGAATCCTATTATCAGGGATTCAAATTCAAAACGCAAAGTGAAAAATGCAAGATACAGCTTGTTGGTCTGAATCCACGATAAATGTTTCGCGAATCAAGTGTACAGATCTCTTTGGACAACATTTTAAAGGGAATCCTGAAGTTGCTTTCTTCACTTTTTTCATCTTCTTCACATTGCATCTCAGGCTCCAACACATGCAAAAACACACACTTCATTTATAACTTCATTTTTCACCACTCTTGTAGCTTGAAATCATCAACTCAACACTTTTTTCAGTCTACTAGAACAACTTTCACCAATTGAAATCCATGAACAACAACAAAAATTCAGGATTCAATGAAAATTGGGGCTAGGGTTTGCTAATTCAAATTCATCTAATTGGAGGTCAATTGGAGCTCAATTCATAGGGTTTTTTGCATCTTTAAGCTCTCTAAGCATCATTCTACTTGATTGAGGTAAGATTTCTCAACAAATCTTCATATTTTTCAAATTTCAAAGTTTTCAATTTTGGAACTTTTTATCAATTTTTGGAATTCAAAATTTTGATGCTATGTGTTGATGTTTGGGTCCTCCATTATGCTCATATGACTTGTTTTAATATGTTTCTGAGGTTCAATTTTAGCAATTGGGTGATTGTTGTAAATTTTGAATTTGCTATATTTGGACTAATTTGGGAAATGAGCATAAATTGTCATTTGGATTATTTGACTGCTTAAATTAGTTATAATATGGTTCAATTGTGATGCATATGTATTTAGATTAGTAATATAACATGTTTTGGTGAAAATTGTGCTTTAATTGTGCGAATTTTGGTGAATTTTTGCTCAAGCATGTTAATGGCTATTTGTTGATTTGTTGGGAATTTGGGATAATAATAGGTTTTATGATTAATAATTCACCTAGTTTGAACTTGTTTTGGGTTAGTTTTGATAATTGGAGACTTAATTAAATTTAGGTGAAATTTTGGGAATTATTGCTCATGAAATAACGTGGTATTTTTTACATTTGTTGAGCAATTTATATGAAAGAAATTCAGTTGGTGATAAGAATTTTATTGTGTAATTGAAGAATTAGTCAAGTTGTGCATTTACGTGGTGTGAATTTTTGTCAACATATGTTCATTAATTACAAATGTGTGTGCTGAATTTTACAGGCTTAATGGGTTGAACAAGGAGAACTACTCTTCGAGACTCACCATTGCTCGAGTTTAGTGGTGCACACAAGGAGCGTGAGCATTCACCTTTGAGATGACAAACTAGGTGGACTACTACTTGAGAGCCATCTCCTCCTGACTTCGGTGCACTATGGTTCATTTCTAAAGAGAACCAAGAGTGGTATGAATCTTGGGAACATAAGGGATTTGTCTATGAGTTTGTGTTACTCTGGAGGTTGATGCTGAGACATCTTGGTTAGGAGCTGATTCTCAATTTTGAAGAAGTTCTATGCAAATGTGGTAAACAAACCTGGTCACAGTGGTAAGGTAATCAAGTCCTACGTTTGAGGCAAGAGGTTGGAGATTACTTGAGAGACCTTATCTACTCTTCTTGGAGTGCAAAATGATGGTCCTCTAGTGGACTTAAAGAAGGAATTTCATTCCCTTAATAAGAATTGGGAGGTGAGATTTGCTTTGGTTCGATTTGGAAAAGTGACTGAATACACCCAAACCAAGCAAAGTCGACGATCAAGGCCAACACATTTGAGCCCCGACAGCATCTAATCATATACTTGTTCACTCAAAATATGATTTCAAAGAAGAGTAGACTAAATAAATTTAGAAATAGTGATTTATACTTCTTGGATCACACATTTCATGACCAAGAGTTTCTCTTTGCTTAGATTCCACTCACAAATGTCATCATTAGTTACATAAGGACTGCGGCGAGACATGACACGACCAACTACTAATTTGGATTTCTGCACCTCTTGTCCTTTTCATTTGAGTAAATGGAGGTGAATTTCGATGAAGTTGAGAGAGTGCCAATCAACTCCCTTTATGAGCCAAACTATTACACTCTGGAGAATTTGGGAATCACTTTTGACAATATTCCTATTCGTAGAGGTGCACCGGCACAAGGTGCATTGCATATGGAAGAAAGAGAGCCATCAAGAATTAGTGAGACAGGTCCATCTACATTTGCTCCTGTACCTTAGCATTCGATTTGCGATTGAGTATTGACTGCTATTGAATGTTTGAAGACTCGTGTTCGGGAAGGCTCTGATCGAGTCAACACTAGACTTGATTCCCTTGACATTAGGATGCATCGTATGGAGGATAGGATAGGTATTACACCAAGGCACCATCCATTCATGAGGAGTATGGTGAGCTGAGTCATGAAGGAGATAAGCTAAGAGACAAGCCATGACTTGCATCTTTAGTTCTTTCGATACTTTTATAGCTTTATTTCGTTATGTTAAATTTCCTTTGTATTTGGAGCTTATGAACTATTTCCTTCGACTATGCAGTGAAATATGGATTGTAGATCAGCATTCGTGATATTTTGATATTCTGGATCGTAGCCATTTGTATTAGGGGAGTGCAATTTATTGCTTTTAAGTTTTCATTCATACACATTGAGGACAATGTGTATTTTAAGTGTGGGAAGGTTACTTTGGGGTTTAATTGCTTTAATTATATTTTTTATATGTGCTTAAATGATTTGTATATGAGATGGACATGTTTTATTCTTCAGAAATGTTTTGAAATTGGGGTTGCTAGCAGAGAGTTTCATTTGATTTTAAGGAGAAACTCTGTAAAAAAATTTAAATTTTTTTAAAAAATTGCACTATGGCCTAAAATTTTTTTATGTCCTTGCAATTTGAAGTAAATTGGGCTATTTAAGTTCCAAAATTTTTAAATTTTCTAAGAGTAAATTAATTGGTACAATGTTTCTAGTATGAGTACTTGTTTCCTTAGCAACTGATTTGAATAAAGGATATGCAAAAACTTTCACTTGATTTTAACCAATTTATAAGCATTTGAGCCTTATGAGGAAAAATCTATAAAATTGCTCTTTTATTCGTTTGTTGAGCGAATGTCACATTTGGATTTTATCATTCTAGAACTTGTATTGTTGTGCACTTTGAAACCACAATTTTAAATTAAGTGCATTAAAATGGTAAGGGCAGTTACAGTAAACCATTTTTGAATTTCAAAAAAAGACCATCCCTTATTAAATATTCCCTAGAGAACCAATTTTGAGTCTTAACCTTTTCTTTGATAAAGCCAAGAATATTCACCTTAAACCTTTTCTTTATTTAACCCTTCTTTGTTAAACCTTTTATTAAAGGAAAAGCTAAATTCTGCTGCATGGATTTTGTTACAAATTCAAGACTTGTTGTTATGAAATTTGGCAAGTATACTTATATTTCAATTATTCTCGTTGAAAAAAATGAAAAATGAAATGATGACAAATAAAAAAGGAAAAAAAGAGAAGGAAAAAAAAGAAGAGAAATATTTTTGTGAAATGCTTTAAAGGAAGTTAACTTGCCAATTTTACAAGTTTTATACCTTGAAAAGTTTTGAGGAGATAAAATTGAAAATAAGACCCATAGATGATTAATTGAGCATTTCCTTTGATAGATAAAACCAAAATAACTTCTTTATCGTACCTTTGCCCTAAACCTATTACAACCTTGGTCAAGTCCCTTTGATTTGTGCATTTTAATTCATTCTTAAGTGGTGGAGAAGTTGTATATTTGCAAGCATATGATAATTGTGTTCCAATATGTGAATAGAGTAATAATTGCCCCTTGAAACATTTTGAGTGATGAGTGCAAATTTGAAATTCCTTGTGAGGTTTGTGAAGTTTTGTGTTTCTTGAGTTTAGAAAATTGTTAGAAGATTTTGTATTTGTGTGTCAAACTCATGCTAATTGATTGCTTAAGGACAAGCAGTAGTTTAAGTATGGGAAAATTTGATAAGTCGTTATTTTTTACTATTTTTAGTGTGTTATTTAAGCAAATTTTAAGTGTGTTTTTAGGGAAAAAAATGAAGAAATTAATTCTTTTAAATAAAATTTTATTCAAAATGAGAGTTTTTAAAGAAGAAATTGCTTTTGAGCAAATTAATGTACTTTTGAATGACTTGCGTAGGAAATTGGAGATTTCTCAATTAGGGATAATCACAATGCAATTCAAAGATGGAGGAATCAAAGTATTAAAAGTCAGATGGATTAAAGCTTCAAAAGATGAAAAAAAATTCAAAATTCAAGTTTCTGGGACTGATTGGTGATTCAAAAACGTAAGGTAGCAGAAGAAAAAAAGAATGGCTTGCATTTCTCTATCTATGGAGATAGGGAAGCACAATCTATGAGGCGATCCACAAGCCATGCCTTGTGAATCCACCTCACGGATCTCTTATAGTGACTTGTGCAAATTGCAGTTCAATTTCTATATTTTTCCATCTCATTTTCAACTCAATTTTTCAAAGAAACACCTTTTGATGATTCCAAAACACAAGTTGCACAACTTTAACATGGTTTCTTGGGAGCTTAATTCTCTATAAATAGGGTCATTATTGAACTAGTTTTGTAACATTGGAGGCTAGGAGAAATACTACAAAAATGTCATTCTTCACTAGAATTTCCCTAGTTCACTATATTAGTATTGTTTAGTATAGTTTTTCCTACTTGTATTTGTAACTAGATATAGAAGAAGTGTGAAGATGAAGTTCGAGAGGTTGGAAACTCATGTAACAAGGGTGACATCTCTCTTATCACTTATTTCTTATATTGATTCTTATGTTTGACTTTAATAAAAGTTTAGTTGTTGTTGTCATTTACTGTATGTGTTGCTTGTTTGTATACCTAGGAAAGTGGATGAACTTCTATGATTGTTATGTAAGTTTTTCATGATTAATTGAGTTATTTTTTGAACAAATTATTTGATACTTTTTCTATTATAATCATGATTGATTGGTACCATTAATTGTGATTATCTCACGGTGTTGTTTCTTCAATAAAAAATTGTAATCTAACATTAATTCATGGAAGTATTGAACCTAGGGAATTAACTCACTAAAATAGAGTTTCACCTTTGTGGTCTTTTTGGTTTATTCCATGTAATTTCATAGAAGCTAATAAATCTTTAACTAGTTTCATATCACGTTTATAGGTATGCAGTAATTATAGATATGATTAGTATATCAGCGAAAGCATATATCATGTATAGTTGGAAATTATGCCATAGCTAGCCAAGATAATCAACTCATTTGACAGATAATTTTCACTTGCAAGAGTAGTAGGAATTCGATGACCCTAGGAAAGTCATTGTTTTGATTTTTACTATTTTTTATTGTATATTTAGCTTAAATTTACTTGCTTTAGTTGTGATATCTAAATAATAGAGGAGTTCAAAGATGACTGGTAATTGACAATCTTTCTTATGGGATTGACATCTAATATCCCTTATACTCGATAAACAATCTTATACTTTCAGAAAATGAGGTATTTAGGTTTATAAATTTGGAGTATAGTAATAAACCTTGTCAGAAATTGAAGCAAGTTGTTGGTTTTCATGCAAATATGCTTCTTATTATTCTAGTTTTCCGAAATGGCCTGCTAACTACAATGAAACGGAATTTGAATTATGTAGAGGCTGAATAAGTAGAAAGCAAATACACTCTAGCAACCAATTGTCAAATACATTTCCAACAAGTAATCAAAATAGTCTATTAAAGCAATCAATAAATGAACAAAAGGTACCCAACAACCATAAAAGTGCCTGATAAAAATAGACAAAAGCTCCTCAACAAGCATAATTTGCCTCAAAAGTCCACAAAATGTAGGGTCACTATTGATGGTTATGGGGGCACTATTGGCAATGGAACTGATAAGCCAACTGTTGAACTTGATTTACCTGCATTAGATTTAGGTGCCTACAAAAAATAGGTTAATATACTAGATTTGTTACTAAGCAAAATAAAGTGTATGCATATGTTCTTCTTACCTTGTAAAATTTAGAGTTGGGGTGGATGGCATTCTTGCAGGTCCTTGAATTATGTCTTGGTTGAAACATCTCTTACAATGTACCACAAGACACTTTATAGTTGAGACTTGACTCTTTTAGTCTCATCAGCTGCTATTTGCCTCACTTTTTTGGGTCTACCAGGCAATTTTCGAATTGTATGAGGATTTGGGGTTCTTCTTCATATCTTGCCCAGTAGTTATCACCTAGGACAAATGTAATAGTGTGTTCATATGTTCTTAAGTGATTTTCCCTACTGTAGCACATAATCATTCAAAGGTAATCTATATATTCCTATTGTAGCACAAATATGAATACAATGATAACGTATAAGCTGAAAGTAACCATAGGTACAAATCTTTTCCTTTAAGTCCATCACAATAGATCTTCTATTCCCACAATCCACTTCATATTTGGTCTTGCCATCCATGTGGGAAGACATAGCTTGCTAAGTTTCTGATTTTTGTTAATATTTTATGCAATGTTAGGACAAATTTTTCCTTGAAATTTTTGCATTATAGACCTCTTCACTTGAATCCTTTGCATGGACCTTTGTCGGATCCACTCAAGCATTCCTATAATAGGTAGTTCTCTTGCATCTAAAATGTAGTTATTGAATGACTCGCATAGCTTTTTCACAAGCATGTCATATTTGCTACTTAGTCTAATATATGACCTACTCTATAAAGGTGCTGGGATTTTTTTCAGCCAATCAGCTGCATCCTTATCTACTCTTTCGATGGCATTCATTGTTGATTTCGAATCCATTTCATTCTCGACACTTGCAACATCTTAGAACAAGTTTTTGAGTTCCTTTCCTTTGAATTTTTGCTTGAAATTCTAGTACATATGCCTCAAGCAAATACTATATTCAGAATCTAGAAATAATTTATTGACTGCACAGACCAGCCCTTTCTATCTATCTAAGATGAATGTCCAAGGTATGCTCTGTATACCCAATCCCAAATTAGCTATTAGCAACTCCAAGAATCATTTACAAGAGTCATATCTCTCTGCCTCTACTATTGCTATAGCTATTGGAAGCATGTTGTCATTGCCATTTCAGCTAAGTGCTGACAACAACTGATCACCAAATAAAGACTTCAAAAACCACACATCAAGACCAATTATTGGTCTACAACCATCAAGGAACTCCTAGTTGCAGGCATGAAGGCAATATTACAATCTTTCAAACATCCCTTTTGAAACATCTGCAGTCATATCAAGCTTAATTTTGATAGTGCTACTAGAATTTGTGTCTCGGACAGCAGCTACATAATTTTAAAAGTGGTGATATTACCCCCATCTCTATGCCAAGCATGTTATCTCTTCCCTTTTTTTTTAGCTCTATGTATCTTGGAAATCGACACATTAGTCATTGGCTCACTTCTAATGCCATTCTGAAACCCAATCAAAGTACACTTTGGATCACATCTTATCTTGTCTTGGTACTTCATGCTCAAATATATAGTTGTTGCATGCTTGTTGCTATAATCTCTAGCACAAATATGCTCACTCTTGAAGGATTCTATTTGAAAGGTTGCCTCATCTTGAGTTGGTGTTGTTCGAATCCTCCAAGAATAGCTCTTTGCACATTTGGCAATCATCTTCTTAGAGTAGTTTTTTACCTAATTAGCTTCATATCCTTCTCTGACCAGCCATTCTACCAATACATACTTAAACACATACAAATTAGTAAACTTAT
Organism: Gardenia jasminoides; assembly: GCA_013103745.1. Lineage (NCBI taxonomy): Eukaryota > Viridiplantae > Streptophyta > Magnoliopsida > Gentianales > Rubiaceae > Gardenia > Gardenia jasminoides. Next base: position 30,580,181 of record CM023096.1, read on the forward strand.
GCCTAATTTTCAACTCAAAATGTGATTTTCTAAACTCCAATTCAGGGTTAAAATCAAGGCACTCTTGCTGCTCTTTATTATCAAATCCAAATTTGTCTAGCAACTCTACATCTAAAACCACTGGTTCCTGCCAATCCTCTTGAAGTACATCTGATTCTGCACCTTTTCCAAAACCAGCAGCAATGCTTTGATCTAATTTTGATTTGTTAGTAGCATTTTTACTATTCAGTTCTTCAACCTGAGATGGAATCTAAGATGGCTGTTGGAATATAGATCTGAGATAGAATCTAAGATGAGATGTGAGGTGAAATTTCGCCAATAACAGTAGGCCCTCTAGACTGTTTACTTTTACTGGACCTCTTTTTGTTATTTGGTAGGGCTCTTCATAGCTTGCTTTGCAGGAAAGGAACAAACATGGAAAGGTTAAAAATGGATGGAATGTAAGATGGGCGTGCCTTCTAGTTGTTTCTCTTTTTTCTATATCTTTCTAGGCTGCAAAAGTATCTTCATCCTCTATTGTTTCCAACCCCTCCTTTAACCATTCAGGATCATCATCATTAGTAGTAGTTTTCTTTTTTAGAGTGGTGTTACTAGCCCTACCTTCTTCCTTTGCTAAAGTCTTTTTCGCTATTTTGGTGTCATATATTGCACCATCATTTATACCAGTGTCTTTATTTCTTGATGTTGAGGTAGCATTTATAGAATTTGGCTCCAACATAGTGTTCTCATCATCTGCTAGTAACTTTTCAAATGGCTGATCCCCACTGTACGCATAAATTATCCCTGTTGTCATTTTCACATATGCATCATTCATCGATTTAATATCATTATTGTGCCTAATTGTATATAGGCCACTATCTAAGTCAGCATGTGGGACACAAAGCCAAAAAGTCACTCTATTGCATGCTCATCCACTTTTTCAAACATTCTGCATAGGCTGATTATGGAGATTTAGTGTTCAACTCTATCTTTAAAAATGGGCATATGGGTTCCTGTGTAGTGGGGAGTAGGATATTCTCTGAACCTCCCACCAAAATACATGTGTATGTCTACTCTTTCTTTAGAGTTGTCTTCTTCTGTTTAATATTTCAAGAACACATTTTTTGCACCCCAACTAATCTGACTTGGGCACTGATATACATAAAACCAATTAAATAGACAAGTTTAAACATAGTCAATTTTAATAGCAAGGGACTTTGGACCACCGACCACTATTACCTAATTAACCGAAAAATTAGCAATGTCATTATCTCATATGACAATGACAAGAATAGAATTTTATAACTTTTGCACGCAACTATTTATTAAATATCTAACTTTCACAATTATGTACATGTATCCTAGTCAAATACAAATAATCAACAATTAGTTGAGTTATATTCAAACACAGATAGATCGTAAGAGAAAGGGAACTTTCACAAATTACTTACATGAGTTCTAGTCAAACATAAAGAAACAACTATTAGTTGAATCACATTCTAACGCAAACAGATCTTACTCAAACAGATAAATGCAAGTTTAAATTCTTCATAACAGCACCAAAATTCACAAATCAGGACTTTTCTACGGTCAACACCTAAAAATCTTATCTTCATTAAGTCAAAGCCTTAAGTGTTGGAGATCAAATTAGCATACCTAACTGACATGAACGATTTGTGACATACATTTCCATTTGTTTTCAATTTTATGCAATAAATCTTCACTTCATTGCCTTTTCTTCGATCTTGTTGCTTAATTTGGATCACTTGCCGATCAACCGATTGATTAGGGTTTTCTGTCACACATTCTCTAGAAAATTGTCTTCTCTCCCTCTCTTCATTTGTTTTGAAAGAATGAAAGAAATGATGAAATGATTTTCTTCACGGTAATATTGCTTAGTTATATCGGGACATTTTTATCATTTTGTCCAGCCTGACTAGTTTTAGCAATTTCCATCGTCTTTTCAGTTTAGTCCAAAGCACAGGGTATCAGATTGTACATTTGAAACCATGGGGGTCTTATCTATATGTTAGCCTAACCATAGGAATTTTTTTACCCTATTTTTTCTTTTTTATTAAAAAGAATAAAAAATGGTTCCCCACTCACCCCTTTGATAACCTAAATCCACGACTTGTCAATTGGAAGAGAAGCATCTTACCAACTAAGTTATGCTTCATTGCTATAAGAATATTAATTTCGCTTATATTATTGAATCTTCTTATTCCATATGGCATAATAAATTTAAAAATGTTACTAATAGAATGATACATTATCTCTTTTAAATATGGAGTAATTGCCTATAATGGAAACGAAGAAAAGAAATGTAAAATATGCATCTAATATAAAATGACAAGATTATCTTTTCCTAAGGCTGAAAGAAATACTAGTTTACTTAAACTTGTGTGTTTTGATGTGCATGAAGTAAATAGTTTTCCAACAAGAGGTAGTAATAAGTATTTCATCATATTTATTAATGATTGTTATAGATTTATTCATGTCTTTTATATTAAATGTAAAGGTGAATCATTTAGCATGTTTAGATTTTGTAAGTCTTTTGCTAAATGTCAATTAGATAAGAAAATCAAAATATTAAGAAGAGGGGGAGGTGAATATTTAGCTACTAAATTCTTACTATTTTGTGAATAAAATAAAATTAGACACCAGATAAATACACCATACTCTCCATAACAAAATGGCTTGGAAGATGGGAAGAATTGAATTTTCAAAAATATAGTTAATTTATATTATGATATTCTGTTTTACCAAAAGAACTTGTGGGGTGAAACTTTATTGGCTACATATCATGCCCACGGTAAAACTCCTTCATTGAAAACAAATGTCTCTCCATATGAGATATAGAAAGGAAAAAGTCAAACTCAAATTATTTTAGAGTTTGGAGGTGCATTACTTACTATAGGGTTTACAATAATAAAAGAACTAAATTGAGACCGAAGGCACATAAAAGTCTATTAAAAATTTTAATCATATAGACTACTTAATATTGATCCTAATACAATTGTATAGTCTAGCAATGTTTAATTGTTTAAAAATAATTTTTTCAAAGATTCTATACCCAATATGGATCCAAATAATGAACAACAAGCACTCCAAAATATTGATCCTTCTTCAAGTGATAAGAAGAAGGTGGTTGACACTTCTATTAAATCTACAAGAAGTCAAAGATAAAGAAAAGAGAAATATCTTTTGTTTTAATTTCATATTTTCATAAGTAATTATTTTCTTGGTTGAAGGTGATAGAGAATTTCTACAAAATAAGATATCAACCTCATTGAATTTAAAAGATAATCCCAATACATTTTTGTGGAACCATGATATCAAGAGATTTTGTATTTTAGATGAAAATAATAAATGATGAAATGGACTCCTTACTATCTAACAATATATATGTTCTAGACCACAAGATTTAAAACTAATTGGTTGTAAATGGGAATTTAAAAGAAAGCATACCAAGAATGGATCTATTTTAACCTTCAAAGTTAGATAGCTTATTTTAATACACTTTTGATACACATGCACCAGTTGCTACACTTACATTCACAAGAGTGCTATTGCCATTAACTTATGAGCAGATTGAGGCAAATGTCACTAAACTATATGCTTGTACTAGTGTAGGTGCCTAAACTATTTTCTTAGTCGAAAATGTCACTAAACTAACTAATTGCATATCTTGTGTCATTCCATATAATTTGACAAGTGTAGACACCAAATTTTGACTATTTCAATTGTTTTATCATTTAGTTATTTATTTTTGAATATTATAACATATTTTCTGATTTTTGTAGGTTTTTATAAAAAAAAAAAGAAAAAGGTCTCAGAACTGAAACGCGGACCGGTTACGCGGAGTGGTCCACGTAACCGTCCGCGTAACAAGATCAGAGACGAAAAAATTACGCGCGTGAAATTTTCAAGCCTTTTCTCACTCATTTTCAGCTGTATTTTCTGGTACTTAGGTGTCAAGAAACCTATGTAGTTAATGCCAGATCACCCTTGATCCTTAAGACAAACAAAACCAATCCAATGATCAAGATTAACCACAAAACCCCCAAAGTATCCAAGCCATTGGTTCTAGGGTAGAGTGGCTATAAATAATTCATGATAGGGTTTTCTGAAAAAGAGGAGAAGAGAGAGGTGGGGAGGAAACAGAAAACAAAAGAAAAAAGAGGAGAGAAAGAGCAAGAAGAAGAAGAAGAAAAAAAAAGATTTTTAGGGTTTTCAGGTTGGGTAACCTACTTTAAAGGGCGATATCTCCTTTGTTTTAGGGAGTTTAGAACTAAAATATTTTCTGGGAATACCTGAGATATAGAGGAACAATTCTTGTGAAGAACTCCATTTGAGAAAACCACCGTAAAACCTTCAAATCTGGCCTTCAAGTTGATAAGAAGTCAACTTCGGGAGTAAAGAAGGAGGTCACCTTCAATCTGAAATTCATACCTCTTCGTTGCGATCCTTTTGTAAGAAAAGAGGTTCAGGTGATCCCTCACCCTTATCTTTGTCTTTTGAACGAAAATCTTGTGGAAAAGTGTGACCTTTTGATGGAACCAAGGTTATGAGTTTTGTTTCTTTTTGAGTTTTATGATAGATAATAACTATTCTGTGTTGTTGTTTGAGTATGTTATGTTTATATAGCCTTGGTAAGGCCCGTGGACTTGTTTTACGTTTAGAATCAGACGTTTGATGTTCCTGTGTTGATTTTGATGTATTTTTTGCAAAGTTTCTGGAAAAAATGTTCTTCGCGCTTTGAAGATGTGAAGAAACGCGGGGTACTTGTGTGGCTTGGTCCGCGCAACTATCCGCGTTTCCGTTTGAATGTTTAAAGATGCGAGGAAACTCGAGGTAGTTGCACGGATTAGTCCGCGTAACTCCCCCCGCGTTTCTAGCCTGACAGTTCTTCTTTTTCTCCTTTTCTTTCTATTTGATGACATTGATGCTTAAGATTCACCCTTTTTGGCTCTAGCTTGTCTTGATATGATCTGAATGATAGTATTTATGCCTTGAAATTGATCCTGCCGTCTCTGATGATTTTATTTGTGTTTTTGGGTAAAAAACTGGAAGCAATCTTCCTAGATTTTTGTGAAGGTGGGAAGAGAAGCGGGTAGATACGCGGCTCGGTCCACGTTTCCACTTCGCGTTTCCCTTCTGAACCTCGCATTTTGCATGAAACGCGGACTAGGTTGCTCAGACTTATCCTGCGTAACTGTCCGCGTAACCCCTCTGTTCCTCAGTTTTGCTGCTATTTTCTGCTCTTTTATTCCAGAAACTTACTCTAGTGTTCATGTCTTCCAGTCTTGTCCAATTTGCTTGCATAATTTGTTTTGATATCTTTTCTTTGAATGTGTGATTGATTTTTCCATTAAATTGGTGCCTTGATCCCTTTTTGTTGACATTGAGTCTTAGATAACCATTCCCCTCATTTAAGGATTCAGTTGAGGTATCACATCAAGGGATGGTAACTTCTTTCCCCTATTATGTGTTCTTACGTGTCCCTATGTGTTTTATGGGTTTTAAATGCTTCATTAGTTAGAATTTTATTTAAATCATTTAATTGCTTTGCAAGTGGTTAAGAGGCCCTTAAAGGCCAAGTTGTAATAGAATAGGTAATTATTTCAGTTTTCTTTTACGTCTTTCCCCCCTTAGATTGTAATTAGGGCCCCAAATGTAATAATCTTTATGTGCTTATGTGTTTAGGTTATTTGCTTTCCTAGGGTTTTTGCATCTAGATATTATGCTTATGTGTTATGTGTTTATGTGTTTTATATGTTTACGTGCTTTATTATTATGTCTACATGTTTTATGTATTGACGTCACCACACTAGTCCAATACTAGTCGTGGTCCATTCCCTCTAACGTCGTCACACTAGTCCAACACTAGTTGTGGCCTTTCCTTTCGATGTCTCCCTGATCCAATGTTAGTGAGAACCTTTAGACGAGAGCTAGTCCAATGCTAGACCCTTAAGGCCGTTCATGCATTAGATACAAGTTTCACACACTTTCCACTTTTAGGATTTCTTTTCCATTTTTGCATGTTATTTTTCTCCCATCCCGTATGCGAAACCTGTCATTTAGTTTTCTTTTTCGTTAAATAGATTAGCTTTTTAGGCATTACCCTTTGAATAAGGGAAAAGAGCGGTAGTGGCTCTTAAGCCTTAGCACGCTTTTAAATCCTTCTATGAAAAGGAAAATTGATGTCACGAACTTAGTTCCTCATTACCCATTATGTTGCATTATCCCTCTTTAGGACATACATGTGCATTATTTTAAATTCTATCAAAAATCATTCTTTAAAAATCAAGTTTCTTCTTCATGTTTAGCAATTCAAAGTCAAAATCCATTTTTCTTAAAATTTCATCTTTTGAAAATCAAGTTCCATTTTGCACTTAAAAGTTCATCTTTTCAAAAATCCAATTTCTTTCCCCTTGAGATTTTATAAAAATTGCATTTCTCTTGAAAACCCTAGTTTTTTCCGTTTTTTTTTAGTCTCATCATTTGCATTTCGTGACCTCCTTTGAGGGATCAAATTTGGATGACACAACTAATGTGATCAATTCCAATCAAATCTCAAGGAGACATTTTGCCCGTCTCGATCCAATATTAGGTTTAAGTTTTGCATCCATATAGATAACATCCAAAGGTGATAAATTTTAAAGTTAGAATTAGGAAATTTTTAACTAAATCATGCAACTAGCTTTGGCTAGGTTAGAAGGGTGCCTTAGAGACGAGTAACATCGAATCTTTGCCTTCCCTTCTTTCAACCGTAACTCCTGAACCTTTTTCTCTAGTTTTTCAAAGACCTAGAGTCGTCTAAAAAAGGGTTTTCTTAGTTTATTTTCATTAATTAAAATTTTTGGGTGACTTGGTACACCTAAACTCCATACCAAGTGGCGACTCCAAACTTTTCTAAAAACCCTTTTCTAAACTTTTGTTTTTGGATCCAAATCGTCGCATTTTTGTAGTCCCATGACCCATTTCTTTTTCAAAAATCAAAAAATCAATTTTTTAACTAAAGAACCTTTTTCCAACTAAAAACTCGAAACGACGAGGTTTCTTTCCTTCTTTCAAAAAATGGGGCGCGACAGCTTGGCGACTCCACTGGGGATTTTCCTAAGAGGGTCCGAGCACTTGATTTAGTTGACTATTTCATTTTTCTAACTTTCTTATTTATTACATTTGGATGTTTTAGATTGTATTCCTTTTTTCTTTTTCTTTTCTTTTTTAGGATTTTCTCCGCGCAATCGCTCATTACACATCGCGTACATGATGAGTGAATTTTTTGTTTATTTATTTGTATTGATATTTATTTGTACTGCGCCTTGCATTTGGGGTGGGTATGCATCTACCCTAGAGTCTCGAGAATGTTTGGTATTTGAATCCCTCCTCTCGAAGGGAATCACTTTTATACGTGCATATGTATTTTACTTTGACCCTACTTTTTTTTACTTAAGTGGCTTGTCACGCCACTCTTCCCTATTAGGATTAGGATTGATCCACTTGGACATGTGGCCGTGGCACGATGTGCACGTAGCCATGTCCAGGGGATCACTCGAACCACCAACTTGAGGCATTCGGATTAATGACCTTTTGCCTTTTAGTCTGAAGGTTTGGGAGCTTGTAACCTTTGTCGAGTCTAGATGCATTAGTGAGCTCAACCTCATGCATCCATGTTAGAATTGCTTAGGGTAGAGTCCATCTTACCCTATTAAGGATCACTAGACACGAGAGGAGGGATTCCACCCCTCTTTATTCTTGTGCAATTTGTTGCTCCAATGTATTATGTGATATCTGTCGATTAAACTAACCTTTTGTTGTCTTCCATTTTCTTGCATTTCACAAACTCTGGAAAATAAGAGTCTTGGCACTCTTTTAAGACAAGCCATCCTTCTAGATAGGCTATTGCACTTTTGAATTTATATCTATTGCATTTAAGTTGTAATTGCATATCACTTTTAGGCTTACCCCGGCATTCAAATGGGGCTCCTATAGGCCATGTTTCATTTTGCACCCTTACTTGCTTTAATAAGATGACATCATGCATTAACCATAGAGGGAACGCCACTTAGGGAATCCCATTATAGGACTACGCCCACCTCACTTCTCCTAAGTACATAACCCTCTATAGGAGATTCACATTTAACTTTCAATAAAACTGGATAGGTGGGGTCTGTAGGTAAGGTATTTGACCCAGTTGACATGATTCAGATGGATAGACCTAGACGTATCAAACAACTATTAGCAGTTCCAGTGGAAATTCAGCTATGGCCCGGGCTTTTCTCACCAAGCGAGATCAACCAAGTAGCGACGACATACCTCGGACCAATTAGGGATTTCAAGGACATAGAATCTGATGGGTATTTGGTAGAGGCTCTAATCCAACTATGGGACCCTAACTGTTCAGCATTTAGGATAGAAAATAAGGAATTTACTATGACAATTGAGAAGGTATCTGGTCTTCTTAACTTATCAGAGAAGTACCGGTGATATTCTCCTTGCTTCGGAAAGGCGAGTTCTGCTTCAATCGGATTAAAGGAGTCTATGGTACTAGGGTCGATCAAAGCATAGATGTAAGGTTTTGTTTGATAGATTTGCAGAAGAGATGGATTCACAAATATGTCAAAGATTTTCGCTTCAGCCCAAAGCTGTCTAGGAGCACAAAAGGCCATGGGTATATGGATTTGTCATGGCAGGAGTCTATTTATTTCCAAGAAGAGACGGGAAAATTGGTTTTAAAATCACCAAGCTTATGAATGACCTGTTCTATGGGATTGGAAATCGACGAGATTCTATAGTACCGACCGTATTAGCAGACCTCTTCGTAGCTTGTACAAATTGCCAAAAGGGGGTGAAGTTCTTCCATGGATCGAATCGAATTCTGCACATGTGGCCTATGGAGCATTTCAAAAGACAATTACCCGCTCCTGATAGTGTGTCTCTAGTTGGATACAATTGGTTAATTACTCATTACAAGAGAGTAGATAGGAATAACCTACCAAGGAATGCTTCAGAATGGGTGGATTTTTTGAATACACTATCAGATCATAAGATTAGATGGGTACTAGATTGGACGGACTGCCTCGATCCGACTCTTCGCACCAAATCCTCCGATTTTATACCGTTGCTAGGAACTCAAGGCATTATGAGCTACACTTCAAAGAGATTTTTGAGACAGTTGGGACGCGTTCAAGGACTACCGCCTCTACCCGATTTGACCAACTTCACCATCATTTTTGACAAGGGAATCTATCCGACAGAAATTCCAATGAAGGTACTGATCACGCAAGCATGGGGAACATTGTCCAAGGATAAGGATATTGCTTACATTCCACAACATAAGCAGTTGGCTCTGGTCAGACCTTAGTATGAAGACTGGCTTAGGAATCATGATGGAAGACAACTACAAGGGGCGCAGACCGATGAAGAGACTAATGGCGATCATTGAGGCAAAGGATAGAGAGAATGTACAATTGAAGCAATCCGTGCAAGCAAATAAGGATTTGGCGGACAAGAACAAGAAGATGTATGAAAAGATGCAAACAAAAAACCAAGACTTGAAACGGAAATGTGCCGAACTATATGACCAAACCGAAGCATGAGGAACCCCTACTCTAAAGAACCAAAGATGTAATAAACTGAAAAATTCAATGGTTTTGTACAAGAACGCCTTCAAGAGATGATGTAGACTATGAAGTTTTAGAATTTGCTAATGAAGAACTTTTTTATCATTTTCACTAGCGTCAAATCTCAGGTTTGATGAACGGGCCCCACCTTGAAAGTATTGCATCATACTAGGCCTACCCTTGGCACAAAAGGGCTCCCCTCTAGGACATGCATCCGAATTATATAAACAATCACTAACTTCACTCTTTTTCTTTTTTTCTTCCAAATGAATCTCCACAGCTCCCTTTGGAAATAAGTTTCTAAAGTGTGCTTCTCTTCCCACTCAGGTACTTTTAAAAATAACTCCACGCAAAAGTCCCATCGTTACTCGATCCAAAAGCAAGAGCTTGAAGCAACCCGTAAACATGAGTTCTGCACCAGAAGGCTCAGGTAGGAATGCTTTAGTCACTTCGCCCGACTTTGCTGTCTTGGGAGCTCAGTTAAGTGAATTATTGGGAACGTTTAATGAGATGAGCGCCGAGATGGCCGCGCAAAGGCGTGTAATCGATCAACTGATGGCCAACAGTAGTGGAGGTGGTACCTCGAATGATCATGAACCTGTTGTTAGCAACCCCCCCGACAAGTAATCCACCCCTTTTCCCAACCAATATTCAAACCACTCTTGTTCTACCTATTCCTAACCTTCATGAGATTGCTTTTCCTCACCACAATACCGGTTTCCCATACACTCACCCTGACTATATCTTGTTGAGCCCAACCAAAAAGGCAAACCCTTATACTCAACCTCAGTTCACCTTAAGCATACCTCCCAATCACACCAAGCCTCATCTTCATACCACAGAGCCCTTTGTATGGGACATTGCCTCCTAAGGAAAACCAGAGATAGATGAGCCTGCCATGCCAGTCGACAAAGATTTGATGAAGAGATTGGACAGATTTGAGGAGTTTATAAAGAAGAACCAGGACCGACATGGTGGATTGGATTACGATGATCGTGCTATTTCCCACGCGTCCACTACCTATGGGTTTCAAAACCCCAAGTTCAAGCAAATATGATAGTACCGGGAACCCTAAGACGCACTTAAAATGTTTGCCAACAAGCTTTGCAAACCAGTGGATGATGAGAACTTGCCTATGCGTCTGTTCCCCGAGAGCCTAGAGGGGGATGCTTTGGATTGGTACTCGAACCTGAAACCTCAAGAGATCAAAACTTGGTTGGATTTGTCAATAGCTTTTGTGAAGCAGTATGAATTCAATTGTGAGTTGGCACCAACACGAACAACATTGGAAGGAATCAAAAGGAGACCTTCAGAAGATCACAAAACATATGCCAAGCGTTGGAGAAAATTAGCTGCAAGGGTGGAGCCTCCTATGACTGAAGAAGAGATTGTTCGTACTTTCATCAAGGCACATGACCCACCTTATTTTGAAGAAATTTTTCGCATAAATGGGAGTTCATTTGCTGCAATTGTTAATAAGTTGGAAGAATATGATGAATTTGTCAAGATGGGGAAGATTGTTAACGTATCAGCATTGAAACAGTAGTTGGAAGTTCTACAGAATCAAAATAACAATGGGAACAAGTACCAATTCAAGAAGAAAGAAGGAGAAACTGCATTCGTATGGGATCAAGGCCCATCTTTTAGACCAAGAATTCAACGCTATCCTGCCTACTCAACCTCTTACCTACACTACCCAAATTCTCATCCTGTTTACCACACCATTGCCCAAACCTTCTACTCTCGACCAGTCCATCTAAATACCACATCAATACCTCCAGTTCCTCAACCCACCTTTCAAAACTATCCTCGTCAAACCTATAACCCAAGACCAACCTCACAAAGCAACAATCTCATTCAAAATCCTGTCCTAACTAGTGGGATTCCAACTCAAAGGCCATCTCGAACTTTCTCTAATTTGGGCAAGCCAATTGATCAGTTATACGAGCATTTGAAAGCAGCTAGAAAGATGGGAACAGTTCCCCCCAAAATCTATCCTAACGGTCCGCCTCCTGGTTATGATCCCCAGACCATTTGTGCTTACCATTCTGGAAGTCTAGGTCATTCAACGACTAACTGTTGGGCCTTGAAACACAAGATTCAAGACATGATTGATGTCGGAGACATTATCCTGAAAAGAAAGGGAGAACAGTGGCCAAATGTCAACAAGAATCCTCTACCAGAGCATGGAGGTACTGTGGGAGTAATCATCAGTGATGAGGAGTTTGTTGACCCTGCTCAATACATCATGGACGAAAATAAAGTGTTTGGTATAATGAAAATTAATCAGACAAAAATGTGGAAAATGTTGTCCTCTAAGGAATTCGTGGCAAAGAATACGGATGACATTTTTGAAGGAAAATTGAAATCACTTTTGTATAAGAAAGATGACCTATTTATTGTAAAAAGAGCACTCTCCTGAGATTGAAGTGGGTTTATATCAATCCTGTATGAGAACTATTTATAAGGCTAGATCATCTGAAATTTTGGAGTTCCCATCAGTTTCTGAAGAAGACATGCAGAATTGGTCAACTGACTACCTTCCCTCTTGAAGGAAATTTCGGTAAAATCAGGGGATTGTCTTTTGATTTAGGGCCGTCCACATGGACCTCTAATTTGGATCTTTTGTTAGAAACTATTTTGTTATTTGTCCTTTATTGTCATTTCAGTATTTCAAATTATTTTTCTATAGCATGGCATATTTTGTTTAAGGAAATTACTGAAATGGAAATGAGAGTCTAGGATGAAGGTTTTTTTTTTTTTTTTTGAATTTGGGTTCATATCTGTGAAATGTTATTTTGATTAAATTTTAGTGGATCTTTGAATTCAAAGGAATGAAGAATTTACCTCTATTCTTTAATTTTTTCTATTTATCTATTACATGTTTTATTTTGTTCTTAGATGGCCACAAATAAAAACCTTTGACCCTTGGATGTCACCATTTGTAAGATGAACGAAACACACCGAGATTGGCATGAGAAACTGCCTTTTTGGCATGTAGAACTGCAATCAGGATTTATACTGGAGCAATTCCCTATTAACTCATGTATGGTATGGAAGCAATTTTACCTGCCGAGGTCAAGATCCCGTCTTTGCGCATTCTGATGGAGACTCAGTTGAAGGATGCCGAATGGATTAAGCAGCGCCATGAACAATTGCCTTTAATTGATGAAAAAATGTTGAATGCCATTTGTCATGGGCAATGTTACCAGCAGAGGATGGCTCGGGCTTATAACAAGAAAGTCAGATCACGCATGTTCGAAGCAGGGGACAAGGTTTTGAAGTGAATCCTTCCAATACAAGAGGAGGCTAAGGGAAAATTCGCTTCGAATTGGCAAGGGCTGTTCATTATTCAAAAGGTGTTACCTGGAGGAGCATTGGTTCTCATGGAGATGGACGGGCAAATTTTTCCTCAACCAATCAATTCAGATATGTGTAAAAGATTTTTCATATGATTGAGCAAAGTTTCTTTAGAAATTGTCGCAAAAAGGTGGTCTAAAAAGCCGACCTTCTTCCTTTTCGTTTAAACACTTCAACCCCCAGTTCTCCTGTTTGAGCCTATAAAAGAACAGTTAATTATTTAGCAAACCCCCCTGAAAATCACAAACCCCACATTGAGGCAATTTATTTTATTTATTTTTGGAAAAAAGAAAAAAAAAAGAAAAAAAATGAAAGAAAAAGAAAAAACCTGATTAGAGCTAAACTGGGGCAATTTTTTTGAAAAATGCGATCTCGGGATTGTTTAAAGCCCTTCTTAAAAATCTGCATTCGAGTTTTGCCCTCTTTTTATACCTTACCAACCCCTGTCACAAAAACCAAAACGTCACTGACCTCCGCCTCTTGTAGAATTTCTAAAGGAACTTTCTTGATCAAAAAGGCAAATGATGTAAATACATTCTCTTTGAATTTTTGTCGGAAGGATTTGTCTCACTGATGCCACCATTTTAAACAAACATGTTTAAATTGACAAAAGTTGGGGGTTAAGTCTGTCTATTTCATTGTACTACTTTATCAGTCAACTCCGGTGGAAATCTGAAAGTGTCTTAAGGCAAGTTTTGAAAAGCGAGCGAAAAGGAAAGGTTCACGGAACAAGAGTGGTGATTATGTTTATCGGGTTCACCTTATATCAAGCACTCTCTTGCCGTTAACAAATTCCAAAAAGACGATATCCAAAGGGGTCAAGTGCGACGCATTTGTTTTAAATAGTTTTCCTGGCATTTTGCTATTATTGATTTAAAATACCATGTTTAGCATTCATTCTATGGTTATGATGTCATTTTAAAATAAAATTTTTCTTTGCACAAATTCTTGCATATATTTTCATCAAAAGGACACTTTCATCAAAGGACAATCCTCTTAGATTACCATGAAGGTATGATCGGACCAACAAAACGGATCTACACCGGCAAAACAAAAAGAATTCGGCTTGCACTGCTCATCGACGTCCAAGAACTCATGTTTACGGGCTGCTCAAGATAAAATGGTCAAACGGTGGTGGCGTTATTATTACTTTTCACCATTTCCTTTCTTTTGCAGAGAAGCAGGGACAAGTGACAGATCGGTCCAATCAAGGAGGCCAGCTTTATTTTGAGTAAATGTTTATAATGTATGATTAAATCATTTTGAAGATTAATTAATTACATGTTTTGAAAAATCGGGGGAGGGGGTCAAAGGTTTGCTAATGATAATAAACAATAATGAGATGATAAAAAAAAATTTCGTCTAAATTACACATTCATCCCATAAATTGCTTTGCTTTCCAAGATTCGACTCAAAAAAGGCGCAAATGTCCAATCATTAGGTTGCAATTGCCTTCATCCTTTTGAAATAAAGGCCGCATGATGTGAAAAATCCTTTTTCCATCTTACTCGAAAATAATTGTTATGTGATTAAGACATTGGCATTTTAGAAAATATGCTTTGTAAAATAGGGAAAATTATGCCTCAGTTTTTTTCTATTAAATGAGATTTCTTCTTTTATTGGATTTTGCAAGAAAATGATTGATATAGTTGGCAAATGATCCTTTTTCAATTGATATGCTATAACAAAAAAAGGCAAAGAAAAAAAAGGGTAAAAAGAAAAAGATGCAAAGTGAGAACTATAGTTCTACTCCAATGATTCTAGTACTAAGTAACCGGAGGTTTAGCATCTACAAATGTTAACTTTCGCGTAAAACGGTACTTGAATTACGAGTATGCAAAGCAGTTCGAACAAGTAAAATGTTGAGTAATCGGGAAATTTCACCTTAAAGTGTTGATTTTCGCGTCAAAAGACATTTTTACTATTTGAGCAAGAAGGCATATGCCGAGTAACCGGGAGTCTTCACCTAAAAGTGTTGATTTTCGCGTCAAAAGGCATTCTTGCAATTTGAGTAAGAAGATGTGTTTCAGCAAATCCTTTATAGCAGTAAAATCTGAGAAAACTATGGAAAAGGCAAGCTTGAATTGACTATATGAGTCGTTTGATTGCAAAATTTGATGAAAGTGAGAAATCAAGTTTGAATTGTTAAAATTGAGGTATAATTGTCTCTCTTTTACTTGATATTATGAGTACTTGATGCAAATTGAATAGTTGCATAATAATGATTTGCCCGGTTTGTGAAGAAGGTTGAATTTCAAAAAATCACATGATTTGTTTCAAACCTCGTATCATTGTTGGTGTGTATTTCCTAGTTTTTTAAAGACAACCAAACAATCTGAAAAAGAAAATTTTGATGAAGTGTGTTTTGTTGCGTATGTTTTGACATATTTTGATCATGTAATGGCTAACAATCATGATTGCCACTAAGTTTTGCATTTTTAGGTAAAAAAAAAAAAGAAGAAGTTGCATTTTGTGGATTAACTGATTAGAATTCCATGATCATTACAGGATTAATGATTCATATGACACTGGGGCAAGTTTTAAAAAGGGATGGTGATCCTCTATTTTTCAGCAATTCCCCCAAGAGTTATCTTTAAAAAGAATTTGAAAAAGGGTCTTTATTATGAATGTTTTATTTTCACCTATCATCTAAATTTGAGGTATATTTACGTTTCACCTACCAGTCGTTCAAGCTTGTACCACTGAACAGACTAGGTTCAAAATGACTATTTTAAACTCCTGTTGGTTGCTGTCTCAACCTCCACCGGGCACCCTTCTATCTCCCTTCTTGATATTTTAAATTCCTGTTGGTTGCTGTCTCAACCTCCGCCGGGCACCCTTCTATCTCCCTTCTTGATATTTTAAATTCCTGTTAGTGCTCAGCCTCCGCCGGACACCCTTCTATCTCCCTTTCTTGATATTTTAAATTCCTATTGGTGAGTCTTAACCTCCGCCGAGCACCCTTCTATCTCCCCTTCTCGATATTTTAAATTCTTGTTGGTTCTTGTCTCCACCTGCACCCATCTATCTCCCTTCTTGATATTTTAAATTCTGTTAGTTCTTTGCCTCCACACCTTCTATGTCCCCTTTCTTGATATTTTAAATTCATTGGTGAGTCTCAACCTCCGCTGCACCCTTCTATCTCCCTTCTTGATATTTTAAATTCCATTTGGAGGTCTCAACCTCAGCACCCTTCTATCTCCCTTTCTTGATATTTTAAATTCCTATTTGCGAGTCTCAACTTCTGCCGGGCACCCTTCTATCTCCCCTTTTCGATATTTAAAAATATCCATTGGTTTCCAATTTTTGTTGGTCAGTCTCAACCTCCACCAGGCACCCTTCTATCTCCTATTCTTGATATTTCAATTGATACAAGCGGGGAGTTAGTGTCACGTCTTTGTCTAGAGTTTCTTCGAAACTCAGATAAATAGGGGCAAACTGTAGACACCAAATTTTGACTATTTCAATTGTTTTATCATTTAGTTATTTATTTTTTAATATTATAACATATTTTCTTATTTTTGCAGGTTTTTATAATAAAAAAAAGGGTCTCAGAACTGAAACGCGGACCGGTTATGCGGAGTGGTCCGCGTAACAAGATCAGAGACGAAAAAATTAAGCGTGCAAAATTTCCAAACCTTTTTTCACTCATTTCCAGCTGTATTTTCTGGTACCTAGGCGTCAAGAAACCTATTTAGTTAATGCCAGATCACCCTTGATCCTTAAAACACAAACAAAACCAATCCAATGATCAAGATTAACCACAAAACCCCCAAAGTATCCAAGCCATTGGTTCTAGGGTAGAGTAGTTATAAATAATTCGTGATAGGGTTTTTTGAAAAAGAGGAGAAGAGAGAGGTGGGGAGGAAACAGAAAACGAAAGAAAAAAGAGGAGAGAAAGAGCAAGAAGAAGAAGAAGAAAAAAAAAGATTTTTAGGGTTTTCAGGTTGGGTAACCTACTTTAAAGGGCGATATCTCCTTTGTTTTAAGGAGTTTAGAACTAAAATTTTTTCTGGGAATACCTGAGATATAGAGGAACAATTCTTGTGAAGAACTCCATTTGAGAAAACCACTGTAAAACCTTCAAATCTGGCCTTCAAGTTGATAAGAAGTCAACTCCGGGAGCAAAGAAGGAGGTCACCTTCAATCTGAAATTCATACCTCTTCCTCGCGATCCTTTTGTAAGAAAAGAGGTTCAGGTGATCCCTCACCCTTATCTTTGTCTTTTGAACGAAAATCTTGTGGAAAAGTGTGACCTTTTGATGGAACCAAGGTTATGAGTTTTGTTTCTTTTTGAGTTTTATGATAGATAATAACGATTCTGTGTTGTTGTTTGAGTATGTTATGTTTACATAGCCTTGGTAAGGCCCGTGGACTTGTTTTACGTTTAGAATCAGACGTTTGATGTTCCTGTGTTGATTTTGATGTATTTTTTGCAAAGTTTCTGGAAAAATGTTCTTCGCGTTTTGAAGATGTGAAGAAACGGGGTACTGCTTGGTCCGCGTAACTATCCGCGTTCCGGTTTGAATGTTTGAAGATGCGAGAAACTCGAGGTAGTTGCACGGATTAGTCCGTAACTCCCTTTCTAGCCCCAGCTTCTTCTTTTCTCCTTTTCTTTCTATTTGATGACATTGATGCTTAAGATTCACCCTTTTGGCTCTAGCTTGTCTTGATATGATCTGAATGATAGTATTTATGCCTTGAAATTGATCCTGCCGTCTCTGATGATTTTATTTGTGTTTTTGGGTAAAAAACTGGAAGCAATCTTCCTAGATTTTGTGAAGGTGGAAGAGAAGCTGGTAGATACTGCTGGTCCAAGCTTTCCACTTCGAACCTCGCATTTTGCATGAAACGCGGACTAGATTGCGCAGACTTATCCCGCGTAACTGTCCGCGTAACCCCTTTGTTCCACAGTTTTGCTGCTATTTTCTGCTCTTTTATTCCAGAAACTTACTCTAGTGTTCATGTCTTCCAGTCTTGTCCAATTTGCTTGCATAATTTGTTTTGATATCTTTTCTTTGAATGTTTGATTGATTTCTCCATTAAATTGGTGCCTTGATCCCTTTTTGTTGACATTGAGTCTTAGATAACCATTCCCCTCATTTAAGGATTCAGTTGAGGCATCACATCAAGGGATGGTAATTGCTTTCCCCTATTATGTGTTCTTATGTGTCCCTATGTGTTTTATGAGTTTTAAATGCTTCATTAGTTAGAATTTTATTTAAGTCGTTTAATTACTTTGCAAGTGGTTAAGAGGCCCTTGAAGGCCAAGTTGTAATAGAATAGGTAATTATTTCAGTTTTCTTTTACGTCTTTCCTCCCTTAGATTGTAATTAGGGCCCTAAATGTAATAATCTTTATGTGTTTATGTGTTTAGGTTATTTGCTTTCTTAGGGTTTTTGTATTTAGATATTATGCTTATGTGTTATGTGTTTATGTGTTTTATTTGTTTACGTGCTTTATTATCATGTCTACATGTTTTATTATGTAAATGTATTGACGTCACCACACTAGTCCAATGCTAGTCGTGGTCCATTCCCTCTAACGTCATCACACTAGTCCAACACTAGTTGTGGCCTTTCCTTTCGATGTCTCCCTGATCCAATGTTAGTGAGAACCTTTAGACGAGGGCTAGTCCAATGCTAGACCCCTAAGGCCGTTCATGCATTAGATACAAGTTTCACACACTTTCCACTTTTAGGATTTCTTTTCCATTTTTGCATGTTATTTTTCTCCCATCCCGTATGCGAAACCTGTCATTTAGTTTTCTTTTTCGTTAAATAGATTAGCTTTTTCAGGGCATTACCCTTTGAATAAGGGAAAAGAGCGAGTATGGCTCTCTAAGCCTTAGCACGCTTTTTAAATCCCTTCTATGAAAAGGAAAATTGATGTCACGAACTTAGTTCCCTGTACCCATTATGTTGCATTATCCCTTTTTAGGACATACATGTGCATTATTTTAAATTCTATCAAAAATCATTCTTTAAAAATCAAGTTTCTTCTTCATGTTTGGCAATTCAAAGTCAAAATCCATTTTTCTTAAAATTTCATCTTTTGAAAATCAAGTTCCATTTTACACTTAAAAATTCATCTTTTCAAAAATCCAATTTCTTTTTCCTTGAGATTTTATAAAAATTGCATTTCTCTTGAAAACCCTAGTTTTTTCCGTTTTTTCTGAGTCTCATCATTTGCATTTTTCGTGACCTCCTTGAGGGATCAAATTTGGATGACACAACTAATGTGATCAATTCCAATCAAATCTCAAGGAGACATTTTGCCCCTCTCGATCCAATATTAGGTTTAAGTTTTGCATCCATATAGATAACATCCAAAGGTGATAAATTTTAAAGTTAGAATTAGGAAATTTTTAACTAAATCATGTAACTAGCTTTGGCTAGATTAGAAGGGTGCCTTAGAGACGAGTAACATCGAATCTTTGCCTTCCCTTCTTTCAACCGTGACTCCCGAACCTTTTTCTCTAGTTTTCAAAGACCTGGAGTCGTCTAAAAAAGGGTTTTCTTAGTTTATTTTCATTAATTAAAATTTTTGGGTGACTTGGTACACCTAAACTCCATACCAAGTGGCGACTCCAAACTTTTCTAAAAACCATTTTGTTTTTGGGTCCAAATCGTCGCATTTTTGTAATCCCATGACCCATTTCTTTTTCAAAAATCAAAAAATCAATTTTTTAACTAAAGAACCTTTTTCCAGCTAAAAATCTGAAACGACGAGATTTCTTTCCTTCTTTCAAAAAATGGGGCGCGACAATGAGTAAATGGCAAAAAAGGTCACTAAACTTTTTAAAGTTGCACCGGTTGATCACTAAACTTTTTTGTGGCCAAAAAGGTCACTCAACTATTTAAAAAGCGCTATGCGAGTCACTCCGATGAGTTTATTACCTAATCCAGTCAGAGACACAATAAAATAATCGAACGGACTAATTAAATAGGGGCAAAAAAGTCTAGGTGTGTTGGAATAAGCGCAGCGGCAGCCGTTGCCGTGAACATCGGTAATAGCGCAACTAGCATTGCCATGAACACCATAACAGCGCCACCAACATAAGGAACAAAGAGAGGAAAAACCCTACCCCAGAAATCCAGTTCCGGCTAAACCTTGACCATTCTTCCAAAAACAAGGACCTTTCCACCGCCATCTCCCTCTTCGACTCCGTCACCACCACAGGTTCAGAAATCCACCTGACCCACCACCACTAAAATTCACTTCTTTATATCTACTCAAACTCAGTAAACTCCAACCATCCATCAACGAAATCCTCCGCAATCGAATTTGGGTTCAGGGTTTACTGTCATATGATTGCCAATCACATTAGCCCCAGTGAGGCCACCGTCACCACCATGGCCAGCCTAAAACAGAATGAAAAGGCTAGATCTGTGAGGTCACCGTCACCATCACCGCCGTAGGCTGAAATAGAATGAAACAGAATGAATATATGAATAAAAACATATATTCATTCTGTTTCAGGATTTGTTTCTTGCAGCATTTGACACAACATCATCAACGGTGGAATGGGCAATTGCAGAGCTATTGCGAAACCCCAAAAAAATGGAAAAGGCTAGATCTGAGATTAGAGAAATTGTTGGAAAAGGAAAACTAGTTTAAGAATCAGAGATTTTTTTGCGCTTCCTTACTTGCAGGCAATTATTAAAGAGACCTTTCGCTTTTACCCTCCTGCCACCATGATAAGTCGCTATTATGAGGCCGATATAGAGATTGGCCAGGACATTCTGCCCAAAAATGCTCAAGTTCTTGTTAATTTATAGGCTATAGGATAGTGAAATTTATGTGAAAGGCTACCATTTTGAGCTCCTCCCATTCGGTACAGGCAGGAGAATATGTCTTGGAATGCCCATGGCTGATCGATTTATTCATTTGATGTAGCTTCACTCATCCATAACTTTGATTGGAAGCTTGAAGAAGGGATCAAACCAGAAGATGTGAACATGAGTGAAAAGCTTGGAGTTACAATGCAGAAGGCAGTACCCCTTAAGGCCATTCCAATTCGAGACACAGTTTAATTCATTTTTACGCATTGTTCTGGCTCAACTTGTCCTTTCCATGGTCATGAGTCCGTGAAAATTATATCACCGACTTTCCCATTTCCCTATATATTTACTATGATGTGTTTATTCCAACACACCTAGACTTTTTTGCCCCTATTTAATTAGTCCATTCGATTATTTTATTGTGTCTCTGACTAAATTAGGCAATAAACTCACCGGAGTGACTCGCATAGCACGTTTTAAATAGTTGAGTGACCTTTTTGGTCACAAAAAAAGTTTAGTGATCAACAGATGCAACTTTAAAAAGTTTAGTAACTTTTTTTGCCATTTACTCTAATTTGACCATCAACAGAGATAGAAACAAGGTCAAGTGACTTGTAGAGGGACTTTTCAGGGGCAAACTCGTCTAAACAATTTTTGATTGAAGCTTTTCTCCCTCTTTACTTACAGATCTCTCTCTTTTCCTCTCTCAATAGTTAGTAGCAGAGAAAAGTTTAAAGCTTCCCCAAAAAAAGGCTAAAAGAAATTATAGTTTCAACAAAGTCTTGAACTAGCATGGTTTCATCTCTAAGCTAAGGATTTATTGTTTTAGATAGGCTTGTGATTAGGGGAGAAGGGAGCTCAAGTCCCCGCTAAATTTTTTGTAATTGTGAAAAAATCCTCTTCCTTTTTTAAAAAATTGATATTCAATCACCAGTGAAATGTTCCAAAAGCTTTACTCAAAACAAAGATATCGAGCTGTAGGGACCATGGTGGAGCCCTAGTAATTAATCCTCCTCCTCTCCTCATGAACAAAGAACCAAACCCAACTACTGACCATGAAGCTCTAGCTGCAAATAGTTATGAGAGATTCTACACACAAGTTGCTGCGTTGTCATAACTTTGATTGGGATCATCGAAACTCAAATGCTTAATTTAGAGTTTAGGGTAGAAAAGAAAATTTGAAAAAGTTTAAGTCAGGACTGTTAGTATCAAGCAAACAGGAGACCAAAGGAAAGGAAAATAATTGGAGAGATTTGATTTTTTTTTTCTTTTATTTGACTAAGTTTTTATTGGCTGCAATTTTGGGAAAGCAAGAAACAAGTTTGAACAAAAATTTTTATTTTATGTAATGCCCAAATCCTGTTTGTAAAAATGGCAAAGAAATCCTCTCCTTTTTCTTGGAAGAAGAAGAAACCATGCCAATTCAAAAGACAGCTACGAATTCCCAACCATTTGCTAGTTGGTGATGTGGGAGACGGCAAGAAGAAACCCATTTCAAATTTGGGCACAAATTCATAGCAGCCTTAGGATTGAAAAGGAGAATGAAGTCTCGTAGTTGTCTATAATATGCAGGGGCGATGACAAACATCAACCAAAAAGTTGAACTGGTGATTTACCTCTCAAAAACCAAGCTTACAGGTCACATGACGTCCATTCCGTTTGTTTTGGCAGTCAAATTACATGGAATGACACAAAACATGCAATTTGGTTAGTTCACTGACATTTTCAATCAAGAAAATAGTTTAGTGACCTATAGTAGCACAAGCATATAGTTCAGTGACATTTGGCGCAATTTGTTCTTAACTTATTAGCTTCTACACCATGTGGATGTAAAAATAAAATTCTTAGATAATATCTTAGATGAGAATGTCGATATATGACTTAACACCTAAATAATAATATGTTAAATTAAAAGTTCTTACATAAAGGTGGATTTAGTAGGATACTGTTTATAAGTGTATCTATTCTAGATTCACATGGTGCATTCATTTACAAGATAAGCTTATTGGTGGAGCTAATATAAAAGGTGTAGAAGAAATAAAGAAGTATCTTCCTTCAAAGTTTGAAATAAAGAACCTTGCAAAGGTGGATAATATTTTTAAGTATTAAAATTAAGAAACAATATGGATTATTCCTTGTATTAATTCTATCATGTTGATAAGATCTTGAACAAGTAGCAACATTTGAAAATGAATGAAGTAAGTACCACTTTTTTGAGACGACCCCACCTTCCCCTAAGGTAAACCAAAGGATTCGGTGGACTGCCTGCCCAACTCTCGCCGGAACTCACTACAGTTCTCAATTCAATAGTGAGCAAATACTTCAAATAACAAAATAACTTTAATATCCTTGAGCCCAACATAATGCTTAAACCCTAAAACTTCATTTAGTGAACCAAAACAGTTCAAACTATAGTTATAGGTACAAAAGATTATCCATTCAGAATTCCATAAGTACAATTCAAAATACAAGGAGTACATCAAAACACAAGGAGTACATCAAAACACAAGTTTAAAGTCTCCAAACCAAACAACCTAGTGCAATCCTTGGAGGCTCTAGATCTCAAACCCTGCTAAGGAAAAACAAAATTTGGAAGGAATGAGCTAAAAGCCCAGTGAGTGATTCTAATATCACGCAATCTTATAGTAGCAGTGAAGCAATATAACAGTGGAGCACTCAATAATTCAATATAAATCAGTTTGGGAGCATAAAATTTATAAAACATATAAAAATGAGGAAACACTCATTGAAAGGATACAAGGTTCACTAGAAGCAGTTGCAGTCCATCTTGTCAGCCACTCAACCCTTCTCCTCCTTATAACGCCCAGTGGTAATACTCGAGTACACCGTAATCAGTGCCCTAGGTTACCAACCTACTCGATCGAGTCCGCTTTTGGCTCGAATGGGCCGATAACGAAGGGGGAAAAGCCTTGTTCAGCCAATGTGTTAAAGTACACATGGTCTACATTCATGCACAAATAATATACAAATAGTAGAATCATACATGGTTGAGCAATATAATAAGAATTAGGTCGAGTGCGATAAAGTACACACTCGCTTAGGAACAAGTATTTAACACTCATAAGGACAAGTCACATCAAGTATTAAACCACATAAGCATGTAATTCACACAACATGCAAGGAACACTCACCGATTTAGGCAAAGTAATTTCAAGTGTTCGTGCCCAAATCTCCTTTGTTTCCACCTTCCAAGTCTAATAGCAAGTGAAATGAAAAGCATTTAGGTTTGGCTACCCCTAACATGAAAGACCAAATGCATATGCTAGTAGTTTCTTTGCTTTATAATAAATCACAAATTTGATGCACAAAAGCCATAAGATGGCTAATCCAAATTATAATTGTAAAACAAATGAAGAATCTTATAAACACAGTACAATCACAAGTCAAGTAGGTCGGAACATGGCAAGGGTGAATACGAGTCAAGAGGAATGAAAGAAGCCATTGTAGAAGGAAAATGAAAATCGACAGGTTTGCTATCCTTTAGTATTTTAATCATAACTGTGGCTATGGTTATCTGATTGGGGCACATTTTATGGTGTTTTGAAGCTAAGACATAGATCTACGACTTTCATGAAGAGGTCGAACCTCAAATCAGACTTAATCAGGGTCGAAATGAGCAAAATTAGAGCTACCAGAAACCTGTCGGATCAAAACAGGCTGACTAAATAGTCTCCGAAGAACAACTATAACTCGGTGTAGAAAAATCAAAATCAAGCTCTGTCAGCAGCATTTAAAACTAGATTCATAGATCTTTCTAACGATATAAAGTTTAGGCTCTAGTTCAATTCCTATAATCACCAGAAAGTTCAGAAAATTGACTGAATTTCATTTCTCATTTAGTTCAATTCCTACATGAATTCTATAAGCAACCCTTCAAAAATTTCTTCCAACTCTTAGTAGGGTATTTAACATGCTATAACATCAAAGAAAGTCATAAATAAAACATCAAAAATCCTTAGGCATTTCATCAAACACTTGGAGGTTATAAACAAAGCCCTAAGTTCAAGTTTCCAATCACAAGTAATTCTCCCATAGATTTCCATCTCCAATCATCAAAAACACTCTAATACATCCTAAAATTCATCTAGCATCAAGAATTCATAAGTTTAACATCATCAAAGAGAAGTCATGGAGTAGTTTTACCTTATACCAAACAAGAGAAATCCACCAAAAGAGCTCCAATTCTTCCAACCAATCTTGATAATCAAGTATTAACTTAATTAGGGTTTTTACTTGAAGATGTTTTCCCTCACTAAATTGCTAGATTCAAGCTTAGGGTTTTGGTGTTTTTCTTGCTTCTTTGGTCGGCCAAGAGAGAGAAGAAGAAGAGGGAATTTTGGTGTGAATTTTTGAAGACAAAAGACTAAATAAAAAGGGTCAAGTCAAGGTTGTTGTGGATGGTTGACAAGTAGTGCATTTTGGACCATGAATTGAATAAAAATCTATACAATTATCTTCTAATCCCTCAATTTAAAATATAACCTACTTAATACTATATAGATTTTATGCATTTTGCCACATGAAACATGTAAAATGCAATTCTAGATTAATGCCATGCAATGCATACAAAATAAAGTACTCAAAGGAAAATAATGCACTTAATGAAATTTTATGCTATCAATGTTTAAATAAAATGATATGTACTTAAATAAATACAATGACAAATAATTCATGAAAAATTTAGGGTTTTCGCAAGAAATATAAGCAAATAATTCAAGAAATTTCGGGTCCTCACACTTTTAATTCTAACTCGAAGTTATATGAAAGTTCTAGTAATCTCATTTCTCAACTTAAATATGCTAATGTAATCTGAAGTTTAATACAATACAATGCATTGTACAAAATAAAATATTTTATATATAGTTTGCAACTTGCAAGATACATCAAGAATTTGGGCTTTGGTCATTAGAAGTCCATTGGAAGAGTTCTTTGTTATCTTAAAATGACTAAAAGTTTAGAACCCTTTTATAATAAAATTTTGGTAGTGCTTGAAGTTTACTTGGATATTACTTAGTTCATTATTGTGAATGATAATTCTACAATGCACGGATGTTTGCTTTTGGTGGTAGTGTAATATCATATGCATCTAAGAATCAAACAATTTTTGCCGATTCTACCATAGAAACTAAATTCATTACTTTCACTACTACATATATATAGATAGAGCAGTTTAGAAATTTGTTATTTGATATCAAGTTGTGGCCCAAATCTATGTTTCTTGTCTCTTTATATTGTGATCGTGAAGTAGCTATTTCTAGAGCTAAATTAGGTGCATAATAGTAAATCTACTCTTACTAGTTTAAGACGTGAGTATCTTAGATAAATGTTGAAAGATAATGTTATTACTATTGGATTCGAAATAATATACAATAATTTTGCGGATCCGTTATCTAAATCTTTACTAGGGGATTTAGTAAAATTAAAGATGGGATTGAAAACCTTCATCTAAAATCACTAGCAGTGAGAATCCTAAAGAGTATTGGATGATTATTAACCACCCTATCATTTTTGATGGGATGGTTAATAAGCAAGTTGAAAAGCCAAATGTCTATTGTTTTCCTAACTCAAGACCTATGTTGTATCTTGTTTTCTTTTTTCGGCTCTTCTTCCTCCCAAATGTAAATCAAGTCTAAATCCTCATTCATATAGTCTAGTGAGCAAAGATGATGGATATCACAGCTAGCAATGACATAAGACACTATTCTAAAATTCAAACATACATCTACATAAATTACTGATCAAACCTCCATTTTAACGTCAAATTTCAACTAATATAATTAGCATATTGTAAATTTTAAACCTAGTTAGAAGTTTACTAAGTTATGAGTGCCACTCCTATTCACAAACACCATCCGTCATTTATTTTGTTGCCCTCTCCTCCTCATTTACAAATATTTTCATTTTCTCCTCTACCCTTTACCATTTTCTCATCTCATTTTTTATGGTAATTATCATTACAATTTTAGGGATTTTTTCCTAGAGCCTAACTGGCCTAGTTCTTATCTAGAGAATGATTTGAGATTTTATTTTGTTTTTTCATTATTTCATCAACTTGCGACTCTAAACTTTTGCTAGACTAGAAAGAGACAGAGTTCAGAATTGCAACTTTAAACTTTTACTAGATTAGACAGATATAGAGATACAAACTGCGTTGAGTAAAGAAGAGGAAAAGAATGACTATTACAACAAAGTAAAACTTTTAGTCACCAAATTTATACACATGGCACCTAAGTATAAGTATTTAATCACCACATCAAAAATGATGTTGTAGTTAATAACCACCTAATACTTTCTTGTAGGAGTCCTATCTTTCTTCTAGCACTACTACTAAATTAAAAAGGTTTAAGGAGTAATAAAAAATTTTAACAAATGATTGCTTGTGCTATTACTTATGTGGACTAGTCTACCCTACTAGTGCATATTGTCATTAAAATATCAAGTATATATTTAATTTTTACTCTTAATAAAATATAAATTCTCTCATTGTGCGTTATATTATAAAACTTATGAGTGAGTTCACCTATATGATCATAAAAGTGGTACTGCTTCAAGCAAAAGTGGTACTGCTTGGATCAAAAGTGCTTTATAATAAAAGTGGTATTGCTTCAAGTAAAAGCTTGGATTTACTTTTGTACATGATCATGAATCTATGATATAGCACATGGCTCATAAATGTGCTAAAATTCTTTGTGAATTATTCAATACTATAATGCCATGCATATGATATATAGATTCCAATTTATAATAACTTAGATTGAAATATGATTTAATTTATATAGATTCCAATTCATTCCTTAGAGAAACAAATTGATTTTACTATCAATTTTCTCTCCAGTCTATTGTAGGGGTAGAGTTATATCGCGATAATCTAGAAGCAAATTTAGTAGGAGTAATAAAAACCCTTAGGATCACGCCTCAAGATCATCAAAAAGCCCCATTTATTTTGTGGAATTTAATGCTACAAAATTCACTTAGTATGCAACAGTCTTGATCAATAGACAGCTTATTTGAGTCTTCTCTTCATGACTCTTGGGTAAATAAAAAAAAGGATATTGATATCGGTTGGCCTTCTTACTTCAAAGGTTCTATAGCCTAATAGGAGAAAGAGCTGAACTCTCATGTTGTTTCAGTAGTAGTTAGATAGTATAATTTTGAAAATTTTTTGGAGATGTGCCAACATCTTTATTTTTTTCTCTCTTTATCTATCTTATATAAGATCATATGGTATTTTTTTCAAATATACTTCTAAATAACAAAATTCAAGGAGAGATTGTTTAAAATATACTACGTTAAATTCATTGTCCACAAGAGAACAATATTTGTTTACATTGAAATCAAAATAAAATTAGTGTGCTTAAAGCCACAATTTCAACCTCTTAATTGTTAGATCAAAATAGTGATCTTAATGGAACTATAATATAGAATGTGCCAAATCAAAAGCCAATAATGGTTAACTCAACTTAAAACCATAAAACGTATGGACATTTTGTGACAGCCCCACTTCTCCCTAGGGCGAACCCTAGGGTGCTTGTGGAAACTCGCCAGACTCGGTAACCAAATATAAATCAACAACTCAAGACTTACAAAACCAAATTCTTCCAAAAGCAAAAGCCATCAAACATAGTTACATAAGTTTCACACTACCATTCAAACTTAAGTTTCAACGGGGCTCAAGGATACCAAGTTAGAAGCTAAACTTATCCATGATAGGTTTTTACAGAACATCCTCTCTTAAACAAAAGTAACACAAAAACTTATACTACTGATGCACTTCTAACCCTGAGTTCAAGCAAATCCCCCTGCTAAGGAAAACAAAAGGGAGATAGGGTGAGCTAATAGCTCAATGAGGTTCCAAAACATGCAACCAAGTATACAAGAAGGATTCACTTAAGAAACAAGTGTCACAAATAAAAGCTCCAAATAAGTTAAACATATTCAATTAAAGGATACAGATGGCTTTCAAAAGCCAAATTCCCGAAACTTGATCGAAACATAAGCCGTTGACTCTCCGTCAACGTGTGAAGTTAAGAACCAGTCCAGACACCACTTACACCACAACTCCACCATTCACCCCCCACCTCAACTAATCAAATTTGGGTAATACTCGAGTATACCGAAGCAAGCTTAAGTATGATCGATGAGATAACTCTCCAATCGACTTAATCAAATCAAGGTATTGAGACGGTATGAGAGGTGCCTCCCACTCTAATTGAGCGTGACACATACTGCCGTTCAGTATACAAATCAGATATAGGATTGAAACGGGATGAGAGGTACCTCCCACTCGACTTGAGTGTGGTACATACTACCGCTCAGCACTTATAAATCAAGCACTTAATCAAGATCATAGAACTGGGACGGGATGAGAGGTGCCTCCCACTCTACTCGACACATCGCACTCACAAATCGCATGATAGGCCATAGTCACACCACAGGTTTCATAATTCAAAGATACAAAATTTCAAGTAAAAGAGATTGAGTGTGATAAAGTACGCACTCATCTCAATCACATTAACTTATGAGAGCATTTAATGTTCACAATTCACAAGTAATTCAAATGATCAAGTAAGTCACATATTCAAGCAATCCAACTAGTTAAGTTGGTCAAGTAAACAGGCAATGGAACACTCACCAAATCAAGCAAGATCTCTTTAAGTGCTTGCGCCCAAATCACCTCTATTTCCTCCTTCCAAATCTAATACAAATGAAACGAAAATATTTGAGTTCGGCTACCCCAAACAAGATGACCTAATGCATATGCTCATTGTTCGCTTACTTGATGAAAAATCACACGTGAGTGCACAAGTTATAAAATGACCATTCCAACTTATAAGGACGATCAAATGAGAAGCTTATCAACATATTAGAACCATGAATGAGTGAGTCGAGACAGGGCAAGAATGCTCAAGAATCAAAAGAAATAAGAGAAGCAATTGTGAAAGTGAAACCAACAATGGACAGGTTCGTCGAGTTTCGGTAATTTGATCATAACTGTGGCTAAACTTATGGGATTGAGGCATATTTTATGAAGTTTCAAAGCTAAGACATAGCCCTACAACTTTCATGTAAACATCTCAACCATGTTCACAGCTTAACTAGGTCGAAATTGGAGAAAACAGTCCCAGATTTCTGTCAATAGGTTGTCTGTCAGGCCTGATTCAAACGGCCATAACTCAGTGTACCAAAGTCCAATTCAGGAAATTCCAGATGCGTTGGAAAGCTAAAAGACAGGACTAAAATGTTTGTGTTTTGTCCAAAAGCTGGTTTGGCACGAATCATGACGAAAACGCAGCTAAATGGACTACTTGAGCAACTCCGATTTTCTGGTTTGAGCTATGCGATGCATGATTCAAATCCATTTCTTTCACATGCAATTTATACCATTTGCAAGCCAACATAAACACACATGTACATATATAAGTTAACTATCAAATTCAGTCCAAACTAGCACAAACCAATCACATTTACCAAGCAAAACACAAGATCATACTATCGGCCAACCAACTAGTGAAATTTTCCAGAGTTTGCGAGCTACTAGAAATCCAAAGCTTAAACCTTCTTAAATGTAATTAAGGTGGCCTAAACTCAGCATATCTCCATATAAAAATATTATTAACATGATATTGAACCAAAATCACCCTCAAACAAGTCATTTAAAAGCCCCAAAACAAAGCTCCATCACTGATCAAGCATGCTGTCCAGAAATTCCAGCAAGATATACCTCACTTGTTTATCACTTTTGTCTAATTAAATCACCACAACTTTGGCTCAAATTTAACATACATATAGAGGGAAGGATGAAGATTCAATCCATGTTAAAATCCTGCATCAAAGTCTCAGGAAATCAAGCTCAAACAGGCTGCCCTGTTCTGCCATTCACACTGCCACAAATTTCCAGCCATGTTCATGCAAGTTCTAGTCTATCAAATGCATGTTTGACATGCTCAAATTTCTATTCAATGATTTAAACAACATCTAACACACATAATCAAGCATATGTGAGCAAGAAATAAAAGAAAAGATAAACCTTGTATGGAAAGCCATTTTTACCTAAAAAATTTGTATATTTTTCATGAACATATTTTTCAATTATTTTATCTCACATATGTCAAATCATTACAATACACACACACATACATACATACACACACGTGTGCACACGCACAAAAACTCCAGAAAATTGCAATCCAAACGGACTAATCGTCTACTTAAACCATATAGTTTAAGGCAGGTAATCTCTGTGGTCTTCTTAAGGATTAGGGAGATGGGTCCCTCGGAAGCCTTCACTTGTTTCGTATGAATGTGCAGTTCAGTTCATTTTCTTGTACGCGTCAAAAGTAGCCGTTACACCTCCCCCACCCCGCCTCCCAACATTTAATTATACCAAAATCTTTCCAGCAAGAAATCCGTGTTAGAAGGCCCTCAGCGGCTCCCCTTTTTCCCCAACTCCGCTCCTGTCTCTCTGTCTTTCCCTATCAGTCTCTTTAGTATATTAATATGATTTTTTTTAATTCTATACACAGCTTACAAGGTGATTCTCCTGTTATTTTGTCTGTAAAAATT
Organism: Gardenia jasminoides; assembly: GCA_013103745.1. Lineage (NCBI taxonomy): Eukaryota > Viridiplantae > Streptophyta > Magnoliopsida > Gentianales > Rubiaceae > Gardenia > Gardenia jasminoides. The sequence goes on from CM023096.1 coordinate 30,611,517, forward strand.
TGAAATTTTCTACAATTCAAGGGTGAATAATAATGTACAAAAATTTAAATTATCTATACAACTTATAAGATAAATACAAACTAATTGTAACTCACCTCCTTAAATTATAAATGCCTATATTTGAATATATCACTTCAATATATCGTAATTTTTAATCATTTTCTTGGGTGAACCCAAAAATTTTATAGTGATCTCATCTCTCATTTTTGTTGTGTTTATTTAGGGGACTAAATTAAAAAAATCATGTTACTTTTTCTCGTTTTTTCTGTGATTTCAAACACAAGATACAAAGTAAGTATATTGTTACTTTTGTTCTACCCTTATAACTCTTTTTTTTCCTCTTCCACAAAAAATACATTACATTTGCGAGATGGGTGGTAATTTGAAAATCTCTATAGTTTAACTACTCTTTTATTTATTTATTTATTTAAGTTCTCTATCTTGTACAATGGCGCATAATAAAAAAAAATTATAGCACATACACTTTTGTACGCAAAAATGTAGAATGATGGTCCATAACCACTCTTAGAAGAATATCTACCTTGGCTCCACCTCTCATATTTTAAATCTCAGACAATTCTTTGTGGTTGATTAATGATAAACAATACCAAAAAATCCTTAAGGTTCCCCTGGGCCTCCTTGTCTGCCTTTCATAATCGTTCATGTTTAGTCAAATTAACAAGAAATTAATCACAATCTTGAGAAGTCTTTTCAACTCTAAATTCTCTGGTACCCCACTATGGTACCCAAAAATTGACGAGATTAACACTCAAATTATCTATAAAACAATAGTTTAACACACAAATGTATGCTTGAGAAAAGTAGTATATTATAAAATATTAATTAATAAAAATTTAAAAAAAACATAATAAAATATCGGATTCAATATGTTTCATAACGGATAAATTACCAAATCTTGACTCTTGTTAAAAACTTGATGTTGAATTTGGAAATTTCTAAATGTAATAGGTTTGGTTTTCTTATACCACCAAAACTTTTCAATTTTTTAAAGCAAAACCTTGCTCCAACGTCTCTCTTTATATGCATTGCTTTGTCTTTCTCTTTCTCTTCACCCAATTCATTCTGATACAGCCTTCTTCGTCTGCCTGTCTTTTTATCTCTTTTTTTGTCAAGATTTTGGAGACAACCCTTTATTCGATTTAGCATGAAAGAGCTGTTTAATTCCATGGATCCTTGTCTATTGGAGGCAAAACCATCAACCCCATTGTTATCTGCTGCCACAAGCAGCAGTTGCACCAGCAGTGAAAATGATGAAAGCCCTGCAACATCAGACAGGTTTGAGTTTCAAGATCTTAAGTTCAAGATTCCAAGCTATCCCATCGCTGGTTTTTATTCGTATAAATCATTGGCTGTTCTTTCAGGCCACAGTGGATCAGTTTCTTGCTTGTCCTTGTGTGGAGAATTCATCCTCAGTGGTTCACAAGGCAAGGATATTATAGTCTGGCAACAGCCTGATTTAAGGCAATTTACAAAGTTTGGACAAGGCGATGGATCGGTTAAGGCCCTTATTAGTATTGGGAACAAGGTCTTTACTGCACATCAAGATAGTAGAATTAGAGTTTGGAAGGTTTCAAGAAGCTCTGAGAATATATTTAGGCTTGTTGATACTCTTCCTACTACTAAAGACTACTTGGGGAAGTTCATGAAGCAGAGTAATTATGTCCAAATTAGGCGGCATCACAAGCGATTATGGATTGAGCATGCTGATAGTATTTCTTGCTTGGCTGTGCACAATGGGCTAATTTATTCTGGTTCATGGGATAAGACTCTTAAAGTTTGGAGGATTTCAGATTTCAAGTGTTTGGAATCAATTAAGGCTCACGATGATGCAATAAACGGATTGGTTGCAAGCAAGGGAATCGTGTATTCAGCATCTGCAGATGGGAAAATCAAGGCCTGGGGAAAGGAAGGAAAGAACACACATTCACTTAAGGGGATTTTGGAGGGCCATAAGGATGTTTCAGTGAATTCTGTGGTTGTATCTGAAGATGGAAATTTGATTTATGGAGGTGGCTCAGATGGATATGTATTGGGGTGGTTAGGAAACAAAGTTCTTGATAGTTGGAAGGTAATTTGTGTGGCCAAAGCACATGAGATGGCTGTTTTGTGTATGTGCTTAATGGGGGAATTTCTGTGTTGTGGATCAGCAGATAGAAGTATTAGCATTTGGAAAAGAGAGATTAATGGAGGATTGTTCAGATTTGGGATCATTAAAGGCCATGAAGGTCCAGTCAAATGTTTGCAGGCATCACCAACATGTGTGGGAGGTGGATTCATACTCTACAGTGGAAGCCTCGACAAAAGTCTCAGAGTTTGGTGGATTCCCAAGTACTCTACTGGAGCAGAGGACACATCTCCTATTCAAAGAGCAGGGAAAATCTCTCCACTCTTGTTTTAAGAACATATGTGAGGTCTCGGTGGTGAAGAGGCACTGAACTCTTTTTGTTTCAGTGTTTAGTTTAGTTTTCTCTTTCGTCAATACTTGCATCATGTATAGTCAAAGTTTTCTTGGGGTGTGCCCAGAAGAGAGCAAAAACAGAAGCCTCATACTTCTGAAGCTGTTTTGACTTTTGGAGTTTCGATTCCGTGAATTACTCTGTTTAAGGTTCAATGATTTTCTGTACTAAAACATAGCACATAGGAGAAATGTTAGGGTAGAAAGTGGTTTTCTTGAAATTCTTGTCATACAGGTTGAAAATGTAATCTGATTGTAATTAGGTCTCTAAGTGATTGGAAATTTCTTGATTAAGTAATCCTTGTTGATGATTACTCGTCCAAGAAATAGTCTATACTTGCTTTTTCTTTCTAAGTGGATCTGCTTTATTTACATTCGTTCAAGATTGGTAGGATTTTAAGAGATTCTCCATAAAGTTGAGCAATCTTGATGAAGTACTGTACGGATTTCTTGAAGATCACTGCTGATATGCTGTACATTATTTTGACAATTCTGGTATGTTGCAAATGACATCTCTATGCCTTTTTGGTGCAAAAGTTAAAGATAAACTTGTCCAGTTATTGGAGGAACTCAAGCAAAGATGGAAATAAGCAAGTGCAACGCAAGTGGCGGCCCGCCATAATTAGGCAATTCTAGTTATATATTCTTAATTCTTGATTATTGATCTTAAACAGAGTTTGTCTCCTTTATTTCTAGTTGTTGTTCGTAACAAAGGTTCCATATTTAGACTTATAATATACTAGCCGTATTTGGCTGAAGTATACAAGATAGCAGTTATGGACAAAGGTATGAAGGAAATGGGGTTGCTGATGTATATGCAAATGCTATGAGAAAGACTTTGCGCCTTAGTGCTTCAAGATATTATATATCTATTGATAAAATTTCCCTTTTAACTTAACCAGTGGAGTATGCCTCTGGCTTCAATCTGGATTTGCACTTCTAAAAAAGCCAATCTGGTTTCCACTTCTCAAATAAAGATTGGCTTATTGTAGATTTTTCACAAAATATCTGCATATCATTTTTCAAAGAAAATGACTAATAGGAAATTTGTGATCTCAATTTTTGCTATTTCAACTTTCACTGTTTGACAACCAATTTAACATTTGCCTGAAGGTTTTCCTTGTGAAAATTAGATGTTCCTCATTAGGTTATTCTTCAAATTCGGATTATAGAAGTTCTTCTTGCACTGGAAGCTAGGAAGGTAACATGGACACAAATTTTAATAGCTTTTTTGAGACTTGATAATGTCAATCAGGCATATGAGGCTGCTATCTCTTCCTGCAATATGGCCTAACAGTAAGCTGTTCCAGGTTTATGAGGACAATGGTCTAGAAGCTGCTTGCTTAAGCAGAACAACAAACCACTAACCAAAACAAAATCTTCGTGATATTGCTTCTGCTTGGAGCATTAAGAACCAGCTCCCTCCTTCCCTGGACCATCTGCTATGCTACCTCAGTTTCTTATTCTAATGCGAAAATATTACCACCGTCCTTTGGGAAAAGGTACTGTTCTTTGATTCATCTAGAAGAAAGTATAGCTTATGAGAAAAGAAACATGTACAGGTGTGAAAAAGGTATTGTCTTTAACCAACTCATTCTGCATTTCTAAGAATAATACCAAGGAGATTAGCCTAACTAATGATAGTATACTTGTTTGCACAAGTCTGCACATGTTTCCTTTCTGACAATCACCAACCACCATTCCAAGCTGAATTCAAGGCCAATGAACTCGGAGAAAGAAGCCGACAATTTCATTCAACAGCGCTCTAAATACTTTTTAGCAACTTTGAGGAACATTATGAATTCAAAACTACCAAGGAAAGGCACTTTAGGTTGAAAAGGAGAACTTTGATTTCATTAAATAATTTGTGACAATGTCCTCTTCGCGTGTACTACATGCTTAAGTCATCCAAAGTGTGCGCTTGATGAGGTTAAATATTACAATGACAAGAGTGGAAACAAACAATAGATTCAGCCAGATCTGCCTAAACAGGTCAGGAGAAACTGAAAAAGACACAACTAAACAACCTATAGAGCTCCATCTGTTTGACTTGTGAGGGAAAAATTCTTTAGGAACATCGTTTAATAGAGCAAGATTTGGTAGAATTCCATAAATTTTGCGCTTGTTAACCTAGTTTTATATAGTTTTCACAAAAGTCCAACATGATAAGATTTTTCTCTTTCTGAAAATGCTATGCAGGTTCACAATGGCTGTGGTAAAGAAGGAACGAATTTTGCAGCTAGATCAAGTCCTTTTCTGCTCAGAAGGATTACGAAAATGTTTTGTGTCTCCCTATATAATGATTCTTTTGAATTCGTGCTATTGTTTAATACAAAATTCTTTTACCAAGCGGTGCTCTAAAGCCTTTCTGCAATATTTTGCAAGTTTTTACTCTGAAGCAATCAACAAACTGCATCAAAATTTCTACCCGAATAAAAATCTTCCCTTTCTTTAATGGTCAATCATCCCATGACCTTGAAATATGGGAAAAAGAAAACCATTTAGCATTTCCAGAATCATAATTAAGAGATGGACCAGTAAGGATATAGGCAAGCAAGGAAATGGAAAGATAGAAGTTCCAAAAGTAGCTTAATCGACCATCCTTGATAAGTATGGCATATGAGATTTTAGGTCCTATATCATAATGTTAGATGGAATTTCATGCACCTAGTGGCTGCAATTATTAATGCTTGCCAAAAAGAATGAAGGTTCACACTATACTATTTCAGCCAAATTGAATTTGTTGCAGTCTGTCGGCTGGAAACTGATCTTGCACATGGAAAAAAGAGGCCAATGCACAATATGCATTCATGAACCACAGAGAAGGATTATAGGCTAATGATCTTAAACATTAAGCTCACTTCTTATTGGTAATTAAACCATGCTTTATGCGAACACCATGTCTAAACAAATTGATCAATTATTGACTGCAAGAGGGAAACTCAGAGTTGGTTCATGTCAACTTTAATGTGGTCCAGGCAGTTTCCAAGATATATAAACTGTAGTTGTTGATTTTTTTTTTTATTCTATTTCTAATTTACCATACTTTGTTGTAGAACTGCTAAACTTAGAGGCTTTTGCAAGACAGGTATTCAAAAGGTATGCTTCTTGTTCTTTCTGTATCACTTGCAGTCTAGACAATTCATTTTAGTAACCGAAGGATCAAAAAAATGGACTTCCATTGGTAAACGAATTTGAAGGGGGGAAAAAAGACATCCTTAGTGTCAAGGACCTGAAAGGTTAAAAACCTGGCTTTGACGCAATGCATCCTGCAGCTTGTGCATGAAACTAAATTATTCTTTATAGCCCATATAAGAGAAAATTGAGGATTTAAAAGCAAGCCATTACACATCTTGGTTAGCTTTTCACTGCTACAGAAAAGTATATAGTGAAGTATGACAACATTTATGATCAATCCATTTTAGTAAGCTCAAAACGTCTATGCACTTTCATTTCCAAAGAATAAACCAAGGGGATGATTGTCGTAAACTCTATTCAGTGGACATTTTGCTACATTGGCAAACCTAACTAAAGCCATCCCCATACGTAAATGCAATTAAGTAGAGAATCATGAAAGAAAAAAAAAAGGTTGAGAATCATGAAAAATTCTCTTCCACTTCCACTGGATTCATAAGAATTTTTTATGTTCACAAATAGCATAGCTGCCATGATACTGGCCAAACAACGCAAACTGCAACAAACCTGGCTAAGTCGAAAGCAGTCAACTTTAGGACAAAGCCATAAAATCAGTTGGAAGAAAACGACTCATATTCTTCTGTCATATCCATAATGTCTGGGGTGTCTTACGTCAGTACATTAGGCCACATTCAGCATATGAGCCTTGTTGGACTGTTCCAAATGGAGTTCTGGCAATATAATGTCATCACTACGGCCAGTTCTGGCAATTTAATGTAATCACTACGGCCATTTCTGAAATTAGACCTTCTGAGTTTCACTACGGTTAGCAATATAATGTAATCACTGCTTTGTTTAGATTTGATTATATTTCAGGAAAATGAGGTTGGAGCTGATGCGAATCTTGGCCCTTGTTGCTCTTAATTCAGTAATAGAGCAAGTTTGAGTAAAACTTTGAGCTTGAGGTCCTTACAATTTTTTATAAATGTTAAGGGAAAAGAGAATATATATATATATTCCAGACCAGAAGAAAATTTTTTGGACAATTACATCTAACTTACAAACTTTACCACCACATTTACTCCTGACCCCCCCCCCCGGCAAAAAAAAAAAAAAAAGAAAAAAGAAGAGGGACAAGCTTGCCAATCTTTTCTTTTCTAGCACGAGAGTGGACCAGAAAAAGGACCTTAAAGTGGACGTATAGTTCCTTAATTCATCTCAAAGGATGGAATGCTTGTATTCAAAACCATGTCTAACACGTACCAAATATGTGTGAATTTGTGTGTGTGTTTTTGTTCCTTTTTAAGTTAAAAAGAAATCAACCACTTTCTGCCATTGACCCGAAGCTTTTGGAGAGAGGGAGAGGGAGAGGGAGAGGAGAATCAACAGTATGAAAACATAATAAAGGATGCTGCCATTCAGGATATTGTCAAAATTCTTTCACGAACTTTGTGGGACCAGTGGGAATTAAACATTGAGACTACTAGTCTAACTGATAAGAACATTTGAATAAAGTATGTTAAAATTTCACTAGGTATCATATGATCTAATGCATTAACATTTATTCCTATAATCAAATTGTAATTCTGATAAATGATACCCTTAGTTGTAACTAGATCTTTTACTGATTTGGAAATTTCAATGTTTTTTTTTTCTGGTTGTTTGACAAGCGAGACCGCCCATCAAATTGACTAAAACTGTTCCTTCTTTCTGTAGTAAATTTACTTTGAAGCCAACCAGTTAAAAAAAATTACTGATCTTAAAGTGATAAGATTATCATGAATTGTCTATTTTACTTTGGACAAACTTAACAAACTAGTGCAAGGTTTTCCTTACTGCCGATGTGAGATACATTCTTCCTGGACTTGAATCATCGTATTCATTTTGCAGTAAGGGAGAGTTCCAGCACTGATGGGAATCAACAAGTACATAGCATGATGCACCATAATTTGGCAACTAAAATTTGACGTTCTTTAACTCTTAATATTGGTCTTTCAAATATTTCATGCATGTAGTCAGTGGTTTCACACAATGATGTATGCATGAGGGACTATCCTTTAACTTGTAATAAACATATTACCTTAGCCAAATTATATCAAAACATTCGCTATTGGCAGACATATGCGGAAAAAAGGGGTTGCTGCTGAACCAACTTATTATGCAAATATTACACAGTATACTTTGTGCTTCAGGGGTTCAAGATTTATTTTTTCTGTGGAAAAAAACCACCCTGCTTTCCAACCTGGCCAATCGAGGCTCTCTGGCTCCATTCTGGCTTTGTAGCATTTTGGAAAGCCAACTTGGTTTCCACTCATGAAAAGTTTTGCCTAAAGAAATATAAGTCTCCTTTCTAAAATTTGTTTCTCTGTGCAAAAAAATTAGCTAATCATGCGGAAGAAAGACTTCTTTTGTGGCAGTAACAAAGCTAAAATTGCGAAGAGGGACTGATTGGAAGATTTTTTTTTTTTGATTGTCAGTTTAAAATAGAAATTCTAGACTGAGAGCAAGTCCCGTGATCTATACTAGATTGCAGTTGTTTAGACAAACTAGGACAATGTTCAGATAAGCTGGTATTATAGATAAAACCAAATCCATTGGCAAACTTAGGTCATAGTTTTTGCTTTTTATTGCTTCCTGTTGAAGCATAAGAAGACCAATTCCCTCTACACTTGGAGCTTCCCCTATGCCACCTCAGTCTCTTATTTCTGATGATCTGCACCGTCCTTTGACCCAAAAAAATAAAAAGAAAAAAAGAAAAGAAGTTAATAAGTTGTTCATTGATTCATCTAGAAGAAAGCAAAGTTTGACTTAGGTATGAAACAGAGTTGCCTTTTATTAAACCATTCAGTAATTGTTAGAATAGTACGATGAAGAATAAGCCTAGCTGCAGCTTGTATGCATGTCTAAGCAAGAGCCTGCTTCTGTTCTCTCAAGAGAATAAATCAACCATTATTTGAAAACTGAATTCAATCCCAAGGAACTTGGAAAAAGAAAAAGGGACTATAAATGCAGCACTGATAGGGACAGTTTCATCCTTTATATCTCTCAATTCTTTTCACCAACTCTGAGGGGACCATCGTGAATTTAAAACCTCCTTGAAGAAGTACTTTTGGTTTTGGGTGAAGGAAGAAGTTCCATTTCTTTACAATACGCTATAACAAGGTGCTATTCATATGTAATGAACACTCAAGTCATCAAAAGCGTGTGGTTCATGAGAATTTAACATTACAACGACAACAGTATACACGGAAAAAAAATTTCAAACTTGATTTGTAGGAACAAGTAAGTAGAAACAAAAGGAAGTGAGGAACCCCAAATGGAGCTAAATATATTAATTGGCCTCATTGAGATGAATATGAATAAAGCAGTTGGTTCAGTGGCTAACAGCTTTACAAAATCTAAAATTTTTCAGTTTGTTAAATCACTTTTTTTAGATGTCAGCTAAACATTGTCTCTATTATTTAATGTTTCTGCCTTTGAAAATTCCGTGAAAACTGTGGAGGAAAAAATTTATATAATGAAGTTTTGCAGCTCTGCTTAAGTTCTTTCTTCGAAAGAAAAGTAAAACACCTCTCTGAAGAATAGTCAGTGCACTTAATTTAATTTCCCTTTCCATTTATTTACTTGTTTTAATTTGTCTATGCATATTCTGCTATTCTCGAATTTTTGTTTTAATACACTATCCTAGCAACACATACTCAGGCTAGGTGCAGCTAACAACAATTTTTCAGAAGGCAAGCTGCATAGTAAGAAGTGCCTTCCATATTTTCTTTGGTAATGAAACCACAGATCCAACTCTAAATACTGAAAAGATTGGCAGACAAACATTTCAAGCAGCAGTTAACTATTTCAATTGGTGGACTTGTAAGTTGTAACAGAGGCAAGGAATGAATGGATCGCAAAATATAGCTACCTTGATTTCCTAGGAAGTTTGCTTTGGCAACTGTGCAAGATAAGTTTAAACTCCAAATGTACCAAATGGTTTTAGTCCAAATATCTGTTTGCTATTTATGTTCTTCCACATTTCGAAAAGGGAATAGACTGAAGCTGCATTTAGACCAGCCTTTATGCCCAACTGTATTCTGATCACATAGACTGGGCTTTATGCCTAACTCTACTTCTACATGAATAAACTACTGACTACAAGATAGGGACTATGAGCAGGACTGTTATCATTCATCATATCCTGCAATTTCAATGTGTTCCCGGAACTTTCCCATATGTTTAAATCTAATTGTACCCTACCTTCAGTGTTTTCTTCACAAAACTTCAATTCCTATTTGTAATAGAACTGCATCACAAAGTGGCTTTTGTTAGAGAAGGTAGAGATGTGAATTCTTGTTCTTTCTCTCTTCGATGCATTTAGACCATCTCTAGTTAGGCTCAAACTATCCTCATAAAGTGGAACTTTGATTTGTGCTAAGTACGAAAAGAGAAAATGGGTTAAAAACATGATCGAAGTGGCAAGCACTCAAATGGCAAAAATTCTGCTCTAGTACTGCATAAACATATTGTCCCAAGGATTTAGATTTTTGGTTACATCCCCCAAGTAAAATGCAGGTCAAGAAGAGAGGAAATTATTGCAGGTTCATCATTTAATGATTTTAGTTTAAGAAGTCTGACTCTGACATAGATTGATTTCTATTCTTGATCTCCGCCAAATTCTTAGTTAGCCTTTCATCATTAGAGAAGCATAGGGATCAAGATTGTGAACATTTTCATCTCAAAGCAAGAAAGTGAGAAGATGATGCTAAACTGCGGCAAATGCATATTTAGTGATATTGCTTTTCAGCTCTCATTTTCTGCTTAACTGCCTATTTCCTTGAATCATTCCAACTGCAAAGGTAAGAAAGACACTAGTAATGTCCAGCACCAGCAAACAACCTAAAGTTCATTGGTAATATACTCAAATGCAGGCACCAGTATACAGCACACTTTCATCAACTGAGCGTGATTGGAAGATTTTATTTTTAATCTTAAAACATTAATGAAACATTACAAGCATTGCAGAAGTTAGAATTCCGGACTTTATATATATACCTTTCCTGTTGCAAATTTTACACTGTAAATTGATGTTATTTTGCTCAGATTCTTTTTCTTGATAAATGTTAAGGTTTGGATCCAGGTATCAGAGTTCAATCAAGCTGGCATGTACTTCATAATGCAAGAAAATAGCAGGTACTTAAATAATCTTGAGCTTTGTGGTCTTTCTATACTTAAGGTTTAGTCTAAAGAAGAATTTCTTTCGACTATATTTCCAATGTCCCGTTTCCCTCTCCAAGATATATACCAAAAGCTCCACAAGCTTTTTGAGGGAGGGGAAGAGGAAGAGAGTAATAAAAAAGATTAACATACCACTACCAAAGGATGCTGCCGTTCAAAACATTGCCAAAATTCTTCACAAACTTTTTAGGTTTGACATGGAAATTATTGAAGCGATAAAGCTATTGCTAAGAAGTTCAAGTATGTTTTATTTCACTAATTAAGTATGGTACAATCCGATTTATTGAAAAATACATATATTCATAGCGTGACTTTTTTTTTTTTTTTTTTGGGTGTGGGGGTCTAAAAAAAGAAAAAGCCAAAGGAATTAAGGAGGGCTCATTTGGAGTTGCACTGCTTTTGCTTAAAGAAATAATTGTCTAGAACAAAAGCAGTTTTAATGTGTTTGTTGAGTATCATTTTTTAAATTTTCAAATAAAACTTTTGAGCATTAAAGTACTCTTGGCATAAATTCAAAATTAGTGCTTTTATAGCAACTTTGTGGTTCAACAACAAATAATTATTTTTAACAATTTTATTATTAATTTTGAACTAAATGAAGAGATAAATATATTTTAAAACTTCAAAATTGTATATTATCAAATGAAAAAAGTATTTATGCAAATATGCACTTGAACATTATGATTAGCACATAAGTCCCATTCAGGATTGCAGTGATTTTGTTAAATAAGTGCTTTTGGAAGACAAATGTATTTTTAACATATTTAGTTTGGTGGGCATCATTCCTTGAATTTAAGATTAGATCTTCTAGCCAATAAAAGCACTCGTGGCATAATTTCAAAATTGATACTTTTTGAGCAACTTTTGTGATCCAGAAAATTAAAAAAAAATTAAGTTTAACAATTTTATTATGAATTTTGAACTAAATGAAGAGAAAAATATATTTTAGAAATTTAGAATGGCACATTATCAAATAGAAAAATTATCTTATGCAAGTATACACCTAAACAATATGATTAGACACTTAATAAGTACTTTGATACAAAAAATAATCTACGAATTAAATGCTTTTTAATAAAGCCATTGCAATTCCAAACAGACCCTTAATAAGTACTCTAACTAAAAGATCCAGTGATTTGAAGTGCCTTTTGACAAGTCATTGCAACCACGAGCCACAAACGGACCTAAAGACAATACAAGAATAGGGTAGGAAATATTTTTATTGCTGAATTCGTTAGATACCGCAGTAAGCTACTCAATAGGAGTACGTCTATGCGATAAAAAACCATGCAGCGATCCACTTTCCTTCTTCAACGTGAGCTCCATCAAACTATGCTCCATTTTAGAAATCGTGTACTTGGTAAGGTGGCTGAAATTCGTTTCTTAGTATGTCTTGATAAAAGAAACAAAGAAGTGCGATGCACAGTGGTTATTTTGGGAGAAAAGATAGTATTTGTGGCGAATAACAGGAGAGCTTCGCTATGCAATACATAGTCTAGCCTACCCAATATTGTAGTTTGGCTATGAGGGAAGAACAAAATTGAGTTTCATCAATCACATCTCCATGGGTTTTTTTTTTTATTGTTAGAAAAACTTGAAACGTGCATTTTTCTATGTGAAACTGTCATATAACCACTTGGTAGAAACTCCGAGCATATCCATCAGTACTCAATGCAAAATACCCTTTGCATTGTTTTTGAAAGAAAAGCAATGAGAAGTGAAAAGCTCAAAAGAGAATGTCCATCGATGAGGGATGTCTAATTCTTTTGCCCCAGCAAAGTTGGCCAATTGTACGTAGCAGGCTCAAAGGCCCCTGGTTCTGAAATGCACATGAGTCTACATCTTCTGAATACAAGAGAAGCCCAACAGATTGTAGTTTTTTTTTTTTTCATTTTTTCCGACCAATTGGCAAGGGGAGATCCATCCTTTACAATAAGATGTTACACCCACAATAAAGGGAAGCTATTGAACTATCCTATATTCCCAAATGCCATGTGTGATACCCATGTCCCCTGGATAAGGTCCTTTGAGGAAAATATACAAACTTTGGAGTTGAAGTTGAAAGTTTAAAAAATAGAGAGGTCCATATTGCAAATTGCAAAACTTGATTTATATTTATATATTTGAAAGATTAGCGGGATTTTACTATTGTTCACTTTCCTAATTTCTCTCTTCTTCTTCCCATAATCTCTTCTTTCCTTTCTCCCAATCAAGGACAATCTATAGAGGATCAAGTATCATCAAATGGCAAGGAGTTAGGAATCCTTCATCACCTATTAAGTAAGGTAAATCTTAATACTTTATGTTTATCAATAGTTTGAATTGGGTTGAACTTGAGTTATTAAGTAAGTTTTTGGGTATACTTGAATCTTTGGTTTAGATATGTTAGATTTTATGGTTTTGAGTTTGTTTGGTTATAGTTAAGTTGTTAGTTTTTTTATTAAAGTTTAGGTTAGAGATTGGGTCATTCTTAGTTAGATTGATTTGTTGTGGTTTAGATGAAACTTGATAATAAAATGGATAATATTGATGGAAGTTGTATGATTTGAGTTTAACACTTTGTTTTCAAGTTTTACTCCTTAGTATGATTGTAGAAGATGAAAATTTTGGATTCTTATGAGTATGGAAGTCTAGAGATGACTTAAGGTGGAAATGGAGATTGATAATCCAATTTGGAATATTTTTCTACCTCGAATCCATCCTCAAATTCGCGGACAGATTGCTCAAGATGTCTGACCGGATTTGGTACTCTACACTGTTGTACTTCACTATTTTGGTCATATCTTGGTGTAGAAAACTTGAAACTGAGTGCCGTTTGTTGTGTTAGAAACCAGATTTAGAGATTTTCAATTCTATATGAAGATCTCATCCTAGTTTTGTACTTATGAGAATTGGTGAACCCTTAACTTTGATCCTTGTGTTTCGCTATAGTGAGAGAATGATGTTTTTAATCGATTATTACTTAGGACTGGTATTGGGGGTTTGCATTATGATAAATTAGCATAATTAAGACCCTCTAGAGTATGAAACTAAGTACTTTTGATATGTTTTAGGTAGGGATATGGTTTCCATCAGGAAGGTTTTGATTTGAGTTTAATGCTAACTCATTTGGTGGAGGTAAGTGGTGCATGTACTCCTTATCTTTTGAAAATACACATGTTAACCTCTTGTGACTTTAAAAGCTATTTTGCATATTGAAATGGCAAAGCATATGCATGTTTTGATGTATTATAAATGTAAATTTTTTAGCAAGTGTGAATGATGAATACTATATTGTTGAGTTCACGAATAAGGTAACTCTTGATGGGACTAGTGCCTTAAACGATAGTAGCATTGATAAATTGAATGTTATTGTTATTATTGAACGGGCTAACCATGTGGTAGTTAGCATCATTGGAGGGCTAATTATATTATAGTTAGTACCTTGAACCGCGTTAATCGGTTAGTTAACAACTGGATATCTAGGGTCATTAGTTAATTTTATATCGTGAGCTCATTTATGATTATAAACATTGTGATGCAAGCATTGTATTTGAAATATTGATGATAATCACGTCTTCCCATTTAATTACTTTGTGAGGTTATATATATAGGCACCACTGAATATTTGAACTGTATTATGCATACTAATGTCCTCAAGCCAATAAAGATGTACATATTCTACTTACTGAGCAAGTTGTTGCTCACTCCACTTATTATCATTTTGTAGAATTTATAGAATTTGAAGAGATCTAAGACAACGATTTGGGGCATTTAGATTTTGTTTCTAAGGGGAGATGATTGCAACAAAGGAATGGGAAATTATATTTGATTTTTGACCGTTGCTTAGCTATGTAAGTTTTGAAAATCTTTGATCATGTATTTGTATTAGATTGGATCTTTAGATGAGTTTGTAAAGTCAAATACCCTTTGGTTTTGAAGGAAATGTTGAGTATGTAGTAAAGTGTATTTGACTCTTGATGAGACGTAAATTTATTTAGTTTTGAGTCTTGTGCATAGTGGGTTATCCACAAGGTACGGTGGTGATGTCCTGGGTACGGGGCGTGACATCGTGTGCAAGCATTCAGAAAAGTAGATTTACTAAGAGCATGTTGCTCCTGGTTTAAATGTGTTATAGCTCTATATGTTGGGTGTAGGTTAATCGTTGGATGCACTTTGCGCCAGTTTCTTTGATCCTATTTTATGTTCTTCCTCTATTTGCTTTCAATCATAGGGCCTGTTTGGTAGGTGAGTTTTTTGGGAGTAGGTATAAAACTTTACTGTAACTTATTGTAGAAGTAGTAGAAAAATTTGTTGGATGTGTAAAAACCTTTTGATAAATTTTGTTTTTTCTTTTTCTTTTTCTTTTTTCTTTTCCTTTTCCTTTTCTTTTTTCTTTTCCTTTTCCCTTTCCCTTTTCTTTCTTTCTTTCCTCTTCCCTCCACTGCTTCTCTTTTTTTTTTCCTTTCTTCCTTCGCTCCCTCTCATTTCTCTCCCCTCCCCCCTCCTCCGGTCATGATGACCTATTCTTCTTCTTCTTTTTTTTTTCTCTCTCCCCTCTCCCACCATGCCTCCCTCCCTCCCATTTGGTTCTGATCTGAAGATCCAGACTGGTCAGACCGGATGGGGGGAGGGGAGGTGGGAGAGAGGAGAGAGGGGAGGGAGAAAGAAAAGAGTCACCGGGAGGAGGAGGAAGAAGAAGAAGAAGAGGAGGAGGAGGAGGAGGAGGAGGAGGAGGAGGAAGAAGAAGAAGAAGAAGAAGAGTCGCCGGCGCCGGAGGTGATGGTCGGTGCCAGTGGTAAGTGTTTTTGGTGTGTATTTTTTGAAAGGAATGAAGGAGTTTTTTGTGTAGTTTTTTGGGTGTGTATATTAAAAATTTTGGAAGTTTTTTGAGGTTCCTGTAGCTAAAGTAGGAAAAAAACTGGTATTATACAAACTTGCAAAAAATTTGGGGTGCCAAACAAGCCTATAATTATAAAACTCGACCCTAACTGATGGTTCAACTATTCAAATTGGTGAATTAGCCACCTACTCAGATTGGTTTTAAGTACACTTAAATTTGAATTCTGAATCCATTAAGTGATTAAATTGTTGAGTACTCAGTTTGATACATTTGAATGTACATCACATTAAGTGATAAATAAATAATTTATCACTTATTTTTGGGAAAAGTTTTATGTAAAAAATTCAGTACCATTTAATTAATTCAAATGTTCTAGTTTTGGTTAACAAAGTCTAAACGTGTTAAGATATGAATCCTTTAAATTTAAGTACTGAATTGGATTATCAAACAAGTCTATTTCAGTAACAAACTTGTTGACTAGTCAACAACTCGACAATTTAATCGTTTAAATTAAAAAAAACATTGGTTGGACTATTAGTTGAACCATTATCTTAGAATTATATTACTCTTGTAATTTAAAATACATATTACTACAGTATATAATATAACTAGTGGTTGAATTGGCCAATCTGCTGTTGAATTAGAAACTCATTTGACCAATAACCTCTCCGAGCAGGGGTCCAAGTCAGATTTTATAACTATGCTTTGAATAGTTCGATCTACACAAAGCCTTCCTCAACACTAATTATGGAAAGGGACAACGATCCCAATTCCCTACACTAAAGTGCAGACAAGGTCAATAACACCTAAAAGCCCTACCTTTTTGCTCTTATGCATTTTCAATAGCAAATTTTAAGTTGCAATTCTTGATGATAAATATGATCATAGTGAGGAATAAGTGTTAATGAAAAATCGAATGCAATCAAGTGAGACATATTCTTTGGGTTTGATCCATTTTTGACCCAATAATCGATTACTTTTAACTTCAAACGTGTCTGGCCCAAAAGGCCCAACACCAAAAATGAGAAAAAACGATAAAGCTGTCTTTTTTTTTTTTTCAATTGAATAGCTAGTTACTCCACTTGAATAATACATGATATCATTTCAACTCAACTCAGAAAATATTTGCTTCTCTTCAAATATCTCGAAAATATTTCTAAGAAATGCACATAGAATAAGTATATGTTTTTATAGTAGCCCAGTCAAACTGGAAATTTAGTTTACAAAAAGTTCTTGAAAAAAGAAAAAAAGACCTATTTGTGAGGTTAAACTCAGTGAGAGTGAGTACTAGTTAGTGCTTAGTAGAGGCTTCCAGTTCCCTCTCCCTATGTCCCACATCGATTGTTAGGTGTGTGTGTGAGTAGTGTTTAAGTTCCATGGGTGCAATTTTGAATCAGTAATTGCCTTTTGGTTGTATTATGTGGGATAAAAGGTTAAGCAATGTTTACAAAAACTTCTTGACAAGAGAAAAAAAGACCAGTTGGTGAGGTTAAAATCAGTGAGAGTGAGTGCTAGTTAGTACCCAGTAGAGGCTCCCCTGTTCACCCTTCCCGTGTCCCACATCGATTGTTGGGTGTGAGTGTGAGTAGTGCTTAAGTTCCAGTGCAACCTTAAGTCAGTAATTGTCTTTTGGTTGTATTATGTGGGATCAAAGCTAGAAATTTAAGACAATACCTAGCCTTTATTATTCTTGGGGATATCACGATAGCATATCACTCACTCATTTCATGTTCAAAAGGAAGCTATATGAGTCAACCAAACTAATCTTTTTTTTTTTTTTTGTAATTAATTTACACATTACTGACTACAAAACTAATTACCTTGTACAATACTGATACTAAACTAAAAGTAATAGCAACTGTAGGTAATTTGTTCGACATGAACTAGTCTATGAATGGATGATTACAGAAACATGAATCATGGAATCCGCAAACCCATTTCCAATAATTAGAAAAAGAATGCATAGAAGAATAGGTAACATATAAATATATAATTCATAACTCTGCATACTGCTGATACGTTGAAATTACCATCTGAAGTCCAGAACATTGGTTACTTCTTGCAGCACTTTACCAAACCCATAAAAGACTTTGTGTCTTTTAAGAGGAGGGAGGAGGAGCCCGCCACGGGGCTTTTTTTCTTTTTGGGTGTTTTTGTTTTTTGGGGTTTTTTTTTTTTTGGGGATGTTGGGGTGGGTTTTATGCAAAAATAAAAAAAAATAAAACAAAATCTACTCTTGCTTTTTGAAAAGAAAAAAAGAACACAGTGAGATTATTATAAAAAGAATGGACCAAAATAATTCTGTTAAGCTCTAAATAGATACAGGAATTACAAAATTTCTTGTTATCCTCAACCGTCGTCTGGGCATTCAAGATATGCTTCCACACTTGTTTCATCAGTTCCACAGGTACCCAGAGTTTCATCTTCCCCAGAGAAAAAGACCTTTAACGACAGATTTTTTTTATTTTTTCCTTTTCCCCGTGGCAGCAACCAGCTAGCGTTTACAGTAGCTTACTATAGTTGTTTATAAAAGAGGATATAGGCCTGATCATGGAGTACCTTGCCAGTACCAATGGCAGTGACAGATTCATCATCAAACCGCAACCACTGACCATTGCAGTAGAATGCATCAGCAGTATAATGCCCCTTTGATGCTTCTCTTCCATGGTGGGTTATTGTCGAAACAAGTTGGTACGTTCGTCCCTGCGCAAGTGTAATACAAAAGGAACGGAACTAAAACTCATTTACAATTTTCAAAAAATCGGCAAAATAGCTGAAAGTACTGCTTTCTACATAATGCCAAATATTTTCCATATTTCTGAAACTTTTCCCAATCTCACAAAACTCAAATGTAACCACCTAGATTCTCAGTATACTTACGCTTTCCCAATTTCTCATAGCTAACTGACATCATGGGAAAAAAGAATCAGTTGCTGTTCAGATAATTAGGAAAAGAGATTCCATCCTAAAGGAAGCATCTGATTGAACAATAAACACTTTAAACCATGAAAGTACTTATTTTATTATGCAGAAACTTGTAGTTACAAAAGAAAATATCATGCACTGGAAGATCCCTACCTCAGTAGTTGAAGAAACGAGCAAATCACGGCTAAGGACCAGTTCCAGAGGGAATCGCACTGGTTTATGTAGTTTGGTACTTCCACGGTTTCCATACCCAAACCGCTTCAAATGTAAAATCATTATCTTGGGAAGCGTCTGTATGCTAACAGATTTCCTTGCAGCCACAACTCCAGCCTGACAGATCATGAACATGTAAATCAAAACTAAAGCCCATTATGCTATTCCACTATGATTCAACTATACTTGCACTTCCAAGATAAAAGCACACACAAAAGACATAATACATACATATTCCACAGCAACCAGAAAAATACACAATAAGAGCCTGATTCAGAACATGTTTTGCTCGCCCCCCCCCCCAAAAAAAAAAAACCAAAAAGGGGGAGAAAAAAAACTGGTGGCCACCAACCCCAACTAGAGGAGTTGGTCCTAATTCACTTATCCATTTTCATTATCCTATAGAGAAGTTTTTACTATGATCCAATTATTATTATGTAAGCCACCAAGTATCTCAAAAAACTAAAAACAAAAAGAAAAACATGTCCAAACCATCCACTCAACACTTCCATGCATTGTTTCAATCAGAAAGAAGTCCAACCTGAAAAACAGTATTTTAAGAAGAAAAAGACCACACTCTGTAATGTCAGGTCTAATAAGCAAATAGTTATCATGCAATGAGATGTTTTCATGGGGACAATAAAGAGGTCTTAAGGACTAAAACTACCATATTTCAGCTAATCTGAACAACAAAAAAGTGATATCGTAAATAATACGCTGACTGGAGCCTCGTTACACAAATGTATCATTCTAAGCCCATATTTCAGCTAATCTGAACAACAAAAAAGTGATATCATAAATAATACGCTGACTGGAGCCTCGTTACACAAATGTATCATTCTAAGCCAATTATTGAGAACTATAAATTCCCAACTATCTACTCCCCAAACACATAAGCTCACTGAAAAGCAAAAGAGAAAACCTTGGGTCCACCCTCCTTTTCCAAGTTTTCCATGCTTACTGATCTTCAAATACACTGAAAATACAACATTATGTAATAAAGGCAGATTACCTTTCCACCTGCTGATGTTCGATACTCCTCAAGTGTTTCCGTTGCTGAAAATAAATGAAGAGCATCTTCAATTGTACGGACAGCTTCATGAGAAATATCAAGATGGAGCAGAAGAAAAGGCTGAACAGTAGCAGAAGCTTTATTTCCTGTCACACGTAAGAAGAATATAAAAAGTCATAAACCTTTAAAAATAAAACAATTCAAGTGTTATGCTACATAGAGAACTTATTCACATTACAAAAATAGGAACATAGAGGAGATATGTAAATGAAAGAAAACTAACTGATCACACAATCAAGTAAAGGTGTCAACAGCACATAAAGCATAAAAGGAGAAAACAAAAAACCATCAAAGCAACCACAGTACTTAATCACCATCACATTTGAACCAACTCCCCCCAAAAAAAAATTTCTTCAGAAATGAGTAGCACCATATATAACTAGTAAAATCAAAATATACAGGCCAAAGCGGTGCCAAATCTGCACCCATGCTGAACAATTAGTGGACCAATCATTAATGCACCTGTGTTAGTCATATGATGCATCACCAAGGACATGTGTCACGTTGAATAATTCACACAAAAGGTGGAATAACTTAATATTTAATTTTTCTATCATAATATATTTCCATTTAATTGCACCCATTAAGCACCATATTTTCAACTGCAATAAAGAACCACACAGAACACAATTACCTCTTGCCCTCACAACACTTTGCAATTGTCCCCCAAATATTGAACTTAGCTTCGAAGGAACAAAGTTCTGTGTTCTTGTGACAGCAGACTTGTTCTTTCGCCAACAGTCTCCCACTCCTCATCTTCAGCTGAAGAAACAACAAATGATTTTCCTCCATTCAAGCTTGACTGACCCTCAAGCTCAAGTAATTCATCATGCATTTGATCCATGACAAAGCTAAGGAACTCCTGTGCATCTTCTTGCCTGTAAAGAATAATAGCTACAACTTTAGCGGCTTCGAATAATCAAGTCAATCATTATAAAATTTACTAAAGATACAAAAGACCGAACTTCCTCGACATCTGCCTTCAAAGTTAGTTCGAGTATTTCAATCACCAACTTACTCACATGCAGGTGTAGCTTTCGGATATGCATGCATGATGATGTTGAACGAGAGGTGGGAAGAGGGGATATAACAGCGACTTATGCAGGTAACTTTTTCTCTAGCAGAAACTAAATTTTCACATGCTACAGGCACCAAAAACAAAGAATAAAATCTAACAATGACTTAACAACACATATCTGAACAGTGAACTCCATTACATACCAACAACAATGTCATTTCCATCTAAGTCCTGTACTAATCATCAACTTCAAGATATTCTACTGTCTTCAGCTTATCTGTTAGTCTCAAAGTACTCAAGGACTCAAGAAGTTTACCTATATTGACACATATGCTTAAGAATTTCATGTACATGTTTTACTCAGACAGTTAATGCAATCCCTTCAACGTAAAGACATATATTTTCATTCAATCATCAAACCTATTGGAAGCAACCCTTCATTTATCAGCTTTAACAGATTAACCTAAAAAAATGACCATCTAAACCAGAGAGGAAAAAAGATCATTATGACAGCAACGATAAGGAAAAGTTGGAAGCAGATACATAGTGCAATGCAGACATACCTTGGCCTACCAACCATGCTACTAGGCACATCAGGAGTGAAGTTTTTCAGAACCACTTCAAACATGGAAGGACGAAAAGGCCGGCCAGTTTCAATAACAGCAACATCTTTTCTTTTTGCATTCACACCACTTGGCAAGCTAAACTCATTAATGAACAAACCAAATGATGACAGCGTTGGAAAGCCGACCTAAACATCGAAAAAAATAAGAATTATGGTCTACATATAAGAGATAAAAAATAACATAACAATAGAGGCTACAAAGAAAGATTGAAGATCGAATTAAGGGCTTGACATGAACACCTTAGTAACATCACATATTCTTAACTCCTGAAAAAGCTGAACAAATGGGGAACATGACAAGAGCGCCTGTAATGTTGCATTAAGGAAGCACAGGTTCCCTGAATTGATCAGACCTCGAGGCAGAAGGTCAGCAGAAGCAACAAAAGGACCATCAAGCGACCTCTGATGGGCCTCTCCGAATTGCTTCATAGCCAAGGAATCACTAATTGTTCCATTTGAATATGGTCTCTCACCATCAAGGACTTGTGCTTTCAAGGTAGGAGATTTATTAAAAGCTTCAGCTTCATTTCCAGATACACATAATACAGAAAAGTCTAAAACATCGATTTTATTGAACTCACTATTCCCATTGCTACAGAAATGAATAGATTGGTCAACACTTCCATTTTCTTTCTGATCACCTCCCATGGGCTTATGAACTAAATTTACACTGTGGCCTTTATTGCCCCTTTGCAAGTTAGACAAAAATGGATCTACAGGTACTTTCACCGATCCAAATTGTATCCCAGTCTCATTACCAAAACTACCAAAAGATAACTCCTGAACAGGGCTAGAAGAATCAACTTGCAAAACTTTCTTTTCACCACTCTTAATACTGTTGTTAGATGATTGCTCGAGCAAAGATTTTGTTTCATCCTGAGTAAATGAACCAAAAAGCAACACCTGCAAGACAAAAAAGATAAGCAACGTTGAGTAAACCATAGGTAAGAGAAACAAGAACATCAAATTCATCACCGTATGAGGATATCCATAGAAAACCCAACTCGCCCCTCCTCTCTCCACCAACACCACAAAGGGAGAAGAAAAATCATTAAACAAAGATTTTTTTTTGACTGCATTTGATTCTTATTTGTTTAAAAGATGCTGCTGTTTCATAACATATTACTTTT
Source organism: Gardenia jasminoides (assembly GCA_013103745.1). Lineage (NCBI taxonomy): Eukaryota > Viridiplantae > Streptophyta > Magnoliopsida > Gentianales > Rubiaceae > Gardenia > Gardenia jasminoides. The sequence goes on from CM023096.1 coordinate 30,634,156, forward strand.
AAGCAATGCCACAATTGAAAGAGACTACAGTTTCCAATGACTAAAAAATAGTTAACTGCTAAGTTGCAACCACCGAATTAAACAGAAGGCCAACCCATCTAGTTAGTCAAAGAAAACTTCACAAAGTTTAAGTTTAAAATGCAGGACAGGCAGGTCCTAAAGACTTTCTTGAACTTGTAACATTGATCAACGGATGGCAATTAAAAAGTCAATGACTCATACCGACTCAGCAACATAACAAACTCATCAAAAATAACATTAATCACTGGATGCCATTCATCAATCAATGATTTGTAATGAGTCAGCGACATCATAAACTCACCCAGAAAAGTATTGCAGCATTAGCGCCCAGTAATTCAAGATACGAAAACTGACAGCAACTAATTACAGATGCACCAACTAGGTATTTAAACATCCTCCAACATGCCTTTCCTTTGGACTAACCTCACATTGGCCAATTTAAAATAAACAACTCTCACTGGAAAAGCAATTGATACATACCTCACCGAAAAAATAAAAATAAAAAAACTTACTAATTGCAATACTTATCTTACTCTCTGGAATAGCAACCCAACATTACAGAAACTAACCCGTACTAGTTAAACACAGTAAAACGGGGGGTGAAAAACAACTTCTTATAATCACACGCATAGCATAATTAAAAGCAATGCTCAATAATCACATTCATAATGGCCAAAGGAGCCTAAACAAATGGCTCATAGTTTAAACTTTGCGCTGATTCTTCGGTCAAAGGACAAACTACACAACTTCAAACACACAAAATCTGAGCTTTTTCTCAGTACTTTCACAAATATAGCAGAAACAAAGTACTGAACAACCTCATAATTCTTTTTTTTTTTTTGGGTTCTAAACAACCTCATAATTATCACTAACGTACAGAACCATGACAAAGGAAAAGGGTAAATCTTTCCAATACGATAAACAATATAATCTATAAAAATCAAACAACTTAAAAAATGGCAAAAATTACGAAAGACGGCACAAACCTTAGACTTGGAGTCACTCATCTTGTGCAGAAAACGGAGGGATTCAACTAGGAAGGGGGTTCTTGGTATGAGAATTTGAACAAAACAAGTGTATAGAATATTTGTGAAAAGCTAAAATTTTGTGATTAGGCCCAGTTTTCTTGGACAAGAGGGGGCATAGAATCGAAGACATGAAATAACAGGGATTGGAAAGAGAGAAACAGAGCATTTAGGAAGAACCCTTTTAGCCCTTTGAAGCTTAATTGAAGATCCGATTGGGATTTTCATCAACAAGCATCGACTATCAATTGTAATCTGCAAAAGAAAACGTCCGCTTTGGAGAGGAATGTTTGAGTGGGGCGAGAGATGTTGCTGTTTTGGGTCTAGTAAGGCATAAGGGTTTTAGGGCAGTAAGAATTTCCTGTAGTTTCGTCATAAGGGTTAATTGTGAAGTACCCCCCTGAACTTTGTTTGGCTTGCAAAGTGCTAAAAAATTATCAATTATATAGCACTGTACATCCTCAAACAAACAGTGAAACAATAGAATTTTTTTTGTGATGTATTCCAATCAATTTGCATGTAGGGGAATTCAATGAGTCAAAAGTCGTTAGTTACTTAATGTTAATGTTACTCAATCTAGTTAAATAGTCAAAATGTCTTTCTTTATTTCAACAGTAGTTTGTACATACATGTATATGATATTTTATTTTTACACGTATGTATCCAGAGGAGCGTAATGAAAAAAATTTTCTTTAAAGGAACAAATTCTAATACAATTAAAGCCTAAGCAAAAAATTTTCTTTGAGGGAACAAATTCTAATACAATTAAAGCCTAAGTATATAACTTGAAATATTTTTAATTTTTTGTGAGGACAAAAGTTTAAATTTATACAATTTTTTTTTATTTAAATTTCAACGTTTTAAAGGGAAAAAAACTAATTTTTTAACATTTGGAGGAGGGATCCTCCCCCACCCCACCCCTGGGGTTTTGCCCATGAGAGAGAGAGAACATTTTTTAGTTTACATGGAACAAAGGATGCAACCCGTGATATGCGTTGAAAGAAGGGAATTTTGGCGACTTGATGAATTTTTACTCATTAAATTATGTAACAGCAAGTTAATTTGGAGCAATAGAATATTTCTTTGAGTAAAAAATACAAATTTGTCTTTTCTAGAACGAACCATAAATGTTGATTAAGAGTGGTAAGTAAACTAAACATCTAGTGAAATTTTGAAATATTTGGTGAAAAAATAAGAATGTGACAAATAAAGTTGCTTCCCAACTTGCATTTATTAAGTTCTCCAACATGCACGAAAACAATAAGCTTAATCTGTGCTTTAAGACGCCATTATCAACTATGAAGCAAGCTGCTTTTCAAACATCATAATAAGTGAATAGAATAAAAATGGAATATTATTGTTTGATACTTGGGATGTCAACTCCAGTAACTATGACAAAATACTAGTGAAACTATTGAAAACAGCTAACGCAAAAAGCATGATCTAACAAAAATTTTATTTTCATTACTTAACGAAAGAATAAATTTTTGGTGCACTATCAGGAACCAGGTTTGAACTTTGGGAGAGCAAAAGTTATAAGGATAATTTCATAAACATCTCCGGCGTATGTAACAATTTCAATGAGCTCTCTTGAGTTTTCAAAAATTATACTTACCTCCCCTAATTTGACACTTTCAGTCACAAACCTTACACTTGGTCAAAAATTTAAATCAACACCCTAAAATGCCCTTAGTTTACAAAGTTTATATTACCTTCCAAAACAATTGCAAAATATATAGCAAAAATATGTAGAAAAAGAATCAAGTTTTCAATACTTGCAGGTTCATCTGTTATTTGATAAACAATAATCACAATAGGTTTGTCACTATGATAGGCTACTTTACATGGTGCTTTAATTGGGTTATATATTCTTTTTAAATTAGAGATGAAAGCATTGCCATAATTTTTTAGAGTTTGAAGATTTTTTATTTTCTAGAACTATTATAGTTTAGTACTAGTGGTTTTGGATTGTTTCTTTTTAAGTATTGACATAATTCTTTTTAAGTTTTGATACAAAGAAAAAATAAGATCAACAAAAAAAAATTGGATCACATTCAAAGTTGTCAAAAAAAAAAAAAGATAGCTAGTTCAACAATTGGAAATGATAGTGATTAAAGTCAGCATCTATAGTTTGTAGTTTTGTAGTTTACTTGCAAAGTATTAAAAAAAGGGAATAAGAGGAGAAAAAGAAAATAAAAAATAATTATGAATCTCATTCTTTTTATATGCATATCCAGCAAGGAATTTTATTAAAATGGTAAGGTTGATGTTGTCATTTTAGCTGACAAGAGAGGTAAGTGTAATTTTTAAAATTTCAAGGGAGTTTGGTGAAATTGTTAAAAATCTCAATGGAGGTTTCTGAAATTATCTCAAAGTCATATGTGGAAGAAGAGTTCTAATAGAAACTGCAATCACTTATTAAAGATTTTTGTACAAAACAAAGCATATAATTGATTAAGAAAAAAGGTAAACCAAATATAGCATGATATTCAAATTTAATCAAATACAAAGATAAAGAAAGCGATGAATTAACTAGATACAAAGATATTTAATGTTCTTCTTTATGTTTACTTCTGTTAGACTGTGGACTCATTTGATGATCTCGCAATTTAGTTGTTTTGAGTTTTCTATTTTAGTAACCACAGCATTTTTCTAAGGATCCTATATCCCACATGGACTTTTTATTATGTTCTATAGGACAATCCATAAGACGCTCAAATTATATTTACCTTACATATAATAATACTTATTATAATCATTATATTTAGACGTTATTTCAAATTAGTTTCACTTATTTTAAAGAAAAAAATTAACAGGCATCTATTAGTCAAATGCATATATATAAGGTCTTTTCTTTTTTTTTTGGGTTTTGCCCTTCTAAAATAAAACAAAGAGATATCACATGTTTAATTTTGACAAAAATTAATTTAGAAAAGTGTCCACATGAAAGGGAACAATAAATGTTGGTGTGTGCATTTACATGATAAGTTATGTATAATTTAGATGCACTAATATATGTTAATTGAAGATTTGAAAAATCCTTATTTCATACGTAAATCTAAATTTAGTAAATTATTGCAATTTAGACCCAGAACACTATTAATGTACTACCATTGTGTGCAAATCCAAAAGTTTTTGGGTCATCTTAATTCAAATGAAATTTGGTGAGTGGAAGAAACTTAAATTGCAAAAGTCCTTCACTATAAACGCATAGTATATCAAAGGAATTCTAAAATTTTTAGGAGGCGGCTGCGCTTCCTACCCTTCTACAGTTGGCGGACCCACTTTATCTAATGCCTCATTTTGCGCAACCTCCATAGTATAGCTAGATAGTTTGTTGTACTCCTTTATCATTATCCAAAAAATGGATTTTACTTTAATTAAAAATTTCATTTACCCATTACCCTGACAAAGTATATGATCTTATACAACAAATTTCTCATGTCCCATTTTTTTTTATCTGATCTACTTCATAGAAAATCAACATGGGAAGAAGAATAACATCCATAGAAAACCACACACACTTCCTTTTTCATATTTTATAACTCGTGGACAATAATTTGTCGTTCATTCAAATAATAGAATCTTTAATAAGGAATCACTAATATCAATCAAGCTCGCAAGGCCAGCACTCAGCAGGCACATGAGTGTCTCCAGCATGTTCGCATGGTTATTCTATGACCTCCGTTCATATCAATTCAGTTCCACCTGAAACTCCATATGGACATGTATTCAAATCTAAAGCCAAACACATAATGATCAATGATATCAATGTAAATTTCCCTTTACATTGCCTAAAAAAAAAATCTATGTAAATTCCCCATTTAACTTTCTTTGTGTCCAATTATAATACCCCAAAGAGCCATTCAAATTCTTCATTGGGGGATTAGACATTAGTTAGAATGGTTGAAAATCGAAGGAGCAACGAGGAAGATTGGGGTTTAGGAAGAGTGAAATGTAATGTAAGGAGCAAGAGTGGGAGTGAGAAAGGAAGAAAGAAGGAAGGGAATGTTGTTATCAATAAACATTTTCTAAGTACAGAAAAAAACAAAGTTAAACAAGTTAAGAAGTGGTTCACTCAAATTTAATTTAACAACAAACATTTTCTAAGTAAGAAAAAAACAAAGTATTAAACAAGTTAAGAAGTAGTTCACTCAAATTTAATTTTACAACAGAAACTTCGTTATTTTTGGCAACGGAAGCGAAAGAAATATTGAGGCTGAGTATGGAAGTGAATAAAGCAACTGAAAAACTTGAAGGCAACTTACTTAAACTCACAACCACACTTATTAATTCATTTTCCGTTACAAAGGTTGTAGTACACACAAACCTATATATAGATGCATTAAGGCGGTTTGAACTGATTGAACAAACCTATACTTTAAGAAAATATCTCTAATTACAGACACACTAATTCACTGCCTGCTTCAGCTTGCATGCTGCAAACTAATCACAATCTTCCCTTAATAATTAATCAGTACAAACTAATAAGACAAGCCAAATTCAATTTGATAACATATCAAACTAGCAACCTACATCAACCAATCAAAATAGCTCACTTACAAACTTGGTTTAATATCTTACAATCATCAAGTCGTACTAGTGAGGTGGCACAAAATTGTGAATTATCAGTGCAAAATAGTTTTACACTGATGGCTTAGGAAATATATATCTCACAGCAAAATATTTACAACTGAACAAAACATTCTAAATTAACCATGCTATCAAGTAGTTTTAATTATACATGTGCAGCTTATGTGCAATGCACGTATAGTTTCTATATTCATAAAAAAATATTGGATTTTACTCTGTTGCACTTCAAATTACTAAAAAAATGAATAGGCTGAAATCCTAATTAGTGAGTACTAGAACTTCTAAAAGATAGAGTATCAAATCTTAATTGTGTCATTAGTGTAATATAATGCTTTATTCAAACAATTCAAACAGCCTCTTCATTACATACCTTTTTTTACTTGACTTATAAAGTCGACCAAAGCCCAATAAAGCCAAATTAAAAATCTTGACAAACACGATAGGAAGCCACCTAATAAAACATATTTGAAGAGAAATCACTAGCTTCCACCCCTCCTGGCTGCACAAGTTTATTGCCCCCACTAACGTGGAAGGATAAATTATATACTCAATTGGACTAAGAGAAGATTAGATATCAACAAATAATCTCATATTTAGCAAAAAAAAAATGGTTGTATTCTTTTTGAAGTATCTACTTGTTAAAAAAAGTAGACGTCAAAGTATGTATTCATTAATTGAAAGCTTTGTTCACTTGCAAATCACATATAAACAAGAATTAAAGTTCAGACTGTCTAGAAAAAGTCGAAAGATGTTACTTCCATTAAACAAGGAATATATAAGTAGGAGTTTCCATTTTCATTTTGGCAGTTTAATTATTTGTACTAGTTCAATTGTTATAATTTTTCATGATGGAAATCTTGTTTTCATATGTTACTAGGTGAAAATGAAAATTAGAATAGTCAGGAAGTCATTTGATAATGTAGAATAGCAAAATTTCATTGTCATTCTACAAGCAACTATATCAAATCATTAAATTTTCTATTTCTAGAAATAGTAGTTTAATATTTGCACGTGTCCCCAAATATTACTGCAAGTTAGGCATAGGGGTGAAAGTCAAATAAGTAGCTTGACTCAAAAAAACGAGTAGATTGATCGTTACTCGACTCGAGTTAGGTTTTGATCGAGTTTGGCTCGAGTTCAAGCTACTCGATAAGGAAATCGAGTCAATCTCGAGTAGGAAAATGTTGGGTAATGCTGGGCTCGACTACTCATTGAACTATTCGACTCGATATAATATAATTTAATAGTTAATATATTGTACTTAGTAATTTACTTTTTTTAGGCTTATTAGTTAAAATAGTAACAATTTTTACCAATGTAGTTATAATTTTATAGAAGGGTTAATAAGTAATTTCATGATTGAATTTGCAGCAGAATGCAATTCAAGCTCCTGAGTTCGAGTACTCGATCTCTATCAACTCTTCGAAGTCAATGAGTCGAGATCGAACCTTTTTGTTAACAATTTGAGTCAAGCTCGAACTTAGTTCTAGAAGTTTGTTCGAACTCAAGTTTGAGCTTGAGTTCTATTCTATTGTTTTGACCATGAACTCGAGTAGGTGGATACTCGAGTTCAACTCAACTAGATTCCACCCTATTCATGCATAGGATGTGTTAACAGTAAAAGCCTCTGTCTCATCTTATACCTATCTCTTTCCTCGTAGTTTTCATTCTTCTGGGGTCATAGGACTTGATTTGACTTTCTTAATTTGCAACTTCCCGAAGATTCCCTAGATTTCAGCAAAACTAGCTACTTTCCAAATTTGACATCCACCACTGAAATTCGGTGAAGACTAATAATGAGCTAACCTCAAAATTTCCTGACCGATTCTCTGTACATATTGACAGATGGGTTCAAAGTCTTTTAGTCTTTTATCGAAATTAATATTATCAAAATAACACTTGAACTTAGAGTGGCTTTTCCACCAAACAAGTAATTACTCTATTTCAAAGCCAAGTTGTGGCATAGCACTACTAATCCACAACTGCAGAATAGTTTTCATCAGTTCATAGATGATGTTTACAACATTAAGGTTAATCCATTTACTTTGCATTCTTATATCTTTTACCTTTTTTTGTTTTCCTTTTTGCAAGACTTGTATCAGTGTGGCTAATTTCATCATTTGTTACATGCATATGAGGTATATTTTATCTTCTACAATATTAACTTCTAATGCACATACTCTAGAAAATTTTTAAGACATATAGAAGAAAGTGTTCCTAAAGATATTCCTAAATGCAAAAATATAAAACTATTAAGTTATGATAAAACATCTCAGTTCTAGCATTTATCCAAACCATTTTCTAACAAAAGCAAGAAAACCGAACCATTAATTTTGCTGCATAGTTGGATTTGAATGCATATAACTCGAAGAAGTTAGACTTAAATGTTATGTTTTGTTCATCTTAGAAAGTATTACTTTGGTTACCTAAGCTTGTCGCAACTAGCTTACACGTCTGAATTATATACTAACTATTAGCCAAATCCCCCATTATCCACAGGAAGAAAAACAAGGTCAATAGTACAAATTTCTACACTTCTGCACATTTAATTTGTATCTCTCTAATTTGGTACATTGTCCCCTTTCGTGGCAGTACGGGTAGCACCGTTTTTATGCTATGGATGAGGGCCAGAGACAGTGCTTATCATGGGACTTGCACTTGTGCTCCTTGTGTTCTGATAGGTTGAATGGCTTACTCTTGCCTTTAAGGGAATTTTAGGTGTAGTTTTGATGGATTTTGGTCTTAGCTATATATACAGGTATGAAAGAATTACAAGTTTGACTGTTGATTCGAATTATTTGAAATAAATTCTCAATTGATTTGATATAAGTTTTAGTGGTTGTAAATTTTAGGTTTTTCCCATGATATGTTTTAAGTTAACCCCATATGAAGTCAAGATTTTCCTAGTCCTAGGCACCTTATTGGACATGAAATTGTTCGCGGCCTAGCAATTATTGGTAATTTTCTCCTAACTTCAAACTTTCCTTGTTGGGCTTGGAAGTTTCCCTTTGAGACTCATTTTCTTCATGTTGTCATCTTAACAGTGATCTCATAATCCATTAATGAGACTCCAAGATATCTAATTAAGCAAAACAAATTGGGTGATGCTCGAGTTGTGCTAAGAAATTGTACAGACATAAGGAAGATGATCATTTGAGACAGAATCTACTGACACCAAACAAGCAGCTAAGTTTTTGAGGCAATTAAAGAAGAGGTGAAAAAATTGCTAACTCTTTAAAATTAGCCAACATTGGCTACCAAGACTGTAGAAAAATTTCCATGACAAAAGTTAGGTGCATCTCTTTTTATGTTTTTTTGAGCCATTCTTGCATGTCTGTTTCATCACATCAGTCAAGCAGAATACTCTGGATGTGTAGAGACATTGCTTGTCTCTCACATCTGGCTAAAATAACATAGATGAGGCAATGTGACTCTTGGTAATTCAATGATTACACTAGCATCATAGGTTTGCTATTTTACTTTCTCCCTTTAAATAATTATCTTTGATTCCCTTTTCTAATTATTTTCCATGTATTCCTAATAAATTTTGAAAGAATTGCTCACGTTTTAAATATGCATTCTATTTGTTGAATGTTGAGTTATCAGTGCTCCTTCACCTCTATGCAGATCCTTCTGTGAATTTAATAGAAAAATATTCTGTGAATTTAAGAGAAGAATATTACTTATACTATAGCAATAAAGATTTGTCTAAATAACGCAGCCTTCAATGTACTGGCCAAACCACATAGTAAGATCAGAAGCTCATTTGAGAGCAATAACACTAGGAGATGTTTAGCTAAAAAGTGTCAGTTTGTTCTTGATGGTTGTCGCGAATACGGTGTCAATTAACCTCCCTTGTCCATTATAGATTTGGGTATTTTGGTTTATGTTCTTCAAACAATTAGGATAACCAAATTTAATTCATACAAGTATTATATACATAATATTTAAAGCTGATAACAAGACAACAAACCTAGAATCCATACGAGTTCAAGTAGAAGTTATGTGACAAAATCATATTTAAAGAGTAAAGTATAGGTCCAACCATAAGTATCGAATTTCACCCCCATGGCTGTGCTAGCTACACTAACAACTAAAGGTTAAAGGGATATAATCAAAGTAAGATAGAGCGAAAATTTACATGTGTAGAATTTTATACTATACTCCTATTTCTTCTTTATATAGACATCCCAAAATTTAGCCAAAAAATAGGCATGTATACCTTTTTATAACTAAAATATATTTGTTACAGGAGAAGATCCATGTTTGATTCCATGTTAGTAGGTTCAATATTGGGATTTCTTTTCCTTTTCTGAAAAAAGAGCATCCACTATCAATTTGAATGGTTCATGAGGGATGACCTTCTATTAAGAAACGGTACTTCTATTAAGAAGATATTGCAGGTTATGGTATAGAAGAAATTAAAATGATGGGAGAAAGGGTAATTAATTTAATTCCTATAATTTTGCATGTTATGCATGGTGACAATGGGGAGAATATTAGAGATGCCTTTGAGTAGCTTTTAAAGAGGTGTTATGGTGACTGAACGTGCAGAAGCTTAGTCAAATAACCAAAAATGTTGGAGGAAAGATGAAGTTTTTTCTAACCAAATACATTTTTTTAAAACACTAAATAAAGTAGTTAACCCAAATATGCATAACTTTCTTAATTAACCACACTATAAAATAGCACCTAATACATGTGCAACTTACATGAAATGCTTGTACAATTTTTTATTTGTAAGAAATATTAGTTTTTTTTTAAATTTATTGCATCTCAAAAGTATAACAATTAGATTTAAATCCGAATTAATGAGTAATTTAAAAGCATAGAATATCTAAAGATTGAAGCATTTGAAAAACTAAAAATTCCACTGGAAAATTTTAAAATTTTCTTTAAAAAATTTAAGTAATTTCTTTAACTTTTAAAACATTGTTTTTCTTAGTACTTGATGTACAAAGCTTAAACCAAAACCTACCAAAATCAAATCCATATTCAAAATTCCCACGGATGCGAGAAGAAGGCACTCCATAATACCGTATCCAGAGAAGAAGTGCAAATCCTCCTCCTCGTTTTTAGTATTTACATTGAGCAAGGGGATAGCAAATATTAGGCCTAGCAAAACCCAAAATCCAATAATCCACCTAACCCCACCAATTTTAAAGCTTGGGTTGGATTAAATAGATGATGAATTTAGTTAGGTTGGCTTCCCTAGTTGTTTATTGGGCTTGCTGGGGTTTTTCCCTTAGAAACCCATGATCCACTTGTTTTTTAAAACAAGTGATTGTCTTCCACTACAGCCGTTTTCCTCATTTGTTGTAGTACTGTTACTGTAACAAATTTAAAAAAAAATACGCAGCAAATATGCTATGGTGTTGAAGAGATTCAGATGATGAGAGAAAGGGTGACTAATTTAATTCCTACAATTTTGTATGTTATGTCTGGTGATGATAGGGAGAATATCAAAGATGCCTTCAAAACGACTTTTGAAGGGATGTCATGCTGACTGAAGGCGCAAAAGCCCAATCAACAATGAGTACAAAAATTTGAGGAAAGATGAATTTTTCTAACTAAATATATTTGTTTAAAAAATAAATAAAATAATAAATCAATTGTGCATAACTTTCTCAAATAGCCATGTTATCAAATAGCACCTAATACATGTGCAACTTACGTGCAATGTCTGTACAGTTTTTGGTAAGAAATATTAGTTTTTTTACATTTTATTGCATCTGAATGGACAAGTACAATGACTAGATTGAAATCCTAATTAATGAGTAATAAAAGTTACTTTAAAGGGTAGAATATTTTTTAATATTGAAGCAATTGAAAAATTAAAAATTCCATTGGAAAAAATTCAAACAAATAGCTTTAACTTGTAAAACGTTATTGTTTCTTAATACTTGATGTATAAAGCTGACACCAACACCTACCAAAACCAATTTCACATTCAAAAATCCTACAATGCAAGAGAAAGGCACCCATAATGCCATATCCAAAGAAGAATTACTGCAAATCCTCCCTATTTTTCTAATATTTATATTATGCAAGGGCACAACAACTATTGGACAAGTAAGACTGCCAACTTTGGCAATATAGAACATTTGCAAATCTGGCCTCTATAGTTATTATTTGATATTTTGATATAAAAGCTACCAAACCAAGCGTTAAAAAAAAAATAGCATCAAACAATATAATAGTATCAAAAATTATAGTAAGCAGAAGATGTGAGGGCCTCAAAATTTATTAATTTAGATATTATTATTATTACCTCCATTAATTCATTTGACTATTCCTTTATTTATTTTATTCTTATTATTGAGTTAATTTTTGTCTTCGAAAATTTAAATGGAAAAATTCATTTTTATTTATTTATTTAATTATCTCATGAAATTCAATTTTACATCATCTATAATTTCTCATTGAATTTTAACCTTATTTTATATTTTTAATATCGCCTCGTAGCGTCTATTAGTGAAAAATGTAAAAATACATTTTTCGAGGTAGATTCGGACTGTGAGTGTATTAGTGAAGGAGAGCACGGATGATCACTGGTAGGTTAGAAGTGTAATTAAATGACTGGTAATGGGTTATTGAAGGTGTTCAATTAGGGTTTTGAAACCTTAATTAAGAATTGGATTAACCTCTTCAAACCTAGAATTTTAACTAGCCACTATTTCTTCCAACTAATCCCCTCCAGTTCACTTAAAATTTTCCTTTTCTTTCCCCTCTCCTAATCGAGATTTGCTCCTTAATCTCAAGCCAAATGAGACAATTATTTTTCCCTCCAAATTGCTAATTAAGCTTACTATTCTTGTGTTGACTTTTGGGGTTAAGACAAGCTTTATGTCTTGTCTTTCTCTTCCCCATTAATTCACTCAAAATTTGCCCAAAAATCCTCTCTCTTCTCTTCCCTCTCACCCGAGCCAGCCCTCCCTTTCTTCCTCTTGTATTTCCATCAAATTCCTCTTCATTTATTCACTAAAATCCTCAACAATCTTGCACTAAACATGGCACAAGATTGGAGTTTGAGCAAGGAGCTTTGAGGAGGAAGTCTTGGGTGGTTAACACTTGCATTTTCTTGGTGTTTTGCCAACAACTAAGGAGAGGTAAAATCCTAGAAATTTCATCTTTGTACATTCTTTAAAACTCCAAACATGAAAGTAGGAACTTGGGTGGTTGATAGGTTCCTAGAACCTTGGCTTGTTTTGATTATGTGGTTTAAGATGCTAAGCCTCATTATTTTGCATTTGATAATTATGGTGACAATGTGGACTCTTGGAATTCCCACAAAATGTGTGAATTTGTCTACTAGTAGGTTAAATGGTGAAATGTGTGTACATATGTTTGAAATTGTTGTTAGGAAGTTGGAAGAAAAACCTCAAGGAAAACCGGCTAGGAGAAAGTGAAAATGGGGGTTGAAAATTTCTGATTTCTCCTTAATTTCGTGGCTGAGATTTTGGCAAGCTTGAAGGCTTAATGTGAGGCTTAAATGTTGAAGGTTAGGATGTTAAATTGTCCCACACAAATCCCTTAAAAAGTTGTGGCAAGAATGAGTGTCAAGATGAGGTCAAAATCTGGAAAATTGGGGAAGTAAGCTGGCCGAATTTTGGGATGATTTAATGCTGAAAAATTAATATAAGCCTTTATTATTTTTGATCATCATTAGGCTTAGGAAGGTTAATATTAGCTTAGGTTCGAAAATGGGGTCAATCGGTAGTGATTTGGATGTGTTAAAGGTAATGATAAGAAAGGGAGTGAAATTTGCAGGAATGAACAAGTGTTGTCCAGTTCACTTTGGGCAAGTAGAAAACTGTCTTCTCATTCGAATTTTTGGTTGAATTTTGGTATGAACCTATCCTATATATGGAAGTATTAGTGTACCAAATTTGGTAATTTTTGACTAATAATTCGTCACTCAAATGAAGCCTAGAATTATGCCCTGCAAAACTGGAAAACAGAAATTTCAGAATTTTTAACCCACTCTGTTTGAACTGCTATAATTTCTTGCTCGAGTGTCAGATTTGAGTGCTGTCAGTGGAGTTTGAAACTTATTACATAGTACTTTAAACTGTGAAAATTTCAGAGGCCAATTCATTTTCTATAATTTTTGGTGAATTTTCAAAGTTGTCTGGTCGGCCAACCTGTTATGTTCTGTTTCAGCACTGTAGCAGTTAGTTAATCGAAAATTTGGGCAATTTTTGTCCAGAATTTTAACTGGGTGCCTTCTACAAAATTTTAGAACTTTAAAAGTGGTTTCCAACGGTACCAATGTTGTGCAATTTGGACTTGTACAACTCAAGTTACGATTTTTCAAAAATTTTAACTCAAATTAGAAAGTTATCGAACTTACTTCCTCTTGAAATGAATTTGGCCGGTGAACTAGGAAAACTCATTTCCGTTCTCTTTTAATTATTTTAGGGCGAAGTGCTGATTTTCCATTTGATCAAAACTTGGATTCCGACCCCTACTTTGTCAGTGAGTTTTCAATGTGTGTTACTTGCTTTGACTGTATGCATTGTATGAACGTGTTTCGTACTTGAAAATTTGAAACTGTTAAACCTCCCGCTTAAAGGAGAGTATACTTTATTACACCCCTCTAAATATGGATGGCGATCTTAGTATTCTTGCTTGTGTTAATTCATGGAGAAGAAAAGTGTTATAAAACCACTCTTGGCCACGTCCTTTGAGTGGTTAAATGCTTAAATGTTTAAGTGTTTGGCGTCTGAGCCGGTGGGGGGGTGTTTGGTGGTTGGAGGTTGGCGTGAAGAGTTAGTCTACTTGGACTGAAAGTCGGCCAGTGTCGACTACTCTAACGCGTTCGTGAAATGTGGATTTAGGCTCTTGAGAGCCACATTATCCCTCCTTGTGTGTTAAATTTAATTTTCTACGTGTTTCATTTATGCGTATAATATTACTGTTTTAAATGCATGTGTATGTCTTTTGGAAACTCACAGGCTTTTTTAGCTCACCCCGTTCCGTTTGTTTTTCCTTAACAAAGCGGTGGCGAGAATCAGAGTCCTAGTTAGGTCTAGTACTATGTTTTGGTTTTTTTGTCTCGAGAATGGAGAAACAATCTGTATATTCTTTTGGTGTTGAACGTTATGAATTCATGGGAATGTATTAAATTATGACTCGAGGTTTTAAGTGTTTGTTTTTGAATTGATAATTGTACTGTAAGTTTAAACGTTATTTTACAATTTCTAAGATTATTGTTGGTATAAATTTGGGGTTTCGCCTGTTTAAGTTAGTATTACTGAATGCTTCGAGTCAGTGGCGAGAGTTAGGCCTGCCAACCTTTTGTTAGCCTTAGGGGAAGTCTGTCCTGAGACAATTAAAGAATACAGCTGAAGCCCTTATTTTCACATCAACTCACTCACTTACCAATCACCTCCTCTAATACCACTAACACATCTAGCATCACTATTTTCACTGAGATTTTATATCTTTGGGCAATGAAGAGAAAGTATCCTATACATTAAGGACCTTTATCTTTGCCGGTAAGACATATTAAATGGGCTCCGTTTGGATTCTTGTTTTTCGGCCCCATTTTGAAAAACTGTTTTTCACACCCCAAATGTTACAGTAAAAACAACCCCAAATACAACCCTAAAATAACCCCAAAACAACACATTTGTTCTTCACAATATTATATGTTTTTTTTCTTTTTCCTTTTCCTTTTCCATTTCTTTTCTTTCCTTTTCTTCTTTCCCTCTTCTTCCCCTATGGGCTCAGACCAGTTTTCTTTTTCTTTTTTTCTTTTTCTTCTTTCTTTCTCTCTTCCTCCCCTCCCTCTCACCCATCCTCCTCCCATCCACCCCTCTCCCTCTCCCCATCCCCCCCAGCATTGCCCATTTGGTGGGTGGGGGGTGGAGTGGGGAGGAAGAAAGAAGAAGGGGATGAAAGAAAGAGAAAAGAAAAAAAGGAAAAAGAAGGAAAATGAAAAGAAAATACAAAAAAAATTCAAATCTGATTCTGATGGTGTTTTCTCTCTGATAATACTATAGTATTGTTTTTAAAAAACAACTCCAAAAACAGCTAATCCAAACGGACCCTTTCTCAATGCAATAACAGTAGACACAGGTAATGTTTGTTGATGTATAGGTATACAAAGTGCTAACTATAACAGTCACAAAATTTAACAAGCAGAATTAGGGGTTGGGTTGGTGGTGTTTACTACATAAAATATTTATTATTGGGTTAGGCAAATTATCCTTAGAATACAATAAGATCTATATGTATGTATGTATATTTATGTATACATATATATTTATATATCTATATCTATATATCTCACACACACACATACATACATGTATGTACGTATATATGCATGTACGTTTATTCATTTGCAAAGTTGTTTCGGTTTATTCAGTAAATTTGAGTGGCATATTTTTTGTTCTGTCAATATCTTACCTGGTATAGTGCTTCATATTACTAAGCTTTATTTTAGTTTCATAGAACAAACATAATAGACTCGCTTGTAGGTTTGTTTGTTTCCAAAATTGTTTGAATTTGTTCAGTCAATTTGAGTGGTATAGTTTTTTTTTTAACTCAATATCTTACCTAGTATGGTGCTTCATATAATTACTAAGTATTATGTTAGTTCTATAGGACAGTTAATAGACTCACATGTAGATTTTTTTTTTTTTGGTCAAAACGTCAACTGATTTTTATTAAAGATGATGTTCCAACTACACAAGTGCTGAGCAAATGCTCAAAGAGACTATACAGCCTGTGAATCATCACAGTGGGAATGATTCCCTCCATTCCATATCTATAGAGTTATACAATGCATACTTTGCAATTTTTTGGTTAATATCACTACCAATGTGGGGGAATTTGATAAGTGTCTATTTTGTATAATTGAAGTATGTTTTTCCATTTAGTTTTTGTGTGTTTTAGTTATTTTGATGGCTAAACAACTAGGGTTTCTAGTGAAGTTTTGCATTTTATGGTTTAAATATAAAAAGTGCATTTCTATGAATTGAAATAGTGAAAACTTCATATTTTTGTAGGGTTAATGGCACAAGCATCAAATGAGTGAAATGAGAAGATATTTGCAATGAAGTTTGGAAGAGAACATTGGAAAATTGAAATATCTGAAGTTGATGAAGTTCAAAATTGGAATGAGCACAATACAATTCAATCATCAAGGAACTAAGGGGTCAAAAGTCGGATGATTAAACGCTTTAATTTTACGACGAAAAATTCAGATTTTGCGACTTTGCAGTCGATCCGTGAGCCGAAACGCGAGGTGATAAATGGAAGAATTAAACAGCTTGCGAATCTATCTAAGTTGAGATAGGGCATCGGATCCTAGATGGGATCCGCGAGCTGTGCCTCACGGATCTCTGACAAAGACCTGCTCAACTTGCAGACAAATTTCAGAAATTTTCCAGCTAACTTCCAGCTAAAGTTTGAAAGAATTTCAGCTACAAATTGCGTGAAGAATCTTGGAAAGTTGAAGAAACAACTTGTGGCAAATCCAAAACACAATTTGCATCAACTTTACAACTCATTTGATGCTTGATTCAGATGCATGAAGATGCATGAAGGCATTCCAAGGATGAAGATTCATTGAAGTCATTTGACCTTTTGAAACTTGAACTTTTTTTGTTTTCACTCGATGAAGTTTTGGAAGTTTATGAAGGATGTTTTCTATAAATAGGGCCTTTGGTAGACAAGAGAGAGATATCTTAGGAAGGCTAGAATCACTATTAAAAATATAGTCTTCACTAGTTTTTCTTAGTTCATTAGTTCAATATTTATAGTATAATACAAGTATGATATTTTCTTTCTTTATCATGTTTGGCTAAAGTTTATGTCTTGAGTTATGGATGAACTTTCTACATCTTGTTTGTGAGGTTTACTTAATTGTTTGATGCTATTATTTGAGCAAGTATTTAGTACCTTGGCTTTTATAATCATGATTAACCTGCCATTAATTGTGATCATCTTAAGGTGTTAAGTTTTCCATGAAAATTGGAATTTGACACTAGTTCATGAGGTACTAAACCTAGGAAGTCACTCACAAGTGTAGAGGGGAGCCTTTGTGGCTTTAGTGATTTATTTCATATAATTTCACAGAGCAAATGAGCTTATAGTTAATTCCATAACCACAAGTATAGGTATGGTTTAGCCATAAGTATAGTTGATTCACTGTGAAAGTATGTTTCACATGCATTAGGAAATTACGCCATGCTTAGCCAAAATAATGACATTAATTCAACTAGTAGATTCATTTGCAAGATTAGTAAGTAATTCCATAACTCTAGGAGCTTTTAATTACTATTTTTACTTGTTTTATTTCATGTTTGTAGTTTAGATTTACTTACTTACTTGTGATAGTTTAATAATAGAGGAATTCGAAAACCACCGGTACTTGACAATCTTACCTGTGGGATTGACACCTAATATACTCTATGCTCGATAAATGATTTGTATACTTGCAGTAAATGGGGTGTTTATGTTTTATAATTAAAATTTGGTGTATGGTAGAATCTGGTCAAGTTTTTGGCACCGTTGCCGGGGAAGATTTGTTCAATATCGGTGCTAAGAACAACTTTATTACTTTAGACATTTTTACATTTATTGTTTTTAGTTTATGTCTTATTAGCTATTCTTCTTAACTAATCTTGCTTTTAAAGTATTTGAAAGCATTTTTAGGTTTTAAGGAAGGATAGCAACGAAGTGGATTAAGGCTTGAGAGAAGGAAGATTGGCAATAGACCCCTACAAGTTTCAATGTTATAACTATGGAGGTAACCAAAGGATGTTCGAAGGTATGTCATTTGAAGATTGCACAAGGAGCATTGAGGTTAAAATTGATTATATTACATTAAATGTGCAAATGGACACCATTACAAATTTGCTTGAACAAAAACAGAATGCTAATATTTTTAATTCTAATCATGTGATTTGTGACTTGTGTGGAAGTAATCATGCTACATATACATGTATGCAAGCACAACATGTGGATGATTATGATGAATTTGAGCATTACAATTCTTGTTTCGATCAATATGGTGCTAATTGTGGTAATTCTTATACTTATGGTTGAAATAATCCAAGTGCTTATGGTGATTCTTCATGATTTACCAACCCGAGAGCATTCAATTTGAATCAAAGCCATCTTGGGAATTAGCTACTACTCCTTTATCTTTGGAGCAAGAAAGATTAGCTAATGATTCTAAACCATGTTGGGAAGTAGCTATTGAAAAGTTAGCTAATGCAACTTTCGATCATTTTGATAGGGTTGAGAAAAGATTAGATGAATTAGCTTCTAACTTTGAAGGATTACAAGACCAATTGCATATTTTGTGTGAAGTTATTTCAAGTGGTGAAGTGCAAATTGACCCTAACATCAATGGTGGGAATATTGCATGTGAAAGTGGAGTACATTTTGATGACAATAATGAATCTTATTCGCATTTCAATGATGAAATGTCCATTTCACATGATGATGTCTTTGGAATGAGTTTTGAACCTCAAAAGGCAAGCATGAATGATGTCTATATAACCTCTCTTGAGGAATGTGGTGAATGTGTAGATTCCAAGATCATCATATCCCTAGAAGGCCATATGAATAATCCTTTGGTAAGTTCTCAAGTGGTGGAACTACAAGATAATATCTATAATTCACTTGAGATTGGTAAACAACTTCCTTCTTTCTTATCATTTGGTTATATGACTCACTTGATTAAGTCACCTTTTACTGATCCACCTCGTCTTCACATGGTGGATTATTCTTTAACTAAACCTCCTTGATGAAAAGGTTATATAGTCAAGCTAATGACTATAAAAAAGTGCTAGTTGGGAGGCAACCGATCAATTTATGTTAGTTTGTTAAGTTTTAATGTTTGAATATGTGTACTTTATGTTTTTAAGTGTGTTTATTTTGTTTGTTTTGTAGGAAATTCAAGCATTGCAAAAGTGACCTTTTTGGTGCACCATGAATAGTAATTAATGCAACATCTTGGTACTTCAAATTGTGTTTTAGTTGCTTATGATCCAAGAAATGAGGTTAAATATGTTGTTTTGATCATTTTACACATGTTAGACAAGGTACATTGCATAATGAATAAGTAGGGTTTGAATCTGGAAATAGCAGAAATTTATTGCCCAATGGAATAGTTGCAGAATCAAATTTCCAGAAGGATCCACGAACCTATCCGTGAGCCTTGCCTCGTGGATCTCTGAGGTTCGTGGATCAAGATCAGAGAGCTTTTAGCAGGATCCGTAACTAGATCCGCGCGACATGCCTTGCGGATCCCTGTGGCTCGTGGATTTGGTTCAGAGGGTTCCCAGAAAGATTCGCGCATTGATCTGCGCACTTTACATTGCGGATCACTGAAATTCACCTTTTTGTGTAGTTTCTTGTCCAATTTTTCAAGTATTAATGGTTATTGGATGGAACTCATGAAGATTTGGAGCAAAGTCGATCAAATTCGTATGAATCATGATGATCACGATAATTCAATTACATTAATAGGGGAGTATTACTTTCTTATCTTTCTTTTCCTTCTTACACATTGAGGACAATGTGCATTTTAAGTGTTTTGGGGGGGGGAATTGTGCTTATATGCATAATTATGCGAGTGAGTTGTGATTATAAATAGGGAAATTCTGCCAAAATTTTTTGAAATATCTTGTCCAAAATTTTAAATTTTCTTTCAATTTCCCAATTAACTTGGAGATGACTATTTTGTGATTAGAAGTTTTTATAATTTAAGAAAAGTATACCTTTTAAAATGGAGGAAATTATGCCTAAAATTTTGTATGTTTAAATGAGATTTCTTCTCTTTATTTGATTTTACATAGTAGAGTGATAAATGTGGTCAATAAATGTAATACTTTTCCTATGATTATTCTTTTGAGGGAATGTTTATTTATGTTTACTCTTGAAAAAAAAAGAGAATAAAAGTTATTGTCCTACTCCAATGATTTTTGTGCCTAGCAACCGGGAGTCTTCATCTAAAAATGTTGACTTTCACGTAAAACGGTACTTGATTACAGAGTAGGCAAAGCAACTTTAGTAAGTGAAGTGTTGAGTAACAGGGGACCTTCATCTAAAAATGTCGGTCTTCTCGTCAAAAGGCACTTACACAAATTGAATAGATGTTTGATATGCTATATGAATAAATCCCTCTCTTGAGTTGAGAAAAAAGATGATCATGGGTTTAGGAAGCATTTTATTGACTATATAATTCACTTTGCATGTGAAATTGGGTGAGGAATGAGAAATTGATTTGAACTAGTTAAAGTTATGGTATAATTACTCTCTTTTACTTGATATTATGAGTACTTGAGATTTACGAATGGTTGCAAAATAGTTATCTACCTTGTTTTGAGAAATTGAATTGAAAGGTGCACATATGTTTAATTTCAAGATTTGGATCATTGTTGGCTTGTATTTCTTATTTCTTGAGGACAAGCAATGATTCAAGTGTGGGAATTATCAAAAACTTGACGAGATTCTACCATACACCAAATTTTAATTATAAAATCTAAACACCCCGTTTATTGCAAGTATACAGATCGTTTATCGAGTATAGGGTATATTATGTGTCGATCCGATAGGGAAGATTGTCAAGTACCAGTAGTTTTTGAACTCCTCTATTATTTAGACTATCACAAGTAAGTAAGTAAATCTATACTACAAACATGAAATAAAACAAGTAAAAATAGCAATTAAAAGCACCTAGAGTTATGGAATTCCTTACTACTCTTGCAAATGAATCTACCGGTTGAATTAATGTCATTATTTTGGCTAAGCATGGCATAATTTCCTAATGCATATGGAAACATACTTTCGCAGTGAATCAACTATACTTATAGCTAAACCATACCTACACTTGTGGTTATGGAATTAACTATAAGCTCATTTGCTCTATGAAATTACATGAAATAAATTACTAAAGCCACAAAGGCGCCCCTCTACACTTGGGAGTGACTTCCTAGGTTTAGTACCTCATGAACTAGTGTCAAATTCCAATTTTCATGGCAAAACTTAACACCTTAAGATGATCACAATTAATGACCAGTTAATCATGATTATAAAAGCCCAGGTACTAAATACTTGCTCAAATATAGCATCAAACAATTAAGTAAACTTCACAAACAAGATGTAGAAAGTTCATCCATAACTCAAGGCATAAACTTTAGCCAAACATGACAAAGAAAGAAAATATCATACTTGTATTATACTATAACTACACTACTAACTATACTAAACTAATGAACTAAGAAAAACTAGTGAAGACTATATTTTTAGTAGTGATTCTAGCCTTCCTAAGATATCTCTTTCTTGTCCAGGAAAGGCCCTATTTATAGAAAACATCCTTCATAAGCTTCCAAAACTTCATCATGTGAACACAAGAAAAGTTTAAGTTTCAAAAGGTCAAAGAAAATGGCTTCAATGAATCTTCATCCTTGAAATGCCTTTATGCATCTTCATGCATCTTAATCAAGCATCAAATGAGTTGTAAAGCTGATGCAAATTGTGTTTTGAATTTGCCACAAGTTGTTTCCTTAACTTTCCAAGATTCTTCACACAATTTGCAGCTGAAATTCGTTCAAACTTGAGCTGAAGTTAGCTGAAAATTTTTTGGAATTTGGCTGCAAGTTGAGCAGGTCTTTATCAGAGATCCGCGGGGAAGAGATACACTTAGGGAAGTCAATAGCACATGACCAATATAGTACCAAAAGCTTCATTTTACTACGTCATTTTAGATACCATGTAACCGACCTTCACGGGGAAGAAGAGGTCTTGCAGCAGTGCTAGCAGGTTTGGAAGAAAGTATGAAAGGAAGTTTCCCCTATATTGCTAATTATCATGTCGATTCTTCCACCAACCAAGAATAGGAGTTGAGAATTCCCCCAGAGATATACTATTTATTTCTGTTAATTTTAAAAATGCTCCAAAAAATTACCCCAAATAAATTTTTAATTTTAAAAATTACCTAAAAATACCCTAAATAAATTTTTAATTTTGAAAATGCCCCAAAAAATTATCCCAAATAAATTTTTGATTTTAAAAATGCCACAAAAATTAGCCAAATAAATTTTTAATTCTAAAAATGCCCCAAATAAATTTTTAATTTTAAAAATGCCCCAAAAAATTACCCCAAATAAATTTTTAATTTTAAAGATGCCTCAAAAAATTACCCCAAATAAATTTTTAATTTTAAAGATACCCCAAAAAATTACCCCAAATAAATTTTTAATTTTAAAATTCCCCAAAAAATATCCCAAATAAATTTTTAACTTTAAACATGCCCCAAAAAATTATCCCAAATAAATTTTAAATTTTTAAAGTACCTCAAAAAATACCCCAAAAAATTACCTCAAATAAATTTTTAATTTTAAAAATACCCCAAATAAAATTTTAATTTGGATGGGAGGGGGAGGGGAGGAGGGGGTTCTGGGAGAGGAAGGGGAGGGAAGAAGAGAGAGGGTTTTGGTGAGAGAGAGGGAAGGGGAGGGAGAGGAGGAGGAGGTGGTGGTGGGTGGGTAGAGGTGGTGGTGAGGGATGGGTGGTGGTGGTTGGTGATATGGAAAAGAATGATAATTTTTTTATTTTTGTATGTATAAGTTGTTTTTGAAATATTTGTTTAGATTGGTGTTTTTGAGATTGTTTTTTGTTGGTATATTAGCATTTGGGATGTGAAAAATAGTTTTTCAAAAACAGATCAAAAAACAGAGAATTCAAACGGACCCCCAAGTTTCACAAAAACCCATTTTCTTCATCATGGCTGCCAAAAAATTCCATTCTACCCTATCATAGGCCTTAGACATGTTCAATTTTAGAGCCATATAACCCTCTTTACCTTTCCTTTTATTTTCAAGGAATGGATGTATTCATGGGCTATAATGAAATTATCCAAAATTTGCCTACCCGATACGAAGGCTGACTGGTTCTTGCTAATACACAGATTAAGAACATGTTTCAACCTATTAACAAGAACTTTGGAAATGATTTTGTACAACACATTGCATAAACTAATGGGTCTATAATGCTAGAGGTTATGAGGCAAATCAACCTTAGGAATGAGGGAGATGATAGTTTCATTAATGGATTTGAGCAAAAACCAAGTGAAAAAAGCTTTGGATAGCACTAACAACGTCCTGTTTTATGGTAGACCAAAACTTTTGAAAAAGAGAGGAGTCATACCATTTGGATCGGGAGATTTGTCAGGATGCATTGAGAAAAGCGCTGCTTTTATCTCCTCTTCTTCCACTGGTTTAACCAACTCTTCATTCATTTGCCTGGTGATGGACTCGGGATGCCATTTAGTATCTCATTGAAATCCTGCGGGTTGGAGCTGGTGAACAACTGTGTGTAATGTTTAGCAATTTCAGCACCAATCTCCTGCTTAGATTCTGCCCATTCTCCTTCCTGTGTTAGTAGTCTATTGATTCTATTCCTCATTCTTCTTCCATTAACACATGCATGAAAATAGTGAGTGTTCTTGTCACCTTCTTTCAACCACTGTATCCTTGCTTTCTGGCTCCAATACTGCTCTTCATCCCTATAAGCTGAGATTAGTTGTTTTTTAGATCTTTGAGAATATGTTTCTTGCCTTCACTGTTGCTGTCTTTCACAGTTTGCATTTGTTCTTTTACCAGATTGATTCTTGTTTTTGCATTACACTTCAGATTTTTGCTCCAGTGAAGAAGTGCAGCTCTACATTTTTTTTATCTTTTTTGTGATTTGGTACAACCTTGAACCTTGGACTGATTGACTCCAGGCTAATTCTATTGTATCTTTAATCTCCTTATGCTGCAATCATCGTTTGTCAAAGAAGAACCTTTTTTTCCTTGGTCCACTTTTGGGCATTTTATCTAGAGCCAAAATGCTGTGATATGAAGCATTGGTTTCTATTTGACTACAATAAGCTCACTCAAATTTTTGGAACCATGAGCTGCTGCACATTGCTCTGTCTAACCTCTGTTTTATTACCCCTTCCTCCTCCCATTGGTTGCACCAAGTCCAGGGATTACCTCTGTACTCAATCTCTACCATTTGGTTCAGGTGGATCATGTCATTGAAAGCTTTGAAGGTCCAGTTATCTCTAGTTTTTCCTCCCCATTTCTCATCATTTGATCTAATGTCATTGAAGTCACCCATAATGATCCATGTTTCCTCCCATAGCCGTTTCCTAGCTTGCAAAACTTCCCATTGCTTTCTACAGATTTGATCATCACAACAAGCATAGATCCCAATTAGCTACCATTTACAGCCTCTCTCTTCATCTAGGATGCAGACTTCCATTGTGAATGTAGATTGAATCACTTCCTGTACTTTGACTTCTTTATTCCAAAATAGGGCCATCCCTCCAGCTTTGGCACAAGAAGGTGAGATGCAGCTATTCTCAAAAACAATCTCTGCACTTTTTCCATGTATTTTCCTTGATTTTTAGTTTCACTTAGGTAGATTACACTAGCGAGAGAAGGCGAATAACCTCCTTCAATTGGGGAACTATCAAGGGGCTCCTTGCACCTTGACAGTTCCACGCCAAAACTCTCATTGGAAGATGGGAAGCCCATTGAGGGAGGCTCCCACCACCTCATTCTCTTTGTTATCTCCTGTCAGTTTTCCCCCTTGCTTGAATTTCTTTTCGAGCTAAATCAAGGTTACATCTTCCATCTCAGACTCTTGTGGAGTTACTTGTTTCCTTTTGGTAGATGCTGCAGCATTCCCTCTTCTTGAATTGGATTCTTCGAGGGGCAGACTAATGGAGCAATGTAGTATCCTGCCTGTGCTGGTTTTCCTGCCTTTTTCCTGCTTTTGTTCTCTTATACTTGTACTCCTTTCACCATCAACCAGCATAGCCTCCTCATTTTGTTGTAAGACAGTCTTGCTTGGAGCCTTATCTAGCTGCATTAAGTCCTTGTCAAGCTGATGTGCTTCCTTTTCTACTTCCACCTGAGTGATTGGACCTGCCGTATGGCTTCCTATCCATTCGTCTACACTCTTCTTTGAGCATGAGGCCTCAACTATCCCGATTCTTTCTTCCCTCTTGTTGCTTGAGTTGATGCCCCCATTACAGTATTGTTTAGAGGGAATGCCAACGCTTTTGATGTTGCACCTCTATCCTCCATTTTTGAAGCTACAATTTCCTCCCCTATTTTCCTTGCCTTTTGCTGTTGAAATTTATCCTCCAAATATCTCGTCTCCTACCTTTCTTTTTCTTCTGAACTGATGTAAAGCTGATTTGAGCTTTATCTTGTCGCCCTTGTGTGACCAATTGCTTGTGTGGGTTGTAATCCTCCATACTTGCTTTCCCATTTGGAGTACTTTCTGCTCCTGATCTTGGAGAAGGAGTTGTTGCTTGCTTTTTGGGAGATCTTTGGAAATTTCCAGCTTTGAGCCATGGTCCATATTGATTCTCTAATTGTCCTTGCTCACAATGACTCTCTTGGCTGCAATTCCTTTCTGTATGTCCTATCCTTCCACACTTATAATAGAAATCAGGGCACTTTTCATACCTGAAGGACACCCATTTAAGGACCCCATTCATCTTCCCTGTCGTTCCTCTTAGTAGTGGCTGGGAGATGTCTATATCTGCAAGAATTTTCATATGTTTGCCTTCCTTCCCTCCGCTTTGAGACAAGATAACATCATGCACTCCTTGGAACACTGAACCTATCTTCCTTCCAGCATCTTTAGAGAACCAGTGAAGGGGAACCTTCCATATCTGGATCCACATAGTTGTTTCATTGAAAGCTTCAGGGTCTAATTTGATTCCCTCAAACCACTTTTTTAGGACCAGAAGTTGATTATCCATAACCCATGGACCTCCTTTGAGCGCTTTTTCCATCTCTTCTTGTTTCCCTAGCTCTGTGGTGTTAAGGTCCGTGGGGTGGCTCCAAGCTGTAGCTACAAATTTCTTTAGTCCTGTGAAATTGACCACCTTTTCTCCTACAATCTTTCCTATCAGGCAAGATTGACATTGTATTATGCTGGTGTTCACATCATCCAGTTCCAGCGCTGCACCCCCCAGTTCTTTGCTTGATAGGGTGAATTTTTCCATTATCTCAGCCAGTTCCTCCATTGATTTCAGTGAGATACTACACTTCCCTTTTGTCTTACCTCGAATGATAAGCTTGGTTAAACCTGCGTAGATGAGGGAGAACAAACACAGTTTTCTCTTTTAATACTCAGGCTTATTGAAGCAAAAACACAAACAGATAGGCTACTAGTTTCACGGTAATAGCAGGAGAAGGAAGAAAGAAGAAAGAAAAAAGAAAGAAGAAAACAGAAAGCCTAAGGTAATATATAATTAATTCCTACACAAAGGTAGGTAGGGGTTATATTTCTCTGAAACAGGAAACCAAAGCCTTGGAGCTCCTCTACTTCAATGCGGAAATGAGTGGAGCGAAGGTAGGTCCCAAGATGAATGGTTGTTAATGCTGTGAAAACTTCGTCCCTTTCCCTTGATAGGCCTGTTGAATTTACTGAAGAGAAATAAAAGACAGATCAGTACCGGGAACAAGTCTAGTTGATGCTTACTTGATTCAAAGCTGGATATTGTGATTCATGTCTTGTTGTCTGGCCAAACAATTGCAGTGTTTTAAAAGTTCAAAGTTCGAAATTTTTTGAAGCGGTGAAAACTCCCACTGGGGGGAGAGTGGCTCTCTTTTTCAAGAGAGAAAGCTCTCAACTAAGAGAGAGGTTGTTAGCTTACGTGCAATTCACAACCACTAAAAATGTCCCATTAGTCCATCTTCGTCTACCATGCACAGTGCACTACTCACATGTAGATTTTGCAGTTGGATGTTTCATGACCTATTTTGAATATCACCATAAGGATCATGAAAGGGAATTCTGGAAACATGAATACAGTCTCCTAGACAACTATGGCTTTTCACTTAATCAAACTAAGGAAGACATACGCTAAACCTCATGATTTTGTAAAAAGATAAATTGTCTTGATTTAGTTATATACAACTCTTTTTTTTTTAATTTTTCGATAACAACTTTTTAATCTGTTTTTATAAAAAAAAAGTTTCTTCTTAATCGTTAATAATGTAAGTCTACATTTGCTCAAACCAGTCGATAGTTAACACCTATTTAATTCTGCTGCTAGATTTCTTGGTTTCACAATCAAGAATTTTTTAGGGAATAAAATTAATTATCCACCTAATTTCATTTTGCACCCCTGAACCTATATCACTTTTTCACTTTGCAATCTAGCCTTCAATTTTGGACAATTTGTACATTAAACTCTCAATTTTGAATACTTTACACCCTAAACTTTTCAAATTTGTCTCATTCAAATCAAATCAATAATAATATTAACAAAATTAATGAAATAAATGATGGTACAAATTAATGATAGTATATCATTGTGTTCTAATTGCAGTCTCTTAGCTGCTTTTGACTACTTTCAGTATATTATTAGTATTGATTTGTATGATTTGAACCACAAATATTATTAGAAAAATTAATAAAATAAAATATGGTGAAAATTAAGTATACAATGTAGGATTTTGTTGTATTTGCAATACAGTGGCTACTTTTGACCACTTTCAGCAAATTAATTTTGCTAATATCATCATTGATTTGGACTTAAATGCAACAAATTTGAAAGTTTAGAGTGCAAAGTGTCTAAAATTGAGAGTTTAGAGTGTAAAGTGTCGGAAATTGAAATTTAGAATGCAAAATTAAAAAATAGTACAATTTTTTTTGACCTGAAAATCAAGTTACTTCGTAATTTGAAAGAGTTTCATAAAATTTAGCATCAGATAGGTAACCAACTCTTTAAGCTCCAGACGAAAATTATGATAATATCCTAACGGATAGGAACACCTGCCATCCAATTAACATGCCTACATCAGAGTCTAGTGAAAGTCTGAGACACAAAATAAAGACAAACATGAGCTAACAGGCCATTTAAACTCCAGCATCCAACCCTTGAAAAATTAGAACCCACCCTTTCAAGCTGATCCCGGGAGCACCCCCCCCTCTCTAAAAGATCTGGACCTTGATGTAGTTCATGAAACTCCAAAGCCTGATATCTGCTCTAACTTATAGCATCTAAGTGCCCGTCACCTTATACTTCATCATTTTCAATGGTACCCCCCACCTGACCTTGCAAGCAGGTAACGACCAAATTCCAACATCAAACAGAAAGAAAAAGGATCAAGTTCATCAAATTTGTAACCTTGCAAAGCATCCTTAACAACAGCTGCATGAGCAGGACTAACAAAATCCATAAACTTGACCTATGTCGCCTCTATTATAAAATGTTCACATCTCGAAACTCTTCTATAGTAGATATTCCACACTAAAATACAATTAACAAATTGATTTTATCAAGTATCAGAATGATATGTATCTTCATGTTCATTTGTGCCACACGATAGTACAAGTATAAAACATAAGATTCTAACTACTCATATTCCATGCACGGGAAGAGCACGTGAGCTTTCCTAACTGAGGTTGGGGAAAAACCTTTTTTTTTTTTTTTTGTAATAGTGAAGACTTCTAACTACTCATATTCTATGCACGTGGAGAGAACGTGAATTTTCCTAAGAGAGGTTATGAAAGAAAAATCATTTTTTCCTTGTAATTGTGAAGATGGCCTTTATTAAATTTGTGGTCTTTGCCTAAAGTTTGCTTGATTTCTCAGATTTAGGCTGTGAAAGACCTCTATTGTTTCACTTATTTTAACTATGGACTGTTACAGGTTTTTCCGAATTTTCATTTAGCAAATATATGATTTGGTAAGAAAGTTGAAGTCTAGTGATTATATTTTCAATTGACTTTTTATATACTAATAATATAGTAATTTTGTTACACTAGTAGTCATAGATGTACATTACATGTACATGATTTGAATTTTAACTTTAAATTCATATTATGTGGCATGATTTAAATCTACTAGTATAAAAACAAAATTATATACTAAGAGTATAGAAAAAACTTTCCCTTACATTTTTTTTTGAAATTGTCAATCATATCTGGTGAGTAGATCTAGATACCTATTTTATTAAAAAAAAAATATCAAGAGTGCAATGAAAAGAGAAGCCTATTGATTACATTACAGAAAAGTAAGCATTTGAAAAAAAATGTGAATTGTATCGTCATATTTCAACTTATAAAATTCTAATAATAAATGGTCCTTTTTGTTTAAAATTTCACTGTTCAGATAGCTGTCCACATGCAATATAAGATGATGAACAACTATATAAGAGGAACGATCTGTGCTTGTTGGCAAGTTTTCTTTTATATTAAAAACCTTCACGGTAGGTGAAAATTAATTAATATTGGGCCTGTTTTCAATTGATTTTGATTTTGTAAATTCTTAAAAATCAAAATTTTCAGAATAACTCATACGTTGTCTTTACTGTTGAAAAAGCCATTTTAATAAATGCATAGGTGCTCTCCAAAAAAGTTGAAAAGCTAACTTTGATAAAAAGATGACCATGTTACCCTTATATTCTATACAAATGAATTTTGTGCTAATCAAATAATTTTAATGTAATTAATTAATTTTTATGAAGATTAAATGATGGATGAAAAAATAATGAACACAAAGATGAATCTAGTAGTTGAGTGAGAAAAGGAAAAAAAAATAGAAAGACTATAAAAATTTATCAAATCTTTAGGTAACTTAGTAATTACATTAAAATTTGAAGGGTAATATTGCCTATATGATAAAGTAGGGTAGAATCAGAATTCAAAAAGCAACTCAAGAACTGCTTCTGATTTTCAAACTTTTTGGACCCAAAAAAAATCTAAAATCAATTTTCAAAAACCAGTTGATAATATAACAAAATAGCTTTTCAAGAATCAAAAGTTAAAATCAAGTTTCCAAAATCAGTTGAGAACAAGCCCATTCTCCAGTTTTATAATTTTGATTTAGGATGAAAGTTTCTTTTCCATTCTTTAAGGACACCAAGCTGGATTTCCAAAATAATGAAAAGACCTTCATTTGCCTATTGCGCCAAACCCAATTTTTGTAATATTTCTTTAAATGTTGTGTACCATGTATACCTTCTAGTGTAAAATTTGGATCGCTATTTTTTAAAGTTTTTATATAAAAATACATTGTAACGATTGGATATATATGAGATGAAAAGATGATTAAAAATATATTTACAAAAAACATAAAAATTTTTTAGAGAAAAATTACAATTCAAGCAAGGCACAAGTCTACAAATAAATTTACAATACAAGATATAAGCACATAAGCGAAACCCTTTAAGGAAAATGAACAACTTACCGGCAGGTGTAGAACGACTCCAATTTTTTTTTTTTTTTCAGTTAACAAGTACTCCTAGTCACCTACATGCATATTCCCCAGAGAAACTTTCCAGATTGAGAAAGGATTGCACTATCCCTACCACTACCCTAACCCCTCGTTTGGTATGCTGGAAAGGTTTAGAATGGAAAGACTTTTTCCACTTCTTCATTCCATTCTAGTGTTTGGTATGGCTCTTTCCCCCTAGAAAGCCCTTTCCCACTAGAAAACTTATTCTAACTTTTTTCTGGAATTTCATTCGTCACAAAAATCTAGAGAGAGACCATTCCTACTCTATCCAAGAAATACCTAATTTATAGGAGTCAAAATTATTCTTCTATATTCTATATCTCTATTTCCTATTTAACTATTTATCTTTCATATATATTAATTTGCCATTTACTTTGTCAAATATTAGGTCTATTTTGTGAGTTTAGTTAATAAGTCTATTACTTGTTCATTTAGGAATAATTTTAATTCTATTTAATGACTTTTCTTTCTTTTTACTTTGAAATAAAATATTCAATTGACATTTTTAATATATTTTTATTCACAATATTGGATTATATCATAACATTTGTTAATTCAAACAAACAATAATATGCCAAAATACATTCATATGAAGTTAAAAAAATAAAAAAGAAAAGAAAAGAGTAAACTAGACTATCTGCTAAGGTACAATTACATTTTTCTATTTACAAATAGTTCTTAAAACTATTCAGAAGCAAATCAAGGGCACAGAATTTAACGTGCATGAATGGCGGATTTAATATGCATGAAAAATAGCCGGATTCAACATACATGTAATTTAAAATTTTAATTTAGTTACAACTGGTATTCACCTATTACAATTGTATTACAGTTAGTATTCACCGATTGCAATTATATGCTATTAAAAAGTTATGTTCTCACTTAATAAGTTATTGTGATTTTATGCTATTAAAAAGTTAATTATTAATTAATAATTCATTTGTCTTTAAATCAGGATGTGTATAGAATGTTATACATAGGGGCAATTAAGTCAATATAATAGTTTTTTTTAATTCCATTCTGATTTCTACATATGATTATACCAGACATGGGAGAAGAAATTAACATTCCATTCTAACTTGATTACCAAATACTGGAATGATAAATTTTTT
The DNA here is from genome assembly GCA_013103745.1 of Gardenia jasminoides. NCBI lineage: Eukaryota > Viridiplantae > Streptophyta > Magnoliopsida > Gentianales > Rubiaceae > Gardenia > Gardenia jasminoides. The sequence goes on from CM023096.1 coordinate 30,666,189, forward strand.
TCTATCCATTCTAGCAGGAAAAGAATATTGGGTGGAAAGATCTTTCCATTTCAGCACTTTTTGTAACGACCCCACCTCCCCCTAAGGCGAACCAGAGGGTTCGGTGGACCGCCTGCCCAACTCTCGCCAGGACTCACTCGCTCGAATAACTAAAAACACTTCGAAAGTAAATGTAAATAACCATTCCAAATCAAACCACAACTAATAACATTACTAAATCCAACTTACAACTTAAATTCTCAAATTACAGTTCAATGTACTTAAGGTACAACCACAAATTCATCTTACAAATCCAAAATATCAAATTTAGCGTTTCAAGGCGAAATTCAAAAGATACGTTCCAACCCTAGCTAATCATGTCTTCACTCGGGTTCTCGATCCCTGTTAAAGAAAACAAATTTAAAAGAATGAGCTAAAAGCCCAGTGAGTGCCAAAAAACTTACAATTCACGTAAAACAGTTCAAATCATACATCAAGTTTAAAAATTTTAAAACATGTAGATAAACACGTAAATGGGTATTGCCTGGATATACCAGGTAAACTACTCGAGGGACATCGCCCAACGAAGTAGACTAGTCGAGGGATTTCGCCCAACGACGTCACATTTGTCACAAGATAGCACACTATTTATTTTAATACCCAAAATCACACGAAAAGGAGAAAACGCTCACGTGGTAGTTCAAATCATAAAACAGATCAAGTATATTTCTTATGAAATTAAAGTTTTTCAAATAACCCAAATTCATTTCAACAAGTCATTTCTTTGCAAACAATAGCAAGATTTTCATTTTGAAAAGGGGTTGGAACACTCACCGTAAGTCGGTGAAACAGACGAGCAAGCAAGAAGATCAAATTTCGGTAGTTGGGTCGTTCTCGACGAAGTCTGTGTCACCTGAGCCAAAGTTTAACTATCACACACTGACCAAACAACTAAAACTCAACACTTAACTTAAACTACTTAAAATCATCTAAGGCCAAACTGTCACAGTTCCTTGTTCAGTCCATATCTTAGGTTACACTCATCAAAATTAGGCAAGACCTACGGCTATGAAAACTAGACTTGGAGTACTACAATTCATTAGAAGGGCTCGCTCCAAGATTCATTTTGTAAAGTGAGCAAAAGTACGACATAAGAAGTCGCGAGGAACATAAATAGGCAAATCAGTCTTGAAAAATGGCCATCTTTGCCGATTTTCTGGGATTGATAGAAAATGAGTTAGCATGCAAGCCATATACCGTTGGAACGCCCTTGAAGTCTAGTTTCTAACGCCACCAACGGCGCTCAATTTTGACTCCCGAGCACGAAATTATAGCCACTTAAAGTTGGGTCAGTAAGCTGCCTGACAGCTTGGTTTTCCAGGTTTGAAAAGCTATATTTGGAACAATATTTGGGTAATGAAACGATACAGGAAAAAACACCAAATTTTTTAGGAATAAACCTTAATATGTGAACTATATTTGTACCAAAATTTAGCCAAAAACTCATATGGGAAGGCAGTGATCCATGCCCCCAAAGTCGACTGAAAATTTGAAGTTCTATTCTGCCATACGAAATTCTTTTCTTTTACAACCTTTGGTTCATCCAAAACAACCCTCATTCCATTCCATTTTCAAAACCAAGATTCTAAAAACATTTCTTCATCAAATGGAGGTTACGTGATAGCAAAATTTCAGACCAAAACCACACTAAAACAGAACAGCCCAAGTGGACAGAATTGAAAGCAGATTTTCCAGTTTTCGTAGCATTCTTTGAAAAACCATAACTAGAGCTGTATAAGTCCGAAATTTATGAATCTTATACCGTTGGAAAATAGATGCAGTGAACTAAAACTCTCGAGAAGACACTTATACAATATTCAAATCAAAAACCAATCAAATTTCAGTTTAAAGTCGCTGCTACAGTAATAACAGGACATAACAGTTTTGATTTTCAGTCAAATATTGAAAATTCACCAAAATTCACAGAATTCGAACTAACCCTTGAAATTTATCTCACTTAAATAAATTGGAGTCTAGTTTCAAACGTAACAAACGGAACTCAATTTGGACCTTCCTACACCAAGATACAACAGATTTAAGAAGACTGTTTCATCAATCCTACTACCCGAAATTCCAGATTGCAGGGTCGAAAAGAATGGTTCATTTGGCCAATGAAAACCCATTATAAAATCACCCAATTTTCTGCACTAAAACTTCAGTATATAAACTAGGTTTGTACCAAAATTCAGCCCAAAATTAGCAGGAAAAGTCAGTGATCTATGCAACCAAAACAGGGCAGCATTCAATTCCTTTCCTCTCGGTTTTTCTCCTCTTTCTCTCTTTCCTAATTTCTAACTCCATAACTCATCACAAACCACAAACATATTCCATCACATACATATATATCATAATAGCTAATCATTAAGAATTGTGGGAATTCATAGAGCCCACATAATCATCCAAATTCAACACAAAGGCAAACAAGGAGCTACAAGCTCCAAAATCAACCAATGGAAGCCAAGAACTAGGGTTTGATGGAGTCATTTTTACCTCTAGTAGTTCAAGAGGAAACCTTTGTTGGTGGTGTGCCTAAGCTACTAAAAGGGTCAAACAAGATCTTCAAGAAACTAAACCCTCAACCTCCAAGAATCTTCCTTTCCACAAGCCTTCTACTAAGCTTGAAGTTGGTCCAAGGTTGAAGCAAGATGTAGCAAGATTTGGAGGAAGAAAATGAAGCTCAAACTAAGGGAAATGGGGGAGGGGGAGTTTGGCTGATGAGAGGAAGAAGAGAGAGGGATTTTGGGGTGTTTTTGGTAAAGTGAAAATGTGAGAGGAAGAAGAGATTAAAGCTTTGCTTTATGGTGCCCAAAAGTCAACTTTAATTTGTGGCTCAAAATGTTCCAATTGGAGTTTAATCCTAATCACTCACTTCTAATTCCTCGATTAGCTTTTCTTAATCTACTAATGATGATTCTTATTCTCCAAGATTACGTCACTCTCAGTCCAGATATTTGTCTCGAAATACGTGTCTTTCTCATTTTTTTTTCATAGTTGACTGTCAGAAAAATTAAATTGAAGGTTAAATAAGGTTTTTAAAATAAAATGAGGTAATTTATAGTGTAATTACAATTAAAATGATTTAAATCAATTATTCAGAGAAAATAAATAAATATTTAAATAAATAGGTCAAATAAAATAAATTTTCGGATCCTCACACTTTTCACCATACCAAATGAGGGGTAAGATCATTTTGGGGCATTCCCTTAGTCACATATCCATTTAGGTGATCAGAAATTCTGCTTTGGAAAATTCAGAGAAAGCACTTAGATTTGGAATTCTCGAATTCTCTAGATAAATACAGGTAAAATTGATTTCTCTTTATATGAAATTATATAGCACACAATAGCACTACTCAAACCGCAAATCCCATCCAGGAAAGAAGTACAATAAGAAAAAAGGAAAACCTATGAAGAAAAAAAAAAAACAAACAAAAAGAAGGATTGTTATATGGAGAAATCAATGAACAAAGAAAAGTAGACACGTAGCATCTCCAATCATGAGCAATCAGTCAATTGTTGGTTGTTGTGTAGGGGTGGCATTGCGCGTCTCAAGATAATTGGCAGCGGCTTTCATGATTGCGGTAAAGGGAAGAATAGTGATAAGAGAAGCATTTTCAGCAGCATCTTCCTTGAGCTCGTAGTGAAGGATGCACTTGGTGGTGCATGACGATTCATCATTTGGGTTGGGAACGACTTGGAAAGTGACTCGATAGAGCGTGAAGCCAAGGTTGAGATATCCACCTTCGTAAACCTCAGCCACTTTCACCATTTTCTGGTCATCCACCACCACAAACTGCTCTTTGGAGTAGGATATCAGCTGGTTATCCTGTGGGAAAGTGAGCTTGAGTTTGGTCCCTGGACCACCCTCACCCTCTAGAACATCGATCTTGTCTAGCACATCCGGGAGTTGTTGGCGAACCACATCCGCTAGGAGGAGCGTTCCATATACCTTCCAAGCTTCACTTGCGGGCGCCTTGACCTCAAGCTCATCGGACAATGTTCCAAACATATTTCCTCTTGAAGTTGAAGGGCACTAGTCGTAGTTTATTGAGCCTTGCCTAAAAACTCGTAGTAGCGGGCTAAAAACTCCTACTTCTGATTCTCAGCTTTTTCGTCTCTAATAAATAACCAAAGAATAAGAAATTTTTTAAAATTAGTAAATTGAAATCAAGTATTTAGAATCATTCGAGAATAGACCCTATTACGATAATATGTAATAGTTGCATCATATGCTCCCAATTAATGTACACAGTGAGAGTGGTTGTGCTTGGCCGGCACCTGTTTTGGCCGTGCAAATCACAAAAAAACAATCAAGAACAGACGAAAAAAGAGTTCCTTAGATCAAAAACCAAAATCAAATATGTGAAATCATTTGAGAACAGACCAAGTGATGATGGAGTGTATTATACGTGCCGGAGGCAAGCAGTGGCAGCAGAGTAGGTTTTGGTGTTGTATTTATATCACTACTCTAGTTTGATCTGTAGTATTTATAGTGGGAGATGAAGACTCCAGTGATCATTAATTACTATTATTAGGATTTTTTTCTCAACGGGGACTAATAAGACATTTAAATACATCTAATACACACAGTCACAATTACTCCACTCTCCGCATTTAGACACCTTTTCTAATTAATTATACTTTTTCAAAAACTGAAACCCCTCTTAACTGAGTATTATCATTAGCCAAACCATTACGATTATCACCAATAGGGATCAGCAAGAGGAATATTGGATCAAGACGATACCAATAGCATTAGTTTTGTCCTTCCCTCCTTGCTAGTAATTCATCAGCCCAGACAAAATGGAATCTCCACCACTGGCTTAGACTTTTATTTGAAAAGATTCCATGGGCAAGATAGTAAAGAAGCTCTTCACCACCCATTTGCTAAAATAGAAAATAATACTTGCCATCTACCGTCCAACAAAATTCCAAAAAGTACATCATGGAACTTTTTGGTCTTTTTTGGAGGCGATGCTGATACAAGTTCTGTCATATTATTCCTATGTAAGACATTAAAATGTCATTGATTCAATTATGCATATATACATATAGTTAGAGTTACATATGGATGATCGTGTATTATCCTTAACGCCAAAAATGAGGAATTCAAAGCTATCCTTGTGCTCAAGCTACACTTGAAAATTTTAAAGGGGCGAACTGGATTTTAAATGTGAATATCTCTGTTAACCTATTGAATTCAAGAAACGCTTTAGATTCAAGAAACACTTTATATTCATTTGGTAAAAGAATGAATTCAAATCTTTGTCTGTGTAATATACTAAAGCTTTGTTTGGATTAAAAAATTTGACTAGAAATTTAAAATCCATTCAAATTACTCTAGTTTTTTGGATTGCTTAAGAGTTATTTGAATTTGTAATTCACTAATTATCTAAATACATTTTGAATATTACAATAATTGGTGATTTACAAATATAAAAATCTTCTAAGTAATCTAAACAACTAAAGGGATTTGAAAGGATTTCAAATTATTTATCAAATCTCTCAATCTAAATGCAGTCTAATAGAATTTGAGCATATGGTATTTGACTCAATTAAACGTGGTAAAAAGCACTAGTCGTAAGTAACAATTTCTCTTTATATATTAAAAGAATATAGAAGCCCACGAATTTCATGTTAGTTATTATTAATAGTGAAGGATTGGCTATGAACGGAATGATACCTGAGGTACTCTTGTCTAACTCACAGGGTAAAGAAGAATTTGCCTGGTTTTCTATTTAGAGTTACGATTATGGACAACCCAAAACACAAAATCACCCATATGATTTTTTTTTTTTTTTGGTACAGTGGAGGCCTAAAGGCCAGTTACAAAGTAATCAGACAATCACCCATATGATTTAATAAGTACAGGAATAGCGCATTCCAGGGTCAAGTTGCCACAAGTAGTGTTATTAAAAAAAAAAAAAAAAAAGGTTGCCACAACTAGTAGCAGCCCATAGAAAATGTCCACTTTAGACATGCCACTACTTAAAAGTACATTAAGTAAGGTTAATTCTATTTTGTGCTTCCTCCATCCCAAATTGTTTATCACATTTCAAGATTTCAACTTTTTAAAAATAGTGGTTTAATAGTGATACTAGTGGATTTGTTTTCAGAGTTGTCTTCAAAAATTCAAAATTCAAATTTAAATTTAGTATCAGATATAGATAAAAGTGGGGATAATATTGAAAAAAGGATCAAAAAAAAAACTTTGACTTGGGTAAGATGATAAATATTTTCGAACATTTCAAAATGAAAAGCATGACATTTTCAATGGAATGAAGAGAGTACCATTTAACTATATTTGGATCTCAATTTGGTTCTTAAATTTCAAAAGGGTAGTTTAGTCCCATAAAAATAAATTTGTTCCACTTAAGTAAAATCATTGATGAAAAAGGAACAAATCTATATTTAAGTGGACAAAACATTTATAGTTAAGAGACTAAAATGGGATGCATTTTATACGTTAGCGACTAAAGTGGAACAGATTTTATATTCTAGGAGCTAGCAATATGGTTCCAAAAATGTCATTGAACTATTAAATTATACCACTTTTAGTCACTAAACTAAATTTACTAAAAAATTGTCACTCAATCTAGTAAAATCATAATTTTTGAGGCATTATATCTAATTCTATCGTAAGTGGAGACAGAAATGAGGTCACGTGATTTGCACGAGGTCACCCCCATTGATTCGATATTGTCCCTTGAGTCCCAATCGCATCATAGTTTTGAGCTTTTGACTTCACGAAAATAGAGCAAGGGAATAGCCACCAAAAAAGGGTATAGAAAAGTCAAAAGAAACCAACCTCTCCTTTCCTCCCAATAATAACAATAGGGAGGACTCAGGGGACAATATCGAATCAATCAGGGAAGGAGGGATAGGAAGGAGATTGGTGATAGTTGCATCAGACTGATTATGTCCTTTCAGTTGGGTTTGGTCCTCATCTATGAGAAAAGAGAGAGAAAATTTGTTTGTGAGAAAAGAGAGAGAAAAAAGAGAGAAAAACTTCAAGCAAAAGTTGTTTATATTACTTTGTCCTTGAAACCCTACTCGTGCAAATAATGTGGCTTTGTTTCTATCTTCTTTGACAGCAGAATTAAATAGAATAACCCAAAAGTTACGATTTTTTGGCTAAAAATTTAGTTTAATAACCAAAAGTTACACAAGTAAATAGTTCAATGACATTTGGCTTCATTTGCTATTTAGGGGTTGAAGTGAAAAAGGCTTTATATTTTAGGATTAAATTGTCCTCTTTTTATGTTTAGGGAACGAAGTGGAATTCAACTATATCTGGAGGGTGCAAAGTGAAATTTACTTCTATAAGATTTGTGTTATTTTAATGTTGGGCTTTATAAGTGCATGTATAGTCATTACCTAGTATAGTAACATTTTAGGTAGAGCTATTATTTAGAAACTAAATAAAACTTTTTATTGTTTGTCGAAACTCATTATTGGCGTTTGCATAGTTGTTAACGGTGAAAATTAATTTCTTTTCACAATGTGAAAATTAAAAAGCACCATATATATAATGAAATGAAAACTCGAAAGAAAATGGAACAAATCTAATGGAAATAAAACAAAGGCAAAAAACTTATAGCTTCTAAATTATTCCGAGTATATATTTTTGTTCAGTCAATTATTTTTTTAAATATAGTCATGCAACTCACAAATCGTTATATTATTTGCCATTTTGTCCACTTTGCTGTTAACTCGAATTGAATGAGCTTCGCATGCATCTCAGATTCTCAAGGGCCAAAAGATAAAAGTTGGCTATACTATCCAAACGATATTCTTCCTGCTAGGTCAATTTTTATTCAAGTACCAATATTGCCCTTAACTAGTTAAATCCATATGTTTTCATTGATTTTGTTAAACCTATGGTCCACTAATTACTCTTTTTCTTCTCTATCTAATTAATTGACTAGTTTGCTTTCTTTTTGTCTTTCTTTAATTTATTTATCTACTATTTCATAGCTCACTAATTTAGCTTTGAGTTTTTTTATATAATCTTTTCTTATATTGTAATTCTTTTACTTCAAAGCACTCTTATTTTTTATTTTCAAAGTTATATTTAAAAGTTAATTTTTTTTTTGTAAATCCAACATGATTTAACTTAAACAACTAATAATTTAAAGGATTAAAAAGTCCAAAAGTATACAAACTTTTTCTTCAATATTCACGGGATAGAGAATATAATGAAATATTCATGGGAATGAATTGCCAAAAAAAAAATTGCTATAATTGCAATAAAAATTACTGAAAAGATGAGAACTTGAATCTCACCATAATTGCAACAAAATTGCATCCCAAATTTAATCAAAATTTATGATCACTCCCAAAAACTTTAAGCAAAGATTATTTCATAAAAAAATATAATGGAATAAAACAAAAAAAAGAAAAAAGTAGAAAAAAATTACTAATAGTGATGGAGAAGTAGTAACAGCGAATGAAAGAAAAATATTATGTAAAAGATCTTAGAGCACGTGTCGCAAATATCTCAAGAAAATGAAAAGAAATTGTAAAATAGGAAAGTTCAAGAAAGATTGGAGGGCAGGAGTGGAAGTGGAAGTGAGAGGGGAAAAAAAAAAAAGTCATTGTGTTAATGAGAAAGGGGGGAAAAAGAGTAATCTGTGGATAATGGATCTTAAAAGAATCAGTGAGAATATATGGGAATTGACTAACTGAGAGAGTATTATTGATATTTGAATGAAAGTTGCTCTGGCAGGAAGTTTATAACTCTGACAGTATCGGTAGCCAAAGATAAATGCAATTTCTAATTGCCGTTAAATCAGTAGTCTAGTAGAGTCAACACTTTTGGTAACTAACCTATTTTTCATTTCTAATCACCCACTCAACTAACCAAAATTATGGCAATTCCATTGATTTTTCTCATTAGATGTTCTCTTTGCCCATGATTTTAGGTTTATCTATGCCAACTCAAGAAAAATTTGTACATTATTCATACATATTTTTTTCTCCTTGGCATTTTTCAATTTCTTTCCATTTTTTTCTCCTTTTATCGCAATGGATTCCAATTTTTTCTGCCATGTTTTCTTTGCGGATGTTCTCCTCAAATTGTTTCACCTAGTTCTAGAAGTTGATCTTAAAAGATCAACAGTTTAAGTTATTGTTTCTAGAATTGTAAATAAAATAAAAGTTTATAATCTAGGAAAGAATAGCTTTAATTTATTGCTTGTATGTTTTGGCTATATATAAAATAATCAAGAATAATTTGTTTATATATATGTAAGTCATGATAATGAAGTTCTTATGATTGTTCTTATTTCTAACGACCCTAAAACCGAAGGAAAAAAGTAATTTTAAGGCAAGATTTGACAGAATGACCACCAATATACCGGTTTAGTGAATTGAGGGGCTCATATAAAACAAAAAATAATTCCATCGCTAAATGTCTACTTGTTTTATAGTTCAGTTGCTACTTAAGATTTTCATCTCCTCTATCTGGGTGAGTGCAATGGACGCGCAACTAATACCATTATGGTCAATCAAAATTAGATTGGACGACTATTAGTACATTGATTTTGTGACTTGATGGCCAACTTGAAATAAAAAACAGTTGAGTGACTAAAATGCACAATACTAGGGTTTTTGATGTTGACAAGTAGTGATATTTCTGTCTTGTAGATAAAAAAGTAAGAACCAAATTGAGATGTTTTCCCACCGTATACAACCAGATAAAGACTTATTTAAGGTCAAAAGGCTAAATCGAGATTTGAACCACTTTTAAGAGACGAAAAGGGTGAGGTTCAAAAGGACCAAAGGGTAACACCAATGGTCCACTGTCTTGATCAAACTCTCCTTTCTTATAGTTGCTGAAACCTGCTCAGTCCTACTGTTTAATAGTTCAACGCGGTGAACTGGCCACTTGGACAAGTTACTATAAAAGCATAGGAATTGTTGACCTTTTAAAGATCCTCTAGTTCAACCTGGAAAATTGGTAAAGCAGGCGGTTTTATCAAACCATTTTATCTTGAACAAAAACTACAACAAATGCCGTCTCTTTAAAATTTGAACAGTGGAGGTTATCCAGTATGTAATACTGCTGTAGCAATTTCCCCACCATTGTACCTATTTGTTTTTTATTTTTTATAAATCCACCACAGCGCTATACCTAAATTTAAAGACTTCAAGAAGCCAGAAATTAATGGATTTTCTTCTCCATTCATATGCTTTTTTTTTTCCTTTTTGATGCATTCCTTGCAAGTTGTTATTCAAGGCTTTTATATAACTTATTACCGCCACCCTATTCTACAAAATAAGAAAATATATTACCAAAATGACATACTATTGCAATTCATTAACAGCAATTATTTTTTCTCTTACAAGTAAACATAGAAAAAAAATCCAAACACTGACATATTTGTAAACTATTTTAGCAAACTAACTGTTTAACTCAAAGTTAAAAAATATATATATATTATTATCCTTTGTTGATATATATCCAAGACTTACCTAGAAAACTCATGTATGCAACAAAGTTAGAATTTACTCTTTAAATTATGCTGTACTGACTCTTAGAGTAGTTAATTATCATAGAGTTCTTTGAACATTGAATTAAGAAGTTTGCTATAGCATATTTTCTTAATCTGCATACCTTGTATTGAAAAATATTATATCTAATTAAATTATCATTTGAGAGCCTAGTGTTTTAACCAGCTCATTTAACGACTGAATCAGTAACCTATCGATATACTCCATTTACCGAATTACTGTTTGGGCAGGCATAATATTTTTGCTCCCTTTTGGCCTAAATTAAAAGGTGCATTTAAAAATTTTTAATACTCGAATACAAAATATTACACCAAACATATTAGAAATCTTTGGGCATAAAAAATATTCCAAAGAATACTAATTGTGTGCAAGACATAAGGAGTAACTTATTAATAGAAACGCTTGTAGACTAACGACTTAAGTGCACAGCTCACTTGTACAAAGACTCCTTGATTGCTCTCTCTCTCTCTCTCTCTCTCCTGGATACAGACATTTGTTCTAAAGACTTCAGAGGAAATACTAGCGTTGGACTTGAACATAAATAGCAAATATGATTGCCTTTTATACATAGATAGAACCAAAAAATATTGTTTGAGGGAATGACCTTTAATATACCTAAACTTAAACGTACAGTCTAAAATATTTTTAAGTTTTTGCAGGGGTGAGAATTTATATTTATGAAGAGCATTTTTGAAAATTTTTAATTTTATAAGAAAGGAAAATTGAATTTTATAAAACTTGGGGTTGCTTCAGAAATAGTAAAAAGTTCTAAGCTAAGGTAAAGCTCAAACACAATAAGCAAATGGGTCGGCCATGGCCCATGGAGTTAGAACGGTTGAAGTATAGGACACCAAAAAGGAGAATAGAATTAAAAAAAAAAAAAAAAGGGTTTCACTCCTCCATTCTACACCCTTTGACCAAGTTGGAGTTCCCATTTTGGTTCTTAAACTTCAAAATGCGACATTTTAATCGATTAAAAATTTATTGTACTTAAGTTCCTAAAAATGTAGAACTTGTCCATTTTAGTTTCTAAATTGTAAAATTTGTCCTAATTTAGTTCCTAATATACACTCATTTAAGCATAAAATCAGTCTCACTTTTTTAATGATGTTACTTAAATGGAACATAATATACACTCATTTAAGCATAAAATCAGTCTCACTTTTTTAATGATGTTACTTAAATGGAACAAATTTTATAGTTTAGGGATTAAAGTGTCCCATTTTTAAGTTTAAACACTAAAGTGAAAATTTAGGTATAGTCAAAGGGTGTAAAGTGTAATTAACCCAAAAATTCATAATAAACTAAGGAATTAGCCGCATAAGGACATAGTAGCATTATTACTTTCAGTTAGACATATCAATGGGTAGAGTTTAGGTTAGATCCTAATGATCCATAACTATAACTAGACCTATTAAATTTAGCTAGACTCATAGCTCAATCTAGACACTACTGGGTCTAAGAAAGTAAGTCCAGACTTAAAGTCTCATTGGTCTGGGTATCCAATGCGTATTAATGGACATTTTTTTTTCCTAATATATTGAAGTTAGAATATATTAAAAATACATAAAGTCCAAAAATAACATAAATACCATACAATTTTTATTTTCAAATAATAAAATTAGCATTCAGCGAGGGCTCTCATTTTTTCTCGTATTAAAAAGGACCGAAGTTTTAAATGAAATGAAAATTGTTGAAAAGCTTTTGAAGCTTCAATAATACTTAGTCTTTGTTCCAACAATATGTGCCCCTCACCTGGGAGAAAGCTTAGACTCATACCTCTGGTCGAGCAAGGAAGCTGTCAGTGTGGTTTTGGTGTACCAGATAAATCAATAGCAAATCCCTGTATATTTTGTTAGTAAGATGTTGCATGATGCAGGACAGAGGTATTCAAATGTCAAGAAAATCATTATTTTTTTGGTTTAGACTATACTTTCAAACTCATCCCATCGAGATTTTGACCAATCTCCCCTTGAAAAAATTCTTAATAAGCTAGAGGCAACGGGAAGAATGATCAAGTAGGCCATTGAATTAGAGGAACACGATATCTCCTACAAATCTCGAACTATGATCAAAGCACAAGTATTAACAGACTTTTTGATCGAGAAAATTACAGACCTCGAAGAAGAAAGTAGCTCTGATGTTCAGGCTGAAGGGAGAACATGTCAGAAGATGCAATCTGAGGATAAATACCTAGAAGCAAAGAAGTTGAAAACCTTATCCCAAAACCAAAAACTAACCTGGACATTAAATCTGCAAATCAAGATGGGTGTGGAGCAGTTCTCATCTTGATTAGTCCACAAGGAGAGACCCTCACATATACCCTCAGTTTTGATTTTAAGATGTCGAACAATGAGGCCGAATATGAGGTGCTTTTGGCAGGAATTAGATTGGCTTGGTTATCAACAGTGATTCACAGTTCATAGTCAGTCAAATCAATGGAGAATATGAAGCGAAGAAAGAGGTAAGGAAATGACACCTAGACGCTGTTAAAATGCTCCAAGGAAAATTTGAAAGCTACCAGATTTGTAGAATATCTCGGGCTCAAAATCGTCTGGCCGACGTATTGTCCAAATTAGCCACTTCAGCCTTTCACCACTTGAATAAAGATGTCTTAATGGAGATCTTACAGGAGCAAAATATAAGACCTAAGTAGACAGTCTCTGTAAAATCTATTGAACTTGAATGACGCTGTTATACCAATATCTGACCCAAGAAAATCTCCTTCAAGACAATGCACAAGCTCAGAAAGCTAGGTTGAAGGCAGCTCAATATACGATGCATAATAACCATGTGACGACCCATCTCTTCCTGTATGGGGTATCGATCCACTCTACTCTCAACCATCAAACAACTTACCAAACTAAAACTCTGAGTACAATACAAATGGAATGATAGTTTACAATCCCCAACATTAAATTACAAACTTTGGATCCATAAGTCTTCCAACCTTACATTCAAAATTCGAATTACAAAAACTTGCAACAATCACACTCCAAAGTTCTCAACCTGTTCAACATAATAAACCCTACTTCTAAGGGTTGGCTTCTCCACTCGGGTACTCATTACCTGTTAAGGAAAACAAATTTAAAAAGGTGAGCTAAAAAACCCGTGAGTTCCCAAAAACATGCAAAGCATATATCACATATGATTTTTCATTTCAAAATTCATACTCAGATATAAACAAAGAAGGAAAGCCAGTAATCACACAAGAGTAGGATTAAGTTCATCACGTAGCCCAAGGTTATCATACCAAGGGGATTAAGTTCATCACATAGCCCAAGGTTGTCATACCAAGGGATTAAGTTCATCACGTAGTCCAAGGTTGTCATACCAAGGGGATTAAGTTCATCACGTAGCCCAAGGTTGTCATACCAAGGGGATTAAGTTCTCAAGAATAGGGAATACAGGACACGTCACATCACTTCATGCAATTCAAAACAGGAATCATGGCACAAGACAAGAGATTCAAGTATACTCATAATATCAGGAAAACACTTTTGCAAGTAGTACCATTCAAATGGGAGTAAATGCGATAAAGTACACACTACTCCATTTGATGGATCAAAACCTATCTTTCATGTTAATTCACATTTCAAGTTAAATACACATTTCAAGTCAAGCAAGTCACGCACTTGAGAGTGTCTTTACTTAGAAATCATTTCAATAGTAAATTATTTCACTTATAAACACTAATAAATCATTTAGCAAGCACGAGTAAATTATTCCCTCTGAAATCGCTAGTAAAGCCGTTCATCTGTAAATAGTTTGAAACATAGTCTGAAATACTCACAAAAGTAGGAAAACATTTCATTGGTAAAGAATAGTAGTAAAACATTTGCTTTGAAAACAAGTTAGAACTAGTTTGAAAACAGGTTAGAACACTCATACATGTGAGACATTGCAAAAACCCTTTCACAATTTCTTTTATTTACGATAAGGGTAAGTGTGATAAAGTACACTACCCCATCAGAGAGTTCGAGAACTAGGTTTCACTTCAAAATCACTTCACTAAACACCATTGCGATCATTTTCACATAATCATATAACAAGTATGGAAACTCACCAAAGTAATAAGGCTCAGCCTCTACGTATGGTTCACAATCACCGCGTTGCACATTCCCTAAAATAATTTAAAACAGTCAATGAGATTTAATTCATTCATTTTCATTCACTAACACAGTTCACTTTCATTTTTTTGTTTCAAACGGCAATTTTTCCAAAACTTTCTCGAGGGAAAGCTTTCATTTCACATAACTCAATGCTCCAAATAGATTCCCTTGGAAAATCACTTTATCATTTCAAAAGAAAACATCTCACCGATATACCCATTGGTACTACAAGCACAATCTCTTTCACAAAACATTTAAGTGAGGTCTCATACCTCGAAATCACTTTTTACACGATACGTTCGACATTCACTTTTGGCTAAAACTTTCATATTAACATAAAACACTTCATATCAAGCCATTATATTCAAAAATCCCCAGAATTTGGCCAAAATACAGTGAAACCCTCAAATTCTTTCAAATGCCACTTTTCACTCAAATTTCATGAAAACTTCACTTTTAACCCTTTACATTTTAAACATTCCCTCACACACACATATACTCACAATTTGAACAATATACATGTTTTCTTAAAAGAGACTCTTCAAGAACATTCACAACACTTCAAAATCAAACATTAAAATCACCAAGCATGGGTTTGGCCATAACATACATTTTCCTTTAACTTTTCAACAACTAAAAACCCTAATTTCTAACCATATCAAGGCAAGTTCACAATTAACAATCAAATTCCCAATTAGGTCCTCAAGTCTGCTACCTATAGGCCACCTCAAGTCCGCTACCTAGGTTGGGATTTCAAGAGCCCAACTTTATCTTTTCAGATGAGATTATTTTTATCAATATCAACCACAGATCTACACTATTCAACACTTATAAAGCTAGATCTACGAGTTTCGAGGTTTATACCTCCGGATCTATCAAGATCCAACAAGATCTGGCAAGATCCAACGAGATCTCTCAAGCTCTTCTTCAAGAAGGTTGCTTACAAGCTTGATGACTTCCAAGAACTTCGATCCTAACCCAAGATCTTCAAGATTTGTTGATGATTTTGTCTCCAAGCGCAAGCCCAAGCTCGATCTCAAGCTTAAAACAATCACTCTAACTTTTCTTTCCTCTCTTTTTCGTTCAAAAGTTTCGGACCTCACTCTCTTCTCTCTCCCTGGGTTCGGCTGCCATGGAAGGAAAGAAATCAAGCCCAAAACTTCCACAAATATCATGGTACTAGTTGAGAAAGAAATGAAAGATCAACTTCAAGACTTACCCCCTTCCTTTCTTCCTCCAAGAGCCGGTCCAAAGCCCCCTCTCTCTCCTCTTTCTCGGCTGCAAGAAGTAAAGAAGGTGATGGTGGTTGATGGTGTTTGAAGCTCCAAGAAGAGTGGATCAAGAATGGAAGAAATTGGAAGACAACTTTCTCTCTCTATTCCTTGCTCTCATTCTCAGCTCTTTCTCTCTCTATCTCTCAAAATTTTCTGCTGAAAATGAAGCTCAAAGGGCTGGAAAGTCAAGGCTTTTATGACCCAAAAAGTGCATCTCCTTATTTTAAGGGAAAAGTGCTTTTGGCACTTTATGTCAGCGTCACACACAGCCTAACTCTGGTTTCTTTTATCCCGACACTGTCTCACCATAATAATATTTCCAAAATATCACTACATATGCTCGATTTCAAGTTCAAGTCACTATTCACGCGTCGGAACAATTTTTAACGCTAAATTTTGGCCAAAACCTCACACCGGCAAATTTTCGTATAAAATTCTCTAAATTGAGAAATAATCACTTTAAACATATATTCACTCATATTTGAATTAATAAACACAATATAAATAATTTTATGCATTTTAAAAATAATTCTGAATTTTGAGGCCCTCGCAAACCAGTTATACCAAAGGTCCAAAAAAAAGCCTTGGTTGAAATACATAATAGAAGAGAAATGGAATTATATCCTCAGAAAGATTTATAAAGAGATCTGTAGGAGTGATCCTAGCAGTAGAACATTAGCAAAAAAATGCATCTTGCAAGGCTATTACTGGCCTACGATATATCAAGATGCAAAAGATCTCGTCTAAAAATGTGCCTCCTACCAATTCAATGCACATCTTGTACATATGCCCCTAGCAGAGATGATTCCCATTGTGAGCCCATGGTCCTTTGTGCAATGAGAAATAGACCTCCTCGAACTCTTTCTTAAGGCACTAGGGGGCTTTTACTATTTAGTTGTGGTGGTAGACTATTTCATCAAATGGGTAGAAACGGAGCCCTTGGCCACAATATCAGGAAAAGCAGTACAAAAGTTTATGTGGAAGAATATTATTTGCAGGTTTGGTATACCCCATGTTTTAGTATCAGACAATGGGAAACAATTTTTAGAAAATCTGTTTAAGTCTTAATGTCAAGAGCTTAAGATCCAGCAGCACTTTACTTCAGTGGTTCATCCTTAGGCTAATGGGTAGGTAGAATTAGCAAACAATGCTATCTTGGAAGCCCTCAATAGAAAAGTGGAAGTCATGAAGACCCTATGGGTTGAGAAATTAACCGAAATCTTGCGGGCATATAGAACTACAACCAGGGTTGGGACCCAAGAGTTAAGCTCATTTTTTCTTAACCTTTGGAACTGAAGTAGTAGTTCCTATAGAAGTTGGAGAGCCTAGTTCGAGAACTCAGACCTTCAGTATTGAAGGAAATGATGAAGAACTGAGATGCACTTTAGACTTGTTAGAGGAAATGCGCAATTAGGTAGCCATAAGGGAAGCGAAATACAAGAGTCAGATCTTAAGATACAATAATAACAGGGTCAAAGATAGGTACTTCAAACCTGGAGACCTGGTTTTAAGGAAAAGTGTTGCAAGTCGACAAACCAACGTCAAAAAATGGATGCAAATTGGGAAGGACCATATAAAGTTGTCTCAACCCATCAAGCTGAATATTACAAATTGGCAGAGCTCAATGGGAAAACCATTCCACATGTTTGGAATACATTCAACTTGAAAAGGTTTTTTTCCTTAAAAGTCTTGTTGTACCTTTGAATATGCATGAATGAAATACAGTAAAGTGTGCTTGAATTTTACCTTAATTCATTTTGTCTAAAAAAAAAAAAAAAGAGAGGAGAAGGGGGAAGGAATGAAAAAGATGGCATTTCATAATCATGTCCATTGTAGAGAATTTTTTTGCAGCCACTCAAGGACAACAAACATTGCAAAAGAAAAATGCCTATTCTAAAAATAAGTTATGAAATTATGGCCCCCTGAATTTCATTTGGCCCTCAATTTGATGTGTCCTCTTCTTGCTCCATGTCCTGATTAGTCTCTATGAGATCTATGGGTGAATTGGGTGGAGCCTAAGGACCAGGTTTGAGCTGCGAAGGCCCCATATCCTTGATGCCGCTTGGTTCTGCCATGATGGTTTCCTTAAATCACAAGCTCAAAACTGTAGTTTGGGTTGATCATCTACAAAGAAGCAAATATATCTGGAGGCTCTATAAAAGCATGATGGAGTTTGTCAGATCTCTCTTCAGCCGAGGGGTAAAAAAACTCTAGATCATCAAAAGGTAAATTAGCAGGGTTAACCTTAAGGGCCTGAACTGCATAAGTGAATCCTGCTTGGAAAGAAGACCCACTGAGGTTGTCAATGACTTCACGAAAAACTTGAGACTGAAGCAGATGAGAAGCATTATCCAGAGGGATTGAGCCCTTGATGTCTCATAGCCTAAGATTAGAGCATCAAGATCTTTTATCCTTTGTTAGGCTTCTAACAGTTCTCCAAATATGTAATTAAATCTCATCCCTTAACCTGTCTTCACTAATATGTGTCATCAAGCTCTCTTAGCAACCTTTCCATTTTGGACTCCGGGGTCTTTAACTGAGACCTCAGGAGAGCATTCTGTTCTAACAATCTACTTATTTCATCACCCATCAATTTGGACTCTTTCAGGAACTTCTTTAAAGATAGTTGTATAGCAGCCACATCTCGGTTCCTGCTGGTGAGAGCATCCTTATACTGCTTCACTTTTGCAACTGCTCAATGATCTGAGCTTTTTGACCAATAAAGGTCTCCATCCTTTCTGCTAGGCTAACCTCAACTATCATTTCTGAGAACTAAAAAAATTAATTACATATGTAAATCTCCTTTATATTCACTGTGTTAAGGTGAAAGAAATTACCTGTTCAGTACTGATGAAATAATGCCTCATAAACTGCTTATCACTAAGTTGATTAAGGAAATCACAATCAATAGAGGAATTGAACCATATAGAATCTTCCTTACGGTATTAGGATTTCTCATTTGGCAATCCAGATCTAAAAACTACCTTGGAATAAATCAAGACCGAGGGATAGAGACTTCACTACTAGGTAACTCGCTTGGAGAAACAATTTTTTCCCCCGATACAGATTTGGGGACAAAATAAACCTCCCCTCTGGTCCGTGAGGACTTTCCTCGACTGGGGCCTTTCCCTTATTAGTTCTTGGAGGCACCAGAGGAGGCTCAGCACTCCCAAAAGCTGTAGGGGGCTGATCAACAGGTAATTCAATTAGGAACAACTTGCCCAATGAAAAGCTCAATTTAAGGCCCCACTTTCCGAGAAAATGATAGAGATCGGGTCTACAATCAAAATAGAAGGGCTCTTCTCCTTAGAGGTACCTTTAGAAGACTGATCAAAGGCCTTTTGGCCCCCTTCCTCTAAAGGAACTTCGAACTGACAACTGCTGGAGTCACTCACTCTTTGCCTGACCTTTCAAACAAATCAACGAATTTGCCTAGTGCTGGGCACGCTAGGAGCGTCAAAAGCCCATGAAGGAGCAGCAGAAGATTAGAAGCTTCAGTGGTGGCAGTAGCAAATCTCGTCCTTTTTCTCATGGTAACCAAAACACTGGACACCGGCGCAAGCATGGCTGCATGATCTTGGGCAATGGCATGCTGAGCAATGCCAACCCGTTCTAGTACCCCTGTAGTGACTTTTTGGAGATCTTCCACTTGGCTCACTGCAAAAATAGAAGAGGTTAACTAACAAAATTTGCAAGAAAAGAAAAAACAGAAGGAAGAAAAAGGGAGGAGAGAATACAAGTAGTATCCCCTATCACAATATCTATACAATCTTCTCCTAAATTGGCAATGCTCATTTTAGCATTGACTAAAATTCTTTCTGGTATGAAAACCATATGGAGCATCTCATGGAGTTCTTCAATCTTCTTGACAATAGATTAATTTTATTCTCCCTTTTTGGGAGAAGGACCAGAATAAGGCTTGAATTTATCCCAAACCAGGTGGGGAGTATGGCCAGAATCAATATAGAAAAAGTCCTTCATCTATCCAGAATTGTAGCATCAATACCAAAACTTAGTTTCATCCTCGAAGACCGAGAACAAAAATAAAATGTATCCTCTATCTTCAATTGTTTCCTTTGATAGAAGTATTTAAAGTCATTCACCCCTGGGTTTACTCCAACTAAATGGTGATGCAATTCAAAGCCCACAACAAAGGAGACAA
Source organism: Gardenia jasminoides (assembly GCA_013103745.1). Taxonomy (NCBI): domain Eukaryota; kingdom Viridiplantae; phylum Streptophyta; class Magnoliopsida; order Gentianales; family Rubiaceae; genus Gardenia; species Gardenia jasminoides. Next base: position 30,686,290 of record CM023096.1, read on the forward strand.
GATTCGGGACTAGTTGGTCTATTTCCATCTTATAATGCTTAAGGATTTCATACTGAAATCTAGTAGGAGGTATTCTGAAGCCATACTAGAAATGCTTTTCACAAATCCTTATCAGGCCCGGAGAAGGAGTTGTGTGGTTCCTAGCAGCCATCACCTTTACATGGTCGAGAATCTGGTAATATTCCACAATTCTTTGAACTCTCTCAACACTCAGACCGAATCTCTGCGTCGGCAAAACCTAAAAAGAAAGTGGAAGGAAGACAAGAAGCTTCTAGTTTGAGGAGAAAGAAAGCGCAAAAATTTCCCGAACAAATAGAGGTGAAATAGAGCAAATGCTGAAGAGAAACCGCCTGGAACGTGGGAAGACGAAAGAGAAAAATATTAGAAATGTGTAGAGAGAAGAAAATGAAAAAGCTGCCCTCAAAAATTGGAATGATTTGACAGCTACTAAAATGCAGTTATCCATCTTCAAGATAAGGGGATAAGAGCAGGAAAAGAAAACAATTTGAAACCTCCAGGTCGAGGTCTATAGATAAGATCTCAATCTGAGGGGCTAGTGGAAAGGGAAGCCAGAAGCTCGACACATGTACCACCTTGAAAAGGACACCTGGGTGACAAGGGAGACCTGGGTACTCTTTTCAACACTTGGTAGATCACTTATAAATATGAGGATGATTGTCTAGCTAGCATGCATAATGTGAAACCATGCATGGTTGTCAAATGTAGTTAAAGCCTCGGGCTTGAGGTCTCAAGCCAGTATACCATGGCAAAGGCATGCGACCCACAGTTGAAATAGTCCAAAGAAAATTAAGGAACACAGAAGCCTTCACATATACAAGGGACGCCATTCATACCACCTCTGACTTCGTACTATCCCGTTCCTGACTTGAGCATCGGAGGCTACTCCAAGAGGATAGCCCCATTCATATTTTCTTCTACATTTCTCAGGTCTCATCCAATCTGCATGGTCGATCTCCATTCAAACTGACGTGAAACAAATAGGTGATAATTTTTGCATCTGCAGATGGCAAAAATGATTTGAGATTTGGTGGTCGATGATGGAGAGATTTTTTGAATCCATTAGAATTTGGGATATTATCAAGACAGAATTCATGGAGCTGGAAGTAGGTATGGAATCATCAAGTGATGTACTTCAAATTTTAGAGACGAATAAATGGATGGACTACACAGCATTCCACTGTCTCAATATCCAAGTCCAATTACATGTTGCCAAAAAATCCACACATGCAAAGCTGGCAAAAGAGGCTTGGACAATTTTAGTGAACTCAAATTCTAGTACTACTAATATGAGAATAATAAGACTGCAGGAACTCAGGAGACAGTTCGAGTTGGCCAGATGAAACCCATGGAGTCAGTGAAAGGCTTTATTGATAGAATTAAAGAAATTGTAAATGATATGTAGTCCAATGGTGAGAATTTGGAAGAAATTAGAGTTGTGGAGAAAGTTCTACAATCTCTAAATACCTAATTTCACACCAAAAAATAGTCCTTGAAACCATAAAGGACCTTGATACATTGTCCTTTACTGAATTGGAAGGGGAATTGCTAATGTATGAAATGTCCTTAAATCAGCAGTCATTAGACATAGTGGAGGAGATGTTATAAGTCAAGGTAGATCAACCAAAGGGAAAAGAGGAGATGAATCAAAGGGGCCCGAGTTTCATAAGTAGAGGATATGGAGGCAGAGGTAATTTTCACAGTCGTAGTAGAGGTAATTAGTTTTACAAGCCTAGAAATAATTTTAATAGGGGCTAGCAAAATAATCAGCAGAGTCAAAAAAATAATTTTTGAAGGCGTGATAAATCTAATATTCAGTGCTATAATTGTGGTAAAATTGGTCATTATTAAAAATGGATGTTGGTCTAATAAAGAGGTGCATGCTACAGTGGTTGAAAACAGTGGTGATAAATAGGAGACTTTATTATTTTCTAGTTCTACAACTGAAGAACTTAAAAAAATGCATGATTTATTGATTCTAACTGTAGTAATCATATGTGCGGTAAAAAGGAGATGTTTTTTTGATTTGGATGAATCTTTTCGTACATATGTGAAATTTGGAAATAATAAAAGGGTGCCTATTCAAGGAAAGGAGAGAATTAGAATTATTTTGCAAAATGGCTCTTCAAATTATGTATCTGATGTTTCCTATGTACAAAATTTGATTCATAATTTATTGAGTTTGGGACAATTGTTTGAGAAAGGTTATGATTGCATTTTAAATATGGCGATGGCACAATTAGTTATGAAAAAACTAGGATTAATTGCGAAGATAAAAATGAACCCTAATCATCTATGGCTTCTTTTTCTTAACTGTGGTGATTTACCTTTACCCCTCGTTTGGTACGTTGGAAAGGCCTTTCCAACTTTTTCATTCCATTCTAGTGTTTGGTATGGCCCCTTCCCCCTAGAAAACCCTTTCCCCCCAGAAATCTTATTCCAACTTTTTCCTGGAATCCCATTCCTCACAAAAATCTATGGAAAGGCCATTCCAACTCTATCCAATAAATACATAAATTATAGAAGTCAAGATTATCCTTCTATATTCTATATATCTAGTTCCTATGTACCTATTTATCTTATATATATATATATTAATTTGTCATTTACTTTGTCAAATATTATGTCTATTTTGTGAGTTTAGTTAATAAGTCTACTATTTTTTACTTAGGAATAATTTTAATTCTATTTAATGACTTTTCTTTCTTTTTACTTTGAAATAAAATATTCAGTTGACATTTTTAATATATTTTTATTCACTATATTGGATTATATGATAACATTTGTTAATGTAAACAAACAACAAAATGCCAAAATGCATTCATATGAAATTAAAAAATTAAAAAAAAAGAGTAAACCCACTAGATTATCTGTTAAGGCACAATTACATTTTTCTATTTACAAATAGTTCTTAAAACCATCTAAAAGCAAATCAAGGGTAAAGAATTTAACATGCATGAATGACGGATTTAACATGCATGAAAAATACACGGGATTCAACATACATGTAATTTAAAATTTAATTTAGTTACAGCTGGTATTTACCTATTGTAATTGTATTACAATTAGCATTTACCTATTGTAATTGTGTGCTATTAAAAAGATATTTTTTCACTTTTTATGCTATTAAAAATTTATTTATTAATTAATAATTCATTTGTCTCTAAATCAAGATGTGTATAGAATGTTATATATAAGGACAATTAAGTCAATATAGTAGTTTTTACCATTCCATTCTGACTTCTCAATATGATTATACCAGACATAGGAAAAGAAATTAACATTCCATTCTGACTTGGTTACCAAACACTGGAATGATAAATTTTTTCCTCTCTATTCTGGCAGGAAAAGAATTCTGGATGGAAAGACCTTTCCATTCTAAACCTTTCCATCGTACCAAACTAGGGGTTAATTCCATGACCTGTACTGATTCTTGGTTATGGAACATGTGCTTTGGGCATTTGAATTTTGAAAGTTTGAAATTCCTCGCAAGAAAGCAATTGGTTCTTAAGTTGCCTCATATTAATTTTCCTAATAAAAAATTTGAGTCTTATATTTTGAGAAAAAACACAGGGAACTTTTTTCAAAAGGCAAGGTTTTGAGGGCTAATTGACCGCTGGAACTAATTCATTCAGATTTGTGCACAGTTGAAATGCCTTTCCATGGTGGTAATAAGTATTTTGTTACTTTCATTGATGATTTCAGTAAAATTTGGGTATAATTTTTGAGAAATAAATCTTATGCATGTGATGTATGTAAAAAGTTCAAATATTGTTTGGAAAAGCAAAGTGACTATCTTATCAAAATTTTGAGCACTGACAGAGGCACTGAATATCTTGTTTGTGATGATTATTTGATGGAAAATGATACAAAATATCAATTGACAGTCAGATATACACCTCAGTAAAATGGTGCGATAGAAAGGAAAAATAGGACTATGATGGATATGGTGAGATCTATGATGCACTCCAAAGATATTCCTAAATCCTTTTGGGCAGAAGCTGTATCTTGTACTATTTATATGTTGAATAGGTATCCTACCAGGTGTAATTTTGAGAAGACTCCATAGGAAGTTTGGATTGGTATGAAACCAGATATTTCTCACTTAAAGGTATTTGGTTGTCTTGCGTATGCTCATGTTCTAAATCCTCTAAGGAAGAAGTTGGATGATAAGGTCGAGAAGTGTATTTTTATTGGTTACAGTCATGAGACCAAAGGATACAAGTTGTTCCATTCAAATACAGGGAAAGTGATTATTAGTAGGGATTTGACATTTAATGAACATGGACCTTGGACTTGGTCCAGAAAAGATCTCGAGATACCACCAACGCATCCATTTATTTCTCCAATCACAGGAATAAGTTCTAGTAAGCAGCCAATGGAGCAAGTTGTTCAATCTCATAGTGATCCCTCAACTTCTACTACACATAGTGAGACATCCAGTCGACCATAAAGAGAGCGTTGCAAGCCAAACTGATTTGATGATTATGTTGTTGGTAGAGATCATGATTTGTGAATTTTGCTATTTTTGTAGATTATGATCCTATATCATTTGAGGAAACTATCAAAGATGATTGTTGAATTCGTGCAATGGATAAAGAAATTCATGCAATTGAGCAAAATGACACATGGGAGTTGACTACAATCCTTTCTGAGAAGAAGCCAATTAGAGTGAAATAGGTATACAAGACCAAGTATAAACCAACAAGAGATGTAGATCGCTTCAAAGCAAGATTGGTTGTCAAAGACTATAAGCAGAATGCAGGTATTAATTATTTTGAACTTTTTGCACCAGTTGCCAAACTTACTATTCGTATGACTATCTTAGTTGTTGCTAGTAATTGTTAGAAAATTTTGTCAAATGGATGTGAAATCTATTTTCTTGAATGGTATTCTTGAAGAAGAGTTATATGTTGAGCAACTTGCAGTATATGTTGGAAAAGGTCAAGAGAACAAAATTTATAGATTGAAGAAGGTGTTATATGGGTTGAAACAAGCTCCTAGAGCTTGGTACTATTTTATTGAGGATGGTTTTCTTAGATGTTAATATAAGCATATTTTATACATCAAATTGAATCATGGAAGAGATGTTTTTATCATATGTTTGTATGTGGATGACTTGATATTTACAGGCAACGATCCCAAACTAATTTTTAAATTTAGGGAGGCTATGATCAATCAAATTGAGATGACAGATTTGGGATTGATGTCATATAATCTTGGAATTAAGGTTTGTTAGTTGGATGGTGGAATTTTTAATTTCACAAAGAAAATATGCAGGTGATGCTTTGAAGGAGTTTAAGTTGGATATGGGTAAATCAATGATGATCCTGGTTGAAGAAAAGTTAAAATTGACTAAAGATGGCACCAGTAATCTTGTTGATGCTACGTACTTCAGGACATTGGTAGGAAGTCTCAAATACCTAACTTCCACTAGACTTGACATCACTTATGAGTTGGTTTGATTAGTAGATTCATGGAATCTCCACACCAATCCCATTTGCAAGCTGCCAAGATGATTTTGAAATATGTGTGAGGTAAGCAGTCTGTCGGTATATTTTATTCATCTTCACATGATAGTAGTCTTGTTGGATATACTGACAATTATTAGGCTAGTGACACAATGCAAAGGAGAAGCACTTCTGGTTATGCATTTTATTTGGGCTCTAGTGTATTTTCTTGGTCTTCAAAAAAATAGCAGGTGGTTGTTCTATCCACAATAGAGGTAGAGTACATGGCTACTACGTGTAGTGCTACTCAAGCACTTTGGTTGAGGAGAATGAAGCTATTCCTACGCCTACAAAGATGCAAGATCGACCACAAGTCCAAGAACTAGGTGTCATGCAAAATTGAGGAGTCGATCTCACTCATGGACGACACGATAAATAAGAATCAACGGCAGAGACATCACAATCAAAGTGGATACTTGATTGATAAATCTGAGAGCACCCTAGAATCCTTCTAAGATACTTAAAAGAAACTTTTGCAAGCTTTAGAATTGGCTCTCAAATTGAGAAACGAATTTTGGAATTTTTTTTTATTAAACTCACATTAATTCTGTTCTTGACAAGATGACCTAGGCTTTAAATAGTATTACATTGATCTAATCCAACTAGGAAAACATTAACCTACTCCAACTAGGAAAAGTAACCTAATTCAACTACGAAAAGGTAAAAAATCAGCCTAATCCAACTAGGAGTTGGCTGAACAACTCAACAAAATAACTTACTAACAAATGTTAACTGCTAACGCTAATTCGAGCAAACCAAGACAAGCTGGCTGATTGCTTATTGAAGGAAAACATACTAAATGGCTCACAAAACTAAAATAAACTTCACTCCAAACAAGCACGATGAATGCCATACGCCTTGTTCTTCACTTTGTTCATCGGACCCCATCGAACTTGACATGAAAATTTGTGCACATGTGGGGTTCGACCTGAGCTAGGTTCATGAAGATCTTGTGCTCATATCATTCCTCTCCTCTTGAGAGAATTTGACCTCGAGTCAAAGCTTTTTGTGGACAGCAACAACTCAAAGTGCAACACGTGAAATGCGAACTAGGTATCATGTCTTTTGTCCAATCCTCCCTTACACACAAACCACGGCATAGCCATAGATGCAAACTAGGTGCTCCTATGTCGATTCCTGGGGCAAAAATAAAGCAACAAAAAGAATGACTATTTGTAGACCCTAGGTGGAAACCAGATTCAAGAAACAGCACCCAAAATCAAACTCTCTTTCCTTATGATTCATCAGATACAAATCAGCAAACAAGGAAGCCAATGCATGCTTCAACATATAAGGAATCATAACAATGCATTTGAGCAAAAATAGGTTTTCGAACATGTGTTTGAACCTTTAACACCTATTGGGCAGCAATCAACAATGATAAGAAAACAGTCACATATATAAACTCGCAAATGAATAACTTGAGTAACATGCAAAGCTGAATGATATTCATGAAAAACAGCAAATAAAGGTACAAAAATAACAAGGAAAATATGCTTAAAACATACAAAAAGATGCGATTCAAAAGACATAACTAAAAGACTAAAACATATGGTAACACAAGAACTACATTCATCGACATTCACATTAGGCTCATGCAATGCAAACGCGAACATTCCATCATCAAAAGAAGAAAAGCCAGTTATGAGACTTCCCTTTCCAAGTTTTGATTGCTGAAGAACAAACGTGCCATGCAGACTAAGAACATTTCAGCTAGGTAAGATTTGACACGTCTACGAGTTAAACTGTTTAAATTCAGCTCCAATCATGTCAAATTCAGCATGAATCTCGCCACTTTTAGAGCTAAATTCTTGCATATAAGTGCTCCATGGAACCTGTAAAGAATCAAGGAAAACACTAGGCAACAAGAGGTTAGGAGTGTTAGTAGAAAACAAAGATTCAATTACACTTTCAACTCTCACAAGAAAATTTTGTTTCCTCACCACTCTAGTTGACAATATTATAGCCTTTTCCCCTCTTCAACTTTGGCTTTAACCTCTTGTTTCTCACTCAATTGTTTTTCCTTATTTTTCCCCTCAAGCTCAAGTTCTTTTTCTTTCTCACTCTCATCTCACATTTCACACAATTCTCCTCTAGTGAGCTCTTTAGGACTAGCTAGTGTGGTTGGAGTTCTATGCATGTCTTCATCATGCTCAGTGCGTGGATGTTCAATGGCAAATTTGTCATCCAGCGGTTAAATTGAATAAAATCCTGCCTTGTGAGTAATGGTCATAATATATTCCTCATTGGTTAACTCAACTGTAGGTTTAGGACTTGACAAAGTTGATTGAGACTTCACCTTTTCCCTCGAATAGTTTGACGTTGAAAAGGAAAATTGGATATTGGAGCTAGATCGCTTGGAACCCCATCTCTTGACTTCATTGTTCACCATTCGATCAAGTTGCTGATAGAGAGGTTCGAAGGACTCTTCTAAAATTTGTCTAAATCTTTCCCTCATAGCCTTCATGTGAAGCTTTAGGTCAAGAGCTTGAGATTCACATCCATTTGACATATTTGAATACCTGCAAAAATGGTTAGCAAAACAAGTTCTTTCCTCACATCACTTCCTTAGTGTTTACACTCGTCACTCGTGTTTCACTCTAATGTATATCACTCAAAGAATCTCACAAGATAATTCTCAAGGCTGCTTGATACTTCTATTGAATAAATTAGAATGATTCACAAGGTGTAATTAGCTCCAATCAATGCAAATTTCCACCCAAGAATTGCAGCAACAAATTCCCAATGCAAGACTCTATTTAAAGAATGAATTTTAGACTCAAAAGAATAAGAATTCAGACCTAAATCTTACTAATTTTATAGCAGAAACCTAGATCAATTAAGACTTGGAAATTTAGATGAAGAATGGATGAAAACTTGGAACACAAATCAGACTTTGATCTGATGAAGTACAAGCTGAATTCTAGGTGAAATAAAGTCTGGAATTTACTGTTTTATAGTAGGTATTAGGGATGAAAATCAGACCTGAGTTTCTTGGTGTTTAGTGGATGAAAATTCCCAGCTCAAATGCTTAAGTTTGTTCCTTTTAATGCAAGCTGAAATTTGAGACCAAGAATGTTTAGATTTGGCAAAACTGAATCAGAATTTGGAGACTCAAGAAGGTCGAATTTCAGACCTGGAATTGTCAAGTTAATGGTAGGTATTGAGGTGAAGTCAGGCCTGGATTTTGGGTGTCAAGCAGATCAGATTTTGTGACACCAAGTGCTGATACGATTTGATCTAATCACAAGCTCGAATTAGGGACTAAGCCTCAATCAGCTTTCAGCCCAAGCACTTTCCTAATTGAGTGATTCAAGAGCCTCTTGGATTCGACTAGAATGTTAATTTCCAAATCAGATTTTACGACTCAAAGTGCAGACTTCTAATCGTCTCTTATAAGCTGGAACTTTAGGAACAAAGTTGACTAGACTTTAGGAAACAAGTCACTTTCCAAATTGGAAACACATAAAGATTTCTGGAATTGAATAGGAAACTCAACCAAATCAGAATTTGGAAACAAGTTTATTGGTTGCTTCTTGATCAATTAGGTTTCCAAAGTTGACTTGGTAAGAATTAGGCAAGGAATCCTAATCCGTTTGGTGATCAACTTGGCTGGTTAAGGGCTTGTTTCAACCGAATTCAAAAGGTGAAGAAATCTGGGATTTTTTTTTTCATTTCTTGGACAAGACAAATCAACAAGGCTGTAATTTTCATTTTTGACAAATCAGCCTTATAATCCAACAAGATTCAATTCCAGATTTGAACAAGAATTCTGTTTTGGTTCAAGAATTTTCAAAGCTCGTGCAAGGCTCCTAAGATTTCACAAAATAACTTTGAGAACTTCAAGGAATAAGTTGGCAGTCCAGAAGTCCCAAGAATTGCAAGAAGACTCAGAACTTAGGTCAAGATATTTCCCAAGAAACTGGTACAATATACTTGCACAAGTCAAGAAGAATAACAAACACATGCAACAAGATTCAAACACGACTCAAGAGACAAGATAAACCCTAGTTGAACTTCAGATCACCAAGAACAATGCAACTAGAATTTTGACACAAACATGATACTTTGGACAGCAAGACAAGAAAAGCGAACAGATTTGATTTGATTTCTTCTCTCTCTTTTTTTCCGGAGGAACAATACTGCTACCGTAATGATGAACAGTACCACTGCAGTAATGATGAATAGTATCGCTACAGTAATGATGAATAGTAACTTTTTTATTGACAAATGATTGAACAAGAGAACAAGAACAAGATATGCAACAAAAACCAGATTTGAAACATAAGAAATGCAAGAGACATAAGAAGACTCAACAAAAACCCTAGAAACAAATGCAAAAACAAAGGGATATACATGGATACCTTAAACCTTACTCTGATACCAACTGATGCAATTCCTATGCCTATGAAGAAGCATGATCAACCACAAGCCCAAGAACTAGGTATCACGTTTGATTGCAGAGTTGATATCGCTCACGGACGACATGATAAACAAGAATCAACGGTAGAAACACCACAATCAAGGTGGATACTAGATTGATAAGTCTGAGAGTGCCCTAAAATCCTACTTTTGCAAGCCTTAGAATTGGCTCTCAAATTGAGATTTGAGAAATGAATTCTGGAATTTTTTTTATTAAACTCACGTTAATTCTGTTCTTGACAAGACGACCTAGGCTTTAAATAGCCTTACATTGACCTAATCCAACTTGAAAAATATTAACCTACTCCAACTAGGAAAAGTAAACCTAATTCAACTAGGAAAAGGTAAAAAAAAAAAAAAAGCCTAATCCAACTAGGAATTGGCCGAACAACTTACCAAAAAAACCTACTAAAGCTAATTCGAGCCAACCAAGACAAGCTGGTCGATTACTTATTGAAGGAAAACATACTAAATGGCTCACAAAACTAAAATAAACTTGACTCCAAACAAGTACGATGAATGCCGAATGCCTTGTTCTTCACTTTGTTGATCAAACCCCATCAAACTTGACATGAAAATTTGTGCACACATGGGGTTCGACCTGAGCTTGATTCATGAAGATCTTGTGCTCGTATTAGAGAATGCTTGGGTTTTAACAATACAAACAACATGGTCTATCATGATATTTTGTAATAATATGTCTGTTATGAAGTTGACAAAAAATCCAATTTTCATGGGCGCAGCAAGCACATTAATATCAAATATCATTTTTTCCGTGAGTTGGTTTAAAATCAAGAGATCGTTGTTGATTATTGCAGAAGTGAAGATCAAGTAGCTGATATTCTGATGAAGCCACTCAAGTTGGAGATGTTCTTGAAGTTGAAGAAAATGTTGGGCATGGTGAAATTTTAAGACTTGGTTTAACAGATGAAATGTAGGAGTTAAATCAAGTTCCTATTATTTAATTAGCTTCCTTTATTGTTTGTTTCTTTACTAGTCTTGCATTTTTCCAAGTCCAAATCCGAAATACTAGTTGATTCCATAGTTGGTTTGGACTTCAAGTCTGTGATTAATTGGAAACTTGGTGGCTGTATATATGTAATAGTAGTAGTGGTATGATTGTGAGTGAAATAAGAAAGATTCTCCTCCAGTGTGGCTTTGTGCACCGAGAAACAAATAATAAAGGATTGGAAGTTTGCCTCCCAAAGCTTGTTCCTTTGTTTTCTTTGAGTTATGCCGCTATTTTTTTTTTTTGTTATGCTGCCAATTTATTTCTTGATTGTGTGAGATTTGTTTTATATTTTTTCTTGTAGGTAAACTTCCTACAACAACAAATAAAAAACATAATAATGACAAACAGTCAAAATCAAGTTGGTGTTAGTAAAAAATTTTGACGTTGCATTTTTAATCTTTAATGTTTGAAATTTCGATCAATACAATTTCAAGTTATTGTCATTGAAACTAAATGAAATTTGAATTGAACAACAAATACAATAAATGTGTTCTTAAATCCTTGTACAATTTTCTAATTACTTTTTGTACCGACACAACATCATCATTTAGCCTAAATAGCATCTTTTTGTTAAATAAGGTACAATGGATGCCAATATATGATAATAAAAAGGAGAATTCTATTTTTTATATATATAGTTTTATTATAATTACTAATACATAAATTCTTGCATGACTTGTGGAAGTAGGCCTTAAATTGTTATAATTAAAAGTAATAATCATAAAACTAGTGAAGATAACTAGCAATATAGAGTACTTTTAGCATTTTTTTTGAAAAGAACTGTCTTCTATCCTTTGTTGTCTTTCCTACTCAATAAATTCTAACATTCTAATATAAGGCTTTAAAGTATATGTTTTGACACCCAGGTACCTTGATAATTGTTGAATAACCCAAACGATTTTTCAATATATATCAATGCTTAATTTCAAACTCAATTGATAATCTATTCAAATGCAAAAAGACAAAGAATGATGAAATTAATGTACTTATAGGATATAGTCCTTGTATTTTAAATTGATAATCAATTAAGCTATTGAATTATCACTAAAAATAAAAAAATTCACATGACTTATTATCAATTAGTTACTAAAAGTGCAAACAATACTTTTTTTTAATAAGCAAAGCAATGCAAAACAATACTTACACATAACATACCAAATGCAATCCAACTATACAAAAGAGAAGAAGTAGAGAGGCAAATAAATGAACTAAGAGATAAAAAAAGAAGTAAAAAATTTAAGTAGAATATGGTTACCTATTGAACATTATTTCATTTAATTCACATCTCATTTCATCCTAAAACCCTCAATGTCAAAACTAAAGGGAATATAATAGTTTAAACTCCAAACACTAGGGATCAAAATAAAAAGTCAAAGTTGTTGACAAGCAACAATTTGATTTCGACCATTTGCTATTGTTAAATTTTCGTAAATTGCCCTAAAATAAAAATTCTAGGGGGCTAAAACTACATTTCTACCAAAATTATGTTTCATTTGTATTTGCTTAATTTAAAGTGTAAACGAGTCAAATCAAGATGAACACTCGAGTGTTCAAGCTCATTTTTTTAACATGATTGATATTGTATTCAAATTTTGCTTGTTTATTTATTGAATTGAAGTTAAATGAGTTTTTATCATGTTGAGCTTTTGTCAAGTTCAAGTAGTTTGAATTTTTTAAATGTAGATTTTGCATATCATGTCAATCGATTCAAGTTTAATCCAAATTTAAGAGTCAAATACAAAATATTGTCATGTTTTGGTTCAATTAATTGGCGAGCCAAACTCTAATAAGTTCTAATTGAGTTGAGCTCAATTTAAATATCAAATAGCTTAATTTATCTTTCAACTCTGAAAAAAAATACACATCCAGTGCCCAATGGAACATCTAGTCACTAAACTCCAAAAGTATTTCTCAATCAATTATTTGGAGTTTTGTATCAAGCCAATGGACGTCCAAAATCATTATACTTCTAGTACTTCTGATAAATATATCACTGTCAAATCCTCAACCCACATGAAGTCACATATTTCTATAAACAATTATTTGCTGGAAAAATTCAGCAAACATCTCTGTAATTTTTTCACTTTTCTCAGCCTTTCTCCCCTTTTTTTCTTTTTATAATTTTTCGATACCACTACACGTACCATAACTACCAATCCAACCATCTTGGCACCTTCTATTTGTTCCCTCTCTAGCTATCCTACTCTCCAAACCCCATTGTGGCGCTGCCTTATTCACAAGAAATCAAGGTAATTTCTTAAGTTTTTGGAGCATATCCAAATGGTTTTGGATATCTCGAATACAAGTTTTCTTTATTGCTTTGCCTCAATGGTTATGGAGGTAGACATATTCTTATTAATTTCTTTGGTAATTATTGAAGCTCCTTCCTAATGAAAGTGCATCTTATGACTAGTTTACCTCAAACATGTGTTGTTGCTTGGCTATCAGCATGACAAATTATTATTTTTTAATATATAACCAATTCTCGAATTAAAAGAAAGTCTTCATGAGTTAACTTCCTCTAGTATTAACTACCCATTTTTCCTACTCCAGTTTTTTATCTACAAAATGTTTTTTCTAAGTATTTATACCTCTATCCATTTCGATCATTGACATCATGAACACGTGACGAAGGAATCTTCATCTTCTTTCCTTCAAGTTTGGCATCACCAAATGACATTTTCAACCTCACTCATTCTTCAGATATTCACCTCTCTCGTGTCTTGGTTTCTTTACAATTTAGACCCTTTATTTCTTGCCTTACACCTAGAGATATGGAAGTTGCCTTAATAGCCGGAGGTTCTGCTCTCTGTGCTTTAGTTAAAGTGCTGTTTGATAGGATGGCTAAGCTAGTCTTCCTGAACTTGTTTCATAAATAGAAGCTCAAGATGAACTTACTAGCAGTTGAAGCAGTGCTTGATGATTCAGAGAACAAGGAAATAATGAACCAGGCTGTCAGGAAATGGCTTGAAGAGCTTCATGATACTTTTTACCAAGCACATGACTTACTGGACAAGATTAGCACTGAAGCTCTGCGAATCAAGGTGGAAATCAAGTACAAAGCTCAATCAGTCAGGTAAATGCTTCTACTTATACCCCATCTTTGGATAATGAGTTACTTAATGAGATTATGCCTGAGTTAGACTTGAGGCATTCATACAACAAATTCATCCCTTAGGTTTGCAAATTGTTGAGCCAAAATAAAATCATGTCAGCTTCCTTTGACTTCTTTCATGGATAAGAACACTGTGTATGGTAGAGACGTTGATAAAGATAATACAGATGCTGTTGTTAGAGGATGAAAATAGAGAGAATGCCACTATTATTCCAATATGGGTCTTGGTACGATTGGTAAGACCACCTTGGCTCAATTGGTTTACAATGATGACAGGGTGAAGAATCATTTTTCTATCAAGGCATGGGCTTGCATACTAGAGGAATATGAGGCCACCAGGATAACAAAAGAACTCCTCAGGGAACTCAACATTTCATTCTCTGATTCTTGTGAGAGTTTGAATTCCCTTCAGGGTAAGCTACAACTTGGCCTAACCAAAAAAAAATTTCTTCTTATACTGGATGATGTTTGGAATCGTGATTATGATGATTGCCTTAAATTGAAGATGCCACTCAAAGGTGGTTTTGAAGGAAGTAAGATCATTGTGACAACATGGGATAGGAGAATTGCATTAGTGATGGGGCAAAAGAAGTCGATTCATCATTTGGGTTTGACATCTGAGGAGGATTCTTGGACCTTATTTGAGAAACATGTATTTGGAGATATATACAATGAAAAGCGGCCAAAACTTGAAGTGATAGGCAAGAAAATTGTGAACAAATATGAAAGGTTGCCTTTGGTTGTAATAACAATTACTGGTCTCTTACGTTCCAAAACAGCTGCCAAAGAGGTAAAGGTTTTAGAAAGTGGAGATTGGATCCAAACAAACAATCAAAATGGCATTCTACCAGCATTGAGATTAAGCTACATGCATCTTCCTTCGTATTTACAAAGATGCTTTGCTTATTTTGCTGTGTATCCTAAACATTGTAATTTTAGCAAAGCAACAATAATTTCTTTATGGCATGCTAATGATCCTTTGTAGCATCTAGGAGATGATAAAAGTACTACAGCCATACGTGAAGAGTACTTGAGTGAATTGAGATTCAAGTCATTAATAAAGCAGTTACCTGATGGTCGGATCTTCATGCATGACCTTGTCAATGATTTGGCTTGATCTATTTCTACAAAAATATTACCGATTATAAGATTATGACACAAGACAATGTGCACTAGCTAGAATAAGTAACTTTTCATACCAACCTAGTGCTTATGACATATGTAGAAGGTTTGAACTCTTGAGGGAGACTAAGCATCTGAGAACATTCCTACCAGTCAGAATGAGGAGTCCTAATCGTGGTTTGCCATCGCACGGTCCCGTGCAATCCCAATTGTTCCATATTGATCACGATATATCGGTTGGATATTAGGTGATACGCACATTATAGCACATAAGAGCCTCCAAAAATTTTGAAAAAATTATTAAAAATAGAAAATACTAGCACAATTATCAATTTAGATTTGGTGGATACCTGCATTATGATATACATACTAACCAATATTGAAATAAAGTAATGTGACTGTAACTATGGACATATAGCATTAAAAGTAAGTTATTGTAATAGTTAGAGCACGTTGTATGTCTATTATCATTAACAAATCATCATTAAATAAAACATTAAATTTAGAGCCTAAGATGAATCTAGTTAGTAAGGATGAAATTGAAAGTAGGAAAGTGATCATGGAAAAAATACCTACTTTAAACTATGGTTTAAGGAACTTTGAGATAGATTCATAATTTACAAAAATTGAGCTGCAAGTTTATAATTTTTTTTTCTTTTCTTCCTCCTAGATGTCTTCTCATACTACTAGTATTGTTGCTTCTATTTGTTTCCTCCATAACTTCAGCAACTACCACAAAGGCAGGTGGTTTCTTCCTTTTTTTCTTTTTTGCTTTTTTGCTTTTTTCTTTTCACTTTTTCTCTCTTACACATGCACTCATATTAATTCTCACTCTAGAATTACTTTTATCTCCTTTCTTCATCTCCCTATTTTTTTTCTCATGTATATATAAGTTTATTTCATCTCTGATACAACTTTGTCTAACTTGCTGATTTCTCGACGATATGCACTGAAACTGCTACAACTCATCCAATATCGGCTGAGTTATCATGAATCATCTTGGATATAATTAAATCTGTGATTTGGAGGACGGTATCGTACTGGTCCCCTCCCTGCACCAGTTATGACCCGGTCGAGTCATCAAGGACTAGGTCGAGATGGCGAACTATGTTCCTAATCATTTTGAAATAAGCAGCAAAATTTTATAGGATGTATCGCCCGGATTGAGGTCCTTACGATATCTATCTTTTTCTTTTTACAAGATAAAAAATTTCCTGACTCACTTAGTAGTTTGAAACAGCTACGTCTCTGAATCTCGCTTATGCACAGATTCAACACCTAGTGGAATGGATATGTATCTTGTATGATCTATACATCTTCTTGTTGCGAGATTGTAAGAACCTTGAAGAGTTGAGTCAGGAAAAATGCAAATGATGAGACTCAAAAAGAACGGAAAATTAGGGTTTTCAAAAGAAATGCAATTTTATAAAATCTCAAGGGAAAAGAAATTGGATTTTTGAAAAGATCAATTTTAAATGCAAAGAGGAACTTGAATTTTCAAAAGATGCAATTTTAAGAAAAATGGATTTTTGAATTGCTAAACATGAAGAAGAAACTTGATTTTTAAAGAATGATTTTGATGGACTTTAAAATAATGCACATGTATGTCCTAAAGAGAGATAATGCAACATAATGGGTGCGGGGGACTAAATTCGTGACTTTAAATCTTCCTTTTCATAGAAGGAAATAAAAGCGTGCTAAGGTTAGGAAGCCATACTCGCTCTTTTCCCTAATTCAAAGGGTAATGCCCTAAAAAAAGCTAATCTATTTTTAACGAAAAAGAAAACTAAATGACATGTTTCGCATACGGGATGAAAGAATAGTAACATGCAAAAATGGAAAAGAAACTCTAAAAGTGAAAAGTGTTTGAAATTTGTATCTAATGCATGAGCGGCATTAAGGGTCTAGCATTGGATTAGCCCTCGTCTAAAAATTTTCACTAACATTGGATTAGTGAGAAATCGAAAGGAAAGGCCACAACTAGCGTTGGACTAGTGTGGTGACGTCAATACATTTACACAATAAACATGTAGACATGATAATAAAGCAAGTAAACACATAAAACACATAAACACGTAACAGATAGGCATGATATCTAGATGCAAGACCCTAGGAAAGCAAGTAAACACATAAACATGCAAGCATGCAAATGAACATGAAAAACCCTATCTATTTACATTAGGGAAACCTAAATACATTCTAAGGGGAAAAAATTAGGAATAATAATCTAACTATTACATTTTCTAGAATAAATACACTTTTTACAAAATTAAACCTATCTATTACAATTTGGCATTCAAGTGCCTCCAAATGATTTACCCAACAATTAAATGACATAAATAAATACTAGACATGAATAAAAGCAAAGGAAAACTTAATTTAAAACATGCAAGATCATGCAAAAACACATAAGAGCACATAATAAGGGAAAGAAGTTACCATCCCTTGATGTGATGCCTTAGTTGAAACCTTAAATGAAGGGAATGGTTATCTAAGACTCAATGTCAACAAAAGGGATCAAGGTACCAATTTAAAGGAAAAATAAATCAAAAATTCAAAGAAAAGGTATCAAAACAGATTCTGCAAGCAACATGGACAAGACTAGGAAATACAAATAACAGAGTAAGATTCTGGAACAAAAGAGCAGGAAATAGCAACAAAACTGAGGAACAGAGAGGTTACGCAGAGAAGAAATGCGGACAGAGCCGCACAACTAGGTCCGTGTTACATGCAAAATGTAGAGTTCAGAGGGGAAACGTGGACAGGAAACGCGGACTCAGCCGCGTAACTGTCCGTGTCTCTTCCCATCTTCAAAATATCAGGAAGATTGCTTCCAGTTTTTCAGGCAATAACACAAACAAAATCTTCAGAGGCAAGGGGATCTATTTAAAGCATTAAACATCATCATTCAGATCATGTCACAACAAGCTAAAACCGAAAAAGGCCAAATCTTAAGCATCAACATCATCAAATAGACAAAAAAGGGGAAAGGGAAGAACTGTCAGGCTAGAAACGCGGGAAGTTACGCGGACCGGCCTGCGTAACAACCCCACGTTTCTTCACATCTTCAAACATTCAAGAGGAAACGCGGATCGTTACGCGAAGCGAGCTGCGCAAGTGGTCCGCGTTTCTTCACATCTTCAAACAGTCAAGAGGAAACGTGGATCGTTACGCGAAGTGAGAATCGCAAGTGGTCCGCGTTTCTTCAAATCTTCAAAACGTGAAGAACATTTTTCCAGAAATTTTTCAGAAATCACAACAAGATCAACACAGAAGCATCAAACGTCTGATTTTAAACGTCAGAACAAGACTATGAGCCTTACCAAGGCTTTATAAACACAACATGCTCATATAACAACCAATAATCATCATCAAATGTCATAAAACTTAAAAAAACACATTTAAGACCTTAGTTCCACCAAAAGGTCTGATTTTCAGCAATTTTCGACCAGAAAAATAATAGATAGAGTAAAGGAAGACTACCTAATCCGGAAGCTTGAAAAGAACGAGAAGGAATCACCAAAATTCCAGAAATCTTCACTAAAGAAAAGTGAACCCTAGTTTTTATCTTTTCTCTCTTTTTCTTTTTCTCTTTGATTCTCAATCGTTTTTCTCTCTTCTGCTCACTCTCAGCCTCCCTCTTCTCTCTTTTTTGCTCTCTTCCTCCTTTTTCAGAAAACCCTAACATGGGTGATTTATAGGCATTAAAACCTACAACCAAAGGCTTAGATACTTTGAGGGTTTTCTTGGGTTAATTTTGACCATTGGATGCGTTTTATTTGTGTCTTAAGGCTCAAGGGTGAATTGGGCATCAACTAAATCGATTACTTGATGCCAAAGACACAAAAATACAGCTGAAAATGAGGAAGGAAATGGCTGGAAAAAGAAACGAGCGTATTTTATTTTAGCCTCTGATCAGGTTACGCGGACTGTTACGCGGATCACTCAGCGTAATAGGTCCGCGTTTTTGTTTAAGCCTTTTTTTTTATTTATGAAAAACCTACAAAAATAAGAAAAATGTGTTAGAATATTCAAAAATAAATAACTAAACATTAATAGATAAAAACATAAGAAAACAATTGAAATAGTCAAAATTTGGTGTCTACAACCTCTGCTTCCGTCTTTTTCCCGAAGTTCTCCAGCGAAGGACTCCTCAAACTACTAGTCACCAAAACTAGTTATTCTTTTTGCTGCTCAAGTCCTCCACCGAAACCCAACAAACTAATAATACTTCCTATATATTTCGTTTCATATGGACTACCCTATCAATTAAAGGATTCTTCCCAATTGGAGTCAATTAGGGAAACCCCTTAAGTCGCGGAAAAGCTACTAAGTATCAAACGAAATAGGAAAATTCTAAAAGAAGTCAAACTTCTACTTTCCTAATACAAATATTAAAGTAGTTTCCTAATACCAATCAACTACCAAATAGGAAAACACAATGGTTAACTCCAGCACGTCTTCAAATTTAGAATTCTCAATTCTTAGAAACTGCCACGTGAACTTGGAAACTTGACAGCTCAGTTTTGGACGTTTGACTTAGGCGCGCCCACGCCTAACCGTCAGGACCTCTTCTGGAATTACAGCTTTTCAGCATCTTTTCCACCAATTTCTGCATTTAATCACCAAATACACAAATTCAGTAGAATCCACCAAATAGTGTAATTTTTAGTCTAAATAAATTAGGAAATATTAACACAATAAACAACCAAAATGCACCCTATCAATCTCCCCACACCTAAACGATGCTTGTCCTCAAGCATATCCCAACTCAGAGACACAACCAAGATATAGAGCAATCGTAGCAAGTCACACCAATGAAGCATCCCACATTCCCCAATAACTTCATCAAAATCAGAATATATCAAATTGACAAACCTCACAAAAGATCTAGTAGATGCACTCAATCACTCCAAAGTGTATGGAATATGGCATATCACTCAACTCAACACAATGGAATGACATTACCATAAGCTTGCTCATATATCACATCTCCACCACTCAACCATGAATTTAATACAAGAATCAAAGGGACTTTCACAAGGTTGCAATGGGGCTTGGGTGAAGGTAGGATAAAAGGTCAATTTAGGTGTAAATATGTCAAAGAGAATGCCAAAATTCCAATGCACAATTCCTTTACAAATTTTGCATTTCTAAGGCAAAATAGCACTTCATCAACCCAACAAGTGACATGAAGTATTAGTACTTGCCACAATGACAATACAAGAACTTCACACATCTTTAGTTTCTTCTTTTTTTTCATTTTTGTTTTTCATCATTCTTTTCAATTTTCATTTTTTTTTCATTTTTTCCATTTTTTTCCTTCTTTTCATTGTTTCTTTTTCTTTTTCTTTTTCTTTTTTTCATTTTTTTTCTTGAAGAAAACAAAAACAAACAGCTCATAAAGCACCTTAACTTGCTACTCTTGCCTTTCTCACTCATTGCCTTGCAAATAACACACTGATCCTCATGTACTGAAATTCAAGCATTTCTTTGACATATGGGTTCAAAAAGAAAGTCTAAAATGAGGTCTTAGGTTAATAGATGTGGTTTTAAAGCAAAGAAACAGGTTAAAGGCTCAAATTGGTTCACTAGGGGTAAATAAAATAAAGGCAGGATTTTTTCTAGAAAGTCAAAAGTGGCTAATCCTAGATGCCCTTATCATTTTAATGTACCAAATTCATTTACATGTGGCCTTGACATGCATAACAGAGTAAGTTCTAGAATGACCAAACCATGTGTAATACCACTCACAAACGAAGAATAGAGTAAATTCAGAGAAAAATGCTCGCAATCAAGCCCAAAAATCTCGCAAGTGGTAAAGAATTGATGTCAAATCCAACATATTCATCAATTAATTCCATCACCAAGAAAAATAGAAAAGTTCATGGCATGAACTCACTACTTGGACTCACATCTCGATTGCATTTATCATTGTTTTTTTTTTCAAAAGAACTATAAAAAAAATAGAAAAATAAAAATGCAAAAACAAAGGACTAAAGCATATCTAACCCTCCCCCACACCTAAATATTACATTGTCCCCAATGTAGCAAATAAAGAACATGCAAAAGAAGCAAAAGGAGACAATGAAACTTCCCTGAATCACAGAGGAACGTATCAATCAACTATGGTTCGGGGGAAAAAGGTGGGCGGAAACCCACATGGTGGAAGTACTGCACCAAGTTCTGAGCCATCTTGTTGTGGGGCTTTGGAGAAAAAGAAATAAGGAAGAAAGAAAGAAGAAAGAAGAAAAGAAAGAAAAGAAAAGAAAGGAAAGAAAAGGAAAGAAATTAGGGTTCGGGATTTTTTTTTTTGGTGATCCACCAAGTTAGGCGTGGGCACGCCTAACTAATACCAACGCTTTTGTCTAGCTTTCGACAATTGAGTTCTTTAGGCATGACCATAAGGCGTGAGCACGCCTAACTAGCACCAACGCTTCTGACCAGGCAATGAAATTTGATTCCTTAAGCGTGACCACTTGGCGTGGGCACGCCTAACTAGTGGCGACCTAACACACAAAATTTTAAGTATTCCAAATGAAACTACTTGCCTAATAAAACACAAAAATACTAAAATAAAGTAAATCATAAATTCTTGGGTTGCCTCCCAAGCAGCGCCTTTCTTTAATGTCTTTGGCTAGACATAACTGTCTTTGCTCAAGGAGGATAAAATCTCGTAGCTCGTTTCATTACTCTCTTCTCTACATAATCTTCATACCCTTTATAAGTAGAGTAATCTTTATGCACACGAGCTCTTTTCTTCCATTGACTAGTAGGTGGCACTAAACAATCAAACAACAATTTCAATTCTTCACTCACTCCTCCATCATGACCAATTAACAATTTAGTAGTCATCATAACTCCTAAATTCTTTCTATTATGAAACTCAAATTCTTCTGGTATAATAAAGTCAATTTCATTAACAGGAGATATAGAATGAGATTCAAGAACATATTGGTTAGAGGATGGAGAAGATATCACCATAATTGGAGATTGTTTGTTGAACTCTTCCACTGGAGAGATTTGAGGTTGAGATCCTTCATTTTTAACTTCCTCTTCAACTTCATCTATGGCACTAACATTCTCAGGGTTAGCTTCTGGCGGAGACGGCAGCTTCCCATACACCTGAGACTCCAAACGGTTGGCTACTGTTGCCAATTGACTTATTTGAATTTTCAAATTTTGCATGCTAGACCTCGTCTCTTGCTAGAATTGAGCAGTGCTCTACTGAAGTTGAACAGTACTTGTGACCAAGCTCTTGACAAGATCTTCCAAGGAATTTCCTTCATCAGAAGATGAGGGTTGAGATGTTGGCCTCACTGCATAGCTATAGTTGGGGTAGTCCCACCATCCTTGACTATACATATTTGAATAAAGATCAAACATTGATGGAGATGGATTTTGAAATACTCCAACATCACAAAATTGGGCATTCATGTCATCTTGGAGTAGCGGACACATGTCAGTTAGATGATTTAACTGATATATTCCACAAGTGTCAACTTGTTGCTTTTGTCTATCACTCAACTTTTGCACAAGAGAGGCCAAATCATCTAAATAAGGATCACTAATAGAAGAGTTCTCATTAACCCAATTAGGAACAAAATCCAGTCTATCACCAAAATATTGAAAATTAGCAGCCATCGACTAGTAAGAAAAATAGAGGAGAAATAAAGAAGAAAAAAAATTGAAAAAAATAAATCAAAAAGACGAACTAAAAAAGAAACAAATAATTCAGGCATCAGTCCCCGGCAACGGCGCCAAAAATTGACAGGTGTCGAGCTTGTGCAATAATAATTAAAAACCTATCTTGCCAGTAAAGTAAACAAAATCCAATTCCAGGTACTGGAGCAGGGACTCCGGATGTGCAATGGGTTACTAGATTCACCCTGATTCCAAGGAGTATACTTAATCCGATATACCAGAATTGAACTAATTTGTATATAGTAGCAAATAGGGTCGTCTCCACAGGGACTGGGGAAAACTCGTTTCTTTCTCAAGCATAGGAAAATGGGAGTTTAACTCTTTTTAGAACTTTTCTATTTTTAGTTTTCTATTTCCGTGGTAGGCGTGGGATTGAAGGGGAATTTCCTAGTTGATGATGACTTGGATTCCTTATTTGATTGATAGATAAGTCCACGGAAAATAAGAAAATAGGAAGTTAAGTACTATTGGTAGTTGGTCTGCTGCTTTGGAATCCTTTTCCAATTTGGATGCTTTGATCATAGGAGACAAGCGAGAGATATTTTAGTGATTAGTAGTTCGTAGTAAAGGAATAATTAGGATTTTTGCTTTTCGTCTCCTACGAGAGACTTCGGATGAGAGGAGAACAAGCGAAGCAATAGCTTTACTTTGGTTCTTTCTTTCGCTATTTTGACTAGACAAGGAAGTTAGCCACGCATGACAGAGTTAATTCCACAAGAGATTTCAATAGAAATTGTCAAAGCCATGCGCTGCCTTGTTTCAAATAAAAAATTGACAGGTGTCGAGCCTGTGCAATAATAATTAAAAACCTAACTTGCCAGTAAAGTAAACAAAATCCAATTCCAGGTACTGGAGCAGGGACTCCGGATGTACAATGGGTTACTAGCTTCACCCTGATTCCAAGGAGTATACTTAATCCGATATACCAGAATTGAACTAATTTGTATATAGTAGCAAATAAGGTCATCTCCACAGGGATTGGGGAAAATTCATTTCTTTCTCAAGCACAGGAAAATGGGGGATTTTTGAGATGAAAAGGAATTAATTAAAAATCAAACACCAAAGCCAAAGAACTAAAATGAGAGAGAATGAAATATATAAGAGATGAGTTCTAGTCAAAGATCCAACTACTCAGACACAGTCCATATACCTGATCATCGATGCAATATTAGTTCATTTAAATCATTAATAGGCTGGTTATAGTCGCCGGAAACCTCTCGAACGACCAACTCTTCCTTAGATTTTAGGTAAGTAAGGTACGCCCGTTAAATACCCCTAATTAAGAAACAACCCTAGGTTTGCCATAGGATTTAATTCCTCAATTGTATTAAGAATTAGAAAAGCCCAAACCCTAACCAACAAGCAAACTACCAGGGTTCATTTAGATTAGATTACATGTTCCCCTAACGTGCTTACACGTCAGTTGCCGCTAATATTAATCTACTAAACAATTATGGATTTAGCAAATTAAATTGGCGGTAGATTATCAAGTTAATATGAATATCGGGCCCTTGACATTCAACCAACAAAACAATCATATTAACAGAAAACAGAGAACGTATAAATACTAAAGATTTAAACGAACAAATGACAGAACGATTAGATCTCACAGATATGTTGGATTGCGTCGTCGAGTTGATCTTTGACTAGACAGAGAAATTAGCCATGCATCACGGAGGAAATTCCACCAAAGATTTCAAGAGAAAATATCAAAACCATCTATTGTTTTTTCAAGGAAAAATAGCGAAGGAAAGGAAAAGCAAGAAAACTATCGCTAGCTCTAGTTTTTCCGTCCTTCGTCCACAGTCTCCACGCGAAGCCAAAGGAATCACAACTACTAATCAATTCCAATCACCTCTGCTTCCGTCTTTTTCCCGAAGTTCTCCAGCGAAAGACTCCTCAAACTACTAGTCACCAAAACTAGTTATTCTTTTCGCTGCCCAAGTCCTCCACCGAAACCCAACAAACTACTAATACTTCCTATATATATTTCGTTTCATATGGACTAACCTATCAACTAAAGGATTCTTCCCAATTGGAGTCAATTAGGGAAACCCCTTATGTGACGACCCCACTTCTCCCTAGGGCGTACCCTAAGGTATCCACGGAGCGCCTGCCCAACTCTCGCCAGGACTCACTCACTAGAATAACCAATAATACTTCAAAAGGGAAACATAAATAACCATTCCAATCCAAAGCACAAGTAATACATAACTAAATTTAACTTACAACTCAGTTCTCGAATTACAGTGCAATGTACTTAAGGTTCAACCACCAATCCATCTTACAAGCCCGAATACATCAAAAGTCTTACAATCCATGGTTACAAAGTATACAAGAAATAATCCAGCCAAATACACTAAGAAGGATCACAACGCACGCTATCCAATGTCTCGAGACCTGTGGGGGAAAATAAAACATTTTTGGGGTGAGCTAGGAGCTCAGTGAATGTCCAGTAAAATAAAAATAAGAAATTCATGGACCTTCGAGTTAACAGTCACTTTGTAAAACAATTGACTTTTCAAGCAATCATTCCATCAATACTCAATTTAACAACAACATATAGTAAACAGTAATTCAGTACACAATCAAATCCAGATTGGAAGGATCTGATTGCTCACTTGGAGCTATTTGGTAGTCCACTTCACCTTATAACTCGATCAACCCCTCGGTACCGGCCATCACCTTATCCCTCCAGTGGTAATACTCGAGTATACCTAATCAGTGCCCAAGGTTCCAACCTACCCGACCGAGTCCACTTCTGGCTCGAATAGGCTAGCAACCAAGGGTAGGGCCCAGTTCTGCCAAAGGCGTACAACATGCGCAAATAATGATCAGTCACGACCAAGGAGTTTATTTTAAGATAAAGCTTTTCCAACCTATCCAGCCACCCTAATGGCGTACTCAAGTAGGCTTTTGACCCACTGATCGTTCAAGAAGGTGGTTTAAGATAGGCTTTCTAGCAAAAGGGTTTTGAGACCCAGTTCAGTCGATGCGATAAAGTACACCTCGACCTACAAGTAGTGAACGATGCGATAAAGTATACATCGGACTACAAGGGGTAAAATGCTCCTTGGTACACCACTATCAAATAATCAAGTTATCAATAAAACAATCAAGGAAACAAGTAATTATTTCAACTAATCAATAATACCACTTAAACAAATAACACTTAACACTTGAACATTTAACTTGAAACACAAGTCCTTTGGAATCAATTTCTTTTCAAACCACGAGTAAATTAGGTCCTTGACCAATATGTGTGGAAACATAGTTGAAATAAATCTTAAAATAGAAACATAGTAGTAGTGAAATATTTGATTTAAAATGGATTTGAACATTCATAAACTCTTCATAAATGGTTTCACTTGTAAAAGCATTTTACCTGAAAATAGTGGTAAATTACTTCATTGTAAATACTAGCAAATCATTTCACAAATCTTTCATTTACAAACATTGGCAAGATTTTCATTTAAAAGAGAGTTAGAACACTCACCTCGAACCACTCAAACTAGTGAGTAAAGAAGAAGGCTAAACTTCGTTAATTGGTTCGCCCTCGATAAAGTCTTGGCCACCTGAGCCAAAGTTCAACTATCAGATACTTGCCAAAATCTCATATTCTAAGTCTTAACTCAACTCCACAGAAGCACCAAACCCTCACTACTACGAAGTCTGGTTCGGGCCATTTCTAAAATTACCCTTGTTGAAATAGTAAGGTCTCAAACGTCAAAAATCATTATTTTCAGAATAACTTAACACTTACTCATAGTCAAAACTATACATTAATTTAAAATACCTCATACCACGCTCTTATATTCGAAATACATAAAATTTGACCAAAATATGGTAAAACCCCCAAATTCATTGAAAATACATGAAAAACTTCACTTTTCATCTTTTTAAAATTCAAACATTCCCTTCACTCAAACATACACTCACAATTGAACAAAACACATATTTTCTCAGAAGAAAATTCTTCAAGAACAAACACAAATTTTGAAATCAAGTTTTAAATTTACCAAGTATGGGTTCGGCCATCACATCTATTTTCCTTCAAAATTCTCAATAACAAAACTCTACTTTTCTAACCATATCCTCATATATTTCACAAACACCATTCAAATCCACAATTTGGTCCTCAAATCCACTACCTAAAGGCCACCTCAAGTCCGCTACCTAGGTTGGGATTTCAAGAGCCCAACTTCATATTTTCAGATGAGATCATTTTACCAAAATCAACCATAGATCTAAGCTATTTAACACTAATAAAGCTATATCTACAAGGTTCAAGCTTTTATACCTTCAGATCTGACTAGATCGACAAGATCCGACAAGATCCACGAGGCTTTGTGATATCTTCTCAAAATTGACCCCTTCCAAGCTCAACAACCATGAAAGCTTCGATCTTTATCCAAGATCTTCGAACTTTGACGGTGATCTACAACTCCAAACTCACGATCAAGCAACCCACCACTCAAACAAACTTTATTTCTTCACTTTTCCCTTTCTTTTTCTCTTCCAAACTTTCGTATGGCACCCCTCTCTCTCTCTCTTCAGTCGGCTGCCATGGAGGATGAATCTCAAGTCAAAAATCTTCACTCAAACTTCACAAATTCAAGATACAAGTTGAAGGAAAGAATGGAAGTTCAAGGTACAAGCTTTACCTCTTTTCTTTCTCTCCAAAAACCGGTCCAAATCCTCTCTCTCTCTCCTCTTTCTGGCTGCAAGGAATGGTGGGAGGATGGGCTTCAATGGTGGTTTGAAGCTTGGGAGAAACAAGGAAGAAGAAGAAAATCAAGAAGACAATCTCTCTCTCTTTCCTTAGCTTTCTCTCGGCCTTTCTCTCTCTATTCTCTCCAAGTTTCAGCTGAAAATGGCAGCTTAAAGGAAGCCAAGAAAGTCAAGATAAAAGGGGACAAAAAGTGCCTTTTTCCCTGATTTAAGGTAATGCACTTTTTGGACGCTTTATGTCGCGTCATCCGCGACAGTCTAACTTACACTGGTTTACTCCATTCCAACACTGTCTAACCTTCATAATATTTCCCTAATATCACTACACATGCTTGATTTCAAGTCCAAGTCACTATTCACGTATCGGAACAATTTTTAACGCTAAAATAGCCAAACCACACACACCGGCAATAAATTCGTATAAAATTCTCTAAATTGGAAAATAATCACTTTAAACATATATTCACTCATATTTGAATAAATAAACATAATATAAATAATATTATACATTTTTAAAATAAAATCTGAATTTTGGGGCTCTCACATCCTTCCCTCCTTAAAGGAATTTTGTCCTCAAAATTCTTACATTCTACTACCTCAGTTGACCCTGGAGTCTGTTGACCGAAAAGGGTATATACTCTAGCTGGCGCTCGTGGTCGTTCCTCTCTTTCAATAGCTTGTTGAGAAGTATCCACATTTCCTTGGCGTGTACTACTATCTCGCAGTTGCTTCCTCGGGCAAAGGTTAACTTGATGGTCGGCACTCCCACATCGTAAACACCTTCATCCTTTCACCCAACAATTGTCCTCAGTTTGATTGTTTTTTCCACAATATCCACAAGTTGGTTGAAAAATCGTGGCTCGACTCCCTTGTGTTATTTCCTTTGATTGGACTCTTCTCGTTTGGGTTCCTTGTGATGCAGCTCTTTCTATTCGCTCCACTCTATGAGGAAAAGAAGGAAGAGGTGGTAGTCTCATCCCATCAGCCACTTTTCCAACTTTGAATGGGGATACACTCTCTCTAAAAGATTCAAAGTGACTACCACTAGGTGCATCTCTCTTCCGTGAGTGTGAGGCTCTCAGTTGGGATTTCGTAATCTCGACCCTTTGGGCTTTTTCAAGAGCATCAGTAAAAGTCTCAATTTGAGTTGCTGCCAGAGCATCTTGAATTTCTAGATTGAGTCCTTGAATAAACTGCCTTATTCGCTTTCGCTCTGTAACCACTAGTTCCGGGGCAAACCTAGACAATTTGGTGAATTGGGTTTCATATTCAGCCACACTTAAGGTTCCTTGCCGAAGCTTTATAAAATCCTCTTCTCTCTTTTCTTGGACTAGTGGTGGAAGGAACTTTTCATTAAATTCTCGCACAAAGTTCATCCAAGTCCTAGGAGTTTGTTCCCTTTCCCACTTGTTTCTTATTACATTCCACCATGCTCGAGCCGCTCCTTCAAATTGGAACACGGCAAAGGTCACTTGTCTCTCCTCTGAATAGTCCAATGCATCAAATATATTTCTTATATTCTCTAACCAATTCTCAGCTTTATCAGGGTCAGGATCCCCAGAAAACTTAGGCGGAGAAAACTTCTGAAATCTTTCTAAAGCCTTATCTTCTCCTATCTCTTGGTTTCCAAGTTGATTCACTTGTCCAGTTCCATGGCCTTGTTGAGGTATTAAACGTTCTAATATATCCGTCATACGATTTAGAACCTGTGCCATTTGATCATTTGCCTCAGTCCTTAGCCCAGTGTTTTGGTTAGCCACAGATCCACTCTCTTCCTCTTGATTGTGGGGTTGTCTACGTGGACGTCCCCGTCGTGGTCTTCTAGCTTCCATTTTCAACTAAACGATAGGGACATGCATTAATGCAATATACACTTGGAGCATACACATACAAGTATCAATCCATAAAAACAAGAGAGACAGTTCCATTTTTGCACGTAACATTTTCACAACACAGTTTAAACTCAGTCATGTTCCAATCCAGTACAAACCAGAGCTCATTAAGTTAAAACACAAGTTACAGTCAAGTTGAGTACATATCCAGTCAATAATAGCAAACAAAAGCAAGTAAATTGTTAACAAAACACATTGGTCCCCAAGGTAGAACTCTCGACGTTCTAATCCTGTCATCCTCATACAAGAGGTCAAAAGCAATACATCACTAGACTAATTAGAATCAAAAGATTCCCGTTCTCTAACACGTACAACTTCATTTCCAACGCTAGGATCCTCAGGGCCACGATCTTCTCCACCTCTCTCCCTTAGTTGTTAAGTCATTCGAGCCAAACGATTATTGGCTTCTTGTAATTGTACACGCAAAATATCAGTTCGTTCTTGCTCCTCGAGCACCCTAGTTTCCAACTCTCGAATCCGGTCATTTGCTCTTGCATTTGCATTGACTAGCATTTGCCTCTCATCTACTATAGCTAGCACCACACGATCGGGATACGAATATATCATCCAACAATTACATTGACTATCCACCCTATGTCCTGGGACAAATTGCCGAAATGGCTCGTCAAATCTTGTCAATTTCCTTGTACTCTATTTCCTTCCATTCCTATAATCATAACTAGGATTAGTATTCGGGATAAACTTTTACCAAAAATCATGTCACTTAACGGTCAAACAGGTCCCACAGTCCGGCATCCTAAACTTAAAGCCTAGGATACACTACAGAGATCTGAAGCCTAAGCTCTGATACCACCAGTGACGACCCCACTTCTCCCTAGGGCGTACCCTAAGGTATCCATGGAGCGCCTGCCCAACTCTCGCCAGGACTCACTCACTAGAATAACCAATAATACTTCAAAAGGGAAACATAAATAGCCATTCCAATCCAAATCACAAGTAATACATAAATAAATTTAACTTACAACTCAGTTCTCGAATTACAGTGCAATGTACTTAAGGTTCAACCACCAATCCATCTTACAAGCCTGAATACATCAAAAGTCTTACAATCCATGGTTACAAAGTATACAAGAAATAATCCAGCCAAATACACTAA
The DNA here is from genome assembly GCA_013103745.1 of Gardenia jasminoides. Taxonomy (NCBI): domain Eukaryota; kingdom Viridiplantae; phylum Streptophyta; class Magnoliopsida; order Gentianales; family Rubiaceae; genus Gardenia; species Gardenia jasminoides. The sequence goes on from CM023096.1 coordinate 30,716,933, forward strand.
GAAGGATCACAACGCACGCTATCCAACATCTCGAGACCTGTGGGGAAAAATAAAATATTTTTGGGGTGAGCTAGGAGCTCAGTGAATGTCCAGTAAAATAAAAACAAGAAATTCATGGACCTTCGAGTTAACAGTCACTTTGTAAAACAATTGAGTTTTCAAACAATCATTCCATCAATACTCAATTTAACAACAACATACAGTAAACAGTAATTCAGTACACAATCAAATCCAGTATTGGAAGGATCTGAAGGTGCTCACTTGGAGCTATTTGTAGTCCACTTCACCTTATAACTCCGATCAATCCCCGGTACATAACCGGCCATCACCTTATCCCTCCGGTGGCAATACCGGTATACCTAATCGGTGCCCAAGGTTCCAACCTACCCCGAGTCCGGCTCGAATAGGCTAGCAACCAAGGGTAGGGCCCGTTCTACCAAAGGCGTAACATGCAAAATAATGATCGATCCGACCAAGGAGTTTGTTTTAAGATAAAGTTTTTCCAACCTATCCAGCCACCCTAATGGCGTACTCAAGTAGGCTTTTGACCCACTGATCGCTCAAGAAGGTGGTTTAAGATAGGCTTTCTAGCAAAAGGGTTTTGAGACCCAGTTCAGTCGATGCGATAAAGTACACCTCGACCTACAAGTAGTGAACGATGCGATAAAGTACACATCGGACTACAAGGGGTAAAATGCTCCTTGGTACACCACTATCAAATAATCAAGTTATCAATAAAACAATCAAGGAAACAAGTAATTATTTCAACTAATCAATAATACCACTTAAACAAATAACACTTAACACTTGAACATTTAACTTGAAACACAAGTCCTTTGGAATCAATTTCTTTTCAAACCACGAGTAAATTAGGTCCTTGACCAATATGTGTGGAAACATAGTTGAAATAAATCTTAAAATAGAAACATAGTAGTAGCGAAATATTTGATTTAAAATGGATTTGAACATTCATAAACTCTTCATAAATGGTTTCACTTGTAAAAGCATTTTACCTGAAAATAGTGGTAAATTACTTCATTGTAAATACTAGCAAATCATTTCACAAATCTTTCATTTACAAACAATGGCAAGATTTTCATTTAAAAGAGAGTTAGAACACTCACCTCGAACCACTCAAACTAGTGAGTAAAGAAGAAGCCTAAACTTCGTTAGCTGGTTCACCCTCGACAAAGTCTTGGCCACCTGAGCCAAAGTTCAACTATCAGATACTTGCCAAAATCTTATATTCTAAGTCTTAATTCAACTCCACAGAAGCACCAAACCCTCACTACTACGAAGTCTGGTTCGGGCCATATCTAAAATTACCCTTGTTGAAATAGTAAGGTCTCAAACGTCAAAAATCATTATTTTCAGAATAACTTGACACTTACTCATAGTCAAAACTATACATTAATTTAAAATACCTCATACCACGCTCGTATATTCGAAATACATAAAATTTGACCAAAATATGGTAAAACCCCCAAATTCATTCAAAATACATGAAAAACTTCACTTTTCATCTTTTTAAAATTCAAACATTCCCTCCACTCAAACATACACTCACAATTGAACAAAACACATATTTTCTCAGAAGAAAATTCTTCAAGAACAAACACAAATTTTGAAATCAAGTTTTAAATTTACCAAGTATGGGTTCGGCCATCACATCTATTTTCCTTCAAAATTCTCAACAACAAAACTCTATTTTTCTAACCATATCCTCATATATTTCACAAACACCATTCAAATCCACAATCAGGTCCTCAAATCCACTACCTAAAGGCCACCTCAAGTCCGCTACCTAAGTTGGGATTTTAAGAGCCCAACTTCATCTTTTCAGATGAGATCATTTTACCAAAATCAACCATAGATCTAAGCTATTTAACACTAATAAAGCTATATCTACAAGGTTCAAGCTTTTATACCTTCAGATCTGACTAGATCTGACAAGATCCGACAAGATCCACCGAGGCTTTGTGATATCTTCTCAAAATTGACCCCTTCCAAGCTCAACAACCATGAAAGCTTCGATCTTTATCCAAGATCTTCGAACTTTGACGATGATCTACAACTCCAAGCTCACGATCAAGCAACCCACCACTCAAACAAACTTTATTTCTTCACTTTTCCCTTTCTTTTTCTCTTCCAAACTTTCGAATGGCACCCCTCTCTCTCTCTCTTCAGTCGGCTGCCATGGAGGATGAATCTCAAGTCAAAAATCTTCACTCAAGCTTCACAAATTCAAGATACAAGTTGAAGGAAAGAATGGAAGTTCAAGGTGCAAGTTTTACCTCTTTTCTTTCTCTCTAAAAACCGGTCCAAATCCTCTCTCTCTCCTCCCTTTCTCGGCTGCAAGGAATGGTGGGGAGGATGGGCTTCAATGGTGGTTTGAACCTTGGGAGAAACAAGGAAGAAGAAGAAGAAAATCAAGAAGACAATCTCTCTCTCTTTCCTTAGCTTTCTCTCAGCCTTTCTCTCTCTATTCTCTCCAAGTTTCAGCTGAAAATGGCAGCTTAAAGGAAGCCAAGAGTGTCAAGATAAAAGGGGACAAAAAGTGCCTTTTTCCCTGATTTAAGGTAATGCACTTTTTGGACGCTTTATGTCGCGTCATCCGCGACAGTCTAACTTACACTGGTTTACTCCATTCCAACACTGTCTAACCTTCATAATATTTCCCTAATATCACTACATATGCTCGATTTCAAGTCCAAGTCACTATACTAGATTTTTTTTGCCTTAACAATGGGTTGAATGATTTTTTTTGTGTGATTAATTTTGTTGCTTGAGGTTGTACTTAAAAATTTCGAAACCCTAGACTAATTGCAATAAGACTCACTATCATTAGTTATACTAGATTTAACTACATCCTTCTACACATAAAATTTGATTATGTTAAAAATCCAAGCCAAATTTTGGACTCTAACAAAACTTTCCAGCTTAGAAGTTTTGTCACTCTTGAACCATTTCATGAACCACCAAATTGAATCACCATTGAGCCGTTTCACTTCAGCTCAATTGGACCGAAATTCACAGCTTTAAACCACCATGAATTCCCTCCAAAATCACCGGCAAAATCTTCCAAAAACTCCAGCAAGAATTCAGCCGCCCCTCTTTTCTAATCCTTGGCTGCCATTTGTCAAGATGAAGCTGGAATTTCTGGCAGCAAGCATGCTCTCTTCCCCCTCCTCATAATCAGCAGCATGCTTGGTTCAAAGCAAGAGATTCTCAGCTTTGTTAGGCAGCAAATGATGGTCCACCTTCAACCATGCCCAATGCATGAAAGAGGTTAGAACACTTGGCAATTACTTCAGCCAACTTTGGCCATTTGAACAAGCAACTTCAGCTGCCTTTTCCCCCCTTTGCTGCCCAAAATCCTCACCAGAAAATCACTTAATCCTTTCTTCCATTCACCCACAAACTCACTCTCATTCACTTCAGCAAAAACTCTCCCCAAAAAGCTCTCAACCGAGAGCTCTCTCTCCCTTTTTCCTCTTGCTTCACTCTCGGTTATTCCAGCCTTGCCCCAAGAACTTTACCTTGGTTGCAAGTTGCTGGAACTAAGCTGGAATCTGGAAAGGAGCCAAGCTGTCTTCACATCATCCGTTTCTTGAGCAAGGAGAGGTAAAACACCATTTATTTCTTGAAAAGTTTCCTTGACAGCTTAGCCTTTTCCATCCTTAGCCTGTTTTGTTTCTTGTAGCTGGAAACCGAACTTGAGTAGCCCAAGCCTCACACTTGTTCATCCGTTCTTGAAGCTAGTAGGAGGTAAGATTCATCTTATATCCTTTTTAGCTCAAAAAAGTAGTTTTCCTTTTCTAAATATATTCTCTTGAAGGATAAACTATTCATGCATATGATGAACAGCTTTGAATCTTGTCATGGCCTGCCTGTATCCTCTTAAACCTTTGCTGGAAATTTGATTGACTAACAAGGAGCATTATTCTTGAGTTCTACAAGCTACCCGAAACCTCAAAATGATAGTTTCATTTTATTTATTGCATGCATGATCCTTGAGAGTGGTTAAACATCCATTTGAACTACTCAATGAACTTTGAATGTTGATGGCTGCGGTTGTACGTGACTAGGGGCCTTGGAACTGCTTTTGAACTCTATTTTGCCTCGGTCTTGGCTTGATGATGAACTGAACTTTTGATACATTAGCTTGGCATTGAAAATTCTGAACTTATTTCGGTTGATACTACTAAAGTAATTTCATGCATGTTGGTACTTTCAACTCTTGAAGCTCTTGAACATCTATGCTGGAAATGATGGTTGTAATCGAAAATCTTGAGCCTTATTTATTCAAGAATCGTGTTAGAATTTCTGCTTGACAATCTATTTAAAACTGCCTTGCATGTTTTCAACTTTCATGAATGATTGATGAACTTAAACCGCTGACCATAAGCTAAAATTTTAAGTTGATGAACTGAAAGCTTGATATATCATTGTTTTGAGTAATGTGTGAATACTTAATGTTGTATGCATGTAACCGTGAGCTTTCAATGGATGTACTAGCTGCTTAAGAGCTTGATTAGCTTGCTGGAACTGAATGCAAACACCTAACCATGTGCAAATAAAACTGTTCTCAAAATACCAAAACCAGAAATTTTAACAAGAAACCAGAAACTTAAACCAACCAGAACAGAATGTTCATATCTCTTGATTTATAACCTCAAATCACGAGCCACTTGCGGCATTCAAAACTAGACTCATAGGGCTTCGATTTGGTATTCGTACGCGCCGTAGTTCATTTTTTGGACGTCATAGCAAGCAAATGAAAATCGCTGAAAATCCAACTTGAAAATTCTGGATTTTAGTTCAAAGTTTTAAAGGACAAGTTTGTTGATTTTTAAACCAAAACAAGTTTTAATGTTTTCTGAAAGAAAATTTCGTTTTCCTATTGTTATGAAACTGTACAAATTCCCAAACGAGATTTCCAACTTAATTTGTATCAAATCATGAACCTTAGGGTTTCTCACGAAAACTTTTAAAAACCCTCGATCAAGAAATTATTGTTCAAACAAACTTGATTTTTTTTTCCAAAAACTTGACTCGTTTAAAATCTTGTAAAGGAATTGTACCCACACAAGACCCAAACAAGCAAATTTCAAAGTCGTAGTCTTCTAAAAAGAACCTCACGAAAAATATCTTTCGACAACAAACGACCCCAAAACCCTACCGCAATTTTTCCATCTTAATACCTTCCATTATTGAAATCTGTAAAAGATAGTTTATTTTCTTCAAACCTATTTCAAATCCTTGGAATTTCCAAGTTTTCATACTTACGAGTTTTAACCTAATATATATATCTTTTCAGAACTTCAATTACCAAGGTTCATATCGCCGTAATGCTATAATAATTACCCGTTAGCTATATAAAAACTACTTTCTTATTTATAACAGAAGTGAATTGGTCAAAATTGATTTTAATAATTAAAAGTTAAATTATATTTACCTTAGGATCGGCCGGTGACCAAGTCGAGGACGTTGACATCGAAACCTTCGACACAACTTTGCCCTAGTTAAGGTGAGGGTTCCAAATTGTTGTTAAATGATTTATTTAAATGTGCCATATGTTGGAATTGTATTTGTTGTTAAATGTTGCCCATTGATTGAAGCACGTAATTACTAAGTGTTATTTGCCAATTAACGTGTTAATGTTGAATAGTATATGATGCCTTGGTTAAAATATTCAAAACCATTGATCAAAAAGGAGGAGATCGTGTGTGTACTTATCGCACTGACCCTCTCATTTTACAAATGATTTAGAAATACCATAATTGTGTATGTGCCTGTTAAATGTGCATGAGTGATAAGCCTTTGCGAATGTGCCATAATTGGCTTCGGCGGGATCCCAAACTCAGGCGAGTTGGCCTATTCGAACCGCAATTAGGGCTTGGTCGGGTACGTCGACGGACCCTGGGGAAATGAAATGAAAGGTTACCTCGAGTGTACACCACCCAATGAATGTTGGATGTCGGGCCCGAAGTCGGTGTAAGGGGTTGGAGATTGGGAAGCAGTCAAAGAAGTGCTATGGAACAACATGGAAGCAATGTATCCTTCCACAATGAATGTTATTGATGCTTTCCAATGTGATATTTAAAGTCATTGTTTCATGAAATTCTTGAAGGAAAATGCTGTTGTGAAAATTTTCCTTATATGGTCGATTAAATGAAAGCATGCTTTACGAATGTGATAATTGTTATGTGTTGGGATTCTCATTGGGCTTGTGAAGCTCACCCCATATATTTTCCCCTCCCAGGATTTCAGGTTTGACTTCGGCGAGGATTTGAGAGTTGGATTTTGTTGGTTGTAACCTTTATCCTTGTTAAGACTAATGATGTTGAAATCCCTTTTGGTTAACATTGCCTAGGAATCGTGTATCCTAGATGGTTGATGTTAAATTTTAGTTTGAATTATATAGTTGTATTGAGAAATATATGATTTGACTAAACTGATCGATTGAGTCCTGGCGTGAGTTAGGCCGGTGGCCGCGGTTCTCAGGGTTCGCCTTGGGAGTCGTGGGGCCGCTACATTTAGTGGTATCAGAGCTTAGGTTAGAAATTGGCCTGTAAAGTTATAGGGCCTAATTTTTGGAAAGGTAGAAGTAATACCTGTGGATATAAGTTATATAAGCAGCTTACTAGATTGGTTGTGGTTGTAAGTTATGGCTGGACGTGGAGCTAGTGGAGGTTCTGCCCCATCTAGGGGCCCATGCCTAAGGTGCGATATCGACAGGGTGGGAGGCCCTACCCTTTACTGGAGCCCTACCTCGAGGGCTAACCCTTGTAGGTGCTCGAGGGACTATGCATATCCCAACCATGTGGTGTTTGCCGTGGTCAGGGAGAGGAAGACTTTAGCCCGCGGTTGAGAGGGCAAATCTTGAGATTGAGGATTTAAGGGCGAAAGAGGTTACGTGCTAGGATTCAAGAGCTCGAGGGTGTAGCCGACCGTTTTGTTCGTCTGCATACCGTGCGTGGCTACACTGCTGGTATCATGGCCAATTGTGAGGCCATGATTGAGGATATTGTAGAGATACATTCTGAGGGCCAGGGCGGTGAGAGCTCTAGCGTTGGGCAGGTGTCTTCAGGACACATTGAGGATGTTGATTATCAGGGAGACAGGGAGGCTTCCCCTACTTATAGCCCCCTTAGTGATCTCTCTGAGGACCCTGATTTTCATACCTCCCCATGAGTTAGGGTTGAGATTGAATTCCCAATGAGGTCCCTTTTGCTTTTGATTGGATGATTGTATTAGACTGATGTTGTGTTTTATTTCATGGATGTTATGATCATCATGTTATGTTGTGTAAGAGTTTGATGTATGATATTTTATGATTAACGTGAGCTATTTGGTGTTTTACTATGTTGCAAATACCTTCTTTTATTTCTTTATAATTACTTATAGATAAATGTGTGTATAGATAAAAGAAATGGACGGAAGGGGTAGAGGAAGAGGAAGACCACGTAGGCAGGCTCAAGACCAAGGGGAAGGTGAGGCATCTACGCCCACCTAATCGAGAAACAAGGTCGAGCCAGGGACCCTATAGCGAAGCCCTAAGCAGGGATGGCAATTTGTTGGAACGGGTGATGGACCGTCAGGACCAGGGACCTAGGGCTGACCAACGGGGACCAGTGTTAGGAGATGATAGAGCATTAGAGAGGTTTCAGAGATTCTCTCTACCTAAGTTTGTCGGAGGACCCAATCCAGACATAGCAGAACAGTGGCTGGAAACTATGGTGAACATTTTGGGACCCTAGGGTACAGGAAGTTGACAAGTGACTTTGCCGTTTTCCAGTTTGAAGGTGCAGCAGGGAGTGGTGGAGCGTAATAAGGGAAAAATGGGCTAGGAATCAAACCAGTGGGCGTGGGTTAATTTCACCGGGAATTTAATGAAAATATCTTCCTCCTATGGTTGGGAGAGGAGAGAAGATGAGTTCATCTGATTCGTCAGGAAACTTTAAGTGTGGCGAGTATGAGGCTCAGTTCACTCGGTTATCAAATTTGCACCAGGGGTTGATTGCTACCGGTAGAGTGCGCTTCATCAAGGCCTCAATGTAGAAATTCAGGAAGCCTTAGCAGTCCCACACACCTACATTCAGCGATGCCTAGAGAAGCTATAAGGGTAGAAAGTACTAAGGCTCAAGTCAAGGCCTTTGAGCAGGAAGCGACCAGCCAGTCCAACCCTAGTCTTGGGAAGGCAGGAGGAGGTCAACTAAGTCAACCGCTGAAAGCGGGAAGAGGGATCGGAGGAAGCGAGTGGTCAGAGCCAGGGCGGGGCAAAAGGGTAGCCGTCCCAAGCAAGACAACCTCAGTCAACTCGCCAATCTTGTGGATCTGTGGTAAGGCAAACCACCATGAAAATGACTGTTGGAGAAAGGGGAAATGCCTAGTGTGCGGAAGCACGAACACGTGATCAACAATTGCCACGCCGTGGGACTCAAGAATCAGGGGTACAAGCACCGGGGCGCTAAACCCAAAACCCTCAAGACAGAGGCAATGCGGCCCGGGTGCAGGCGGTTTATTCCATGCTGATCGGGAGATACAGACCAGGTTGGGGTGGTAGAAGGTACTATTTCCCTCTTTCATAGGTGGCTAAGATTTTAATTGACCAGTGCTAGTCACTCCTTTGTCAACCCTAAATTCTTATGTGGTGTGGATGTCAAGCCTACTCTTTTGTCTTATGACCTAATTGTGCAAACTCCAGTGAAAGATTCTTGTTTAATTGCGAATGAGGGTCTATAGGAGCGTGAATTGTGGGTAGGTGAGAGGAAAATCCTGAGACCTAATTGCCTTACCTATTAAGGGATATGATATTATTCAGGAATGGATAGTCTAGACCGACTTCATTACAGTTGGATTGTAAAATGAAGGTGGTTGAATTTCACATTCCAGGAGAACCTACCTTAAGATTTGATGCTCGACAAGGATTAGCCTCTACCGCACTTGTTTCGGGATTCCAAGCTCGAAAAATGTTGAGTAAGGGAGCTCGGGGATATTTAGCTTTCTTAATAAACCCTCAAGAAGATAAATTGAAATTAGAGAATGTACCGATGAGTGAGTTTCAGTATTTCACGAGGAATTAGAGTCCTTACCTCTAACCGAGATGTTGAATTTAAGATTGAACTCACACCGGAGCAAACCCTATTTCCAAGACTCCTGTCGAATGGCACCCGCTGAATTGGAAGGGAGGCTGAGGTTGCAACTACAAGATTTGTTAATAAAGGGATTTATAAAGCCAAGTGAGTCTCAGGTGGGGAGCCATTATTTGTAAGAAGAAAGATGGAGGATTGAGACTGTATTGATTATCGAGGATTAAATGAAGTCAACGTTAAGAATAAATATCCATTGCCCCACATTGATGAATTATTTGACCAAGCGCAAGTAGTGTTTTCTAAGATTGACCTTAGACAAGGTTATTATCAACTGAGGATTAGAAAGGAAGACGTTCCAAAAACTGCCTTTAATTCTCGATATGGGCATTATGAGTTTCTGGTCATGCCATTTGGACTAACTAATGCCCCGGCGGCATTTATGGACTTAATGCATAGGGTTTTTAAGCCTTACCTAGATCAATTTGTGGTAATATTCATAGATGACATCTTAATTTATTCAAAGTCCAAGGAAGATCATGAACGACATCTGAGATTAGTTTTGCAGACCTTGAAGGAGCACAAGCTGTATGCTAAATTTAGCAAAAGCAAATTTTGGCTGAGAGAAGTATCTTTTCTAGGTCATGTGATCTCTGAAAAAGGAATCGCTGTGGATCCAACTAAGGTTAAAGCGGTGGTAGATTGGAAGCAGCCTGAGAATCCAACGGAAGTCCGTAGTTTTCTAGGGTTGGCTGGATATTACCGAAGGTTCATTCAGGATTTTTCCAAACTTGCTGGCCCTTTGACCAATTTGACTAGAAAGACGTCGTTTAGTTTGGGATTCAAAATGCGAGAATAGCTTTCAAGAGCTTAAGAGTCGGTGACTAAAGCCCTGTTGACATTGCCAAATGAGAAGGAGAGTTTTACGGTCTATCTTGATGCATCTAGGAAGGGCTGGGATGTGTTTTAATGCAAGAGGGTAAAGTAGTGGCTCACGCCTCGAGGAAACTGAAACCTCATGAACAGAATTATCCCACCCATGATCTTGAATTGGCCGCCATAGTGTTCCCCTTAAAGAAATGGAGGCACTATTTATATGGTGTGGTTTTTGAGGTTTACACCGATCATTAAAGTCTTAAGTATTTATTTTCCCAAAAAGAACTGAATTTGAGGCAACGCCGATGGATGGAATTCCTAGAAGATTATGAATGTACCATTAAGTATCACCCAGGAAAGGCTAACAAGGTAGCAGATGCCTTAAGTAGAAAAGTTCAGATTTCTGGGTTAATGGTTAAGGAATGGAAAATGTTAGAAGAGGTCAGTACTTGGAACCCACGGTTAATGCAGCAGAAAGTGATTTTGGGAAGTGTGACCTTAAATTCCTCCATAATTGAGCGCATTAAAGAGGCTCAAAGCAAGAATTCCCTTGTACAGAATTGGGTAAATAAAGTGAAAGAAGGGAAGTTGTCTAATTTCAACTTGGGGAGTGATGGGATCTTGAGATATCAAAACCGATTGGTAGTGCCTGATGAGGATGAACTGAAAAGAGAAATTATGGCTGATGCACATAAGTCAAAATATACTATCCACCCTGGAAGAAATAAGATGTATCAGGATGTAAAGAAATTTTTCTGGTGGAATAATATGAAAAGGGACATAGCTCAGTTTGTATACTCTTGTCTAACATGTCAACAAGTTAAATCTGAACATCAGAGACCTTCAGGATTGTTACAGTCATTAGAGGTACCTAAGTGGAAATGGGACTAGATTACCATGGATTTTGTCACCGGGTTACCCCATACCCGTCGAGGTTATGATGCTATTTGGGTGATAGTGGATCGGTTGGCGAAGTCACCCATTTCTACAGTTAATATGAAATATCAGATGGAGAAACTGGCCCAGATTTATATGGATGAAATTGTTAGGCTTCATGGAGTACCAGTAAGTATAGTGTCAGACAGAGATCCCGTTTATTTCAGGTGTGGCAGCAAATTCAAAGTGCCTTGGGAACCAAGTTAAATCTCAGTACAGCTTATCACCCTCAAACAGATGGACAATGAAGGACCATACAAACCCTAGAAGACATGTTGAGGGCATGTATCATGGATTTGGAGGTAGTTGGGATCAACACTTGACTTTAATAGAATTTGCCTATAACAACAGCTACCATTCTTCCATTGAGATGGCCCCATATGAAGCATTATCACGGAGAAAGTGCCGATCCACCGATATCTTGGGATGAAGTAGGAGAACGCAAGATTTTGGGTGCTGAAAGGATACCATGGGTCGAAGCGGCCTATGAGAAGGTTAAACTGATCCGTCAAAGGATACAAGTAGCTCAGAGTCGCCTGAAAAGCTACACCGATAACCGAAGGAAAGATTTAGAGTTTCAAGTTGGAGATGAAGTTTTCTTAAGAGTTACGCCATTGAGAGGAAGCCTCAAGTCTGGGAAAGGAAAGAAGCTTAAACCGAGGTACATGGGACCGTTTAAGATTTCTAAAAGGATTGGAAAGGTAGCTTATCATTTGGGCCGCACAGCCTATACGAGTCCATAACGTTTTCCATGTATCATGGTTGAGAAAGTACCACAAGGACCCATCTCATGTTCTACCAACCATAGAGGTCGACTTAGATGAATCCCTGAATTATCAAGAAAAACCCTTGAAGATTGTCGATAGAAAGATTAAAGTTTTAAGAAAGAGACAGATTCCCTTGGTGAAAGTCCTTTGGAGACACCATGGTTTAGAAGAGGCGACATGGGAATTAGAAGAGGAGATGAATCAAAGATACCCAGAGCTTCAACTGGAAAAAGGTAATAATTTGGAGGACGAAATTTCTTAAGTAGGGGAGGTTGTAAGGGCCGTAAAAATTTTGTCTTAACAATGGGTTGAATGATTTTTTGTGTGATTAATTTTGTTGCTTGAGGTTGTACTTAAAAATTTTGAAACCCTAGACTAATTGCAATAAGACTCACTATCATTAGTTATACTAGATTTAACTACATCCTTCTACACATAAAATTTGATTATGTTAAAAATCCAAGCCAAATTTCGGACTGTAACAAAACTTTCCAGCTTAGAAGTTTTGTCACTCTTGAACCATTTCATGAACCACCAAATTGAATCACCATTGAGCCATTTCACTTCAGCTCAATTGGACCGAAATTCACAGCTTTAAACCACCATGAATTCCCTCCAAAATCACCTGCAAAATCTTCCAAAAACTCCAGCAAGAATTCAGCCGCCCCTCTCTTCTAATCCTTGGCTGCCATTTGTCAAGATGAAGCTGGAATTTCTGGCAGCAAGCATGCTCTCTTCCCCCTCCTCATAATCGGAAGCATGCTTGGTTCAAAGCAAGAGATTCTCAGCTTTGTTAGGTAGCAAATGATGGTCCACCTTCAACCATGCCCAATGCATGAAAGAGGTTAGCACACTTGGCAATTACTTCAGCCAACTTTGGCCATTTGAACAAGCAACTTCAGCTGCCTTTTCCCCCCTTTGCTGCCCAAAATCCTCACCAGAAAATCACTTAATCCTTTCTTCCATTCACCCACAAACTCACTCTCATTCACTTCAGCAAAAACTCTCCCCAAAAAGCTCTCAACCGAGAGCTCTCTCTCCCCTTTTTCCTCTTGCTTCACTCTCGGTTATTCCAGCCTTGCCCCAAGAACTTTACCTTGGTTGCAAGTTGCTGGAACTAAGCTGGAATCTGGAAAGGAGCCAAGCTGTCTTCACATCATCCGTTTCTTGAGCAAGGAGAGGTAAAACACCATTTATTTCTTGAAAAGTTTCCTTGACAGCTTAGCCTTTTCCATCCTTAGCCTGTTTTGTTTCTTGTAGCTGGAAACCGAACTTGAGTAGCCCAAGCCTCACACTTGTTCATCCGTTCTTGAAGCTAGTAGGAGGTAAGATTCATCTTATATCCTTTTTAGCTCAAAAAAGTAGTTTTCCTTTTCTAAATATATTCTCTTGAAGGATAAACTATTCATGCATATGATGAACAGCTTTGAATCTTGTCATGGCCTGCCTGTATCCTCTTAAACCTTTGCTGGAAATTTGATTGACTAACAAGGAGCATTATTCTTGAGTTCTATAAGCTACCCGAAACCTCAAAATGATAGTTTCATTTTATTTATTGCATGCATGATCCTTGAGAATGGTTAAACATCCATTTGAACTACTCAATGAACTTTGAATGTTGATGGCTGCGGTTGTACATGACTAGGGGCCTTGGAACTGTTTTTGAACTCTATTTTGCCTCGGTCTTGGCTTGATGATGAGCTGAACTTTTGATACATTAGCTTGGCATTGAAAAATTCTGAACTTATTTCGGTTGATACTACTAAAGTAATTTCATGCATGTTGGTACTTTCAACTCTTGAAGCTCTTGAACATCTATGCTGGAAATGATGGTTGTGATCGAAAATCTTAAGCCTTATTTATTCAAGAATCGTGTTAGAATTTCTGCTTGACAATCTATTTAAAACTGCCTTGCATGTTTTCAACTTTCATGAATGATTGATGAACTTAAACCGCTGACCATAAGCTAAAATTTTAAGTTGATGAACTTAAAGCTTGATATATCATTGTTTTGAGTAATGTGTGAATACTTAATGTTGTATGCATGTAACCGTGAGCTTTCAATGGATATACTAGCTGCTTAAGAGCTTGATTAGCTTGCTGGAACTGAATGCAAACACCTAACCATGTGCAAATAAAACTGTTTTTAAAATACCAAAACCAGAAATTTTAACAAGAAACCAGAAACTTAAACCAACCAGAACAGAATGTTCATATCTCTTGATTTGTAACCTCAAATCATGAGCCACTTGCGGCATTCAAAACTAGTCTCATAGGGCTTCGATTTGGTATATCGTACGTGCCATAGTTCATTTTCTAGACGTCATAGCAAGCAAATGAAAATCGCTGAAAATCCAACTTGAAAATTCTGGATTTTAGTTCAAAGTTTTAAAGAACAAGTTTGTTGGATTTTTGAACCAAAACAAGTTTTAATGTTTTCTGAACGAAAATTTCGTTTTCCTATTGTTATGAAATTGTACAAATTCCCAAACATGATTTCCAGCTTAATTTGTATCAAATCATGAACCTTAGGGTTTCTCACGAAAACTTTTAAAAACCCTCGATCAAGAAATTATTGTTCAAACAAACTTGATTTTTTCCAAAAACTTGACTCGTTTAAAATCTTGTAAAGGAATTGTACCCACACAAGACCCAAACGAGCAAATTTCAAAGTCGTAATCTTCTAAAAAGAACCTCACGAAAAATATCTTTCGACAACAAACGACCCCAAAACCCTACCGCAATTTTTCCATCTTAATACCTTCCATTATTGAAATCTGTAAAAGATAGTTTATTTTCTTCAAACCTATTTCAAATCCTTGGAATTTCCAAGTTTTCATACTTACGAGTTTTAACCTAATATATATATCTTTTCAGAACTTCAATTACCAAGGTTCATATCGCCGTAATGCTATAATAATTACCCGTTAGCTATATAAAAACTACTTTCTTATTTATAACAGAAGTGAATTGGTCAAAATTGATTTTAATAATTAAAAGTTAAATTATATTTACCTTAGGATCGGCCGGTGACCAAGTCGAGGACGTTGACATCGAAACCTTCGACACAACTTTGCCCTAGTTAAGGTGAGGGTTCCAAATTGTTGTTAAATGATTTATTTAAATGTGCCATATGTTGGAATTGTATTTGTTGTTAAATGTTGCCCATTGATTGAAGCGCACGTAATTACTAAGTGTTATTTGCCAATTAACGTGTTAATGTTGAATAGTATATGATGCCTTGGTTAAAATATTCAAAACCATTGATCAAAAAGGAGGAGATCGTGTGTGTACTTATCGCACTGACCCTCTCATTTTACAAATGATTTAGAAATACCATAATTGTGTATGTGCCTGTTAAATGTGCATGAGTGATAAGCCTTTGCGAATGTGCCGCAATTGGCTCGGCCGGGATCCCAAACTCCAGAGGCGAGTTGGCCTATTCCGAGCCAGCAATTAGGGCTTGGTCGGGTACGTCGATGGACCCTGGGGAATGAAATGAAAGGTTACCTCGAGTGTACACCACCCAATGAATGTTGGATGTCGGGCCCGAAGTCGGTGTAAGGGGTTGGAGATTGGGAAGCAGTCAAAGAAGTGCTATGGAACAACATGGAAGCAATGTATCCTTCCACAATGAATGTTATTGATGCTTTCCAATGTGATATTTAAAGTCATTGTTTCATGAAATTCTTGAAGGAAAATGCTGTTGTGAAAATTTTCCTTATATGGTCGATTAAATGAAAGCATGCTTTACGAATGTGATAATTGTTATGTGTTGGGATTCTCATTGGGCTTGTGAAACTCACCCCATATATTTTCCCCTCCCAGGATTTCAGGTTTGACTCGAGCAGAGGATTTGAGAGCTGTTGGATTTTGTTGGTTGTAACCTTTATCCTTGTTAAGACTAATGATGTTGAAATCCCTTTTGGTTAACATTGCCGAGGAATCGTGTATCCTAGATGGTTGATGTTAAATTTTAGTTTGAATTATATAGCTGTATTGAGAAATATATGATTTGACTAAACTGATCGATTGAGTCCTGGTGTGAGCTAGGCCGGTGGCCGCGGTTCTCAGGGTTCGCCTTGGGAGTCGTGGGGCCGCTACAGGGAATGCTGATCTCCCTCACTACACTAGAAATTAGGGATTGCCCACTCTTGATACTGATGTTAGAATGGGAAAATGACAAGACTGGCTAAGATTGCACACATCCCCTTTGTAATATTTGATCAAGAATCAATCCCATAATAGAGAAGCTTGCAATGCGAGGGCTTCTAAAGTTACAAAACCTCCATTTATGCTTAAGTAATTTAAGGTACTTACATTTAGTCTTGTTATGAAGATTTTTATTCTTTCAGAATGCTTTGAAGCCTTAGAAGGAAAAACCACAGATAAATGTTTTTGTATAACTAGTAATTTAAGGATTTGGTGGCTGTTAACCTTGTTTTGCAAGTAATGAACACATTTGGCATAGTTATAAAGCAACAGGGAAGTTGAAGAAGCAAGACATGACTCTTGTTTTCTAAGTTTACTGATCTGAATGGGGTTCTAAATGTATCTTGTTATCTGTAGTTTGTTATAGATTTAATACATGGCCGCTGTTGAACTAATGCACTAGTGTTTTAGCAAAATGAAATGTCCCTTGATTGTTCATGTTCTTGAGCACTTCGTCTGTATTAGATAATTGGAAGAAGTCACAAGGACTGTGCAGCAAAAAGAACATGATAACTCAAATGTATATATCCCATAATGCTACCAATGCTGAACACAATTTCCACCAGTTATACACCAAAAATGGGCAGCTCTTCTATGTTAATAAATCAGGCCAAAAGCCTAGGCTTTACTACGTTAAAAGCTACTGTAAAGCATCAACCAAAGTAACCATGAAAAATAGTCTCAATATTAAAAGACACGGCAAAAAACTTTGCAAATAATTATGAAAACTCATCATTTTAATGCTTGGATTTTCATTTGCTTAATAACAATATTGCAGGAAAACAAAAATTCTACAACCATAAAAGAATTCAAGAAATAGTAACAGAGGAATACTTAATTGAACTCTAACTTTAAAGTTGATATCTAGAACATACCACTCAATCCACTTTCAAATAATTAAAAATCACACCTTTTTGTGTTATTGAAAAAATATTCTTTGTTGCAAAAAAAAAAAAAAAACTAGTTGTACATGCATAACTATATAGATTCATTCCATAGACATTAATGAACCATTTTAATTTCACATACATGGAATATATGCTAAAAGTTGAAAATATATGCAAACCAAACATGAGTATTGCATGATCCAAATATCCCTAATTTATGCATATATATGCCCTAGAAATGCTTTTGAAATCCTGTGAACTATTCTCTAATAATAGATCGTGATGTGGATGAGTGATATTTATAATTTAAACCCAACAATGTAGCTAGGCAAAACTTGATCAACTTGATCAGTTGAGGGATAAATGATTTCTTCAAGCCTATTACTTCAATGACTCAAATAGTTTGGCATGAGTGATATTTGTAATTTAAACCCAACAATGTAGCCATGCAAAACCTGATCAGTTGAGGGATAAACGATTTCTTCAAACCTGTTACTTCAATGACTCAAATAGTATGGCCACAAGCTTTTTGTAGAATAGTACAAAGAAAGATACAAATAAATGGCTTATGAGCAAACAAGGAAAGTTTTCAAATCATGATTATAAAACCACTTTCCATAAGGCTTTATTCATCCACTATAATGTGCAAGAAGTCAGGGACGAATATCCTTTAGAATAAAATGAAGTTTAGTTGTTTAAACTTTGCACTAAATCTAAACAACCCCTACAATAAAGAAGAAAAGAGCAAAATTTTTCAAGCTTTGAAGATCTTAAGTTTACAGCCAAAAGACCCGAAATTGATCCATATATATGAGATTTCATGTCTCCTAAATAGCCTGTAATCGTTAGAGAAATGTTTGGAGTTGTATCATTTCAAATGACGGTTAAGACCTGAAAGGTTGTAAACGAAATGCGAACAGATGCTTCAAATCCATGACTGGATTCACTATGTAGTCGGTCTGATTCTATCTAGAGAGTTGTTTGCATTCTGCCTTGAACTTGGTACACAAATCCATTCCACAACCTTTACAATCCATGGTTGGATTTCAATCCAGTCTAGAATCACGCCTCAAATTCATGGTGGGATTCTATACGAATTTTCAATATTGTTAAAAACATTCCAATAATCTCCTGCCATTTTCAATATATTACAAATTACTTTATGGATCACTGCAAAATTCTAATAATATATGCATCAACAATGATATCTTTTGATTGAACTATAATTTTAGTTTCAACTAATTATGACTTGTTAATACTACTTGGCAGACAAGTTTTGAATCAAGAGAAACAAACCACTTTAATCAATACACATAGATTCACTTCTCTTCAATTTATTTTATACAAATGATACATCAGATCTTGCATCCCTAACTTTTCATAAATATGTAAAAAGTTAAACCCTAAACTTTGTGGTTATCTTCAATCCAACATGCATATAGACAAACTCTTAATGCCACCACTATTTGTGGCATTTTCCAAGACTTGCTAAGAATACCAAGTTCAACCTTCCATTTAAAAGTATGAAAATAATAGTACATTGTATGGGATGCTTTACAGTGCTCAAATCACTCTATGTACTTTAACTCATTGAATTCAAGACTAGTTATTATAACTAGCTATTATAACTAGCATTGAATCGAGGTTCCGTTGTTAGTGATTCATGGTTTTGACTTTAAACCCATTCCTTTTGATGTTCTAAACACCATTTTCTTAGTTAATCCTTTGGTTAAAGGATCAGCTAGATTTTCTTTTGATCTTACAAAATCAATGGTTATAACAACATTTGCAATCATATCTCTTACTAGACTATGTCTCAATCCAACATGTCTAGACTTCCTATTGTACAATTGACAATAGGCTTTAGCAAGTGTACCGGTACTATCACAATGTATAGAAATTGGTAAAACTAATTTTGGCCACATAGGTATCTCATATAGCAGATTCCTTAGCCATTCAGCTTCTCTGTCAGCCGAAATCAAAGCTATAAGCTCAGCTATCATGGTAGGATCGGTAATACAAGTTTGTTTCTTGGATGTCCAAGAAGTTGCTCCACCTCCTTACACAAATATCCAACCACTCATAGAAGAATGATCATCTTTGTTTGTTGTCCAACTTGCATCCGAATAACCTTCTAACACTGAAGGATAGCTACTATAGCAAATACCATTGTCTTTGGAATGTTTGAGATACCTTAAAACTCTAGTAACACCTATTCAATGCTGTCCACATGGATTGCTTGTGTATCTAATTAAAATGCCTGTGGCAAAAGCTATTTCTAGCATTGTGCACGTCATACCATACATCAAGCATCCAACCATTTTGGCATAATCCAATTGAGAGATAGGATCATCAACATTCTTAATGAAGTCAATTTTAGGATCAATGGGAGTTGGGATTGGTTTACAATCTTAATGATTGAAATGATTAAGAATCTTCTCAATGTAATGAGACTATAAAAACAAAATATGTCCTTGCTCTCTCTTGACTCTTATTCCTAGGATAACATCAGCCACTCTCATATCCTTCATTTCGAACTTTGATGATAGCAACCTTGTAGTCTTAATGACTTGTTCTAAGTCGATACCAAAGATTAACATATCATCTACATACAAGCAAATAGTAACACCTTTGCCATTTGCATACTTGCTATATATACACTTGTTCGATTAATTAATCTTGATCCATTAACAAGTATCATTTGATCAAATTTTTGGTATCATTGTTTTGGACTTTGTTTCAACTGCTCAAGGACTCTTATAAGCCTACACACACATTGTGCTCTTACCTAGATACTACAAAGCCTCTCGGTTATTTCATATACACTTCTTCATCTAACTCACCATTAAGGAATGTTGTTTTGACATCCATTTGATGAATTACTCACTTTTGGATTGAAACAATGGCATAATACCCTTATGATAACTAGAATAGCTACCATTGAATATGTATCAAAATAATCGATGCCATATTTTTTAGTAAACCTTTGGCAACCAACCTTGCCTTAAACTTGTCTATTATTCCATCAACCTTTAATTTCTTCTTGAAGATCCATTTACAGTCAATTGGTTTGGAATTTGGTGGTAAATTCACTAATTCCCAAGTTTTGGGCCATAATTTAGTCCATTTTATCATTTGTAGCTCCTTTCAAAATGAAGCATCTTGTGACTTCATGTTTCATCAAATATTTTGATCGGCTTCGATATTGAAGCAATAAGGAATAGTGTTACTTATTTCATTCATTGTTCCTTCAACATGGTGGTAACAAAATTTGAGCCAAATAGCGTGACCTTTCTCAAGGCTCATGTTCCTCCTAAGTTCAATGACTTTATTTTCACCATTTATGCTATCTTTAGATAATTCATTCGTTAGGTGCATTATCAATTTCTTTAGGTATAGGTGACATTTTCTCATCAAAATATATATCTTGATTCAATGACTGATATTGAATCATTAGGCTCTATTACCATGAATCTATAGGCCTTATTATTTTGTGTATATCTTAAAAAAATGCACTTAAAACCTCTTTCACCTAATTTCCTTTTCTTAGGTTCAGTAACTTTGACAATGGCTCTATAGCCCCAAACTCTCAAGTGTTTGAGATTCGACTTTCGCTTGTACCAAAATTCATAAGGAGTTATGGGGCTCCTTTTATTTAGAACTCTATTTAATATGTACCAAGCTATAAGTATCGCTTCTTCCCAAAAACCTTGATGCAAACCTAAATTTGATAACATTGCATTCACCATTTCCATAATCCACACCATTTTGTTGTTATGTGTGTGAAGTAATGACTTCATGCTTAATGCCATTAGACTCAAAATATTTCTTTTGATAATATTCGCTACCACGATCTATTCTTAAACATTTAATATGACTACCACAGAAAAGTTCAACTTCTGCTTTGTATACTTTAAGCATATGTGTCACTTCATCTTTTGAGCATAATAAATGCACATAACAAAATCTAGTATAATCATCTACGAATGTAGCAAAATACTTGTTACCTCCTAAAGACAAAGTACCATGTAAATCGCAAATATCACTATGTACAAAATCCAATTTATTCATTTTCTTTTCAACCTTTGGAAATGGTTGTCTTGTGATTTTTGTTAACATGCAAGTTCTACATTTACTATCTTTCTTTTGCACACATTTAGGCAACAAATCAAGTTTGATTATATCATGAATTCATCTATAATTCACATATCCAAGTCTATTATGCCACAAAATAGAAGTAGACTCGAGCACATAAGTAAAAGAAACATTATTATTCATCTTATTGATAGGCATGCAATTAAACTTGAACATGCCATTACAAAGATACCCTTTCCTAGCAAACATTCCACCCATAGATAGTACAAGCTTATCAGATTCAAATACAAGTTTGAATCCAAATTTATTCATCAGACTACCTGAAACTAGTTTTTTTTTTTACTTGTAGAACAAACAAGATATTAGTAAGGGTTACAACATGTCTAGAAGTAAACTTCAAATCTACTTCACCTACTCCACCTACTCCATTAATGGAATCAGTTGCTGCACTACCCATGTATTCAATAGATTCATCATCATCCACTTCATTTAAGGACAAGTCCTTATTCTTGCACACATGGCGGGTAACACTGGAGTCAATCCACTAAGAAAAGTCTTTCTCAACTAAATTGAGTTTTAAGATCATTGCCACAAGATTCTTGACCTCGTTGTTGGATGATTCACGGTTCTCTATCTTTTTCTTTTTAAGAAGTTTTCATTCATACTTATAATAGGATTCCTTCTTACAATGGTGATATTTCCCCCTTTTTCTTCCTCTTCTTGTTCTTGTTGGATTGATTCTTTGATTGGTTGGATCTCTTATTGTCTTTAGACTTGCTAGTTTGTCCCACTTCAACCACATTAACCTTGGAAGATGGATCTGTGTCCTTTTCTTCTTCTTTTGGTTAAACATTTTTATTTTCATGCACTCTAAACTCTTCTTCAAGATGTAAAGAGTTAGCAAGACTCTCAAGAGTGATCTCATCCTTTTTGTATTTGAGATCTCTTGAGAAATCTTTCCAAGAGGACAGAAGTTTACCAATGATAGAACTAACAACAATAGTTTCATCCATAAACATATTATGTTGAGAAAAATGATTGAACATCCTTTCCAAATCAGCAAATTGATCCATAACAGGCCTTTTGTCTACCATTTTATAATTAAAGAAACTAGAAACAAGAAATTTCTTACTTGTTACGTCTCCTCTCATGTACCTTGCTTCTAATTTGTCTCCTAATTCCTTATCTATGGTGATCGAATGATAGATGTGAAGGCCTCAAAATTTATTATAAATATTGTTAATATCTATTATTTTAAATAACGTTATTATTGTTATTCATTCGTTCAATTATTTTAAAATTATATTTAAACGAATTTTTCAGAAAATTTACATGAAAATTCAATTTATTCATTTATTTATTTATTAATTTAATTTCTTTCATCTTGAGGTGAATTGATTTTATTTCACCCTTAATTTCTTGTAGTTTATCAATAATTCGTTTAGTATTTAAAATTTGCTCTTTATATCGATTAGATGTAAAATGAGCAAAACACGCTTTTCGAGGTGAAAATTCGCAGTTGACGAAATGGCTGGAGTGTAAGGATGATCACAGGCTAAAAATAGAATTAAGGGACTAGAAGTGAGTTAATAAGGCTAAAATGATTAGGGTTGTGAAACCTTAGTGTGTGAATTAACCTCCTTGAAATTAGAATTTTGTTTAACCATTATTTCCTCCACTTAATTCACCCTAATTCACTTCCATTTTATTCCATTTCATTCCTCCTCCCAATCAAGATTAACCTTTAATCCTTAGCTAAGTGGGATAATTATTTTCCCTCCAAAATTGTTAGCCAAGGGATTACTATTCCATGTTTGACTTTAGGGGCTTTAAAAGACAAGTTTTATGTCTTGTCTTTCTTTCTTCATTTAATTCACTCAAAAAATCAAACAAAATACCTCTTCTCCTTCTCTCCATGGTCAACTCCCTCCTTCTCTTCCCTTGAGTTTCATCAATTTCTTCCAAATCCTTCTCTAAAATCACCTGCACAAACTCCAATTAATCTTGGCCCAAGCTTGGGATTCACGGTGAGGAGCATCAGAGGAGTTCTTGAGGTTTGAGGCTAGCAATCTTGGAGGAAATTTGTCAACTTCTTAGAAGAGGTAAATTGCTAAATCTTCCATCTTGTCTATTGATTACAATTTTAAGCATGATATTAGGTTTGGTGGTTGATAGGTTCTTAGAACCTTGATTGATGCTTGGATTATGTGGATTGAGTTGCTGCTTCATTATTTTGTAATTTGATGATTATGAGGAAAAAGTGGCTCTTGGACCCCCACAAGCATGAGAATGTAATTCCTAGCATGATAATGATGCATTGTGTGTGATTATATGGGAAATGGTTAGTTGAAAGTTAGTGGGAAAAACCTCAAGGAAGAACCGAGAGGAAGAAGTGCAAAATGGGGGTTGATTTTGCTGTTTTTCCTTTAAAATTTCGTGGCTGTATTTTGGCTAGATTAAGGACTGAATTTGATGTTTAAATGTTGATTGTTAAGTTGTTATTTTTCCCCCCACAAAAGCCCTACAAGAGTTGTTGCAATAATGGTTGTCAAGTTGGAGGCAAAATCTGGAAATTTGAGGATACATGCTATCCGAAATTCTTGGACTGTTGAATCCTAAAAGTTGATATAAACTTCTATCATTTTTGACCAACATTAGGCTTAGGAAGTTCAATACAAGTTTAGGTTCGAATTTGGGGTTAATCGGAAGTGGTTTAGATGTATTAAAGGTAGTGATGAGAAAAGGAAGTGAAATTTGCAGGATTGATCATATGCGAACCAGTCCTCTTTAGGCCCGTAGAAAACTACCTTCCCATTCAAATTTTTGATTGAAGTTTGGTATGAACCTAGACTATATATGGACGTATTAGTGTACCAAATTTGGTGATTTTTGACCAAGAATTCATCATTAAAATGAAGCCTTGAAATCTGCCCTGCGAAACTGGAAAACAGAATTTCAGAATTTTAAACCCTCTCTATTTGAACTACTATAATTTCTAGCTCGAGTGTCAGAATTGAGTTCCATCGGTGGAGTTTGAAACTTTTCACATAGTAATTTAAACTGTATAAATTTGAGAGGACAATTCATTTCCTGTAATTTTTGGTGAATTTTCAAAATGGGCTGGTCGATCAACCTGTTTTGCCCTGTTTTGTTACTGAAGCCGTTTCTTTCTTGAAAATCTGGGCAATTTTCGTCCAGAATATTTACTGGGTGTCTTCTACAAAGTTTTAGAACTTTTCAAGAGGTTTCTAACAGTACCAAGTATGAAAAATTTGGACTTGTACAACTCCAGTTATGATTTTTCAAATATTTCAGCTCAAATTAGGAAATTATCTAACTTATTTTCTTTTGAGATAAACTTGGTCGGTGAGTTAGGAAAACTTATTTCCATTCTTTTTTAATTATTTTAGGGCATAAAACTTGGTAACTTTGACATGAAAATGGTCAACCCTCTTTCTTGATATTCAACTTATATTTCACTTGATTCTCAAATCGAGAATCTTGAACTTGACTTGAGTCTAATTGAGACATTTTAAAGATATTTATCAAATATTACCCTAGTAATTTGAATTAAAGTACTTGATCATTTCCCATGACTTGAAAAATGTTATCTTTAAATAAGGGTAGTGAGAAACTACTAAACCTTGGTTGTATAATTAAGTAATTTATATTCAGACTTGTCTCGTGATCGGTGAAGATCCTCAAGAACTCCGATTGATCTTGCGTTTTGTTTTAGGTTTGACTTCGGCGTCATGCATGAATTGCTGAATTACCTGACATGTTTATTTGAATAAACGTAGAGGCGAGAGTGTACTTTATCGCCGCTTTCCCTTTTACTTGACTTGCATGTACATGACATTACTTGACTTGACCGAATCAATGTCGATTGAAATAATCCATTGACTTAAAAGTTATAAATGGGGATGCCCAAATCTTGGGACCGAAAAGCAAGGTTGGTCGGAAGATTGGTGAACCTTAGGTACCTGAACCTGACCTATGAAGAGGTCTGCTCGGTGTAGCTCATTGCACTTAGACGAGGGGTGAACTGCTGGAGGAGGTTGTACCTAAGTGGAGATTCTATGGACTTTTTGCTAAGTTGACTGAGAGTCAACGCTTGGGATGGAATAGACTCAACCAGCGTGGAAATTGGCTCCTGAGCGATCCCTTACTTGTTTCTGTATTTTCCCCGCATGAACACGCTTCACCGTGGCTTATGATATTCACCGTAGATAGAGAAGAGGGTTCAACCCAGCTCCAAGACTTTTGTCTAACGAGCCTCGGTATTCCCTTGGGAATACGCTCCGGTGAAAGTTGCAATGATGATTGTTTGATTTACATGCTTTATATCCCAATTTACCGCTTCCTACTCTGCTTGATTATGTGTTTACCTTGCCTACTGCTAATATAGCTTCCAGTTGTTTCCAATCTTGGGAAACATAGATCGAGGATCTAGTTACTGGGTGGATTTTCATAATTTTGTATAGCTTAATATTAAATTGTGAAGTTAATGGTTTATTGTACTGAAATTGATGTTATCGGAATTTTAATGGACATTATTGAGGATTTATTTTTGTAAGTTAACTATCATATATTGTTGGACCTCACTAAGGATTATAAGAATAAATGCTTGTATTATTATTTTAGAGATCTGAAGTGTGATTATTTTAAATCAGACTACTACGATCAGGGTTTGTAGTCCTCGGCGAGTTGGGCGCATAAAATTACATACCCCTGGGTTCGCCTCGGAGAGATTTGTCACAATAGACATCAAAGAGTCCATCACGCTAAGAATATGTCCCTAAAAAATCTCATCATCCGGTCCCACGCTTGCCTAATCTGGATGTCATCCGTAGTCTTTTCTTCATTTGTTGTAGGCCTTGAGTTGTGAGGACATACACCACCTTGAGAGCAACTAGGGATAAATGTACTCATTTCTTCCAATGTATGAAATTTCCTTCAAAATGTTCAAACTTGACTATATTAGATGCAAAAACTTTAATGGTACTAGAGATTCAGAGAAGGAATAAAGCCTTTTTTAGTTTCCCCCAGGAGTGGGACCCCACCAATCCCTTTGTGACAGCCCTTCCCTAGCACAAGTGAACTCAGCCTGCAACTCTAGGGACTCAATACCCAAGTTCATCAAAACATTTATCTTAACATACACTTAAGCTAAAATAACTCCAAAATTACAAGAGCATAAAGTTTACAACGCTTTAAATCCCAAACTTGCAACCGACTTCAAACTTACAAAAGAGAGCCAAATTACAAATACATCGGTTCTTAACAAAGATAAACACTTGACTTTAGCCACAATCAAACTCTCCGACCTCTTACAAATTCCTGTTAAGAAAAACAAAAGGAAAAGGGTAAGCAAAAGCAATGAGATCCCCAAAATAAAAACATGCAACCACATTAACAATTAGGCAAAACAGATAGTCAATCATATATTTAAGGTAAATTAAAACATAGCACTCAAGTAAAGGATACAGGTGGTTTTCAAAAGCCAAATCCACAAAGCTTGATCAAACGAAGCCGTTGACTCCTCGCCAACGCTTGAGGTCAAGAACCAATTCAGACACCACCCTTACACCACAACCGTCCCACCAATCACCCCCTACCGGCCCAAACACCTCAACTAATCAAATTTGGGTAATACTGAGTATACCATGTTCCAAGGAACCAATCAATAACCTATGGTTCACCGATCTTCGACCAAGCCCATGCCTTCGAAGGACATCTAACGGTTCACAATAGGGTTTTAAATTTCCGAGCCCCAAACGAATCAAATTAGTCGACGGATATCACCACTTTTCATACCAAAGTACACAAAGTCAAATCATAGTCAAAGAAAGTCAAATTCCAAGAAAAGTCAAACAGAAGAGTCCGAGTGCGATAAAGTACGCTCTCGACTCACCCTCACATCGAATCACATTTGATATGTAAGCCAATTCAATAATCACATCTCAAATAATCTCACATAGCATGCGTAGTTCAAGCAAACAAGTCATTCAATGTAGTTTTGAGAAACTCATAGATTCACGAAACAAGCAAGGAAACACTCACCAAGCAAGTCAAACAACTCAAACGCCACGCCTTTGATCACCCTCGTTAGCTCCTTCGAAGTCCCTATGTATATTCAACGTGATACCATCATCAACTCAAGCAAAACAAAATAAATGCAACCTAATTATGCAAAAATAAACACTACTAACTAATGCATCTCACTAGAAATTTAGGGCTAATTTCAAGTCACGAAATGATGAAACATTGAAGGTTTAGTGGATTCACAAGTCAAGTAGATATTTAGAATGAAATAAACGCGCAAAGATTCAAGAAACTTCAAGTTCAACCAAGAGCAAGTTTATGACAAAACTGAATTGGGTGTATCAGTAGCCACTGCGCAGTCTTAGGAAAATGGACATATCTTGGTGTAGAAAATCGAAATTGAGTACCGTCATGCTAGAAACTAGACTCATAGGGATTTCCAACGTATATGGCTCAGCTCCTAGTTCATTTCCTATCAATACCAAAACCTGGAAGTTATTGTTTTCCATTTCTGACAGGATGCAGAACCAATATCTGTTCACAAGTTGATGATTCCAAGAGGTTTTCACCCATCAAACTAGAATGATTTCACCCAATTTGATACACAAATGTCCCAACAAGGTTTCTCAACAAGAATTAGTGAAGATTGCACAAGAAGAAATCACAAAACAAGAAGAAAAGAACCACAACTTCTTCCATTCTTTTGAAATTCAAACAACTCCTATAACTTCTCTAGCATGCATATGAAAGATAATCAAGCACCTTTCTCAACGAATAATCATCTTAGCCTAGTATTTAGTACTAGTCCAAATATCAAACACATAATAGGCATGAAATCAAACAAACTCCTATGTTGTAACCAGAATAGCCTCACCTCCTAAGGCAACCCAAGGGTATCGCTGGATCTGCACTGCCTCGCCAGACTCACTACAAACCTCAAGCATATTATAGATTTCAAATAATCACACTTCAAGATCTCTAAAATAATAATACATGCATTCGCCCTAAATCCTTAATTGAGGTCCAACAATAAATGATAATTAACTTACAAAAGTAAATCCTCAATAATATCTATTAAAACTCTTACAATATCAATTTCAGGTACAATAAATCTTTACCTCGAAATTTAATATTCAGCATATACAAAATTATGAAAATCCTACCAAAGTAACTAAATTCTCGATCTACGCTTTCCACTTCAGACCTTAAGGAAAACAACTGAGCTAACGCCAAGGCCAGGAGAAACATGCAAGCACGTAATCAAGTAGGTAGGAAAGCCAAATTCAGATATAAAAGCATGTAAATCAAACATTCACTTGTACTATTGCAATTTTCACCGTGAGATTGTATTCTCAAGGAATCACTACTGAGGGCTCACATTAGATAAAGTCTTGAGCTGGGTTCTGAGAACCCTCTTCGAGCCTCTCATCTACGTGAATTTGCAAGCACAAGGACCAGCAGGGAAAATATACAATACGTAAGGATACCGGCTCGTGGAGCCAATTTCACGCATTAAACAGTTGAGTCCATTCCATCCCAAACGCTTGACCCTCCGTCAACTTAATACGTGTAAAGTCCCAGAAACTCCACTTATTACAACCTCCTCCCAACAGCTCACCCTCTCCCTCAAACCAAACAGGTAGATTTAAAAGGTAAAGCTACATCGAAGCAATACCAGCAAGACCTCTCAATAGGTCAAGCTCAAAGAACAAGCACCTAAGGTTCACCAAGTTTCCACCAAGCCCTTACCGGGGGTCCCAAGGATCCCCAATAGGTTTTAAGGTCCCCATTTAACACTTTTTAAGTCGATGGATTATTCCAATCAACGTTCAGGTATAGTCTAGTCAAATAACATTCATGTACATGCAAGACAAGTAAAAGAGGACGAGCGCGATAAAGTACACTCTCGCCTCAACAGGTTTCATTCACATAAACATGTCAAGTAATTCAACAAGTCATGCACTTGACACTCACCGAAGTCAAGAGTCTAGGGCAAAGGCACGTAAGATTAGTTGGGGTTTTCCGGAATCTTCTCGATCACCTGAAACATGTAGGAGTATTTTCATTCAAAACACTTGAATAATATTCGATAAATGTCTTTTTTTTTTAAAAAAAGAAATGTTTCAATGAGACTCAAGTCAAGTTCAAGATTTCCTAATTTGAAAATCAAGTGAGATACTAAGTTGGCACGAAAATCAAGGAAAAAGGGGTCAACCATTTCCATATCAAATTTTCCAAGTTTATGCCCTATAATAATTAAAAGAGAGTGGAAATAGGTTTTCCTAGTTCACCGACCAAATTTATCTCATAAGAAAACAAGTTCGGAAATTTCCTAATTTGAGCTGAAATCTTTGAAA
Source organism: Gardenia jasminoides (assembly GCA_013103745.1). Taxonomy (NCBI): domain Eukaryota; kingdom Viridiplantae; phylum Streptophyta; class Magnoliopsida; order Gentianales; family Rubiaceae; genus Gardenia; species Gardenia jasminoides. The sequence goes on from CM023096.1 coordinate 30,746,203, forward strand.
AATTGTAACTCAAGTTTTACAATTCAGAATTCCACTCATTTGGTACCGTTGGAAACCTCTTTAAAATATCTAAAACTTTTCAGAAGACATCAAATTAAAATTATGGACGAAATTATCCCAGATTTCCGTTGAACATTCAGCTACAGTAAGATGACAGTGTTCGGCAGGCTGGTTATCCAGCACATTTTGAAAATTTGCCAAAAATTTCAGGAAATTAATTAACCTCTGAAATTTATACACAATATATTCCTACATATTAAGTTTCAACAGCCACTGACGGAACTCAATTCCAACATCCGAGCATGAAATGACAACAGTGCAAACAGAGGCAGTTCGAAATTCTGCAATTCTGGTAACATGAAGATACAGGGCAGTTTTCAAGTTACTATTTGAGTGACGAATTCAAGTCCAACAATTGTCAAATTTGTCACACTAACACTTCCATATACCATCTAGATTCACACCAAATTTCAACTCAAAATACCATCGGGAAGGCAGTTTTCTATGTGCCTCAATTTCGTCCAACTCATTCATTCAAAACTGGAAAATTTGATCCCTCACTTGTATCATCTAGTTCATGCCTCAAATCACTACCAATTTGCCTAATTTTCGAAACCAAGCTAGTATTGAACTTCCTAAGCCTATTGATGATCAAAAATGATATAAGTTTATATCAAGTTTTAACATAAAAATAAGTCTAAAATTCGGGCAGCATACTATTCCCCAAATTCCCAGATTTTGGCTTCAACTTATTTCTCATTCTTGCTGGGATTTCCAAAGGGCTTTTGTGGGAAACTTTAACCACTTAACACTCATCATTTAAGCATCAAGTTCAGCTCTTAGTCCAGCCAAAATACTGCCACGAAATTTTAAAAGAAACCAGCAAATTCAATCATCATTTTGCACCTCTCCATGTCGGTTTTCCTTGTTCCACTAAAACATCAATTTTGCTTAACCCTTGAGGGATTTTTGTAGGTAAATTAACAACTAAATCCTCACATTTAAGCCTCACCATCATCCTTTAAAGCTGCCAAATTCGCAGCTAAAATAATAAAAAGAAAAACAGCAATTTTTTCTTCCCTCATTTTCTTCCTTTCCTCACCCGAATTTTCCTTGAGATTTCTCCTCAAATTTTCAGCCACCATTTCCAACATATATACATTCATTGCATCATTAATCATACTAGAAATCATATTATCACAATTGTGGGAGTCCAAGAGCCCACTCAAATAACCATTATCAAGAATTACAAGCTAAAGGAACTTAACATCATATAAATGCAAACCAACACAAAAACTCATTTTCACTATCAATCATCAAGGTTCTAGTAACCTCTCAACTCCCAATCCCTAATGTCATGCTTAGAAATGAAATCAATGGACAAGATGGAAGCTTTAGATCATTACCTCTTCCAAGAAGTTGGCAAATCACCAAGAAAATGGAAGCTTGAACCACCCAAGACTTCCTCCTCAAGCTCCTTGTTCAAGCTCCAAGCTTGTGCCCAATTTGGTGCAAGTTTTGTTGGGATTTTTAGTGAGAAAATGGAGAAGAGTTTTGATGGAAGAACAAGAGAAAGGAGAGGAGGGCAGTTCGGGTGAGGGGAGAGGGAAGATGAGAGGATTTTGGGCAATTTTGAAGAATTAAATGGATAAAGAAAGACAAGACACAAGTCTTGTCTTACAACCCCCAAAAGTCAAACTTTAAATAGTAATCTTAATTAGCAATTTGGAGGGAAAATTAATTGTCTCACTTGGCTTGAGATTATGGAGTAAATCTCGATTAGGAGAGGGAAAGAAAAGAAAAATTTTAAGTGAACTGGAGGAGATTAGTTGGAAGAAATAATGGCTCGTTAAAATTCTAGATTTGAAAAGGTTAATCCAATTCTTAACTAAAATTTCAAAACCCTAACTGATCATCTTCAAAGACCCAAATCCAGTCATTTAATTACACTTCGAACTTACCAGTGATCATCCTTACACTTTATCGCCACGCCACTCAGATTTTACCTCCGAAAAGCGTGTTTTTCTGGGTTTAGATAATTGATGCAAAAGAGCAAATTTTAAAATAAGATGAATGGAATGTTGAAAATATACCTGAAAAATTAATATAGAGCTAAATTAAGTTTTTCTCAAAATGAAATAAATTAAACAAATAAATAAATAAATAAATTGAATTTTCATTTAAATTTTCTAAAAATTCGTTTAAATGTAATTTTAAAATAATTAAACAAATTAATAATAATAATAACATTATTTAAAATATTAAGTTGTAATAATATCAAAATAAATTTTTTGAGGTCATATTCTCCCTCCTTAAAAGAATTTTGTCCTCAAAATTCATACTCGAATTATAGGTTAATGCTTGGCATTTCCCCCCGAATTTCGTCCTCTAGCCCTCGAGCTACTTCCTCGACACCTTGGTTCATCCACAACATTTTCAATAAAAGTTTACTTGTTCCTCAAAATTTTCACCTTGCTAAATGGAGATAATTAATACTGGCATTTCTTCTTTCACTTCCCAAATCGCCTTCTCGTCGTCATGATTTTCCAAACATTCTTAACCTAAGAGATTTTCTCAGATCTCAAGTCCTTTACTTCCTGCTGTAGAAGTCTCCTAGAAGTCACTTTGAACACCTAAGGCGATTACCCTCAATGACCATTAAAGGCGAATTATCTCCAATTAATTTTTCTTAAACCACCATAGAGGGCTCAATTGAAAAAGGGAGACCCACACTCTTAAACATCTACTGTAATGTCTAAGGAGGAGGTTAATGTTTTGAAAACCATCATTTAAAAGAAGACTTAAAATTATATAAAGACCTTATTTTTCATCTACGAATTCAAACTCAAATCAACTCAGCATTTTCAAAGTAAAGTTAAAAGTTTTAAAAGAACACTTTTTCTTTAAACCAGAAATTCTAACTTTTTATATCCATAAATTGGAAAATTACCAGTGGTATCCCACTAGAAAATAGACTCAAAGTACTACAACTGTTCAAAAGATATTTTCGCAAAACTCAATTTGTAAATAACAAACTTGACCTCAGGTGGTAGCTTTCGCAAGTAGAAAATCAGATCAAGTCTGTCATTTTAGTGAATTCTAAAAACTATTGGTACTTATGGAGATTGAGCAAAATTCTAAAATTTTACAAGGTTGAAAAGTTCTTGTCTAGTTTCAAATCTAACATACAAAACCCAAATTTAAAATTTTATTATACGCCACGATATCAAAATTTTTTTTTAAAAAAAAAATTACACAATGCTTCCTGAGGAGATATCTAACAAAATAGAGTTCAAGAAATTATCCTTTTTTTTTTACTACTAAACTCACATTTAAAAGCCAACATCGAACAAAGATCATTAAACAATATTTTACCAAAAATTTGTAAGACAATAAGGCTAAAAGTAGTTAAAAGGATTCGGCCAGTAGGGGGTATTTTTAGAGATTCTACCAAGATCCCCGCATCAATCTTATAACTATAGTCCTTGAATCTCTTGAAATAACCATAGTACATAATAATCAACATGTGTCAAGTTATTAATCATCAAGATTCACCACCATATTCACACTACGAACATGGAAAAGCTTCAGGTCCTTTAAACAGGTACTCGGGTTCTCAAGGGATCCCTTCAATAGCCTAAACTCATATGGCCATAAATCATTAGGTTTAAACCATACAACTTATAGGTCTAAAAGTTCAAGCTCTTTCCACTAACGTGGGTCAAGGTAAGTCGTAAACCTCCAAGATTTGCCTCAAGATTTACCTTTCTCTTGAACTTGATCGGTGGCAAGTGAAGTTGGATTGAAACAAAATTTATGGAAGAACAAATGAAATCTTTTCTTCTCTATTTGTAGCTTGAATAACCGGCTAGGGAAGAGTAAACAGTGGAGAAAATTGCTGAAAAATCTCACCTCTCTCAGCTCTATAGAACTGGCCACAAGGAAGGAAGAGAATAGAGTTTTGGGTTGGTGATTTTCTCGAAAGATAAAAGAATGAATAAAGATAAAATATGAAGCAAGACTCTCTTTTCCTCTTTCTAGTTATTTTCTTGTGAGGTCAAAATAAAATGGTAGAATGAAGAGTAATTGAAGTTTTGTAAAGGATGAGTGGTGAAGGTGATGTCAATGGACACCCTTCCATTACTCGTGACTCTAATGAAATCTATCTTATTCACTAATTCACCTTTTCTCACTTAACTCCCTTTAATTCCAATAAAAGGCAACGTACACTCCACGAATTATCTTTTTACCCTCATTGACTAACCCTAGACTTCGGCTCTAGATTCTCCCCATTGCTTTAGGTGCCTCGACCCACACCCTTGTTCTCAACCTCGATCTCAGTTGCAGCCTCGTCTACTGTCCACAATTTTTATAGAAGATGGATATAAAATAAATGTGAAAATAAACTAAATTAAAATACACTAAAGCACGGTAAAATAGAATAAAAAGGGAATGTAATGAATTAACATAAAATAGAATAAGCAAGTTAGCAAATTAAATTTTTGGAATGAACAAGAGAATTTTCTAGAACCGCTTAACTTTCATACATACATATATATATATATCGAGAGAATCAAGTGCATGTGGTGGCATATTTAATACAAAGAACATACCAAAATGTAACGCTTGCCCGACCATTTTACCACACAAAACACAATAGTGAAAATAGTAAATAAATATGCACCCACCAAGACGAAGAATGCATCTGGTGGTTTCTTTTTTTACAAAAGGTCACAAAACATACTACATAGATGCCACAAAATACAAATAGTCATGTAGTCACAAGCATAGGCCTCACAAGTCTCACCCATCTAATCCAAGGTTACTAAACATTCAAAAGACTAAGACCTTCATAGTCTAGTTCATAACTGGATTTTCACCCTACATCTAGGGGAATTTAAAACCAAGCAATATCAACATTTGGTTGTACTAATCATTACATCAAGTGCCAAGTTCAAAACTCCTAGAATTGATATAACTCTAGGTTTTACGACAGTTCCTTATTTGGTGTTTGAGGCTTCCACACCTTAAACATCCTCCCATCTTTCTCCAACACTCATCTGTAGGATGAGATTTTTGACAGAAATCACACTTAGCAGCTCACGAAGTCGCCATGAGGGTCCACTAGATTTGGATTTCCTTCTTTACCTTCAACATGTTCATCTTGGTTAATCTCTTTACGCTTCCCTTTAACATTGAGAGGGCTTCCCAACTGATTTCTAACTTGAGTGTTAGGAGTATCTCGAAATTCAATTTGGGTAGTTGAGTGCACCAGATCAAATTTATGTTGCATCTCCTCTAGTATGGCTTCATATTTCTTCTTCATTTCCACGTACTTGCTTATTAACTCAGTCTTTTCCTTATATTCTTGTTCCCATCGTCCTTCCCAATATTTAGCAAGTTCCGTCTGAAACCCTAAGTCCTTTCGAAGAGTCTCTATATCTTCGTGTGAATCCGCCAAGTTTGCCATGTCACTATTTCCTTTAACTCCCGAATTTAACCTGCTAAGAAAACCAAAATTGCCAGGTCAATATTTAATCACAATGGAGCTCTAACCATTTAAAGCTCAATTCTTGGAAATCCAATATAAGGACTTTTATGAACTCGGGAGTTCGAATCCTACTAACCATCAGAATCACAAATACTTACTACTTCGCTATTCACTTAACACTCAAACTAACCCCCACAGTCCGATATCCTAAGCTTTAAGCCTAAGATACACTACAAGGATCCTAAGCTCGATACCACTTGTAACAGCCCCACCTCTCCCAGAGGAACCCAAGGGTATCAGTGGTCTGCCAACTCTGCTAGGGACTCACTACAAACTCTCAAGCATATTATAGATTTCAAATAATCACACTTCAAGATCTCTAAAATAATAATACATGCATTCGCTCCTAAATCCTTAATTGAGGTCCAACAATAATGATAATTAACTTACAAAAGTAAATCCTCAATAATATCTATTAAAACTCTTACAATATCAATTTCAGGTACAATAAATCTTTACCTCGAAATTTAATATTCAGCCTATACAAAATTATGAAAATCCTACCAAAGTAACTAAATCCTCGATCTCGCTTTCCACTTGAGGCAAGGAAAACAAGTGAGCTAACGGGAGGGGAGAAACATGCAAGCATAATCAAGTAGGTAGGAAAGCCGAAATTCAGATATAAAAGCATGTAAATCAAACATTCACTTGTACTATTGCAATTTTACCGAGATTGTATTCTCAAGGAATCACTACTCGAGGGCTCACATTAGATAAAAGTCTTGAGGCTGGTTCGAGAACCCTCTTCCCCTCTATCTACAAGTGAATTTGTGCAAGCACAGGTGACCAGTTCACGGAAAATATACAATGGTATCTTGGGCTCTCGGGAGCCAATTTCCACGATTAACAGTTGAGTCCATTCCATCCAAAGCGTTGACACTCCACAATACGTGTAAAGTCAGGAAACTCCACTTATTACAACCTCTCCCAACAGCTTCACCCTCTCGGGCCAAACCAAGCAGGGTAGATTTAAAAGGTAAAGCTACATCGAGCAATACCGGCAAGACCTCTCCAATAGGTCAAGCTCAAAGAACGACCTAAGGTTCACCAAGTTTCCCGACCAAGCCTTGCCGGGTCCCAAGGATCCCTAATAGGTTTTGCGTCCCCATTTAACACTTTTAAGTCGATGGATTATTCCAATCGACGCTCGTGTAGTCAAATAACATTCATGTACATGCAAGACAAGTAAAAGAGGACGAGCGCGATAAAGTACACTCTCGCCTCAACAGGTTTCATTCACATAAACATGTCAAGTAATTCAACAAGTCATGCACTTGACACTCACCGAAGTCAAGAGTCTAGGGCAAAGGCACGTAAGATTAGTTGGGGTTTTCCGGAATCTTCTCGATCACCTGAGACAAGTAGGAGTATTTTCATTCAAAACACTTGAATAATATTCGATAAATGTCTTTTTTTTTTTAAAAAAGAAATGTCGCGATAAGACTCAAGTCAAGTTCAAGATTTCCTAATTTGAAAATCAAGTGAGATACTAAGTTGGCACGAAAATCAAGGAAAAAGGGGTCAACCATTTCCATATCAAAGTTTCCAAGTTTATGCCCTATAATAATTAAAAGAGAGTGGAAATAGGTTTTCCTAGTTCACCGACCAAATTTATCTCATAAGAAAACAAGTTCGAAAATTTCCTAATTTGAGCTGAAATCTTTGAAAAATTGTAACTCAAGTTTTACAAGTCAGAATTCCTCTCATTTGGTACCGTTGGAAACCTCTTTAAAATCTCTAAAACTTTTCAGAAGACATCAAATTAAAATTATGGACGAAATTAACCCATATTTCCGTTGAACATTCAGCTACAGTAAGACGACAGTGTTCGTCAGGCTGGTTATCCAGCACATTTTGAAAATTCGCCAAAAATTACAGAAAATTAATTAACCTCTGAAATTTATAAAAAATATAGTCCTACATATGAAGTTTCAACAGCCACTGACGGAACTCAATTCCAACATCCGAGCATGAAATGACAACAGTGCAAACAGAGGCAGTTCGAAATTCTGCAATTCTGGTAACATGAAGATACAGGGCAGTTTTCAAGTTACTATTTGAGTGACGAATTCAAGTCCAAAAATTGTCAAATTTGTCACACTAACACTTCCATATACCAACTAGATTCACACCAAATTTCAACTCAAAATACCATCGGGAAGGCAGTTTTCTATGTGCCTCAATTTCGTCCAACTCATTCATTCAAAACTGGAAAATTTGATCCCTCACTTGTATCATCTAGTTCATGCCTCAAATCACTACCAATTTGCCTAATTTTCGAAACCAAGCTAGTATTGAACTTCCTAAGCCTATTTATGATCAAAAATGATATAAGTTTATATCAAGTTTTAACATAAAAATAAGTCTAAAATTCGGGCAGCATACTATTCCCCAAATTCCCAGATTTTGGCTTCAACTTATTTCTCATTCTTGCTGGGATTTCCAAAGGGCTTTTGTGGGAAACTTTAACCACTTAACACTCATCATTTAAGCATCAAGTTCAGCTCTTAGTCCAGCCAAAATACTGCCACGAAATTTTAAAAGAAACCAGCAAATTCAATCATCATTTTGCACCTCTCCATGTCGGTTTTCCTTGTTCCACTAAAACATCAATTTTGCTTAACCCTTGAGGGGATTTTGTGTAGGGTAAATTAACAACTAAATCCTCACATTTAAGCCTCACCATCATCCTTTAAAGCGTGCCAAATTCAGTAAAATAATAAAAGAAAAACAGCAATTTTTCTTCCTCATTTTCTTCCTTTCCTCACCCGAATTTTCCTTGAGATTTCTCCTCAAATTTTCAGCCACCATTTCCAACATATATACATTCATTGCATCATTAATCATACTAGAAATCATATTATCACAATTGTGGGAGTCCAAGAGCCCACTCAAATAACCATTATCAAGAATTACAAGCTAAAGGAACTTAACATCATATAAATGCAAACCAACACAAAAACTCATTTTCACTAACAATCATCAAGGTTCTAGTAACCTCTCAACTCCCCAATCCTAATGTCATGCTTAGAAATGAAATCAATGGACAAAGATGGAAGCTTTAGATCATTACCTCTTCCAAGAAGTTGGCAAATCACCAAGAAAATGGAAGCTTGAACCACCCAAGACTTCCTCCTCAAGCTCCTTGTTCAAGCTCCAAGCTTGTGCCCAATTTGGTGCAAGTTTTGTTGGGATTTTTAGTGAGAAAATGGAGAAGAGTTTTGATGGAAGAACAAGAGAAAGGAGAGGAGGGCAGTTCGGGTGAGGGGAGAGGGAAGATGAGAGGATTTTGGGCAATTTTGAAGAATTAAATGGATAAAGAAAGACAAGACACAAGTCTTGTCTTACAACCAAAGTCAAACTTTAAATAGTAATCTTAATTAGCAATTTGGAGGGAAAATTAATTGTCTCACTTGGCTTGAGATTATGGAGTAAATCTCGATTAGGAGAGGAAAGAAAAGAAAAATTTTAAGTGAACTGGAGGAGATTAGTTGGAAGAAATAATGGCTCGTTAAAATTCTAGATTTGAAAAGGTTAATCCAATTCTTAACTAAAATTTCAAAACCCTAACTGATCATCTTCAAAGACCCAAATCAGTCATTTAATTACACTTGAACTTACCGGTGATCATCCTTACACTTTATCTTCACGTCACTCATTTGCAATTTTTACCTCAAGCGTGTTTTCTGGTTTCTGTATAATTGATGCAAAAGAGCAAATTTTAAAATAAGATGAATGGAATGTTGAAAATATACCTGAAAAAATTAATATAGAGCTAAATTAAGTTTTCTCAAAATGAAATAAATTAAACAAATAAATAAATAAATAAATTGAATTTTTATTTAAATTTTCTAAAAATTCGTTTAAATGTAATTTTAAAATAATTAAACGAATTAATAATAATAATAACATTATTTAAAAATATTATGTTGTAATAATATCAAAATAAATTTTTTGAGGCTGTTACAGCAACCCCAAGAATCCAAGCCCAAAAACCTAGCTTCCAAGCACCACCCTACTACAAACATCCCCAACAACCTTCATTAGACCATTTTCTAGGATCATAGAGCTAGGGTTTGGATAGGAAAATACCTTTTCAAGCCCAAGAAGAAACTCTTCAAAGCCACCAAAATCCTTCCCTATCAAGCTTGAGGGATTGATGGTTTAGGGTGCTACCAACTTCCTCTCTTGATTCCCTATTAAGCCAAGCAAGATTTTTTTGGATGAATTCCTCTCTTGTTTTTCTTCTTCCTTAGGTTCGGCCACTCCACCCCAAAAATGAAGACAATGTTTTGTTTTTAAAAGATAAGTTTGGAGGGAAAGAAGTCATCAAGTCAAGGTTTGAATCTTAGGGTGACAAGTGGCAACTTCTTGGCCATTAGCTAACAAAATCTCACTTATTTGCTTTCTAACTCCTCTAATTTTCTTTGGTCTCCAATTAACACCAACATACACTATTTTCTTAGCAATCAAGCCATGCAAGAAAATGCTCACTAATTCTAAAATGGAATTTTTGAAAATTCATTTAATCAACCAATGAAGAATGCACTTAGTGAAAACATGCCACAAATGCACTAAAGAAATTTATATGCACTTGAATAAATTAAAGGGTAATGTATGCATGAATTTTATTATTATATATATACATATATATATATATATATATATTTTTGGGCTCTCACACCCGCCTCCCGTAACTTGCTGGTAGCGAGACTCGAACTAGGGGCAACCAGACCAAGCCCCATCTTTAGCAGTCCCATGCCACCAGACCAAGCCCCAGGGGGCAAAGGAATAAAGCCTTAAGATTGCAAAAACAATACAAAGAAATGGCTTATGAACAAACAAGGAAAGTTTTCAAATCATGATTATAAAACCACTTTCGTTAAGATTTTATTCGTCCACTATAATGTGTAGGAAGTTAAGGACGAATATCGTCTAAGATAAGATGAAATTTGGTTGTGTAAATTCTATACTAAGGCTAAATAACCCCCACAATAAAGAAGAAAAATACAAAATTTTCTAGACTTTGAAGATTTAAGTCTCCAATAAAAAAAATCTCAAATTGATCCATATATATGAGTTTTCATGTCTCCTAAACAGCCTCTAACCGTTAGAAAAATGTCTGGAGTTGTATCATTTCAAATGATAGTTAAAACCTGAAAGCTTGCAAATGAAATGCCAACAGATGCTTTAAATCTGTGGCCAGATGCATTATATAATGGGGCGGATTGGCTGGTTGGATTCTATCCAGAGAGTTGCTTGCATTTTGGCTTGAATCTGTTGCATGAATCATTTCCACAACCTTCACAATCCATGGATGGGTTTCAATCTGGTCTAGAATCATGCCTCAAATCCATGAAGAGATTCTATACATATTTCAATATTGTTGAAAACATTCCAACACTTTTACTACCTTGGTTAATCATTATTAATGATTATGAGAGAATATTTATCATTCAGTTTGACGAAGTAGAATAATTAGAATGAAAAGGTTAAGCTTTGTGCCATTGAGAGAATATAGTTTAATGGAGTTAATAAGATAGTAGAGTAAATGGCCGAGGAAAAGGATGTGTGCTTTTATGGGTGTTCCCTCTAAAAAAGGAATGAATGATATAAAAGTAACTTTAAATTTGTTTCTTTTTTGTTTTAAAATTACTTTATTTCAGCTCATAACTCTTCTAGACTTTTGGTCTTTTACCAAGTGCCGTCAATCAGATTTAATGGAAATTACATTTAAGGAGTACTTGTTATTTGGTGAAACCTTAGGGTCTGTCTAGTATTTTGGACAAACCATAGGAGAGGTTGATGTAATTAACCCTTGAATTTATTTTGAGATTTCCTTTTTTTTTTTAACTTATTTTGATCTTTTTGGAAAATTATTTATTCAACTTTGATAACAATCACGTGTGTGTGTGTGTGTGTATAAAGTTATATTCTTATGCTTATCCCTTCACATTTTCTCTTTCTACATGGCTATTTGACATAACGAGTGTCATATGCTTGCTCGCTCATCTTTTATGCACATTGAAATTTCTTTTTTTTTCCTCTCCTGATTTTCCTTTTCTTTATTTTTTCCTATCAATTTCGATAAACTTGAGTAATAGCCTCTCCAAATTTTTCTCTCACTTTCTTTATGCTGCCTATTTCTCCTTTTCACAAATCTTAAATGGGTTAAACATGGAGTTTGATAATTCCAATATTTATCATTTAAAGTTCATATTAGCTTCAAATCCCATCAAATTAACTAAGAAAAGATAAATTATCTAAACAAATCTCATTTTTACATATAACTTTTCATTTTTAAAGGTTAATCTTTTGCTTTGTCTGTTCAAAATTATATTGTATGTCTCACATTTAGGGAATATAATATTGTATGTCTCACATTTAGGGAATATAATTTAAATCTTCGTTAAACATGAAAAGTTTGAGGTGTAAGATTCCATCAAATTCTCTTCATGTGGACCAATTGATAACTAACTCTTCATACCTATATCTTTGTTGTTCAATTAATATTAAGATGAAAATTGGACGATCATCATCAAATTCCATAGGGAGCTCATCTCTCCCCTTTCATAAGAATGTAATCAATTATCAAAAATTATCTAAATTAAATGTCAAATATAAAATCATGTTTATCATCCAAATACTATGAAATCATCCTTATCATCCTAATCCTATATTTGCAACCGATTGCTCTTCTCTTTTTTGCTTGTCAACTTGCAGGTGTATCAACAATGTATTACATATTTGATTTGTAATTTTTTTTCCCGTACAGGTCGTTTATGTGTATTTTGCAATTCATGCTTATGAAAAAATTTTACTTATTGGTATTTTGATGATATATCAATTATTGATTTCTCCATGTTGTTACAAACACAAATTATTCTTCCACTTTTTGCAACACCAATGTTCTGTGATTTTTGATATTTTTATTGTGCTTGATGCAAATTTTGGAAAGTTTCATCACAATGTAAGTTTCCAAATTCCTCTCACTATTATAATTAATCACGACTAATCTTAAGATGTCTTCTTGTGTTTTTTTTCTTTTTTCCAGTAATAGGATATCGTCAAATTTCCAATTTAGTATGCATGCCTTTAGTAATAGGAATAGATTCTGTTCATGATTCACATGCATTTATTCAACATCAAATTTAGTAATATGTCTTCTGTAATAGGTTTTTAATACGTTTTTAGAGTTTCTTGTTTAGTGGAACTCAAATATTTGTCCATAAACATTCGTCTACGTTCAAACACATTTTGATCTGTGTACATACTTTTGCATGTTCTTTCTTTTCTATTATTTCAACTTTTGAGTATTTATATTTTGACACCTTTGAATTTGTGTGATTTGAGAAATTAATATATTTTACATGGGAGATAGTTTGCCCAAGGTTGGCAACATGTAGTTATATCATCTATACTAATCTCTGTTTATTTTTTGGAATACAAGATTATGTTGAACAAGGAAATCGTGTAAAATTGAAGGAGTTTAGATATCATCGTACCTCCGCTAATGGGGGGGCTTCAAGAACTAATATTAATGCTTTCTTTTTCCAGTACTTTATAAAATATTTTTTCAATAAATCGAGTACACACACTTGGGATGCTATTATGTTTTATTATGCATGATTTGTGATCATGTTATTGCATTTAATAATTATTATGATATATTTACTTGGTGAATTTTTTTGAATGTATCTTATATTCCTCTTTTTAAATAGACTTTTAATATGTTAGTTTAATCACATTTATAACTAAATTTTTGTACACATTTCAAGATATATCTTTGTTGTTCAATTAATATTAAGATGGAAAACGGATGATCATCCTCAAAATCTCCGTGCAATGAATGGGGTATAAACATAATTCTTAATATGGTCATGTTTCACCAAAGGTGTTGTACACTCACAATACTTTTACCATCAAATCATAATAATATTTTTTTAATGTAAGTACAAAAGATGTTAAATAGGAAATATATGTACACACATCATGTGTGAATGTAACAAATAGGATTTAAAATTATTAGTAAAGTAAAAATTTGTACCATAAAATCAATTTCTAGAGGAGTATTAGGTAAATGAATTGGGTTGTTAGATTTTATCATTCTAATTGTTTCCACCATATGCACTTTCCTTTATCCCTTGGCAAGTTCGTTTGTCAATTAGAGCCTAGATGTGCCCTTTTTTATTTGAAAATAAAACTCATGAGCAAGTTTTTGATGAAATCAACAAATTTTAACAAATAAAAAAAATTTATCAACATTTTGAATGTTATTTGCCACAATATTTTGAATGTTATTTGCCATTACATTTTGAATGTTATTTTTTTTGTTGCCAAGACAAATCAAATACAATTGTACTATTAGAGCGAGTTGATTATTTAAGAATAAAATATATGAATTGTGTTCATATCCAACTTTGCATGAGCATCTAATTATTCTACTTTGTATTTTTCCAGTTGAACTTTTCAATTTTTTTATGAATTTGAATTGAATAATGTGAGGTGTATTGTTGAACTTATATCATTTACATTCTTTGAAGGGTGCATTTGATAAAAGTGAAATTTGAAAATTCAATTCTGAAATCTGAAATAGAAAGTTTGAATCCGTTAAGTTATTGAATTATTAAATGCTAAATCTGATATATTTGAATGTATATCATATTAAGTTATAAGTGAATAGCTTAGTCACTTGTACTTTGAAATAAGTTTTGTCAGTACCATTTAATTAATTCACATGTTCTATTTTTGGCTATCAAATATGTCTGAGCATGTTAAAATTTAAATTCATTAAGTTTAAGTACTGAATTGGGTTATCAAATAGGACCTAAGTGTTATTGAGGTTAATAAAGAGTGTAAATGATTTATATGGCTCAGTTATCTTTGATTGGCTGTTTAGTTGTTAGTTGAACTTCAATTGATCAAAACAGTTAGATTCTTTTATTTTTCCTTTTTTTTTTGATAATTATGCATCTATCTTGTGATATTCCTATCAACATTCTGTAACGCCCCCACCTCTCCCTAAGGCGAACCCTAAGGTCTCAGCGGGACGCCTGTCCAACTCTCGTTGGGACTCAATCGCTCAATTAACTTAAATAACAATTCCACCAAAATAACATTCCCAACATAACTAACTTCACATTTCAAACCAACTACTTAAAGGAACTAAAGTTCAACTTACATTTCCAAAATAAGTTCCAAGTACTAAATATACATGCAAAAGCTGAAATTACATATCCTAATAATTCCATCAGAATTTCATTAGCACTAACTCCAAGTACTATAATCCATCAAGTGCACAAATCAAAACAACCTTATACAAAAGTGCGGAATCCTACAGAAGAAACTAGTTTCCCTGATTAGCGAACTTTGCTTCAAAACCTGTTAAGGAAAACAAATCTTATGGGGTGAGTGAAGCTCAGTGAGGTCAAGAAAATCAAGCAAGCAAGCACAATGCAATTAACAAAGTAAATATCACACTTAATAAGAATGTCACATAAACGAGCAAGTGGAAAATAAAACACAAGTAAAAGGATACAGGGGCTCTCAGGAGTCAAGTTCCACGAAACTCGATCAGGATTTCCAATTGAGTTGACACTCCATCAACTTTCATAATTATCATGTAGAACTCCACTTGTCAACCATCTCCGTCCACCGTTACAACCCCCCAACCGGGCCCATTTGTCAAAATAAGTAATTTGGTAATACTCGAGTATACCCAGGTAAGAAGTCGGCGAACGCATGCTAACCAACGAAAATATGTAAAGACCCATGACTTACCAATCCCTCGGCCAAGCCCTTGCCGGCCTGAAGTGAAAGGTTTACCAATGAGTTTTGGGCATCCCTATTAAGTTCAAGTATCAAGTAGGATGATGAGACAATGCTCAATCATCAATCAAATACAAGTGCAAGTTTAGGCAAGTCATTACAAGTACAAGCAAGCATGTTCATGTCAAGTAAGAGAGGTCGAATGAGATAAAGTACACGTCCGCCTCGACAAGTTTAACAATATGTTCAATTCAAGCATGTAACAGGTCAAGCATGTAATAGGTCAAGTAAGTCAACAAATCATGCACTTGACACTCACCAATAATCGAGAGTAAGCAAGAGCAATTCAAGAGATCAAACAAGCTTCTCGGTGTCCACGTGATCACCTGAGAGATGCATAATCAAAATTACCTAAGTATGCATTCAAGGTCAACTTTCAAACAGTTAAGCTTTTTTATTCCAAATTATGAGGAATCTCATGAAATTGGAAAAATCCATTTTCCAAGTATGAAATGGCGTGCAAATGATCAAGAAGGTTAGGTTTGAAAACTAGAAAAATGTTCCCAAGACATTTATAAACTTTCGTCACTCCTTAGAAGAATTTTTAGTTTTGCATGACGTTCTTTGAAAAATCATAACTTGAGTTCTATAAGTCCAAAAATTACGAATCTTATACCGTTAGAAAATAGATACAATGAAATAAAATCTCAAGAAGACACTTATACAAGATTCAGATCATAAACCAGTCAAATTTCAGTTTAAAGCTACTGCAATAGTAAAAATAGGGCATAACAGTCTTGGTTTTCAATCAACTTTGGAAATTCACCAAAATTTACAGAAATCAAACTAGCCATTGAAATTTATACCACTTAAAGAACTTGGATTCTAGTTTCAAACACAACAAACAAAACTCAATTCGGATCTTTCTACACCAAGATATAACAATTTTACAAAAACTGCTTTTCAAAACCTGTTATACAAAGTTTTCAACAATTCACTTAAAATCACCAAAGGCCAAACTGCCACAGCTCCTTGTTTGGTCCATAACTAAGGCTACACTCATCAAAATTAGGCAAAACTTATGGCTATGGAAACTAGACTTGAAGTACTACAATTCACTAGAAGGGCTCGCTCTGAGATTCATTTTGTAAGATAAGCTAAACTGAGCTGCAAATTGCTACAAGAAACAAAAACAGGAAAACAGTTTCGAAAAATAGCCATCTTTCTGGACTTTCTGGGATTGATAGAAAATGAGTTAGCATGCAAGCCATACACCAATGGAAAGCTCTTGAAGTTTAGTTTCAAACGCCACAAATGGCACTCGATTTCGACTCCCGAGCAAGAAAATATAGTCATTTGAACGTGAGGCATAAAGCTGGTCTGGCACTACAATTTTCCAGGTTTGAAGAGTAGCTTTGAGACATCATTTGAGCAACGAAATGGTACTGGAAAAACACCAAATTTTGCACACTCAGTATATGAGCTACATTTGTACCAAAATTTAGCCAAAAACTCATACGGAAAGGCAGTGATCAAAGCGACCAAAATAGGGCAGCAAAGTTCGACAAAATGGAGACTGTTTTCCAGATTTTGGCCTCTTCTTTTCATGCGATTTTACCACACCAAATGGAATGATTTTTGCAATAAAATTTACACACATATAGCCCAACATTTCACCTCTCAAAATAGCCAAGAAACTCAAGAAAAACTACTACCAAAATAGGACATAAAAATAAAAAATGAAACAGACAGCATAACTTTCCTTCCTCCCTCGATTTTCCTTCCCCATTTCTTCCTAACTTCCTAACTTCCATGAATTTATCACAACTCACTCCATCACACATACACACATCATAGCAGCCAATAATCAAGAAATGTGGGAGTTCATAGAGCCCACAAAACCATCCAATTCAACAAGAATAGCAACATTGAACTATCAAAGCTTAAAACTACATAAAAGGCATCAATAGAGCAAGGTTGAGATGGAGTAAACTACCTCTTCCTTTTCAATTAGAAACCCTAGTTGAAGATGATCTAAAATGCACCAAGACCTCCTCTTTTCCTCCTCCAAAGCTTGGCCCTCACACAAGACAAGATGGACTTCAAGCTCCAAGTGAAAGGGTGGAGGATTTCTCAACTTTTCTTGGTTGATTTGGTGAACCTTTGGAGTAATTTTTGAAGGTGAAAGGAAGGGGAAATGGGGGAGGGAGGTGCGGCTGAAACAAGAGAGAGAGAGGGGGGGGGTTTTGTGTGTTTCGGTAAAGTGAAAATGTGAGAGGAAGAAATGATATAAAGCTTATCTTTATGGTGCCAAAAGTCAACTTGGAATTTGTGGCCAATAATGCTCCATTTTGAGTTTAATTCCAATCATTCACTTCTAATACCTCAATTAGCTTTTCTTAATCTACTAATGATCATTCTTATTCTCCAAAATTACGCCACTCTCAGTCTAAATGTTTGTCTTGAAAATGTGCCTTTTCTCGTTTTTCACAATTGAGCGATAGAAAAATTAAATTGAAGGTTAAACAAGGTTTTAAAATAAAAATGAGGTAATGTATGGTGTAATTACAATTAAAATGATTTAAATCAATTATTCAGAGAAAATAATTAATTAATTAAATAAATAGGTCAGATAAAATAAATTTTTGAGTCCTCACAACCTGTCCCCCCTTAAAAGAATTTCATCCTCGAAATTCATACCCCATAATCTTTATACATCAAATTGGCAATCAAACCTTGCTTTTCTCATAGACGTTTTAACTTCCATCTTGTAGGGTAACCTAATTGACCTCACGTCTACCCCACTTATGAAACTAGGGTTTACAAAGAGTCTATTGAACCAATATCAATTAAAACTTTAGCCAGGCAATGGTAAATGGAGGGTCATACCTTCAATTACCTCAGTAGAATCAGGAGCTTGGGGTTGATCTAAAGCATAAACCCTAGGCGGGACTCTCGATCGAACCTCTCGTACACTAAACTGCTTAGATGTCGGTTGGCCGGACCACTGGCTATTGTTTCCTTCCAAAGGCTTTTCAGGACAGTTGTATATCCAGTGCTCAGCACTGCCACATCGCAAGCACTTCCCCGATTTCTTCCAACATTCATCCTCAGGATAGTTGGGTTTCCCACAAAACCCACAACTTATACTAGGAGTCGATATTTGGCCTCCTTGTGAGGCGTTTCTTGATTGTCCTCGTCCACTAGAAACTCCTCTCAGTGATTCCGGGGTTCTCACATCTCCCGCTCCCTTTCCAACTTTGGGAGGCAGTGCTCTCCTTTCAACTTGCCCAGTAGTGCTACTTGGGGCTTTCCTTTTCCTAGATTGAAAGGCCTTCACTTGAATCTTAGCACTTTCGACCCTCTGCGCTTTCTCTAAATCTTCGGTGAATGTAAGAATTTGGGCTACCGCTAAAGACTCTTGTACTTTCACGTTCAATCCTTGTACAAACCATCTTATCCTTTTTCGCTCAGTGGACACTAATTCCGGAGCGAACCTTGATAGTTTAGTGAATCTCTCCTCATATTCAGCAACACTCAAGACCCCTTGTCTCAACCTTATAAAATCGTCCTC
Organism: Gardenia jasminoides; assembly: GCA_013103745.1. Classification (NCBI taxonomy): domain Eukaryota; kingdom Viridiplantae; phylum Streptophyta; class Magnoliopsida; order Gentianales; family Rubiaceae; genus Gardenia; species Gardenia jasminoides. Next base: position 30,765,096 of record CM023096.1, read on the forward strand.
CCTCTTTTCTTGGATCATAGGTGGAAGGAACTTCTCGTTAAACTACCTCTCAAAGTTCGCCCAGGTCCAAGGGGTCTGTTCTCTTTCCCATTTAACTCTAATTACATTCCACCATGCTCGAGCCGCTCCCTCAAATTGGAAAACGGCAAAGTTCACTTGCCTTTCTTCAGTATAGTGCAGGGTGGCAAATATCTCACCCATCCTTTCAAACCAATTCTCTGCCGCCTCGGGGTCAGATCCTCTAAGAAATTTAGGTGGTGAAAACTTAAGAAAGCGCTCAAGGGCTCTATCCTCTCCTTGTTCTTGATTTCCAGGTTGAGTGTTATGTTCAGGGGCTTGACGCTCAACTAAATGCACTAGGATATCGATCATCCTACTAATGGCAGTGGCTATTTGGTTCTCTTCTTCACCTCTCTGCCCTCACCCTTGTCTAGCTTCTGATAATTGATCATTCTCAGAGGCTTGGGGTTGCCTACGCCCAAGTCCTCGACCTCTTCCACGCCCTCAATTAACTTTTCTTAATCTACTAATGATCATTCTTATTCTCCAAAATTACGTCACTCTCAGTCTAAATGTTTGTCTCGAAAAACATGCCTTTTCTCATTTTTCACAATTGAGCGATAGAAAAATTAAATTGAAGGTTAAACAAGGTTTTAAAATAAAAATGAGGTAATGTATGGTGTAATTTCAATTAAAATGATTTAAATCAATTATTCAGAGAAAATAATTAATTAAATAAATAATAGGTCAAATAAAATAAATTTTCAGGTCCTCACACATTCTCCAAATACGTATGGACTCTTTTCTTCTTATATATTTCTCTATTCTTCTAAGAAATTCTTTTTTTTTATACTAATATATTTTATAATCTTAAAATTGTGGCTAATGCAATTGATCATACTATTTTGAGTAAGTAAATGTTTCGAGTAAGAAACTTTGATGCACATAAGAATTAAAGGTGGTGTACAAGAATCGCTAAATAGTTTTAATATGAAGTTTTTCATTTTAATTACTATTATTATTGAGATTTAATCATACGGAATGTTTCATATTTTTATTTACTACCACAATTAAAATGCAATAACTTTAATTAAAAGATGAGGGCTAATATGGGCGCAATAAAAATTAAGATAAAAAAGTGCTTATACAATGCCAAAGCCTCATCATATATTTCATATCGTAACTAGTTATAAATGACATGTTTTGCACATGATTATAATATCATAAAATATAGTATTTCTTATACATTAAAATTTATTTGTGAAATTTTTTTTATCAAATTTAATATTTGCATAATTTTTATTTCTATTTTATTTTAATTCATCTTGTTTAATTAATCATCCTTAAAACCATTATTTTAAAAACAAAGAAAGGTTTATAAAATGTTATTGTTTATAAATTCATATAAATTTTCTGGAGAATTTTAAGCAAATAGAGATACATTCAATCTCTTTCAATTTAAAATAATAATTTTAAGGATAATTAATTAAAGAAGATGAAAAATTAACATGAGGATAAAGATTTGACCAAATATGAAATGATTTGACAAAAATATCAATATTTTGAATGGTATGTACAATATTGATACTTCTAGTTACTTCTTTTGTTTTTTTCCTATGACAAACAAATTATGATAATACCACTAAAATTATTCATTTTTTAATTAGATAGATGGAATATTTTTTATTTTTCTTTTGAAGTTGGATGACCTAAATTTGCACACTAAGCAAAAGTTAATTATTTGCTAATCACTAAGGTTGGCCTAATAGCCAGGGGGCTGTTAGAGTTCTTCGATATTATGTTTTGGGGTTTAAATTCTATGTTTACAAATGAAAAGAGTGTGGGAAGGGGTGGAAGGATAAAAACATTAAATAGAAAATGCTTGTTTGTATAAATATCAGTTGCATGCTCTACCACTATTATTTTGTATGTTATATAAGTTGAATTTATCAGTATCTAGATGAAATTCCTCAATATGAAGTTATGTGCATCATTTTTTTTAATAAATGAAGAGATGAATAATCTTTGAAGTTATACTCTTTCTTTTATTTTGTGTGTTATTTTTGTTGACAATGGAGTATAAATGATTCACCACATATGAATTTTTTCTACATATTCAAATTTTTGAGAATTGAAATTTCATTGGTAGAAATAAGGGTAAAATAGACGGAACCTGCTTGTGGTTTTCGCGAAAGACACATAACCCCTCTATAATTTTAAAACCTGCACATAATCTCCTCATACTTCTAACTAATATGGAATGTGACCCTTTACCGGCTATTTGACCTGTTGATGAAGTATTAGTGATGCATTTTTGACCGGTCAAAGAGGGAAAGACATTTTCATTCCAAAAATACCTTCAAGGGGGTAATATTTAGCAATAGATCTTTGAGGCCTGCAAAAAATTGGAGCTTCAAAGTTCGAAGGAAAAATGTAAGAAGAAATCAGAGCAACAGCAGAGAGAAGGAAATCCAGGTTGCGACATGTCAACTTCTTCAAATTATGGTGGTGTTTCAAGGAAACTGAGGTACGAATGGAGACGGTGCTTGTGCAACAACAAAGAAAAAATCAAGATCATAGAATCACATAAACCCACGAAAGGAATGCTATATTATGTCTGCGAAACTGATTCCTGCTCCTTTTGGGCATGGTGCAATCCTATTAATAGGGATGGAGTCAGCAATGAATCGACCTGTCAAAGTCCAGAAATAAGAGTTGAGGGAAGTAGTGGGTTCCTTCTAACAATGAATGTGAATGAACCAAACTTTGCAGTGAGCAACAGTGAGGTTCTGTTGGGGCTGCATGCGAAGATGAGCACAATTGAAAGTACTTTAGGGATGTTGAAATTGATAGGTATCGTGTCTTTTAGTATTCGATGTTTAGCACTGATTCTTTCTTGTCTTAAGTAGATGATAGGAGTTGGGTGGAAGAAAGCATTTTGGGGTTTGGAAGCATCTTTTGATGTACGAATTGAATGGATGCTGTTATTTTAAAAAAATGGTAACTTGTATGACTTCTGCACTTTTTGTGTGCAAAATTTGGTGTTCATATTGAATAGAGTCTGAATTATGACCAATTTATTACACTTTGTGAACAGAATACATTCAACTATGTTTTCAATTGTAGAAAGTTAGCATTACAAAGGACAAAAGATTGCAATAATTCCATTGCTTTCAGCATAAAAAAAATGATCCAGTAACATCAAATTGACAATCATAAAATGCTATTGAGAAGGGATTCCAGTTAGTTGGAATGAACCACATATGCAGTTTCTTGTTGTTAAATTCACAACAGAAGTTCTGTTGAAGCCATCAACCTCAAATGAGTCAACTCCATTGAAGACAGCAATACAATGCCTGCTCCTCTCAAAATTCTTTTTAATTTTCTCAGCAACGTTGGGACAGAGTTTGCCCCCAAATTTGTCCATTCCTTGTCTCTTAATAGTCAGCCTTTGCATCATCTTTCTTCTAAAAAACTCAAGAATAGTAACAATAGGTTGATCTCTTGCCTTCAAAATGTAGTTGTTGAAGCTTTCATTCAAGTTGTTTACTGATATGTCACTTTTCGCATTTGTCCCAAAGTAAGCTCTAGACCAGAAGTGGAGTGGCAACCTTTTTAACCAAACAACAGCTGTGAGCTTGTCTCCATCAACTGGATCAGCTCACTCTAAAGCATCCACGGCCCTTTTAAAATCATCCACATTGGTAACTGATGCTGTAGCCCAGAATTGTTCTCTAAGATCTTTATCTTTGAACCTTAACTTGAAATTCTCGAACAAGTGCTTTAGGCAGAATCTGTGTTCTGTACCTGGAAATAGCTCTTCTATAGCATGTACCAGCCCCTTTTGCCTGTTAGAAATGAATGTTTAAGGCACAATATTGCCTTTTCCAGCAATAGTAATTAGCTCTTTCAAAAACCAGGTCCAACTCTCATAGTTCTCACTCTCTATAACACCAAGAGCTATGAGAAACATATTATCATTCACATCCCTACCAAGAGTTGCTAACAACTGTCCTCCAAAACTGCCCTTTAAAAAGCAGCCATCTAGACCAATTATTGGTCTACACCCTGCAAGAAATCCATTTTTCAATACACCCAAGCCATAGAAAATTCTCTGAAATGTTGCCCTTTGCTCTAAAGTCCTCCTATCTATTTGTATGGAAATGTGGCTGTCAGGATTGCTTTGTCTAACAGTGGTTGCATAATCCCATAACCTCTCGTATTGCTCCATCTCGTTGCCTTGGACTGCTTCCTTTACCTTTCTCTTAGTTTTGTATGCTTTTTTGTCAGAAATGTTCACCATGAAAATTCTCCTACTGTCATTAATTATTCCATCTAAGCTGCAATTAAGGTCATTCCTAACTTCTCCTGGAACTTTCTACTCAAATATGTTGAGGTTGCATGCCTGTTAGTGTAATCTCTTCCATAATGATGTTCTCCCTTCAATGTTTTAATCTGAAAAATTGTGGTCCTATTAACCTGACTTGCATGAATCCTCCATGTCCTCCACTTGCACAATAAGCAGTTATTTTTTGACTGTCATTATTGTCATAAAGCACTTCATACCCTTCCCTGATGTTCCATTCCATCAATGCCTCCCTGAATTTTTTGAAATGCGTAAATTTTGTGCCAACTTTTAGCTCAAATCTTGGTTTTTGAAACCCAACTTCAGCATTGAAATATGTGTAATCAGGTCTATTTTCATCATCAGAATACAGAAACTGTTCATCTGATCTCACTAGTTCATTCCAATCTTCGTGGTCTCCCTCAACAGGTTCTTGCTGATGCTGCTAGTGCTGCTACTGCTCTTGCTGATGCTGCTGCTGCTGCTGCTCTTGCTGAGGCTGCTAGTGCTCTTGCTGATGCTGCTGTTGCTCTTGTTGAATCTGGTGCTGTGAACATGCACCAGATTCCTGGTTCTGCTTCTCTTGATTTGAATCTAGTATCTTTGAAGAAAAGATATCTTCATCTTCTGAACCTTCTAGACCCTCTCTGAGCCATTCGGGAAGTTCATCTGTTTCAGATCTGGACTTATCCTCTTGATTGGTTGCTGTTTCTTTGTCACCTTCAACTTGCCTTTCACTTTGTTACTCCTCTTGATTGGTTGCTGCTTCTTGACCACCTTCGGCTTGCCTTTCCTGATTCTGCTCCTTTTGATTTGTTACTGTTCCTTTATTACTTTCAGTTTGCTCTTCAATATTCTGTCACTGCTCCTGCTCATCTCTTCTACCTGTTTCTCCTATCACATCATTGTTGACTGATGCTGCATCTTGGTGTCTGCCAACAGTTTCTGCAGATTCGTTGAACAGCCTTTTTACAGATTTTCTAACTGTTCTCTTCACAGGTTTCACAACAGTCTTCCCTCTTCTTGCTGGAGTTTTTCCAGATTTTCTTCTATGCTTGTTATGCTTGCTAGCTGCTTCAGCTCTAACTTGGTCAGTATCCTGCTATTCATCATTTTGGGAATCGAAGTCAATTTCGCAACCTCTTGTACCATCTGCTTCTGGGTCATTTCCAGTCAGATATAAGATTCCTGGTTCTCCATTTCCAATCTGATCTGATCTAATATGTGAACATGCTGGGCCATTCGTGTTGTCCCTTTCAAAAAGAACCTTACCATCTGGTGATAGCACTTTTAAAGGTTTCTCACCTGCCTCAACATATATATATATATGCATATACGGAAGCCCTTCATGGCAAGTGGTTAGCAACTCTATGTCCATGTCATCATTTATGGGGACCACACCAACATCCACACCACAGTGTGGAATAGAATACCAGAACTTTGCACACGGCACCTTTTCTGTTGTGCAATACAGGTTTAGCAGTGAATACACTGATATCTCATCAAGGTCACAATTGGAAAATATCTTCATCCTATCTGATGTGTATTTTATTTCCGGCTTCTCTACAAAATTCCCACCATAGTGCAAATGGATATCGACGGTCCTAAAGGCTGATGATATTGTCCCCAACCTAATACATTTCATTGAGAATTTCAAAACCCAAATACAGTAGCATGCTTATGGTCAAATTCAACATATAAAAAGTCACAAACTTTACATATTTAAATCCTAGTTTCAACATATAAAAAGTCATGAACTTTACATACTTAAATCCTAATTTCAACATGTCAAAAGCTATAAACTTTACATATTTAAACCCTAATTCCACATTCAATGCCAAGTTTTGCCCGCCTAATTTCACAGTCACAGTTTGCCCATATACTACCAGAAATTCGCAAACTTTACATAGGCAAAAATACACAAAGTAGATCACATTGTAATCCTAATTTGAATGTAACCCATTTAAACCGAGTAAGTTTAATCCATACAAATGCAGAACAGATTAATAAAAAATACACAAATTTTCTTAATACACTACAAAACATGACAGTAGGTTATCGTTCTTACCTTAAACAGCCAAACCAACTCGATTAGATGTAGGCAAGCCTTCGTCGTGATCAAATCCCCAATTTATCAACACTGATTCAGCACCATTTCATGAAGTATTCGATTTTTTAGGGTTTTCTCTCTCTTCGAATAAGGAAGGAAGAATGGAGACTCCTCTCTCTTCGACCAGGGTATTTTAGGCATTCTATGTGCTTTCGGTAACTCAACGGGGTTAGCAGGTGAATTCCACATTAGTTAGAAGTATGAGGAGGTTATGTGCAGATTTTTAAACTATAGGGGGGTTATGTGTCTTTCGCGAAAACCACAAGCAGGTTCTGTGTATTTTACCCTAGAAATAATTGAGTTTTTCTTTTATTTGATTCTATTTTTTATTTTTTTTGGGTAGAATTTGACATAAAGTACAAAAATTATATTGTTATAGGAGCACCTTGTTTCGGTATCAATATTAATATTTTAACGATTTAAAAATTTGATTAAGTTGTGACTAATCAATAATTTTTAATGGAAATAAAACAACTAAAAATAGAATGCAAAGAGATACATTAATTTGAAGTGTTATATTTTGTTTATTGTCTACATACCACAAATTTAATTAAGGTTATAGTTTTTTGTCCTAACTGCTACAGTTATTGCTATTATTATAATGCAATAAATCTAATTATTGAGGGAAGGATATTTTGGATAAATAGAAAACTAAGACCAAATCCTGCTTAGTCTCTAATGCTTAATATTTTGTTTTGTCATCAAGCATTATTTTCTTCTAAATCAATAGATATGATATAATGAATTTTGATCATCTTAATAAATTAAAAAGAGCATAATATTAAACTTCAATCATCAATTAATAAGGGTATAATTGAAATAATAAAAAATAAGATCACAATAATATTTAATTGTTTGCATAAATATCGATTGCATGCTTTACCATTATTATCTTTTATAATACATAAATTGAATTTCTCTAGTATTTTGATAAAATTGCTTAATATGTAGTTATATACTCAACATTTTTTATGTAAATATATATTTTCTTTGAAGTTGAACTTCTTATGTTGTTTTGTGTGTCATTTTTGTTAACAATGGAATATAAATTATCTATAATATATAATTTTTTTCTGTCTAACTGTTCATTTTTTGAGAGTTGAAAATTTCATTGGTAGAGATAATTTAGTTTTTTCTTTTGTTTTCTTTTATTTTTTGGCAAAATCTAACACAAAACACAAATGGCAAAGAATCTGTTGTTCTAAGAGCACATCGTTTTGGTATCAATACAAATATTTTTGAAATTTTGAAAAATTAATTAGACTGTGAATAGTAAAAATTTTTAATAAATAAAAAACTTGAATAGAATGCAAAGAGATACATTAGTTTGAAGTGTTATATTTTTTTTATTATTTTCATAATTTAAATTTAATTAAGGTTATAATTTTTCTGAACTGCTACAATTATTTCTATTATTAAAATGTAATAAATCTAAATATTAGGGAGAAGGGTATTTTGGACAAATAGAAAACTAAGACCAACTCCTATTTATTCTCTAATGTTTATTATCATCAACCATTATTTTCTTCTAAATCAATAGATATGATATAATGAATTTTAATCATCATAAAAATTTAAAAAGAGCATAATAGGAAACGTTAATCATCAATAAATAAGGGTATAATTAGAATAATAAAACTAAAATCATAGCAATTCTTACAATTACACATTTCAAAGTACCAAAACTCATGATACTTTTTATATAGTATTGACAATAATAATGATAGATAGCAGGTTCTTCCAAATGTTAGCTACGGAAACTGTTTGTGCAAGTGGAGGAATGGAAGGATGATTAATTAGAAGAGGTCTTGGTCGTAACTGATGAGACAATCTCACTTAATCAAGTAATATGATTATCACACTTTGCAATTACAAAACAAATTCAAATTATGAAAATTTTTTAACGTACTGTTTAGTTCAACTTTTATATTCTTATTGTTCAATTTATCAAATAGTAAGTGATTTTGCAAATCCTGAGTAGGGAAAAAAGTTTGTAATTGGGATTGATGGTTATCTGGATTGGTGGATCATTTTTGATAATTTATTCATACTTGTATAAATGGGTTGATCCAACTGAGCAATTTGTATTGGTATGAACATATTGATCCTATTATACTAATTACCTAATTCTCTACCCAAATCTATCCATATTACCCAATTTGCCACTTTGCAATTGTTCTATTTACTAGTAACTTAATAAGCTACCTTATTAACCATTGACTACAAATAGTTTTGCATGTTTTGTAGTTGTTGATCTTATGGTGGAAAAGATTGACAAAAATTTTTGTCAAGTGACCAAATGGAAACAAAGAATTTTTATTTGAAACAACTATGAAAAGAAAATGATAAAAGAAACCATCTAGCACTTGAATTACTAAGTGGTATTTTCTAACTTACTTTAAAAAAGAATTTCGATATGAGAGGGATGGAATTTAAGAAACCAGAAGAGGGGACCGGGGGAAGGGGAGGTCGAGGAAGGGGGAGGGGGGAGGCATTAGAGTTCAGGATTTCTATTTCTTGAGGTTTCAATCTTAACTATTAGATTAAAGCCTACTTCGCAACATATTTTTTTCTTTACAAATTTCTTGTAGTCACACCTTTTGTTTTACTTTTTTACCTTAATTTTCATTTCTTGGTGTATTTGGGTGGTTAATCAATCAAAATTTGTAAAACTTTTGAAGTTATGATTCAATGACTCAAATTCCCAACATTTCATGAACTCAAATTATCAAATATTTAAAATACCAAAATCTTGAATTTCCAATATAATTGGTAATTGTTTAGTTGAATTGCATTTTTTTAATTTTGTTTTTGACTTCCATTTCCTTTAACAAAATCTATAATACAAATAATGGATTTGCTTTCTTTGGAATCCTTTTCTGTTTCCCTGATACTTTCCTTTGTAAATCAAACAAGAGAAAAGATTGGGGTTTCAATTAATTTACTTTTCATTTTCTCACTTTTCTTTCCTCAGTGATTTCCCGGAACCAAAACAGGGTCCTAAAGATCTGGACAATATATAAAAGCGCTGAAGGAACTTGTTAAAAATTTATAAAGTTTGACTTTTGACCAATATATTTCTAGTTGTAAATTTGCATTTGAGATAGACATCTCTATGTTAACGTTTTCACACTTTGCTTTCGCGCCCTTCAGTGCCTGGTCGCAGGTTTACTGAATGTAATCTTACATACATGATTGTTATTTTGAGTAATAAACAAATCAATATAATTCTCAAATAAAAGAAAGAAAATCAAAAGGCTATACTAGCGAAATCAAATTGTTGGTCTTGTTCGATGGCAAATTCCTCAAAATAATGGTAAAATAGAAAATTATCCTCAATTTGTGGCTCTATTTTTTTTTCCCAATCTAGCGGTGCTGCACATCCAGAGGGGATTTTGTTTTGTTTTTTTTTTCATGTTTTGTATAAGAAATGAAGAGGGCCTTGGTTACAATTTTGGAAATAATTTGTTACTGGTGCCACACATATTTCAATTGTTACTGGTGCCGCACATGCGATGTGCGGCACCAGTGGGGATTTTTTTTTCATTTTATATAAGAAATAAAGAGGCCCTTGGCTGTAATTTCAGAAATATTTTGTTAAGGAGTTAGGGTTAGGGTTTAGGGTATAAAGAAATACTCTACAAATAAATTCATATTGGAAGGAAATAAAAAAAACTTTAAACTAATAAATCAATCTAAAATAGGAAAAATTTTATTGAATTGATAAACTCAAAAAATCGAATATATTTGAAACTCCTACAAAAAAAATTTAAGTTATATTAGAGAAAAAGTTGTGTAAGTGGAATATAAATATAAAAGTTACGATACATCTAGACCGAGTTCGAGTATTTAATAAACCAGTGCTAGTGAAATTAGGTTAAGGTTAGGTTTAGGACGGGTTTATGGTTAGGGCTTAGGGTTTAAGGTTAAAAAAAATATTCTATACTAATAAATAAAAATGTGAAGGAATTTACATTATGAAATAAAATTTGTAGATAACTAATACATTAGAATAAATCTGTTTCTCCGTCCAAAGCAAAAGTCTTCATCAATTTAAAGGCAAGAGGGTAGTAAAATATATGAAAAATTTATTGGTAATTTTTATCAATATCTTTCGAATTTCGTAATTTTTATAAAAAATTTATTGGTCACATGTGCAGCACCCAAAACTTTTTTCTGGAATATAACCAAAATTTTTTCTACACGAGGAATATAAAAGTTATGATATATCTAGGTCGAGTTTGAGTGTTTTATTAGTATTACTTTGTTACATCTTGAAGCGTCATATAACATTGATCCTCCAAAGTGAACTATTTTTCCATTCCAATACAACTGAATTACTAGGCCATAACTATTCGACATTTATAAAAAAAACTCCTAACTGTCATTGAGGTACAAGATTTCACGTCAGTTTGGAAATTAAATTACGTCCTATCCATACCTAAATTTAATCATCCTCCGTAAAGACACAACAAAATTTATTGCAACTCTCTTTGTTTAAACTTTAGTAAAAGAATTTTCAATTTTTTTAAAATGTGAACACAAAATTTATTAAAATCTGTAGTATACTTACCACCACTTATTTATTATACATCTAGTATATCGTATCTTTTATATTCCACTTACAGGAAATTTATTCTCTATTATAATCAAAATTTTTTTGAGTGTTTTCAAATATTATCGGTTTTTATTTTGCTTTTATGTGTTTATCACTTTAATAAAAAAATTTTCTCATTTTAGTTTAATTTAATATTAAATTTTTTCCATTTTCATTTATTAGTAGCATATTTTTTTAATCCTAAACCTTAACCATAATCCCCAAACCCTAACCCTGACCCTAATTTTTATCGGCACTCATTTATTAAACACTCGAACTCGATCTAGATATACAGTAACTTTTATATTCCAATTATACAAAACCTTTTTTCTAATATAACTAATTTTTTTTTATAGGAGTTTCAAACCTATTCGGTTTTTTGAATTTATCAATTCAATAAAATCTTTTCCATTTTAGTTTGATTTATTAGTATAAAGTATTTTTTTATTTCCTTCCAACATGAATTTATTTGTATAGAGTATTTCTTTATATCTAAAATCCTAAACCCAAAACCCAAAACCCTTACCCTAACCCTAACTCCTTAACAAAATATTTCCAAAATTACAACCAAGGGCCTCTTTCTCATACAAAACATTAAAAAAAAAAAAAAATCCCCACTGGTGCCGCACATCTCGGCACCAATGACAAATTATTTCTAAAATTGCACCTAAGGCCCTCTTCATTTCTTATGCAAAACGAAAAAAGAAAAAATTCCCCCTAATACCACACATTCAATGTGCACCACCGCTAGATTGAGAACAAAAAAAAAAATAGAGTCACAAATTGATGATGATTTTCTATTTTACCATTATTCTGAGAAATTTGCCCTTGTTCGTTATGCGGATTCCTTACATCCAAGAGGGATATCCTTCTGGATCCAGCAGTTGGATCTGAAATGTCAACAGCAAAACACACGGTGGCAGTGTCAGGGGCAATGAAACAGATGGGACTATCCACCATCCTGCAGATTCCAAGTTCCCACTCTGTTGTGGGCTTGAAGCCCAATGTTGGACTAACTGGTAACAGGCCGCACCGAGTCTCATCTACTTCATTTGTTATTTACATGCCGTCACATTGTACCATTTGGAACTGTTCAAATTTACCAGGATTTTTTTTTTTTTTTGTCACTCATCTGTATTCTACATCTACTCCTACATCTATACCTATTTTAAGGGGAAGACTCGACCAGGTCATGGGGTGTCAGAGGGGACTGAACCGTCTCTGAATTTGAGAAGAAATTGGTGCATTTAGGCACCTTGAAATGTAGGAGTGGGGATTCGACCTATACTCAGAGTAAAGGTTCTGGTGGCCAACTGGTAGTTCAGTATAATTTTGAGATCTCTCTCTTCCTTTCTGTTTTTTTTTTGGAGAAAACAAGATGATGAGAGGTTATACTAACTAGTTTCTGATGAATAACCACAAAATCAACAACATTCTTGATGGTTACACTGTGCAATTGGATAAATAACAGAGGCTGCTCCAGCACACTTCTGCCCGCAAGTTTTTTGTATTCAACTCTTATCGCTTAGAAGCTGATGCTTAGTACTCGTAGTCAATTGCAGGCCAATATGCAGAACAGTTTCTGATGCTGTTTATGTGCTTGATCAGCCTGATGCAATCGTGCGCTTTGACCCAAGAGACCATGAAGTTACAGAAGCAGTTACTAAGTTCATTTCTGTTGTTGAGTATAAGCAGCTCCTCAGGGCTCAAAGGGAAGAAATTGGGTGTGGTAAGAAATCCATTTTTCAACCTTTGGAATAGGTCTGATGCGATCCAATTCTTGACAGTCATTTGCGCACATTAATGTAGAAAAGTGATGACTGAACTAATAGATTGTTAGTTCTAGGCCAATATTTGTGCTTAGCTAGCATGTTTTCTTCTTCTCCTTGAAAAACTTGAACCCAGCAACGTGCAACTATTATTGATGACTTGGAGATATCCAATGTTGATGTCATTTTAGACCCCTTACAAAGTGACGAAACAGTAGCAATACTGGTTGAATTTAAGTCCTCCCTATTACACGATTATCTGCAGGGCCTAATTGAATCTCATGTACGGTCATTAGCTGAAATTATATCATTCAACAAGAACAATCCTGATTTGGTGTTTGAATTATCTAACGAGGGCACCCTATTACATGATTAAACAGTTAGCTGGATCTCAAAGGAAGACTTGCATACTTCCCAATTAACTCGTGGTTTTGCAGGAGAGTTTTTGGTGAATTTGATGGCCAAGATGTTTCGGTTGCAGCAGAGTTCAGAACTGGGATTGGTCAGGAAGTGAAATAGGCAATGGAATAGATGGAGAAATAGTCAAGAGGCGGCTTCAAGGTAATTAGATGCTGTGATGACATTACGTTCGTCTGCGGCAATCAGCAACAGTTTTGGCAATTTGAGGGTATCCTGGAATCACGGTCCCCACCGGCTATGATTAGAGATGCCATGCCATTCAAGATTACGTTTGCAGGCTTCAAACGGAGGAACCGAAGCTAACTGAGATTGCTTTTGCTTGTGAAGAAGGTACCATGTTCCGCGGGCTTCCCATCTACAGATCAGTTGAATTTAGTTGAAGAAGCTTTTTGGTTACATGTTCTTAATATTCAGCATCCATCAATGTTGCTTTTCTTCAGAAAGCATGTGCAGCACGTGGTTTGTGGAAGACATCCTCTAGCATCCACTATGTTCTTGTTATCACGTTGTCACTGAATAAAGCCCTTCAATTATTGTGGCCTTTGTTTTCACCAAAGAAATGATTGCATTGTCTTTTTCTTCTTTTATTTACTGCATATGCTTTTACTCCAAAAGTACAATACCAAATATAAAAGTCAGTCAACAGAATGTCTTTATCATGGAAAACATGGCCGAGAAAACAACACTAGAGGATTGTCTCGAATATGCTAGTTAATTGCAAAATGGAGAAATAGTAATTAATCAGGAGCCAAGTTCAGAATATCACAGAAATAAAAAGCAAGAAAAATTTTCTCTGAAAGATATTACAGGATAGATATCCATATGGATATAAGGCTCCTACTAGTAAGTATGGCTATTCTTGGTCTCAATCATAATGCTGAGGGAAGTCCATTCTCATTCAGAGAAGCTACTGTTCATGACATCCGGATTGCCTTGGATGATAACAGACTCACTTCATGGGAATTGGTTGAATTCTACCTCGGAGAGATCAGAAGACTAAATCCAGTTCTTAATGGAGTCATAGAAATGAATCCAGATGCTCTGAATTTAGCCCACAAAGCAGATGAGGATCGAAAAGCTAAGAGACCGGGCTCCTTGACAGGACTGGCGGGTATCCCCATTCTGCTCAAGGACAACATTGCAACTAAGGAGGACAAGCTTAACACAACGGCTGGATCTTATGCACTTCTAGGATCAGTTGTACCTCAAGATGCAGGGGTGGTGAAGAAGCTAAGGAGAGCTGGTGCAATCATATTAGGAAAGGCTAGCATGACAGAGTGGGCTGCTTACAGGTCATCCAATGTTCCTAACGGTTGGAATGCTAGACGTGGCCAAAGTGTGGTGAGTTGCTGATATTCTTCATTTGTTTTCCAAAATTTCATACAAATATATCAGTCATAAGTTTACTTTTTTCTTGTTCTGTTTTTTCAATAATTCGTAGTTTAGGAAACAAAAAGTTGAGTCCCAATGCAGCCTTTCAGGGTCAATTAGATATGCCTGTACTAATATCTAATCCCATATTGTGGATCTGATTCCATGTAGAATCCATACCTAAAATCTGCTGATCCATGTGGATCAAGCACCGGTTCGGCAACATCAGTAGCAGCAAATATGGCTGCAGTTACACTGGGTACAGAAACAGCTGGATCCATTTTATGCCCTTCAAGTTCTAATTCGGTTGTGGGAATCAAACCAACTGTAGGGCTCACAAGTCGAGCTGGTGTTGTCCCTATCTCACCTCGACAGGATACTGTTGGGTAATAAAATGCTTAATTTGCTTTTATTACATCACAGATTTCATCACCATATGGTTTAGATTTGAATTTAGTGCTTAAAAATGACAATAAAGTATTTGTAAATAGATTCAAACCCATAACACTAACTTTTTGGGGCAGAACAGGCCGATATGCAGGACTGTGTCTGATGCAGTGTATGTTCTTGATGCCATTGTTGGATTTGACGCTGATGATGCAGTGGCAACCAAAAAAGCTTCGAAGTATATTCCTCATGGAGGCTATTTGCAATTTCTTAAGCCTAATGGACTCAAGGGAAAGAGATTGGGGATTCCAAGGTACTCCTTTGTAGGATTCAGCAACTCCTCTGAAGCACTGAAAGCATTTGAACCGCACTTCCATATTCTAAGGTACGCTCACTAGACTAGCCTTAGAAGGTCGTCCACTATGCCTGATTGAAAGCTTACATTAAATGTCTAGAGAATGATCATTTTAATTGATCTGGTATTTGAAATCATCTATAAATTAGTAAAGTGGCTGAGTGACCAGCTACCACAAATTTTACAGTTTGAACTTTGAATTGAATTTTGATTGACTTTGCATTTGGACACAAGTTAAAAACCTTCCACCAAGTCTTTTGGTTTATTAACAAAACAAATAGAAAATCTTGTTTTGGTTAGTCTTGATTGGGCTATTTCAATATTTTTCGAAGTTCTGATGCAGTTGTCTGAAATTCCGTCTAAAACAGGCAACGAGGTGCAGTATTAGTAGATATTGTGGATACAGCAAGCTTCGACACCATTGTAGCTTCAATGTACAAAGACCAATTCACAGCCATGAATGTGGAATTCAAGCTGGCATTAAATGCTTATCTAAAGCAATTGATTACCTCTCCCGTGCGATCCTTAGCTGATGCAATAGTCTTTAATAAGAAACACTCAAAGTTGGTAAGTAAACAATAGGCTCAATTCAGTCTATAGCCTTTTGTTAGTGACACAATACTCTCAACTACTCGACTGTATGTGCTTCAGGAAAAGATAAAAGAATACGGACAAGATATATTTGAGGCAGCGGAGAAAACCAACGGTATTGGCAGAACGGCAAGGGAGCTACTGCTAAATTTAACTAGAGCGTCCAAAAATGGGTTCGAGAAGTTGATGGAGGAATATAAATTGGATGCCTTAGTGACACCTAGAGACAATATTATATATGCTATTTCCGCCGGAGGATACCCTGGAATAAATGTTCCAGCAGGTTATGACACTGATGGCATCCCATATGGCATTTCGTTTGGAGGGTTAAAAGGATCAGAACCAAAACTGATACAGATAGCATATGACTTTGAGCAAGCCACAAAGTTCAGGAAGCCACCTCCTCTCTCAAGACTACATATTTAGGACATGTGTACAACTGAGATGCATCTTGCGCCATTAACATCTTTGGCTGCTGCACAACTATGGCATCTTTATTATGTAATTCTAAATAAAAATTTGCTATCTCATCATCTTTATGTGCTGAGTCGGCACATTAGTAGACTGCAATTGAATTTTCTTTTGTTCTTTGTTAGTTAAACATTTAGTTTGAATTTGGTGAACCACTTCTTGACAGTGAATTAAATGCTCTTCTAGGAAAAGTTTTATATCAGAGACTAGCTATGGAGTTTTAGTTCATTCAATTGCCTATTCACATTGAGCCCATGGATGGTGGTAAAATAAAAATTCAAGTCGTATGAATTGTAAAAAATCCAATCCATTTTTCTGACTGATAAAAAATTTAAACACATTTTTCATCTCTCCCCTTTTTGCCAAAACTAATTCTAATTCTCCAACCAATGAGTTCACGCAAGCGACAATACACTGCTATATGTTCAATGTAGCATTCGGCCTTTTCGTTTCTGATTTCATATATTGTGTTATCCATTTTGGAAGATGAAGCTTAAGATGGTTGACAAATGAAGCTTAAGATGGTTGAAAATAAAGCTAATTTTGTTATTTATTATGCTTTGGTTTTGATCCTATCTACTGCTTCACATAGACACAGTCGTACACATGCTAATGACAAACCATTTAAATCTCTCGCTGCACTCAAGAGAAAAGGAAAGAGGAAAAAAGTAGAATATGAAGAAGGAAGAGGAAAAGGAAAGAGGAAAAAAGTAAATTTTGGTATCATAGGAAAATGCAAAAGAGAAAAGAGAATAGTTATTTGTTTTGTTCATTAATATATTATTGGGATAAAGGTAGTTTTGGAAGAAAAGTTCAAGATTTTAATTAAACAACTTTTGTCATTAGTACTTGCACTTAAGGTGCATGAATTCCAAACCTTGTTAATTTTGAGAGTTTCCATTCATTTTTCACTTTAGTTAAAACTTGTCATTAGTACTTGCACTTAAGGTGCATGAATTCCAAACCTTGTTAATTTTGAGAGTTTCCATTCATTTTTCACTTTAGTTAAAGCTATACGGTGATCCTTTGGGTGTTTTTAGAATAGAAGGTATTAGAAAATTGACTTAATTTCTTTTAGGTAGGTTTTTAATTTTGTATGTGAAGTAACTGGTTTTTTAATTGGTTTAGTTACTTGGAGTAGTAGCTAAGAAATTTCCTATTTGTATAGACTTAAGAATTAGAAGTTATTTCCTATTTTGTATAGAATTAGAACTAGCAGTTATTTCCTATTATTACTTGGATGTTGGCCAAGTAATATGGCCTATAAATAGATGGAGTATGACATACAACAAAGGAGCACACAAGAGGGTGACATATAGCCTTATACATGGGTGAGGAGAGGATTCTTGGGAGGTGAGAGAAATTATACAAGGGTTTGGATTGGATTTCAGTTGCATTCTTACATGGGGTTTTTCTATCATAATAAAGAATGAGTTTTCTTTCCGTGGACATAGGTTTACTGGTGGAACCGAATCATATTAAATTTTGTGTGTCGTTTGTATTTCATACTTGTCACTTGTTTATCATTAAATTGTTGTGCCCTTGATTTCTCGATAGTCATATATTCCGCATCCAATCCCAACAAGAGGATAGCTTGACTTTTGTGCAAACTACAAGGAGATTTTATACATGTTTACCCTAGTTCAATATTCATACAAAAGTCTAGTTACTTTGACAATGGAGCTGCGGCGTAAGATCAACTCCAAGTTATATTTTGATGCCTTTATTAGAGTTGTTCAAATTTTGCATTCCTTGAACCCTAGTAGTTTGCTTTTTCATTTTCACTTTTTAGGCACTAATGTTTAGAAGTGGAACTCATGAAGTATTGGTATAGTTGTGGTGAATAGATCAGGAAACTTCATGTTCGTGACATTTAAATCAGCACAATAAAGGAGTATTACTTTCTTTATCTTATTTTTCCTTTTTCAACGTTGAGGACAATGTGTGTTTTAAGTGTGGGGAAGCTAGAACTTGACATTGCATGTATTATTTCTGATTGATTGATAGTTAGGAACGTTGGACTTGAGTTTGAAAATCTTATTGTGCTTTGAAATTCTTAAAAATCATTGTTTGCTAGTAGGGAGTTTCATCCAATTATAACAGAAAATTCTGTCAAAATTTTTCCGAACAACTTGTCCAAATTTTAAAATAGCCCAAAAATTTTCATTTTGATCTTAAGTGTAAGAAGTTCCAAACCACTAGTATTTCAAATTCCTTTTACTTTTGAGATAAATATGTGTGCCCAAAAAATTCATTCTTCAATTACTTTGAAATAGCTATTATATGATGAGGAAATTCTAAAAGTGTGATGAAAAAAAAAAAGTTTCTACAAGAGGGGTTGTTTGCATAAGAGTTTTTGAGGTTGTGATTTTCACATTTTGACAATTAAAAAAAAAGAAAATAATGTGAATGCGAGTTCTTAGTGATGGACATGTGTATTTTAGAAGTCAGGCCATCATAATTCTTCCCATCTTTTCATTTCAGAATGAAGGAAACTTGAAAAGAGAACGCACTGTGCCTCACTAGTCCACATCCCACCAAATTAATTGAAAAATCTGTATATTCAGTGCATCCATTTAAATAATCATTTGCATTTGCTATCAAAATTATGATGGTATCACAATAATCGTCTCACATTTGTTCGCCATTTGAACAAAGAAACGTGTTAACAATCAGTTGTACTTCATTCAGCGATAACCATTATTCATGATAGAATACAAAACCTCCTGACAACCTCTCCGTCTACCTGAACCATTTACTGCTTCGCCAAGCTCCGTTGCTCATCCACAAGTCTCTCATGGTCCATTTCCAGCTGCTACTACTGCTCCATCTCTGCTACTACTAATTGTGAAGTTTACAGAAAATTGCCCATCTTCGTCTTGTATGAATTTTTAATTACCAGGCTGTTAAAATGTGGATAAATATTTGATGTTGAGAATGATCTAAGCAGTATTGAGTGGGAGATGGAATCTCATACCTCCTTTTGAGCCTTGAGGGCGAGAAATCATCTGAGGCAATACAGAAACACCAATGCCAGATACGGTGATGTGTTGTACCATGTGGTATCTGCATGTACCATGTATCCCTTTGGTTGGAAATGAAAATCATCTGAGGCAATACAGAAACACCAATGCTTTTTTCCTGCATTCATAGACAATGAGTTAGAGTTGCCTTGCTTTTGTATTTTTCTTGAGAATTAGAGAAGAAATTGAATATTTTACATTTTAAAGAGAAATCTTCTATTTACTTGATTTTACAAAGTTGAGTGATGAAGATGATCAATAAATGTAATATTCTACCTATTATTATTATTCATATGAATTTATTTAAGAGGGAGTGTTTGTTGTTTGCTCTTTAAAAAAGAAAGGGAAATAAAAGAAAAAAAGAAGAAAATAAAAAAAAGAGAGAATAAGAGTTGTTCTACTCCAATAATTCTTGTATTTAGTAATTGAGAGTTTGATCTAAAATGTCGACTTTTGCATAAAGCGGTACTTGAATTAAGAGTATATAAAGTGACTTGAGTATATAAAATGTTGAGTAATTGGACGCTCATCTAAAAATGTCGATTCTCGCATCAAAAGACACGTTTACAACTCTAGTACATCTTTGATATACTTATGAATAAACCCCTTTTTGAGTTTCAAAGAACATGATCATAGGATTAGGAAGCTATTTATTGATTATATGAATTATTTGCTTGTGAAATTAGGGTTGGGAGAAAATATGAGTTCAATTTGTTGAACTTATGGCATAATTATCTTCCCTTTGCTTGATATTATGAGTACTTGAGGCAAAATGAATGATTGCATAATAGTCGTTTATTTAGTTTTTTGAGGAATAGAATTTCAAGGATGTATATAATTTGTTTCCAACTTTTGAATCATAGTTGGATTATATTTCTTATTATTTGAGGACAAGCAATGATTTAAGTGTGGAGAAATTTGATAAGTGTTTTATTTTGCACATTCTTAGTGTGTTTTATTACCAATTTTACCAATTTTTGTGTCTTTTTAGGGTTCAAGAATAAAATCTTGCTCCTTTTATCAACTGTTTCTATAAGTTGCAATTGATAACCAAAACCTGCCGTTAGACGATTTAATATGCAAAATATGTTATTTTTGTAGGTTTTGGTGTTTTAATGATCGACTCCTATTAAGTGGAATTAAAGTGATTCATTAGAGACAATTCAAAGATAAATCACAAATGACAAACGTAAATAAATCAAGGTTTTTGAATAGGATTTGCGACCAAATTTGTGATGCCACCCAAGTTCCATCCCACGAACCCTCAAGTTCTAGCAAAAGACAAAGAAGATGAAGAAGAGCATGTCACATGTAGGTCCGTGGATCCCTTTACTTGCTGTGCAAGTTACTTTTGCAATTTGCAGACTTTTCACTCAGCTTTACAGTTTCTCTTCCAAACAAATTTCAACTGGGTTCTGCACAAAGGAATGTGGAAGTCTTGTAGAAGAAACTTTGTGTCATTTCAGGAAGCACTTTGCTAGGTTTTCTTCTATATAAACACCTTGTATTAGGGAATTTAGGAGACCATTGAAGAGATTAAAACGAGACTTTGGAGAGATTTGAAAGAGGTAGCTTAGTAGAAGAAATACTTTGGTACTTGTAGGAGTGAAGAACAAGTGTAAAAGGGAGCTTGAGGAGCTTTATTTCAAGATCTTGAATAAGATTTCTTCATTCTTACTTTTTATGTTCTTGAGTTCATTCATACTTCGTTATAAGAGTTATACGTGCTTATATGTGTTATTTTTGCGTAGCCTGAAAATGAACTTGTTTGTATCATAATATGAAGTAGTTTTTTTATTGATTTTTGCTATCTTATGCACTTGTCAATTCATGAATCTATGCTCGTATGTTTAGTTGTTTGATCACCAACTATGAATCGTTTAATCATTTATTGAGTATTTAAGATTGCCGTACAACCGTAAATTGGGACTATGAAACCTAAAGCACACGTTCATGTTAATAGAATATGTATTTAGGTTGATCAAATTTATAACTTCGTAGATCTTCATGAGCTAATATCAATTAATGCTTTGTGTGAATATATTGGATAATTGTAAATGCATTATTCAATTAAAATTAAAAGTTACATCTTTAATGAGTCATGAATATCAGATTATTTTTTAATATTGAACAACAAGGGATTCGTAAATCCTGAAAATGAACTTGTTTTTACCATAATAGGAAGTAGTTTTTCGTTGATTTTTACGATCTTATGCGCTTGTCAATTCATGAATCTATGCTTATAAGTTTAGTTGGTTGATCACTAGCTATGATTCGTTTAACCATTTATTGAGTATTTAAGATTGCCGTACAAGTGAAAATTGGGACTATGAGACCTAAAGCACATGTTCATGTTAATAGAATATGTATTTAGGTGGATCAAATTTATAACTTCGTAGATCTTCATGAGCTAACATCAAGTAATGCTTGGTGTGAATATGTTGGACAATTGTAAAAGCATTATTCAATTAAAACTAAAAGTTGTACCTTTAATAAGTCATGAATTAATGGCCTAAATCAATTAGATTATTTTTTTAATATTGAACAACAAGGGATTCGTAAATCCTAAAATGTTCTTCTTCTAAATTCTCTATTATTGTTTTGTAGCTTTAATTAGTTTAATTTTAGTATACTTTTATTTAAATATTTGGTTATTTAGATAATAGAGTAAATCTAAAAAGTCCTAATAATTACACCATGCCTATGAAATCATCCTTGATTTTCCCTATACTCATCTTAACATATGTATACTTGTAGAAAAGCAAGGTATTTAGGCATATATAAGTTTGAATAATTAGGATTTATAACTTAAAAGCTTAAATTAAATCATGAGCAAATATTATATACACTCGCTATCACAGTTAGATCCATGCTATATGTGCAATAGTTGAATCTAAAATTCAAAATTTTCATATTTTTCAGTGTAAATTTGGGGCTTCAAACCTGAAACTGCTCATTTACACTCACTTCCCCTATCCCCAAGTTCAAATTATACATTGTTGTCACCCTCCGAAAATGATAGTGTATACACTATCAATGTATAAAAGATTAATCCTTATGTTATATCTAAATTTCTCTTTGTGTTTGTAACAATTTTTACCAAATCTAATTGTTAGAAAACATGCACAGATCCACTGAGCCATAA
Source organism: Gardenia jasminoides (assembly GCA_013103745.1). NCBI lineage: Eukaryota > Viridiplantae > Streptophyta > Magnoliopsida > Gentianales > Rubiaceae > Gardenia > Gardenia jasminoides. The sequence continues at coordinate 30,787,680 of CM023096.1, forward strand.
TGATTCATATAGATTGAAGATATTTTTGAGCTCACGATGTTATTTTTATGATTACTGGATTTTTAAGATCTATTGTATCTTATAATTTTCAAATCACTATATATCTGTGCCAACATTAGTGTAGGTTTATGACAGTGAAATTATGTCCTTTATTCAAAAAAAAAATTAGAAATTAGATCGGCAATTGAGAGCTTTAACATCTAATTAAAGAAAGAAAACTTTAACCTCTAATTTTATAAACCATTTCGTGATTGGGTCACAAATTTAGACCAAATTTAAAAATGATAGTATACATAAACTTCTTTATTAGTAAGCGATCTTGGATGAGTCAGTTCAATTGAGTTAACATTGACAGCTATAATGGAAAATGATGTCCATGCAGGAGTATAATCTGCTATTTTGAAAGGCACAAGGGCATTCACAAAAAAGCAGAAAGATCTATATAATGAAATAGTGTCAAGATGAATTTCAAGCAAGGATGCGTATGAGGCTGAAAGTGAAAACATGATGGTCCCGGCTGATTGTTATCGAGGCCTTGTTTACAACGGCTTTTGGTTGTACAAAGTTGATTTTAGAAAATGAAAATAATAAAAAGTCAAAATAGATCCTTTTATTTTTTATTTTTAGATTCAAAAATCTAAAATCAGGATATGAAAAGCAATTAAAAAGACATCAAACTAGCATTTCAAAACGAAAATTCAAAATCAGATCTTGAAAATCAGTTGAAAATAAGGTCAGAATCTTCCAAGTGACACGGTCCACACATTTCGCCCCACGACCAGCCGCACGTTCTGTTTCGCGACCGGCAGATGTTCGGCACCCAACCGCCTAGCAGTGCTTTCCTACTACAAGTGCGACAGGGGAAAAACTTAGATTGGTAATAGAAATGCACCCTATTGGAAATACACTAGTTTGGCCAAGGCAAGCAAGACCAAGGGAAGAAGGCTTTCCAAATGTGAGTAGAGACTTGTAGATAAGTGTAGAAGATTCTAGAGTCTTAAGTGTAGGAATACACTTGTGTAGAATTCTCTCGAATCTTGTAGGGCTTCTTGGCTTGTCTATAAATAGACCAAACCCTCACACTTGTAAACAATCTTGTAAGCATTGAGATGAGCAATATAATAGCTTTCTTGCCTCCAAATTGTTTCCTTCTGCTTTCATTTATTTATCAACAGTTTCTGCTTCCGTACATTTATGCGCAAGAGCAAGGCTGAACTAGTGACCACTTTAGTTTAAATCTTGAACATTGCTAGTGCTACACGGGCAAGAGTGGTTAATAGGGAATTTAACCAACCTGTGACAAGTGATATCAAAGTTTAATACCATCGTGTGTCATTCGTAAGGAAATATGGCTGGTGTAACTTCGTACGTGACTAAGGAGGTTCCGCAAGAGGAACATGTCTCGAGAGAGATGGAGAAGACTGGGTGCACTAGAGGCAAGTGGGACAAGTTTGTCATGTCTGAGCTGATTGCAGCACTAGAGTCCAGGTTAGCTAAATTGGAGCTAATCATGGCCGATTAGCACGATTGGTGGGATGAGGTGGACCAACGCATGGAGCAGCTCGATGGAGACATGCTGTGTGAGGAGCTACGCAAGGAGCTATGTGGAGACATGCAAGGGGCGCTTAATAAGGCCATGGATCAGCTGCTTAAAGGGGATGACGCTACTAGACTCATGGTCGAGTCTCTCCACGAAAAAGTTGTCATACTCAAGGCGGAGCTTGAGATATGCAAAGCCCAACTGGCAAAGAGTGTTAGCGTGCTTGTGGGAGAGCTATCATTCATTCAAGAAGAGCTTCCAAAGCTCCAAGCCAAGGTCAATGCTGTGCGGGCACAAGGGGCCATTACTGGAGGTGCGATTGTGACCGCAACAAGAGTTGAGGTTCCAATGTCTGGAAGCCTACAATAGGGCAAGAAAGGCTCGAGACATAGAGAACTTCCTCTATGACTTGGACCATTACTTTGATGTGCTTGGTATCCTAAGGGATGATGCTAAGTTTTGCACAGTTCCACTATATTTTAAGGACTCTGCGTTGATATGGTGGAAATGGAAGTGCGACGATGGGTGTAGGGGTGAAGACGCCATCATCATGTGGAACGCTTCAAGACCGGATTCAAGGCCGAGTTTGAGCCGGCCAATGCCGAGCACGAAGTAAAGGCCAAGTTTCATCATCTCCAACACAAGGACGGGCATATGAAGAAGTACATAGATGAGTTTTCTAACCTATTACTAGAGATCCCCAACATTGCACCTGAGGACGCGCTGTTTACGTTCCTTGATGGCCTACGACCGTAAACCAAGTAGCGGGTTTAAGAGAAGGATCGGTTGTGAGGACCCATATCACCATTTTAATTTCCAAAAAATAAAAAAAAATAAAAATATTTCACAAAATATATATATATATATTTTTTCACATCAATTTTATTTATTTATTTGGAATTATTTAACTTTATTACGTACATTGCATTAGCAAAAAATTATCAAAGTTTCATTTTGCACGTTTAACCTACGTCGATAATTTCAATATTTGACTGTGTAATTTTTGCTTCCGAATTTAGGGTTGTCTGTTAGACGTAAGGTTTGAAAGTTAGGGTATGCAATTGAAGTATATAAGTGAGAGAAATTAGGATAGTAGTGACACGTTGAGTGAATTAACCTCAACGTGACAAAATTAGCTTTAGGTCATTAATGGGCATTAATGGATAAACTCAATTTTCTTCCCTTTTCACCAACCAAGCACCAAAAGTCAACCAAGCCATTAAACCTCTCCTTTTCTTCCTCTTGTTGGCCGATCCCTTCCCCTCTATTTTGCCTTCATTTTCATCAACCAAAATCACCACCAATCTTCACTAAATCATCACTAAAACACCAAGGGATCTTGTGTAGTTTGTCCCTTCTCACTTGAAGCTTCAAGACACATCAAGGAAGAGAGGAACCGGTTAGGAAGGAATCTTGGAAGGAAGGTTTATAGGCAACAAAAGCTTGAACAACCCTTGAACTCTTAAGGTAAAATGGCTTCTCAAAACCCTAATTCCTTAGCTTTCAATGTTTAGTTTTGAAGCTTGTAGTTCCTGATGATAGTTTTGTTGGTTTTAGATGTTATGGTGGGCTTTATGAATTCCCAACAATCTTTATATTTGGCCTTTATGAGATATATACATGTAAAGGACTGTGGTTGGGATGAAATTATGAAGTTAGTGAACTAGGAATCAATGAAGGTGGAAAATCGAGAGAATTGAGGAGAGGTACTGCCGGTTTGATTTCAGAAAATTTTCCCCCTATTTTAGTAGCAGAATTTCATGAGGTTTTTGGTGGTTTGGAGAGTTGGAATGTTAGGCTTTAAGTGGTTATTTTACTAGCCAAGAAACTCCCTCAATTGGTGTTGTAAAAAGTGCATGAAATGAGGTTCAAAAACCTGGAATTTTCTTACGGTTCTACCCGCAACTTGCTGTTCTGTTCCAGTGTGGTTTTGGTCCAAATTTTGCTATTATGCAACCTTCATTTGATCAAGAAGTGTTTTTAGAGTCTTGGTTTTGAAATGGAATGAATGAGGATTGTTTTGGATGAACCAAAAGTTGTAAAGAAAAGGAATTTCGGATGACAGTTTTCAACTTCAAATTTTTAGTCAACTTTGGGCACGTGGATCACTGTTTTCCCGAATGAGTTTTTGGCTAAATTTTGGTACAAATGTATTTCACATACTGAGATTTATTCCTGCAAAATTGGTGTTTTTCCGGTATCATTTCTCTGCCCAAATGGTGTTCCAAAAATGACACTTCAAATCTGGAAAACCAAGCTGTCTGGCAGCTTACTGACCCAACTTCAAGTGGCTATAATTTCTTGCTCGGGAGTCAAATTCGAGCGCTGTTGGTGGCGTTAGAACCTAGACTTCAAAGGATTTCCAACGGTATGTAGCTTGCATGTTAACTCATTTTCTATCATTCACAGAAAATCTAAGAAAAAGGCCGTTTTCAAAATCTGATTTACTGTTTTCATACCTTCACGTCGTCTTGTTGCGCACTTTAGCCTAACTTACATCGTGAATCCCAAAGTGAGCCCTTCTAGTGAATTATAGTACTCCGAGTCTAGTTTTCATAGCAGTAAACTTTGCCTAATTCCGATGAGTGTAGCTCAAGATATGGATCGGACAAGAAATTGTGGCAGCTTGGCTTTGGTGAATTTGGTAGTTAAGTTGAGATTTTGGACTTTGACTATTTTGACGAGTCTTTGATAGTTCCTTTTTGGCCAAGTGATCCAGATTTTGACGAGGGCGACCCGACTACTGAAGTTTGACCTTCTTGTGCGTTCTCTTATTTATCTGAATTCTGGTGAGTGTTCAAGTGCCTGTTATTTAATGCTTGGTTTAATGAAAATAGTTTGAAAAGCATGCTTGTTTGACTTGGTGAGCGTGTGCTTTATCGTGCTCACTCTTACTTGAGTGGGAGGTACCTCTCCTCCCATTTTGGTTAAATTTTGATTAAGTCGATTGGAGCGTAGTCTCGTTGACTCATTTGCCAAGCGGTAGTATGTACCACGCTCTATTGAGTGGGAGGTGGCGCTCATCCCGACTTGGTTTAATGATAAACTCTATCTTGACGAGTGGGCCCGGTACAGGGGGTGTAAGTAGACGAGTGAGAGTAAAGTGGTGTCTACGGACAGTGAGATAGTGATTGACGGAGTGTCAACATTTCAATTGAAAACTGTGGCTTGGGAGCGGACCGAAGGTGGTTGTGGAAATTTGAGAAAGGTGGAATGGCAAATTGTATCCTTTCATAGTGATTCTTTTATATTGTTTTGTATGAATTCCAGGTTTTCTACTGCTTATTACTTTATTAAGATTTGGTTACCGCTTTAACCTGCTTGTGCATGAATTCTTGACCTCACTGAGCTTTGCTCACCCCATAAGCTTTGTTTTCCTTAGCAGGTCTGGAAGTGGAGCACGAAAATCGAGGAACTTAGTACTTTTGTAGGATTTCCTCATTTTGTACAAAGTTGGAACTATTTGGTGAATTTGATGGTTTAGGGTATTTGGGAGTTGTTATTAATGTCACTTTGGTGTAAATTATGGGTTTGTATTTTGTGAGAGTTTAATTAGTGATTCTGATAGCTTTTAATTATGGTTTTAGAAATGAATGTCTGAATTTATAATGAGATTTCATATCGAGACTTGGCGAGAGCTAGGCAGGCGTTCCGCCGATACCCTTGGGTTCGCCCTAGGGAAAGGTGGGGCGTCACATCGGCAAACTGTCTCTCAAACCATGAGGGCAGCCTAACAGCTTATTGAGTTCCAATGCAAGGAATCAACTAAGACAGAAAAGGACAAAAAGCCAAGTAACATAAAGAGTGGGAGAGACAAGTCTAAGATGAACCAACGCATGAGCGATGCTGATGCGGGCAAGTCAGCAAAAGGCAAGGGTAGTAGTAGCAGCAAGAAGCAGCTAGACAAGAACTATGATGGTTGCTATATTTGCAAGAGCCAGCAACATTATGCCTGCGACTACCCACATCATGGTAGCCTTGATGCTGTCGCGTGCAACAGCCCGAAGAATGGAAAGTGGCATGTATACTGCTAGAACCTATCTAGGCCGAAGATGACGACCAAGACAGGGGCCGCATATACGTTGAGACTACCTCAACGGGCACCAAGCCATGGCCCTAATGGACACCGGGGCCGACGTCAACTATATGAGTGTAGACACCACACGGAAGATGGGGGTAACATGGGTGCCTGTGACTGGGGGCTTTAAGGGCGTAAACGGCAAGTGGATGCCGCTAGAGGGAGAAGCTAAGGACGTGTCGGTCCGCATTGGGGAGTGGACAGGCATTGCTAACTTCTCCATGGCCCCAATTGACAATTATCAAGTATTCTTTGGCATAAGTATCATTGACTATCTAAGGCCTATCATGATGCCACATGAAGACACCATCATCATCACTCAAGGAGGCCAACCTCATGCCATAAATGTGTGCTGTGAAAGGGAGTTAAGTGTTCGCCAATTTGAGAAGGGCTTGAAGAAGGGTGAACCAATGCTCGTGACCATATTAAGTAAAAAAGATCCCCCAACCATGGAAGACAAGGCAGGCGTATCAATACCACCTGAGATCAAGAAGGTCCTTGAAGAGTTCAAGGACGTCATGCGCGATGACCCATCGAAGAAGCTTCCTCCAAGGCATGTTGTGGACCATGCCATAGAGTTAGTAGAAGGGCCAACTCCGTCTCTCGACCGCCCTACCATATGTCTCTCAAGGAGTTTGAAAATCTAAGGAGACAACTTGGAGAGCGTTTGGAGGTCAACCATATAACGCCGTCCAAGAGCCCGTCTGCGTCGCCAGTCTTCTTCTAGAAGAAGGACGGGACCTTGCACATATGCAATAACTATAGAGCCTTCAATAAAATAACGGTGAAGAACAAGTACCCCATTCCGCTAATCGTAGACTTGTTCTTGTGACCAGGTAAGATATGCTCCAAACTAGACTTGCACAAGGGGTATTATCAAGTAAGGATCAATGTAGGGGATGAGCGCAAAACGGCCATCACCACACGATATGGGTCGTTTGAGTTTCGTGTGATACCGTTTGGTCTAACAAATGTACCGACCACATTTTACATGTTGATGTAAGAGGTGCAAAGTAAATTCTTGGACAAGTTCGTCGGGTCTATCTCGGCGACATTGCCATTTATAGTAATAGCATGGAAGAGTACGTGGAGCACTTGAGACAAGTCTTTGCCGTACTTCGGCCAAACGAGCTCTATGTCAAGAAAGAGAAGTACAAGTTTGGATGAACAGAAATCTCCTTCTTAGGCCACATCATGGGAGACGGAAAGATCCGTATGGACTTCCAAAACATCAAGGCCATAATAGACTAGGAAGCACCGACAATGCCCGCAGAGTTGCGGTCTTTCCTTAGCCTTGTCAACTACTACTAGCAGTTCATAGAAGGACACTCAGCCATTGTCGCTCCGCTAATGAACCTGCTGCAGAAAGGCACTAGGTGGATGTGGACACCTGACTGCCAAACTGCCTTTAACACTTTAAAGAAAGCCATCACGCACAAACTCGTGCTCACATTTTTCGACTTCTCCAAGCCGTTTGAGGTGTAAATAGACGCATCCGATTTCACCGTGGGAGGAGTCTTGATACAAGACGGCCATCCCATCGCGTTTGAGAGCTAGAAGCTAAGCGATGTGGGAAAACGATGACCAACGCACAAAAAAGAGATGCTTAAAGGTATGGGAGTACTATCTCAAAACAGCCACTTTGTTCAATATCAAAATGAACAATCGGGCAGTGAGCTATTATCAATCGACATCCAAACTCTCAGCCAAGCAAGCATGGTGGATGGACTACCTAGCGGAGTTTAAGTACGAGTTAGAGTATAATCCAGGTAAGACCAATGTCGTGGCCGTCGCCCTTAGCCGTAAGACTGCCATAGTGCCAATGTACATGACCAAGAGTAATCTCATAGGGTGCATCAAGGAAGGGCTGTAATATGAACTGCAAGCCCAAATCCTTATGGAGCTAGTGGACTAGGGCAATACAAAGAGGTTTTGACTAGAGGACGAGATCCTCTATGCCAAAGGTCAGTACATCTATGTGCCAGTTTGGGATAGTCTGCGGAAAGACATCCTCAAAAAGTGCCACAATAGTTGCTACACTGGCCATCCGGGCACACACTGCACGTTGTCGCTTATACGAGTAGGTACTACTTGCCTAACTTAAGGGACGATGTCGATAAATACATGTGGACTTATCTTGTGTACCAACAAGACAAAGTGGAGAACCAGCTGCCCGTGAGACTTCTACAACCACTGCAAATCCCTAGATACAGATGGGAAAGTGTCTCTATGGACTTTATTGTGGGCATAACAAAATCCAAGGGATGCACCAACATACTTGTGATCATGGACCGACTCTCAAAGTATGCCGTTTTTGTACCCGCTCCAAAAGAATGCACAGCTGATGTAATGGCTAAGCTCTTCATGGGCATGTCGTCAAATATTGGGGTTTGGCAGTAACGATTGTGAGTGACCATGATTGATAGTTCATGAGCAAGTTTTGGACGGAATTGTTCTGTTTACTTAGTTCGGGGCTCAAAATATCAACAATCCTACACCCGGAGACAGACAAGTAGATGGAACAAGTGAACAACATGCCGGAAGTATACCTTCGGCATTACGTGGCCATTAACCAAGCGGATTGGAGTTATTGGATGTCGCCCAATTCTGCTTTAATTTGTAAAGGAACGAGAGCACTGGTAATAGTTCGTTCGAGATCGTGCTTGATTTCCAACCGACGACTTCGAAGGACATTGTTGGTGGCTACAAGGGGTCTATCCCTCCGCGTATTGTTTTCCTAAAGATTGGCAAGAACGGACGGAAGTCGCTAAGTTTTGCTTGGAGAAGGCCCAACAACGGATGAATAAGTGGGCCGACTGTAAGCGAATGCTCTACGAATTCAAGGAGGGTGACCAAGTGTTAGTGAAACTCTACCAACACGAATGTGCGAAGGGTGAACAAGGGTCTAATGAGGCGCTATGAGGTACCGTTTACGGTGCTAAAGAAGGTGGGGAACATTGCCTACAAGTTGGAGTTGCTCGAAAGCCTATCCCAACTCCACCTGAATATGAGCCTACTCAAGACGCTCCATAAAGACCCGTACGATCCGTCAAGGAACCTGTCTACGAGGACACCCTAGGGGTAAGGGATGAGTACGACAAGGTTGCTGAGCAGATATTAGCCGACCGTACCCTCCGTAATAAGAATCGCATACCAACAACTGAGTATTTGGTGTGTTGGTGTGGCCTACCCGAAAGTGAGATTAGTTGGGAGCCAACCGAGAAATTGTGGTAATTTGAGAAGTTTATACGGGCACATCACATGAGTGGAGGCATTAGGGATGATGCCTAACTCAAGTGGGGGAGGATGACACGGTTTGCATGTTTTGCCCAACGACCAGCCCCACGTTCCGTTTGGCGACCGGCAGATGACTGGCACCCAACCACCCAACGTGCGCTCCTACTATAAGTGCCATAGGAAAAAAACTTGGATTGCTAGTAGAAATGCATCTATCGGAAATACACTAGTTTGGCCAAGGCAAGTAGGCTTTCCAAACGTGAGTAGAGACTTCTAGATAAGTGTAGAAGATTCTAGAGTCTAAGTGTAGGAAGAAACTTGTGTAGAATTCCCTAGAATCTTGTAGGGCTTCTTGACTTGCCTGTAAATGGGCCAAATCCCCACACTTGTAAACAATCTTGTAAGCATTGAAGTGAGCAATATAAGAGCTTTCTTGCCTCCAAACCATTTCCTTCCGTTTTCATTCGTTTAGCGATTGTTTCCACTTCTGCACGTTCACACACAAGAGCAAGGCTGAACTAGCGACCGTTTCAGTTTAAGTTTTGAACATCGCTAGTGCTGCACGGGCAAAAGTGGTTAATAGGGAATTTAGCCAACTCATGACACAAGTTAAATTAGGAAGAAGAATAATCAATATACAGAAAACTTTTTCTCCAATAATAAACAAAAAGGAAAGAGCAATTTTTTTTGCATTACTAGTGTATAAACACGTGGTATTGGATGTATATCATGTAATTTTATTTTAAATTTGAATTTAGTTTTTGCACATGTAGCATACATCAAAACATTACATTAATAGTGTCTAAAAACTTAATCGAAAAAGAAACAACAATTTTTTTAGATGTTGGTGTATACATGAGCGGTATTAGATATATGCCACATAATTAAATTTAAAATTTAAAATTCAAAATTGTAAGTATAGCTAGGTGTTTTTCTACAATTAGTTGGAAAAAGGGTAAGAAAATAAGTTTCCAACCAACTAGCTGATTTTTATGTAAGGACAAAGCAAAATGATATTCATGAATAATAATTTTGATATTCAGCTAAAGTGAGTTTGTTAGGAGCTTATCATTACTAAAATAATAGTATTAAGACAGGAACTATCTGATGTAAATTTACCGATCTCTCCCTCTTCCTTTTTTTTCCCCTCTATAATTTTAATTTCTTTCCCAGCCCATGCCCGAATCAAAACTCTACTACGCTTCTGTCTTCTCTTATTCCTTCTCAGGCTATCCTACTCTCTAAACCCCATGACGGCCTTAATTCAAACTCAAAAGCATTCACGGGAAAATTTTTATAGGATTAAGTCATCCGTTGAAGAAAAGTTTCTGATTGGCTATCTGTGATTTTAGTTCTACTTGCACGGGAATTTCGCCCAATGGTACATTTTGGATATTTCAGTTCCAAAATGCTGAGGCGTGGATGCAAACACTAGAAGCTTGTTAAGGTTTCGCCAATTTGTTTCCTTTCCTTTCTAAACAATGCATGAAACTATATGGAGAATTCGCAGATGTATTTCACAAACTTTTTTTGAAACAAACTTAAGTATTTGGCACATACAGCCCAAGTTTGAATACATCTCAGTCATAAATAGCATTATCAACCATCAATCTAGTGGCCTACTTTAAAGAAGTATTGTTATCTTGATCATATAAGACTATGACTATGAGCATGGCAACCTTGACTGGTAGTTTCATGTTAATCAAATCTCCAATCAAAAGAAAGCCTTCACGACTTAACTTCCTCAAGTATAATCTACCAAAGTATACCTGCAGCAGTATGTTATCTGCAACATGCTTCTTCTTATCATATATGTCTCTGTCATTGCAATTTGATTGACACATGTCCACGTGAAGAAGGATTCTTCATCTTCTTGCCTTCGAGCCTAGCTTCATTAAACAGAATTGTCAACCTCACTCATTGTTAGGATTTTCTTGTCTCTCTGTTTCTTGTGTCCTACTAGTTTTATGTTTTTACTCCACAAATATTATAAATTTATACCAAATACAAAAGTCGGTCAACAAAATGTCTTTCTCATGGAAAACATGGCTAAGAAAACAACAACAGAGGATGGATCATCCTATCATATCATATATATCCACAGTCTTGAGTCTTGAGTATACTAGTGAATTATGACATGAAGATATAGTACTTGGTTATCAGTATATAGAAATAGTTTCTCTCAAAGATATTACAATGTAGAAATCCATATGGATATAGCGCTACTACTTTTCTGAAGTACTACTATTCTTGGCCTTAGTCATAATGCTGAGGGAAGTCTATTCTCAATCAGAGAAGCTACTGTGCATGATATTAGGATTGTCTTGGATCATAATGTACTCACCTCGTGAATTGGTTGAGTTCTATCTCAAGAGATTAGCACTAAATCCAGTCAGAATGGAGTCATAGAAGTGAACCGGATGCTCTGCATTTTAGCCCACAAGGCGACCGGATCGAAGCTAAGAAGCCGGTTCCTCATACTTGACCGGTGGTATCCCGAATTCTCAAGGATAACATCGCAACCAAGGACAAGCTTAACACAACAGCTGGTTTGATGAAAGAGCTGAAAGCTGTCCAAGAAAGAATTCATCATTCAAAGGGGTCCAAGTGATTGAAATTCAAGAAGATGCATTTGAAGGATTGAAACCCTAACTTTGACTTAAAAATCACATTTGATTTAGGTCTCAATTCGGACCATCTAGAGTTATGTCTAAATTCCATTTTGTGTACTTAGTATGTTGGGCAATTGCCTTGCTGATTTTGGCTTGGTTAATTCAAATCCAATTGCTATTAGTAAGTTAGTTTAATTTCTGGTTGGTAAATAAAGCTTTCAATTGGTCTAAGCCTCAATAGTGGGTCTTGGTCAACTAGGTTTCCTAGTCCTTGAGGGATTGACCAAGCCGCTTTATTTAATTGTTTCCTAGTAGTAGTAGGATTAGTTTTTCAAGGCTATAAATACAGCCTATGATGGACTAAATTATTAACCAAGTTTATCAATCAATTTTTCAGCTTATTCTTGTGAGAATAACATGTTCCTTTCTAAGAGATTCCTTCTTGAATACTTGAGAGGTTTCGGTTCAATCGACTTTATCAATCAAGAACCACACTTGATTGTTGGAGTCAATTCATGCATTACATTCTTGTTCCCAAAGCTTGAACTACCTCTTGTGATTTGCCAAAACATAGTTGTTTGCATTGGACAGCCTAGAACCGAATTTGGAAAGCTAAAATTCACACCAGAAAATTCAGTCACTAAAATCCAGTTTGGCTATCCTCCTTGAGTTGAGTCTTCTTGCTGAATAAACAATAGAAACCCAATAAAAGAGTTTCTTCCAAATCTGCAACAGCTTCCCTTGACCGTAGTAAACTTCTCATAAAAAAGGAATCCAACCAGCTTCAAGGAAATCCCAACCAGCCTTGGAAAGCCAACACCGACTTGCATCGTTGCAAGCAAAACTGAATTGGCTTGTTGTCTCCCTTGAACCACCACTACTTGAAGTTTGTGCACTTGTTCTTGTTCTGGTCCAGCACGATTTGTTTCCTCTTTTACTTGTCTTGATTTTTTAAATCTAGTTTCCTTTTAGTCGCTCTGAAATTCAAGTTGAAGTCTAATTAGTTTTCCATCATCTGCTTTTGCTTGCTGAAGTTATTGTTTCCACGCAAATCATTACGGTCTTCCAAAGATTCCATTGTGACTTTAGTTGTGATTGGTCACGGTCCAACTAGTTTCCTTCATATTTCCAAATTTGTCTAGGAGTCAAGTCTGCTCTTAATTCCTAATTAATTTTCAGTTCTATTGTGTTCATCCTTAGTTTGAATTCTTGTTATACCTTCAGTTGGGGTCTAGGAAAATTGTGGAGAAATTACCAAACTAGCCCCGGTCCTTCCAAGTCTTCTTATAGGGTTTCTTAGTGATTTCTGAATTTTCTTCTTTTTTTTAGCCTTTGAGTCAACTTTAGTCTTTAAATTTTCAATTCTTTTGCTTCCTCATTTATTCTCCAAGTGAACCAAAAGGTGATACACCACATTCACGTGAAGGCAATTGATTACAAGTCCTTGAATTGCTTGAACATTCTGATTTCTTCAAGGAAGAAGATCAAGGAACTAGAGCGTGCTTGGTGAGATCATTAGCGTGAAATAAAAACACTTGAGTGATACACGAGTGCGAGGGAAACACGTGAGGGAGTGTGTGAGGCATTTTCTACTAACGTTTGTTGAATTTTGCAGGTTTAACCTTAATTTTGCAGATTTAACCATGGCTAGGGAAGATGAGATAACCATGAATAAGTTTGATTGCTTGGAGGATAAAACCTTCAAGAGGAGGGGTTCCAAACCTTCTAGTAGCCATCGAGAACATCACCCTTATGTGCCTAAAGGAGTAAATGTTTTGGCATTGCGTGATGTAGAAGAACAACTGAATGTCATTAAAGCTCAACAAAGTAACTGGTTCTACACTCGTTGCTACGTCAAGGATAAAATTCTTAGCATGGCCATTGACAGGAGTTGTACAATCAACCTTGCAAGCACTGTTATGGTTGAGAAATTGAATCTTCCAACCGTTAATCTTATTCAGCCATACAAGTTGCAAAGTGCTAGTGGTGATATCTGGGTTACTAAGCATACACTTGTTCCTTTCCGTATTGGTAGATACGTAGATGAGGTATTTTGTGATGTTGTTCCTATTCAAGTGACGCATGTATTGTTGGGAGAATCATGGATGTCTAAGAACGATGTTAAGTATGATGGGCAAACTAATAAGTATTCCTTCATATTTAATGGTCGATTTCAAGCTTGGGTCACTAACTTATGAGCAACTTTGTGAAGACCTTGCTATTCTTCTACATGAAAAACAATCAAGGGAGCTAGTCAAAGGCGATGTGCAATCATTTAGAGGAAGCTGCTGCACAAAGGAAGAATTGAAGGATAAAGCCAAGGCAAATCCATGAAAAAGGCAAAAGATTGCTCGGTTTTAGTGGAAAGAAAAGAGAGGAAGCAAGCAATACTTGCAAAAGCCAATGTTGAGAGCAAACATCATGTACTTTTACTAACCAACTTGACTATATTTTAGCCTAGTATGTTTGTTCCGTTTTCACGGTTTTCAAGACAAATCACATGCTGCTTGATGATGAAACTCCTAAGCCAACTGTCTTGACTAAATTTGGTAAAATTGTAGTTACATCAATTGCCAAGAGAAAGGTAGAATTCCTCCCTAATTCTCTTTGTTTTCATGATACAACTACTACCTTTGTGTTGCCTAAGGAGATAAGTACTCTTAAGTTGGCTATGAGTAGTTCTATGCCTAATCTTGACGAATTGGTTACTACCTTCTTGTGCATAGTTCATTTTCTTGACTTGTTCATGTATGCTAAACTTCTAGAGTTAATTGGCATTGTTTTAAAAGTTGTTTATGTAAGTCATATGGTTAACTATCAAGGAATCATGAAGTTTGACAAAGCTGTCTACTTACTTTATGACCCTTATGCTAGAGATAGTTTACGTCATCTTGGGTGTCCTGTTTATTTTACTTGTGTGAAATTTATTTTGAATCCTTCTATGTCTTGTGTTTTTTTTGAGTCTTGCGATTCTTCTAGTTTGTCTTTGAGTTATTTTAGTAATCCTGTTCATTCTACCTATGTGAGTCCCATGTGTTCTATTAGTTTTAAGTGTCTTGATATTATCCATGCATATCCTACTTTACATAGTGATTCTAATGTCTTTTTAAATTGTGTTCAAAATGTTAGGATGGTGCATGACGTTCACATATACCCCTCTTGTTATCGGGAAAGTGTTGAATACATCTACTTCGATGAATCTTACTCTTCGCTTCTTTGTATTTGATCCGGTGTCAAAGACTGGAGATCGTGGCAAAACCATTGTGAGCTGATGTGTGCATGTTGGTTCGTGTTCAAATTGGGTAGACGGCATGCTTCTTGGCTCGCATTCATACAAACGTTCCCTGACGTTCTTCATCATAAACGATCCTTCGATTTGGGACAAATCGCCTTCAAGAGGAGGGGAATGATGAAAGAGCTGAAAGCTGTCCAAGAAAGAATTCATCATTCAAAGGGGTCCAAGTGATTGAAATTCAAGAAGATGCATTTGAAGGATTGAAACCCTAGCTTTGACTTAAAAATCACATTTGGATTTAGGGTCTCAATTCGACCATCTAGAGTTATGTTTAAATTCCATTTTGTGTACTTAGTATGTTGGGCCAAATTGCCTTGCTGATTTTGGCTTGGTTAATTCAAATCCAATTGCTATTAGTAAGTTAGTTTAATTTCTGGTTAGTAAATAAAGCTTTGACCGAATTGGTCTAAGCCTAGTCAATTAGGGTCTTGGTCAACTAGGTTTCCTAGTCCTTGAGGGATTGACCAAGCCGTTTATTTAATTGTTTCCTAGTAGTAGTAGGATTAGTTTTTTCAAGGCTATAAATACAGCCTATGATGGACGAAATTATTAACCAAGTTTATCAATCAATTTTCAGCTTATTCTTGCGAGAATAACATGTCTCTTTTCTAAGAGATTCCTTCTTGAATACTTGAGAGGTTTCGAGTGTTCAATCGACTTATCAATCAAGAACCACACTTGATTGTGGCGTCATCTACCAACAGCCTTGGTTCGCTAATTCATTGTTCTACGGGTTGAGATTAAATTCAAGGTTCGTAGTTCCGCGAGTTAGAGGGGTCAAGAGTTTTCCGCAACTCCAACTTGATATTCGTCTAGGTCCGTTATCCAACTCACATCATGGTTCTTATGCACTTCTAAGATCAGTCGTGCCTCAGGATGCAGGGGTTGTCAAGAAGCTAAGGAGGGCTGATGCAATCATATTAGGAAAGGCAAGCATGACAGAGTAGGCTGCTGCCAGGTCATCGCATGTGCCTAACGGTTGGAATGCTAGACATGGCCAAAGTGTTTGTTAGTTGCTGATATGCTTCATTTGGTTTCCAATTATCCATGCAGCTATATGAGTCAAAAGTTTTCCTTTTCAGTGTTTTGTTTTATGAAAAACTTGTAGTTTAGGAATCAAAATCTGAGTCCTTATGTAACCTTTCTAGGTGAACTAGAAATGCAAGTATTGATATACAATGTGACATTGTGGTTTTGATTCCATGTATAATCCGTATCTTAAATCTGATAGTCCAAGTGGATCAAGTTCTGGGTCAGCAATATCAGCAGCAGCAAATATGGTTGCAGTCATAGCTGGTGTTGTTCAGTCGTGGGAAACAGCAGCAAATGGTCAGAAACAGCTGGATCCATTTTAGGCCTTTCTATATATAATTCAGTCGTGGGAATCAAACCAACGGCAGGACTAACAAGTCGAGCTGGTGTTGCTCCTTTTTCCCCTCGACAGGATGCGGTTGGGTAATGAAAGATGCTTAATTTGCTCTTTTTTTTTTTTTGTCAGTATTTCATAGCCATACAGTGTAGGCGTGAAACTAGTTCCTAAAGATGAATAAGAAAATATTTCTGAATAGATGTAAAATCGTAACAATACCTTTATGGGGCCGAACAGGCCAATATGCTGGACTGTTTCAGATGCAGTGCATGTTCTTGATGCCATTGTTGGATTTGATCCTGATGATGCAGTAGCAACCAAAAAAGCTTCAAAGTATATTCCTCATGGAGGCTATTTGCCATGTCTCAAGTCTAATGGACTTAAGGGAAAGAGACTGGGGGATTCCAAGGTACTCCAATATAGGATTCAACAACTTCTCTGCAAGTACTGAAAGCTTATGAGCGTGACTTCCATATTCCAAGATGAGTTCACTAGCATAACCTTTAAAGGTCTACTATACCTAACTGAAAGCTTACGTTTGGTTGCTTTGGAAAGATGATTGTGATTGATCCAGCACGTGAACATTTCTATACAGTGGTAAAGTAGCTGAAACTAGCCACCACAAAATTTTCTGTTTTTACTTTGAACTGAATCTTGATAACTTTGCATTTGGACCCTAATTAAAAAACCTTCCAGCTTGTCGTTCAGTTGATTCACAGAATAAATAGAAAATCTTGTTTTGGTTAGATTTGGTCAGTCTATTTCAATCTTGTTAAAGTTCTAACACATTATTCTGCGATTTTGGCTAAAACAAGGAAACGAGGTGCAGTATTGGTAGACATTGTGGACTTCGACACCATCGACTTCAATGTTAATCGACGGATACAAAGCCATGATTGTGGAATTAAAACTGGCACTAAATGCTTATCTAAAGTTGATGATCACCTCTCCTGTGCGATCTCTAGCTGATGCAATAGTCTTTAATAAGAAACATTCAAAGCTGGTAAGTCTCAATTCAGTCCATAGCTTTTTGTTAGAGGCACTGTACTCTCAGACTAATCGACTGCGTGTGCTTCAGGAAAAGATTGAAGAAGACGGGCGAGATTTCTTTGAGGCAGCAGAGAAACCAACGGCATTGGTAGAATGGAAAGGGAACTACTGCTTAATTTAACTTGAGCGTCCAAAAATGGATTCGAGAAGTTGATGAAGGAAAATAAGTTGGATGCCTTGGTGACACCTTCTTAGGGTATTGTATTTGCTATATCTACTGGAGGATATCCAGGAATAAGTGTTCCAGCTGGTTATGACACTGATGGCACACAATATGGTATATCGTTTGGAGGGCAAAAAGGATCAGAACCAAAACTGATAGAGATAGCATATGACTTTGCGCAAGCCACAAAGATCAGGAGACCAGCTCCTCTGTGAAGAGTACATAGAACAGATATACAACTGAGTTGCATCTTCAGATATTACGTCTTTGACTTCTGTACCATTATGGCATTTTACTCCGTAATTCTAAATAGAAATTTGATATCTCATCAACATCTTTATTGTGTTGGGTTGGCACACTGGTAGACTGCAATTGAACTTTCTTTTGTTCCCTGTTAGCTAAACATTTTTCTTGAATCTGGCGACCCACTTCTTGACAGTGAATTAAATGCTCTTTTTGGAAAAGTTTTATATCAGAAACTAGATACGGAGTTTTAGTTCATTCAATTGCCTGTTCACATTGACCCCATTGATGGTGGTAAAATATAAAAATTCAAGTCGTAAGCATTGTAGAAAATCCAATCCATTTTTCTAACAAGTAAAACTTTTAAACACTCATTTTTCGTCCCTTCCCTTTTTTCCAAAACTAATTATAATTCTCCAACCATGATATAGACAACAACCTGGTAGTGTGTTCAATGCAGCATCGGTCTTTTCTTTTCTAATTTCTATATTGTGTTATTCATTTTCGAAAACGAAGCATAACATGGTGGACAATAAAAGCTAAATATTGTTATTTATTATGTATCTTTCAATGATTTTTATCCTGTCTAACTGCTTCACATAGACACAGTAATGGACACGTTAGTGACAAACCATTTAAATCTCTCTCTACTCTCTATATATGGATGTAGAGACTTAAATCTGTAGCTATACTAATAATAATAACAAGTACGGTGACACTGTATACCATTTCAATGAAGGGATAATATCAGAAAACCTCTCGTGAGATTCTCTTAATATCACTTAACACCTCTAAAGCTTTAAAAATATCACTTACCTTTCCCTAGTAATTGTAAAATGACTATATTGACTTTACTTGATATATAATTCACATATCAAATAAATGGAGTTGAAAAAATTTAAAAAAAGAATCAAAAGTAATTTTTTTTCTTTCCTCTTTCACCAACATTCTCTTTTATTCATTGTTTAAGATGATTGTGCAATTTTTAATTTTATGTTGTAATAAATTAATTTTTTTTTGTGATTGTGACAAGATAGGGTATGAATATATGATTTCTTTATTTATTTTGAGTTGACTTTAATAATGATTTAGTACAACTCAAAGGCTTCAACTACGAGTTGTGAAGAGGTTGAGAAAAAATAAGGTTTGTGAGAAATTAGTTTTAGGTATATATAGTTGAATTGGTGTTAGTATATTTCTTTACAAATATCTTTTATTATTTTTAAATTTATAATGTTATGGATTATATACTTGTGTTATGGTGGTACAACTAGAAATTTTTTTTTAGGTGATGGTTTTTTTAGAATAAACAATGTGGTTTAGGAGTATTTTATTTAAAAAATGAGCAAAAGGGTAGTTTTGGGATTTTCTAAATTTTGTTGCATAAATAACAAAAGTAAGGAAAGTAAGTGATATTTTTAAAATCTTAAGAGTGCCAAGTGATATTAAGAGAAATATCAAGGAAGGTTTCTAATATTATCCCGTCAATAAATGAATCATATGTTATTACTAGTTACTACTTTGAATAGTATAACAGTCCAAACCTCCAACTCCCATTTTTTTATAAGAAGCAAATTTTATTAATAGATTATTCAAAATTATCTGGCACGATTTGATTTACATCAACGATTTGATTTACATCACTATTGTGAGGACGCGAAAATTTATTTTATCTGACCTATTTATTTAAATATTTATTTATTTTCCATGAATAATTGATTTAAATCATTTTAATTACAATTACACTATAAATTACCTCATTTTATTTTAAAAACCTTATTTAACCTTCAATTTAATTTTTCTGACACTCAACTGTGAAAAAAATGAGAAAGACACATTTTTCGAGGCAAATATCTGGACTGAGAGTGACGTAATCTTGGAGAATAAGAATCATCATTAGTAGATTAAGAAAAGCTAATTGAGGGATTAGAAGTGAGTGATTAGGATTAAACTCCAATTGGAGCATTTTGACCCACAAATTAAAGTTGACTTTTGGGCACCATAAAGCAAAGCTTTAATCTCTTCTTTCTCTCACATTTTCACTTTACCAAAAAACACCCCAAAATCCCTCTCTCTTCTTCCTCTCATCAGCCGAACTCCCCCTCCCCCATTTCCCTTAGTTTGAGCTTCATTTTCTTCCTCCAAATCTTGCTACGTCTTGCTTCAACCTTGGACCAACTTCAGGCTTAGTAGAAGGCTTGTGGAAAGGAAGATTCTTGGAGGTTGAGGGTTTAGTTTCTCGAAGATCTTGTTTGACCCTTTTGGGAGCTTAGGCACACCACCAACAAAGGTTTCCTCTTGAACTACTAGAGGTAAAAATGACTCCATCAAACCCTAGTTCTTGGCTTCCATTGGTTGATTTTGGAGCTTGTAACTCCTTGTTTGCCTTTGTGTTGAATTTGGATGATTATGTGGGCTCTATGAATTCCCACAATTCTTAATGATTAGCTATTATGATATATATGTATGTGATGGAATATGTTTGTGGTTTGTGATGAGTTATGGAGTTAGAAATTTGGAAAGAGAGAAAGAGGAGAAAAACCGAGAGGAAAGAAATTGAATGCTGCCCTGTTTTGGTTACTTAGATCACTGACTTTTCCTGTGAATTTTGGACTGAATTTTGGTACAAACCTATTTTATATACTGAGGTTTTAGTGCAGAAAATTTGGTGATTTTATAATGGGTTTTGGTTGGCCAAATGAACCATTCTTTTCGACCCTGCAATCTGGAATTTCGGGTAGCAGGATTGATGAAACAGTCTTCTTAAATCTGTTGTATCTTGGCGTAGGAAGGTCCAAATTGAGTTCTGTTTATTGCGTTTGAAACTAGACTCCAAGTTATTTAATTGAGACAAATTTCAAGGGTTAGTTCAAATTCTGTGAATTTTGGTGAATTTTCAAAATTGACTGAAAATCAAAACTGTTATGTCCTGTTATCACTGTAGCAGCAACTTTAAACTGAAATTTGATTGGTTTTTGATTTGAATCTTGTATAAGTGTCTCCTCGAGAGTGTTACTTCACTAAGTCTATTTTCCAACGGTATAAGATTCATAAATTTTAGACTTATATAGCTCTAGTTACGGTGTTTCAAATAATGCTACGAAAACTGGAAAATCTGCTTTCAATTCTGTCCACTTGGGCTGTTCTGTTTTAGTGTGGTTTTGGTTTGAAATTTTGCTATCACGTAACCTCCATTTGATCAAGAAATGTTGTTAGAATCTTGTTTTGAAAATGGAATGGAATGAGGGTTGTTTTGGATGAACCAAAGGTTGTAAAAGAAAAGAATTTCGTATGGTAGAATAAAACTTCAAATTTTCAGTCGAATTTGGGGGCATGGATCACTGCCTTCCCATATGATTTTTTAGCTATATTTTGGTACAAATGTAGTTCACATATTGAGGTTTATGCCTGAAAAATTTTGTGCTTTTCCGGTATCGTTTCGTTACCCAAATGTTGTTCCAAATATAGCTTTTCAAACCCGGAAAACCAAGTTGTCAGGCAGCTTACTGACCCAACTTTAAGTGGCTATAATTTCGTGCTCGGGAGTCAAAATTGAGCGCTGTTGGTGGCGTTAGAAACTAGACTTCAAGGGCGTTGCAACAGTATATGGCTTGCATGCTAACTCATTTTCTATCAATCCCAGAAAATCGGCAAAGATGGCCATTTTTCAAGACTGATTTGCCTATTTATGTTCCTCGCGACTTCTTATGTCGTACTTTTGTTCACTTTACAAAATGAATCTTGGAGCGAGCCCTTCTAATGAATTGTAGTACTCTGAGTCTAGTTTCCATAGCAGTAGACCTTGCCTAATTTCGATGAGTGTAACCTAAGATATGGACTGAACAAGGAACTGTGACAGTTTGGCCTTAGATGATTTTAAGTAGTTTAAGTTTAGTGTTGAGTTTTAGTTGTTTGGCTAGTGTGTGATAGTTAAACTTTGGCTCAGGTGACCCAAACTTCGTCGAGGACGACCCGACTACCGAAGTTTGATCTTCTTGCTTGCTCGTCTGTTTCACCGACTCACGGTGAGTGTTTCAACCCCTTTTCAAAATGAAAATCTTGCTATTGTTTGCAAAGAAATGACTTGTTGAAATGAATTTGGGTTATTTGAAAAACTTGAATTTCATAAGAAATATGCTTGATCTGTTTTATGATTTGAACTACCAAGTGAGTGTTTTCTCCTTTTCGTGTGATTTTGGGTATTAAAATAAATAGTGTGCTATCTTGTGACAAATGTGACGTCGTTGGGCGAAATCCCTCAACTAGTCTACTTCGTTGGGTGAAATCCCTCGAGTAGTTTCAGTGGATTATTGTGACATCGTTGTGCGAAGTCCTTCGACTAGTCTACTTCGTTGGGTGTAATCCCTTGAGTAGTTTCAGTGGATTATTGTGACGTCGTTGGGCGAAGTCCCTCGACTAGTCTACTTCGTTGGGTGAAATCCCTCGAGTAGTTTCAGTGGATTATTGTGACGTCTTTGGGCGAAATCCCTCGACTTAGTCTACTTCGTTGGGTGATGTCCCTCGAGTAGTTTACCTGGTATATCTAGACAATACCCATTTACGTGTTTATCTACATGTTTTAAATTTTTTAAACTTGAAGTATGATTTGAACTGTTTTACGTGAATTGCAAGTCTTTTGGCACTCACTGGGCTTTTAGCTCATTCTTTTAAATTTGTTTTCTTTAACAGGGATCAAGAACCCGAATGAAGACATGATTAGTTAGGGTTGGAATGTATCTTTTGAATTTCGCCTTGAAATGCTAAATTTAATATTTTGGGTTTGTAAGATGAATTTGTGGTTGTACCTTAAGTACATTGAACTGTAATTTGAGAATTTGAGTTGTAAGTTGGATTTAGTAATGTTACTAGTTGTGGTTTGATTTGGAATGGTTATTTACATTTACTTTCGAAGTGTTTTTAGTTATTCGAGCGAGTGAGTCCTGGCGAGAGTTGGGCAGGCGGTCCACCGAACCCTCTGGTTCGCATTAGGGGGAGGTGGGGTCGTTACAGGTGGTATCAGAGCCTAAGCTTCAGATCCCTATAGTGTATCCTAGATTGGAGGTTTAGGATACCGGACTGTGGGATTAAGTTGAGTAATATGTGAATTGGAGAACTTACTGTATCCTAGTGATTAAAGAGGATTTATTACTTGAGAGTTTCTTATATGGGATTGGTGGAAAAAGAACTAGGTAATGTTACATTGAAGTGAAAGATTATGTGAGAGATTTATGAAAATGATTAGTTGATACCTTATGTGATGGTTTTGAGCTAAAAAAAAAAAGGTGTTTCAAAAGAACAAAATGCGTCTTCCTACTTGTGTAACCGTTAGAAATTTTCACATTGAAGTCTAAAAGAAAACTAAAATGTACTAGTTTTATTTTCAAAACGATGATTGGAAATGACACATATGTGCTTTAAATATTTTATAGCATGTCACTCTTGATATGTATGTAAATTCCACTATATTTTTGAATTAAGAGTTAGAAAGAATTTGATGAGTTTTGATAGATTTATGTATAGAGGATCTAAGAGGAAAGTTGAGGTTTTCCAACCGTGTTTTTCTATTGTTGATTTTAAATTGATATATTTTCGCCCATGACTTTGGCCATGTTTGAAAAAGAAATCTTAAGTTTTGAAAGAATTGTGAACTTGCATTTTAGTAAGGTAAACCCTGAATTTGAAGAGAATTTCGTAACTCCAATAGCTCGTGTTGTATTTTCAAAAGCTTACTTTGGGAATTGAACCTACAATTCAAGTATAAGGACTGAGAAGGTAGAGCGAGCGCATCTGAGAACTTGCAGTTAGTGTGATTAGGAATCGAGAATATGCTAACGATTTTGTGAATAGTTTTAAGAGTTCAATAACTGCGATGATTAAAGGAAGAGACAACTATGGGAATGGTTTGAGCACTGGATGTATTCTTGTAGTAGATTGTGTAATCTACTTGGTATGTCAGGCAAGAATGAGAATTGAGTTGATTGACCTCTCGGGTGGCCAACCATGAGGTGAATTGACTTTCTTCTTATTTTGGTGCTTGAAAATGTGTGTTATCAGGATTTTAGTGTTGGATTTCTGTGGTTATCTGACTTCGTTATGAAGTGACCAGAACAATATGACACCAAACCCTAGCGGGGGTAGAGAGGTTAGAAGATGGAATACCAAGCACCCTCTTGTGTGAGAAAACTACTGGATGGTTCTTGTCCCTGTATTTGTATGCTTGTATAATTGCTCTAACTACTATTTCTTTACTTGCTTCTATTTGTAAGTGTGACGTGACTTGGTGTGTTTCCTTTAAAAATGAATGTACTTTTGTGGCATAATTGAGTGTTCATTCTCTTGTTATAAAGATATAATATTTCCACCTAGAATTTCATTTGCTAATATTTTATTTTGCATTTATATTAATGTTGGTTCTCTAAAAGATCATGGACAGTAGAAGGAGGGGACGAGGCCGTGGAAGAAGAGTTAGACAACCCCAAAATATAGGAGGTGATCGGGGGTCAGCGGTTGACCAAAATCGTGAGCCTAGGGTTGAGGTTAGGGAACAAGTAGCAACTGCTATTAACCGCATGACAGACATTCTAGAGCGTATGGCTAACCAACAAGGTCCTGGACTTGCAAATCAACCTATAGGCCTCGAGGGCGGTGAGGATAGGGCCTTAGAACGATTCCAAAGGTTTTCCCCACCTAAGTTCTTGGGAGGACCCGAACCCGAAATAGTTGAGGGTTGGTTAGAGAGAATCTCTGACATTTTTGCTACTTTAAACTACACTGAGGAAAGGCAAGTAGCTTTTGCCGTATTTCAATTTGAGGGAGCCGCTCGATCCTGGTGGAACATGATAAGAGCCAAGTGGGATAGAGAACAAATCCCTAGGACTTGGGTGAACTTTTCCAGGGAATTTAATGCTAAGTTCCTCCCTCCGCTAATTCAAGAGAAGAGAGAAGATGATTTTATAAGGTGTCGGCAGGGGACTTTAAGTGTCACGGAGTACGAGACACTATTCACTACATTGTCGAGGTTCGCCCCTGAGTTAGTGGCAACTGAGCAGAGGAGAATAAGGAGGTTTGTGCAGGGATTAAATGTAGAGATACAAGAAGGTTTGGTGGCAGCTCAAGTTACTAGTTTTAGTAACGCAATCGAGAAGGCCCAAAGAATTGAAAGTGCAAAAGCTCAAGTGAGGGCTTTCAATGCAAGAAAAAGGAATGCTCCTAGTAGTGGTCATGAACCAGTAGATGTGAATGCTCCATCTCTCAAGCTTAGTAGAGAAATAAGTGAAGTGAACACCTCTGGAAAGTCGAGAGGAGCTGTGACGAGAAGGGCACTTTCTGGCGGGTCACCAAGTGGAAAGGGACAATCAAGGAGCGTCCCGCAAGGAAGCCAAGCATTAACTCCCGGTTTGTGTTGCAATTTTTGTGGGAGGCTAAATCATATGGAGGACAGGTGTTGGAGGAAAGAAGGGAAATGTTTGAAATGTGGAAGTAATGAGTATCGGGTGGCTACATGCCCCAAGGCCCAAGAGAGAAGTGGAGACCGACGGATGGACAGGCCAAACTCCAATCGGGCTAGCACTGTGGGAAAACGATCGAGGGTTCCAGCCAAGGTATATGTTATTAATCATCAAGAAAGCCCCAATCCAACTGAAGTTGTTGAAGGTACTACGCCATCTCTCATC
Organism: Gardenia jasminoides; assembly: GCA_013103745.1. Lineage (NCBI taxonomy): Eukaryota > Viridiplantae > Streptophyta > Magnoliopsida > Gentianales > Rubiaceae > Gardenia > Gardenia jasminoides. Next base: position 30,812,940 of record CM023096.1, read on the forward strand.
GACTAGCTAAAGTAATGGTTGATTCAAGCGCTATACATTCATTATGAACCTTATCTTTATGGGTGATGTAGACCTAAAACCTATTAGATTGCCTTATGATTTGAAGAATTAGAACACTTCGTGAGGACAGAGTTTGATTACGATCTTGGTACATAGGGATTGTGAATTTTGGGATTGGAAGGCGAAAGTTGTTAATAGGTTTAGTGAATTGGATATTAAGGGATGAAAGAGAACATGGTGAAGAAGAATTATCTAGAGTTATTTGAATGGAGAATGTGAATTTAGAGGACGAAATTCTTTTAAGGAGGGGAGGTTGTGAGGACCCGAAAATTTAGTTTCTCTGACCTATTTATTTAAATATTTATTTATTTTCGATGAATAATTGATTTAAATCATTTTAATTGCAATTACACTATAAATTACCTCATTTTATTTTAAAAGCCTTATTTAACCTTCAATTTAATTTTTCTGGCACTCAACTGTGAAAAAAATGAGAAAGACACATTTTTCGAGGCAAATATCTGGACTGAGAGTGACGTAATCTTGGAGAATAAGAATCATCATTAGTAGATTAAGAAAAGCTAATTGAGGGATTAGAAGTGAGTGATTAGGATTAAACTCCAATTGGAGCATTTTGACCCACAAATTAAAGTTGACTTTTGGGCACCATAAAGCAAAGCTTTAATCTCTTCTTTCTCTCACATTTTCACTTTACCAAAAAACACCCCAAAATCCCTCTCTCTTCTTCCTCTCATCAGCCGAACTCCCCCTCCCCCATTTCCCTTAGTTTGAGCTTCATTTTCTTCCTCCAAATCTTGCTACGTCTTGCTTCAACCTTGGACCAACTTCAGGCTTAGTAGAAGGCTTGTGGAAAGGAAGATTCTTGGAGGTTGAGGGTTTAGTTTCTCGAAGATCTTGTTTGACCCTTTTGGGAGCTTAGGCACACCACCAACAAAGGTTTCCTCTTGAACTACTAGAGGTAAAAATGACTCCATCAAACCCTAGTTCTTGGCTTCCATTGGTTGATTTTGGAGCTTGTAACTCCTTGTTTGCCTTTGTGTTGAATTTGGATGATTATGTGGGCTCTATGAATTCCCACAATTCTTAATGATTAGCTATTATGATATATATGTATGTGATGGAATATGTTTGTGGTTTGTGATGAGTTATGGAGTTAGAAATTTGGAAAGAGAGAAAGAGGAGAAAAACCGAGAGGAAAGGAATTGAATGCTGCCCTGTTTTGGTTACTTAGATCACTGACTTTTCCTATGAATTTTGGATTGAATTTTGGTACAGACCTATTTTATATACTGAGGTTTTAGTGCAGAAAATTTGGTGATTTTATAATGGGTTTTGGTTGGCCAAATGAACCATTCTTTTCGACCCTGCAATCTGGAATTTCGGGTAGCAGGATTGATGAAACAGTCTTCTTAAATCTGTTGTATCTTGGCGTAGGAAGGTCCAAATTGAGTTTTGTTTAATGCGTTTGAAACTAGACTCCAAGTTATTTAATTGAGACAAATTTCAAGGGTTATTTCAAATTCTGTGAATTTTGGTGAATTTTCAAAGTTGACTGAAAATCAAAATTGTTATGTCCTGTTATTACTGTAGCAGCAACTTTAAACTGAAATTTGATTGGTTTTTGATTTGAATCTTGTACTCGAGAGTTTTAGTTCGCTGAGTCTATTTTCCAATGGTATAAGATTCATAAATTTTGGACTTATATAGCTCTAGTTATGGTTTTTCAAAGCATGCTGCGAAATCTGGAAAATCTGCTTTCAATTCTGTCCACTTGGGTGTTCTGTTTTAGTGTGGTTTTGGTCTAAAATTTTGCTATCACGTAACCTCCATTTGATCAAGAAATGTTGTTAGAATCTTGGTTTTGAAAATGGAATGGAATGAGGGTTGTTTTGGATGAACCAAAGGTTGTAAAAGAAAAGAATTTCGTATGGCAGAATAGAACTTCAAATTTTCAGTCGACTTTGGGGACATGGATCACTGCCTTCCCATATGATTTTTTGGCTATATTTTGGTACAAATGTAGTTCACATATTGAGGTTTATGCCTGAAAAATTTTGTGCTTTTCCGGTATCGTTTCGTTACCCAAATGTTGTTCCAAATATAGCTTTTCAAACCTGGAAAACCAAGCTGTCAGGCAGCTTACTGACCCAACTTTAAGTGGCTATAATTTCGTGCTCGGGAGTCAAAATTGAGCGCTGTTGGTGGCGTTAGAAACTAGACTTCAAGGGCATTGCAACGGTATATGGATTGGATGCTAACTCATTTTCTATCAATCCCAAAAAATCGGCAAATATGGCAATTTTTCAAGACTGATTTGCCTATTTATGTTCCTCGCGACTTCTTATGTCGTACTTTTGCTCACTTTACAAAATGAATCTTGGAGGGAGCCCTTCTTATGAATTGTAGTACTCCAAGTCTAGTTTCCATAGCCGCAGACCTTACCTAATTTTGATGAGTGTAACCTAAGATATGGACTGAACAAGGAACTGTGACAGTTTGGCCTTAGATGATTTTAAGTAGTTTAAGTTAAGTGTTGAGTTTTAGTTGTTTGGCCAGTGTGTGATAGTTAAACTTTGGCTCAGGTGACCCATACTTCATTGAGGACGACCTGACTACCGAAGTTTGATCTTCTTGCTTGCTCGTTTGTTTCACCGACTCACGGTGAGTGTTCCAATCCCTTTTCAAAATGAAAATCTTGCTATTGTTTGCAAAGAAATGACTTGTTGAAATGAATTTGGGTTACTTGAAAAACTTGAATTTCATAAGAAATATGCTTGATCTGTTTTATGATTTGAACTACCACGTGAGCGTTTTCTCCTTTTCGTGTGATTTTGGTTATTAAAATAAATAGTGTGCTATCTTGTGACAAATGTGACGTCGTTGGGCGAAGTCCCTCGACTAGTCTACTTCGTTGGGTGAAATCCCTCGAGTAGTTTCAGTGGATTATTGTGACGTCGTTAGGCGAAATCCCTCGACTAGTCTACTTCGTTGGGCGATGTCCCTCAAGTAGTTTATCTGGTATATCCAGACAATACCCATTTACGTGTTTATCTACATGTTTTAAATTTTTTAAACTTGAAGTATGATTTGAATTGTTTTACGTGAATTGCAAGTCTTTTGGCACTCACTGGGCTTTTAGCTCATTCTTTTAAATTTGTTTTCTTTAACAGGGATCGAGAACCCGAGTGAAAACATGATTAGTTAGGGTTGGAACGTATCTTTTGAATTTCGCCTTGAAATGCTAAATTTGATATTTTGGGTTTATAAGTTGAATTTGTGGTTGTACCTTAAGTACATTGAACTGCAATTTGAGAATTTGAGTTGTAAGTTGGATTTAATAATGTTATTAGTTGTGGTTTGATTTGGAATGGTTATTTACATTTACTTTCGAAGTGTTTTTAGTTATTCGAGCGAGTAAGTCTTGGCGAGAGCTAGGCAGACGGTCCACCGAACCCTCTGGTTCGCCTTAGGGGGAGGTGGGGTCGTTACAACTATTCTAATGACAGGTTAAAGATGCACTAAAAATTACAGATCTGCAATTTAAACGATACAATAGATTTAAAAATTATGAACAGATCTAGAAAATACAAGAAATTTTAAAACTGTTTTCTGATTTGATAAATCACTGCAGCTCCCTTCTATGCATATTGCAATAGCCACATCTAATGATCAACAATTTTAAACTCCAATAATGATGATGAGATCTATCGAAATAGATTCAAGATCCGAAAAAAAAAATTTAGATCTAAGAGTCAAATCTGAAACAAATTCAGATCTAATTACAAAACAAGAAAAAATTACACAAAAATCTTCATAGGTGATAAGTGTTTATTTTACATGCTTTTAGTATGTTTAAGTACTTAGTTTTTGTGTGTTTTAGTTATTTTTATGGCTATTTAACTAGGGTTTCTAGTGAAATTCTACATTTTATGGTTTAAATAGAGAAAATGCATTTTTATGGATGAATGTAGTGAAAACTTCATGTTTTTGTAGGATTAAATGTTCAACTATCAAATGAGGTGAAAATGAGAAACTAATTTGCCAAGAAGTCTTGACGAAAAGTTCGGATTTCACAATTTTGGAGCAGATTCGCGAGCCAATACGCGATGCAACCAATGAAGAAAAAGAGTAGCTCGCGAATCCCTCTCGGTGGAAGCAGGGGAGGCGATCCGCGATGGGATCCGCGATCCTCTGCCTCGCGGATCTGGGTCGCGGATCCCTGACAATGACTGCTGCAAGTTGCCACCGAAATCCAGTTTTTCCAGCTCACTTTCAGCTCAATTTTCAGACGAATTTCAATGAAAGCTGCGTGAAGAATCTTGTGAAGTTGAAGAAACAACTCATAGCAAATTCAAAACACAATTTGCTTCAACTTTACAACTCATTTGAGATTGAAATTCAATGGATTCAATGCATGAAGACACACTTTGAAGAATTCAAGAAGATGAAGATTCATGAAGACATTTTTCTTGACTTTTGAAGGCCAAATTTGTCATGTGTTCACATGATAGAATTTTGGAGGTTTATGAATTCAATCATCTATAAATAGGGCCTCTTGTAGACAAAGAGAATTAGAATTAGAGAGAGGAGAAGGATAGATTCACTACAAAATGTAGTCTTCACTAGTTCCTTAGTTTAGTAAGTTGTCTGATCGGCCAACCTGATATGTTTTGTTTCAGTACTGTAGCAACTGGTTAAACGAAAATCTGGGCAAATTCCGTCCAGAATCTTAACTGGGTGTCTTCTACAAAGTTTTATAACTTTAAAAGATGTTTCCAACAGTACCAAGTTTATGAAATTTGGACTTGTACAACTCAAGTTATGATTTTTCAAAGATTTCAGCTCAAATTAGAAAGTTGTCGAACTTGCTTCCTCTTGAAATGAATTTGGTCGGTGAACTAGGAAAACTCATTTTCGTTCTCTTTTCATTAATTTAGGGCGAAGTGCTGATTTGTCATTTGATCAAAACTTGGATTCCGACCCCTACTTTGTCGGTGAGTTTTCAATGTGTGTTACTTGTTTTGACTGTATGCATTGATTGAACGTGTTTCGTGTTTGAAAATTTGAAACTATTAAACCTCTCGCTTAAAGGAGAGTATATTTTATTACTCCCTTCTAAGTAGAGTTGGTAAATTAAATGTTTTGCCTGTAATACAAGTTGGAGAAGTAAAGTGTTATACAACCACTCTTGGCCGCGTCCCTTGAGTGGTTAACTGCTTAAATGTTTAAGTGTTTGGCATGCAGACCCAGTAGGGGGAGTTTGGTGGTTGGTGGTTGGCGTGAAGAGTCGTCTACTTGGATTGAAAGTCGACGGAATGTCGACTACTCTAAATGTTCGTGATCTGTGGATTCGAGCTCTTGAGAGCCAATGTATCCTCCTTGTGTGTTAAATTTAATTTTCCTACGTGTTTAAATTATTGCTTATTATATTACTATTTTAAATGTACATGCATGTCTTTTGGAAAGTCACGAGCTTTTTAGCTCACCCCCGTTCCCGTTTGATTTTCCTTAATAGGTGACGAGAATCCAGAGGCCTAGATAGGGCTAGTGCTTATTCTTTTGGCTTTTGTCTCAAGTATGAAGAAATGTTTTGTATATTCTTTTGATGATGTATATTTTAGAGTTATGAAAATGTATTAAAATATGGCTCGAGGATTTTAAGTATTTTGAGTGGATAACTGTAATTTTAAGATTTAACATCACTTTACAGTTTTAATATTAATGTTACTATGTTTGGTGGATTTACCAGTTTAAGTTAGTATCTTTGAATGTTTGAGTCCAGGCGAGAGTTGGGCAGGCAGCCCGCCAACCCTTGGGTTAGCTTTAGGGGGAAGTGGGGCTGTCACAGATTTAATGGGAAAATCAACCGAGAAAACTCAGGACTTGATAGAAGAAATGACTTCTAACAATTATCAATGGGTTAATGAACAAGGTAGCCCTAGAAGAATGGGTAGGATGTATGGTCTTGAGTCTACTAGCATGTTAAGTGCTCAATTGTCTAATATTGCTAATATGCTTAAAAATGCAATAGGTTCTAATGTGAATGTTGCATGTTGTTCAATCTGTGGTGGAAATCATGATTCTAGTTGTTGTTATGTTGAACATGTGCATAATATGAATAATTTTGGTAGACTGTATCAAAATAATCCTTATTCAAATACTTATAATCCCAGTTGAAAAAATCATCCTAACTTTGGGTGGATGGTGCAACCAAGTAACTAAAAATCTATTAATCTATGTGGTTTTCCAACTAAGCCATTTGAATGACGTCCAAATTGGGAAACTGCTTAGATAAACATGTTCAAAACACCAATGAAAGATTTGAAAGAATAGAAGCTAACATGAGTAATATGATGACCATGATGAGGGACATACAAGGACAATGGGTAAAATTGCCAATTCAATTAATCCTAGGCAACAGAGGGAATTACCAAGTAAAATCGATATTAATTCATGAGAGTATGTGAATGCAATTACTCTTAGTAGTCGTAAACAATTAGAAGAGGTTGAACTTGGTAAAAGTAAGAATGATGCACTAAAAAAAGAAAATGATCATGTTTTGATTGATGTTGATATGTCTTCTTCTCATATTTCTTCTAAGAATGTTTCTAATGGTATTCATTTTCCCAATAGGTTGAAACCAAGTAAAATGGAGAAGGAATTTGAGAAATTTGCTCAAATTTTTAAGTAAATTAGAATTAATGTTCCTTTTGTTGATGCTGTTTTATAAATTCCCTGTTATGCTAAATTTTTAAAAGATATAATGTCTAGAAAGAGAAAAATTGATGATTATGAGACAATTGCATTGATGGAGGAATGTTTAGCATGTGTCCAAAATGAGCTTCCAACAAGTTTAAGGATCTAGGGAGTTTTACTATTCATTGCACTATAGGAAATTTCAATTTCACTAATACTTTGTCTGATTTAGATTCAAGTGTGTCATTAATGCCATTCTCCATAACACAAAAGTTTGATTTGAGCAAAATGAAGGACACTATGTAATTCTTCAGTTGGTGGATCGGTCAATAAAGCATTTGGTTGATATGATTGAAAATATGCTCACAAGGGTTAAATCTTTTATCATTCTGATCGACTTTATTGTACTTGATATGAAAGAAGACATGCATATGTCTATCATATTAGGTACACCATTTTCAACCACCACCAGTACTCTAATTGATGTCTAAGAGGGTAAATTAATGTGGGTTGGGGCATACTATGTGTAATGATTTCACTATTCACAAAATAAAAAGAAAAGCCATTCCATTTTGACAAAAGACCAACACTCAAGTTCCATAGCTTTTGTTCCGGTATTCCTACCATTCTACCCCCCGAGGGAAAGGTACTTCCCCCTTGGGCTGGTTGTGGGGGAGGAAGAATAGTTTTTTTTTTTATCTAAATGAGAATAGAGAACTAGATTTGTAGCATGGTAAAACTTTCAAGTCTAAAGAGGTTAATGTGGTGCATGAATTGTTTAAAAATAGCTTTTCTATTCATACAAATGCTTATGACATGCCTAATGTGAAAAATAAAGGAAAAGAGATCCTTAATCCTAAAGTTATATAGATAAAAGTAAGAAATCAAGTAAACTTTGGAACTGTTTTAAATGTCTTGCAAGAAGTTAATAATACTAATCCATCTTTGTTTGACGACAAAAGGTATTTAATTCAAATGTTCATGAATTTGATAAAACGTGAATTTTTTTGTTTTCACTGAACATCCACTGAGCTTCTGACTCACCCCAAAATATTTTATTTTTTCCCCCATAGGGCTCGAGATGAAGGAAAGCAGGATAGTGATCTTTCTTAGCGTGACTGGTCGGATTATCTCTTGTACTATTTGTAATATTGGACTATTGGACTTTTGGTGTATTTGGACTAGTTGGAAATGTAATTATTATTTGGAGATCTTGCATTGTAATTATTTGAAATCTGTAATATGATTGAGGATCATGTGGAGTCCCGAGAGTTAGACAGGTGGTCCATGATCCCTTTGGTTATAGGGGAGGTGGGAGCTATCTGAGGAGGAGGAAAGGAGAGGGAAGGAGGAAGGGAGGAGAAGGAAAAGGAAATGGTGAGGTGACAAAGTGGTGAAAAGGGAAGGGATGTGATAGAGAGGAGGGAGGAAGAAGGGAGGAAAGGAAGGGGAAGAGAGAGAGAGAGAGAGAGAAAATAAAAAGGAAAAAGAAAAATATGAAATTTCTCCAAATATTTTCCGCTAAAAACACTGAGAAGTTTTTGTGAAAATTATCATGATGGATTTTAGATAAACTATCAAAAAACACACTATTCAAATGGACGTATTCTTCCATCTAAGTTTTTCATTGAATAAGAGTCTCCAATTTTTTTGGGCTTTCCAATTTCTACCCAAAATTTTTCATACTTTTCTTAAAAAACCCAACTCAAGGATCACATGAGTACAGTTTTTGAGAATTTATCTTTTGGTGTAATTAAAAGGGTTTAGGGTTTAGGAAACTTTCTCTGCACAGCAGATGAATCTAGTTAAACCACAAGCACGAGCAGATACAAGCAGATGGCTAATGCCTTCTTGAATCTTAATGCACATGGAAAAACAAAATCTTAAACGGCTCTCCAAGGCATGTATACATTTAGACAGCTCTAAAACGGTTTATGCTCTACCTCCTCGAAAATCAATATTTAGTATGTAGAATCCAGAAAATTCTACTAAAAAGTTATAATGGATCAATCTTATAAAATTAATGTATAAAGGAAGCAATTTATACACATAAAAATGCGAGAAGAAGAATAGATCAACAATATAATATTAAATAAGATTATCAAACATTTACTCTTCCATTCTCAATTGAATGATGATTATAATAAAATTCCCTATTTACAAATTAGATGATTTGATAAAAAAGTTTTTATAACTACCATAAATTACCTAACATAATATTACTTTCTCAACAATAAAACTACCATAATTTGACTCCAATAAGATTACTGAAAATGTGAATTAACTAAAACACTACTACTAAATAATAACATAGAAATTGGAATTAATTCCAGTTTGCACCCCTAAACTATTCAGCAATTGCACTTAACATCTTAAACTTTTACTTTTAGCAATCAGCAACTTTCAACTTTTGATTTTTGGCAATCTACTACAATCTACTAAACTTTGGCCATTAAAGTACCATTATCGTCTTTTGTTCCAAAACACTCTTTTTATCCATATAATACATAAACAAACTTGGCACCAATAATTAGCTAATAAGTGAAGGATTTCAAATTTAAAAAAAATATCTTGCAAATTCAACCACCAAAATTCCACAAACCCCAATGTAGAATTATCTCAGAAAACAATGGCAAACCCAACTCCCCACTTTCTAACCCTACCTAGCTGCCCCTAATCCCAAAGAAGAAGTAATAACACCACCACCTTTCCCTCATCCACTCCATTCACACTTTTGCCTTCTTGTCTTGGGAAGGGCTTTACGCCTCCCCTCCTGGCAACGAGAAGCAGAGCAAGGTGGAGTGAAATTTTATTTTTATTTTTATTTTTTGAGCAAAAAAGTGGATCTTGGAAGAGTTAGAATCAAGATTTGTTGTTGAAGGATTGGAATTGAAAAAATGGTTTTGATATGAAAAGTTAGAAAAAAGGTTTTATGAAAAGTTAGAAAAAATGTTTTACTCTTTCTAGAGGGAAAGATGGCTAAATTGGTGGATTCGAGAGGTTAAGAGGCTATGGTACGTAGTGGTGTGGTAGAGATCTATCCATTATGGCAAGATTTGTGTGATATTCTACTGTTGATTTTCTTTTTTAGCCTAATGAAAAAAAAAAGAAAATCAACAGATTATTCTACTGTTGATTTTCTTTTTTTGTGTGATATCCTACTATTGATTATGACTTTTCGGGATTAATTCATCGGATGAGTTTTAAGAGGTTTTCATGGTGCTAAAGTTGAAAGGTTGTAGTGGTGGTGGTAGTGTGGCTATTTATGGTGATAAGAGTTGGATGTGGAATTTTTTATCTATTTTATTGTTTAATTGTCTGATAATGTTAATTGTTTAGTCTGATAATAAGGTCTCTCTTTTTCCCCCTCATCATTGTCCAGTAAACTTTTTGGTATTAATTTATTTGACTTTGTTAATATGAAAGTAAAATAGGTATTTTTGGATATTTAGTAGGAAATTGAGGGTAAACCAGTATAGTCATTCTTTTCTTGATTAGGTTTAGGTTGATTTGTTAATTGTGCTAAAAATTAAAAGTTGAATGCAATAGATTGCAAAAATTGAAAGTTCAGAGTGTAAAGTCCGATAGCCGAATTGTTGAGGGGTGTAAACTGCAACTAACCCTAAAAACTTCGAAACATAATTTAATCTGTCAGTATTACCTTCTTTAAATTAAACTCTCTTGATTCATGTCCAACAAAATCATGAATAAAAATTTCCCTTGCAAAATCTAACAACATCACTAGTTTATCATCTTTAAACACAGTTTTCGTTGCAATAATCCATCCACGCACTAGGATAGATTGTTTGCACCCTACAATTTGATATAATTATTGACAACTAATTTCATGATTTTAATAATCACAGCTTAACAAACATGATTTTTCTTTGTTTTCTGTCTTTACAATAGTTTTCGAATAAATCTTATAGTCCAATCTTCATTGACTGAGTACTTTAGGATTAATCTTGTTGTCTAACTCTACTAACTGACTTCTTTTTATCAATTCTTATGCTCTAATCCTAACACCAAAAAATGCCTAGGATTAATCTTGTAATTGGGCCAATTTTTTAATTTTTACAGGCACCCTAGGATTAATTTTTTACAGTTTTTCAATGTTTACAAACACCCCAAGATCAATTTTTTGGACCAAGGGGTTTGCTACCAATTGTGTAAAACCCAACAAGTTATGATGGGGAGACTAATTCACACATATAAATATGTGTGAGTAAAGAGGAATAAATCAATAATACAACATCAATAATACCATGAGAGCAAATCTGTCAAACTTTTACTCTTCACACTTCTTCTCAATTGAAGACTATAACTAGATGATTCGGTAAACTAGTCGTGACAACTACCATACATTATCTAACACAATATCGATTTCTAAATAATAAAAATATTATTATTTAATTCCAATAAAGCACCTAAAAACTTGACGATTAAAATACTATAACTAAATAATAACATAAAACCTTTTATTTTTTAAACTTGATTTAATATGGCAACATAGCATGCCCTGTACTTAAAGCATTTGGATGTTGCGGGCCATTTTCCAGTATTTTACCTAGGCATTAAGGTATGCTTGACAAAATGACAATTGTGTAAAACTACACATTTTTCTTCCATTACGGAATACGGATTGGTTTCCTTTCGACAAAACTATCACTCAAATTTTTTTTAAAATTTGTTGGATAAACTGGAAGAAAAGTAATCAAAGAGTCTCAGATTTTGAAAGTGCATAAATGTAAATAATACAATAGATTTTAACTTGTGAGCTTTGTTCTTTGGCTTGGACGGAGTAATATTCACTGGGAGTTTGATAGATGGGAAGTCAATGTTTGCATATTTTCTATGTAATCTTTTAAAAAAAGATGAGAATTCCGCATTGAATTACAAAAGCAATTTTTTTGGAAACGGGATTAGCCAGTCCTTTCTGGCTGTAAAATTTTAATGTTCCTCGTGATCATAACATACAAATATTGTTTGGCTGGTATAGTCTAGTTTGAAGACTAAACCAAATTAATCAGTGATTTAAATCCAATGTTCAAAATTTTGTTTGACTCTATACATTTACATGCAACTGAAGGAATCTCAATGATCTGGACAATACATAAGAAAGGCTTTAAAAATTTACAAGTTTGATTTGTGACCAATATATTTGCAGTTGCAAACTTGCATTTGAGAGAGACATCTCTGGGTTAACTTTTTCATACCTTGCTCGTGCCCCTCAATGCCAATTGAAAGCCTCCCCCCTGTGATCGCGGGTTTAATATCTTAAATACTTGATGGTTACTTTAAGTCATGAGCAATGAAATACAGAAAAAGAAAATTAGAAAGTTTTACTTGGAAATCAAATTATTGATGGTCTTGGATGTCCAGATTCCTTGCGTCCAAGGGGGATATCTTTGTGGATCCAGCAGTGCATCGGCAATATCAGTAGCGGCACGTACGATGGCGGTTTCACTGGGCAATGAAACAGATGGGACTATCCTCTGTCCCGCTGATTCCAGCTCTACTGTAAGCTTTAGGCCCACTGTTTTGCACCAACTGGTAAGTGGCCACGCCGGAGTCATATCTGCTTCTTTTGTTATTTAGACGGGATCAGGTTCTATCATTTGGAACTGTTCAAAAGTAACAAGTTACTACCTAGTAGATGTCAAATCTAATCTTGCGATTATGTTGTATGTTTGTGTGTGCATTTTTTTACCTTTTGAAAAGCAAAGATGATGACAGGTTATGCTAACTAGATTCTGAATACAAACTCTTGATGTTTAGGCTGTGCATACATACTAAATGCTGCAGCAAATTTTTGCTTGTTGACAAGCACATATTTTGCCTATTTTTAATAAGTTTTAATGTATGTTTTTAGTATGTATTTAATTAAAAATAGAAGAATTGAACTCTTTATAAGTAATTTCTATGCAAGAGTATTTTATTTATCCAATTCTTGCAAAAGTGTGATTTAAGGTGTACATTTGATATATTTTTGTAGGTTCAGAGGCTAAATTAAGACTAAGTCAAAATTAGGGATCAACTGGATTAAAAATAGCACTTTTTTACTAATACACAATCTAGAAGTGAAATTAACAATTCAAGCATTAAAGTGCCTCGTATTTCTCTCTAATTTATGCCATTTGAAGCAGATTCGTGACATGGATTCGCAAGTTGTGCCTTGAGGATCTAGTCTGCAGATCCCTGATAATGATAGTCTCCAACTTGTTGCAACTTATTTTTAACTCATTTCTGATCATTTCCAACAAAGAATCGGTTGTTGCTGTACAAGTTAGCCTTGGAGAAGTGTTATAAAATTACTTTATGTCAACATTATGAAATCATTTCTCCATTCCAAACATCTATAAATACCCTTACACTCGAATGATTCAATATGTTTTTAGACGAAGGAATAGAAGAGAAGTTTAAGAATAATTCAAGTTTCTTAATTTTAATTCTAGTTTTATATTGTAATTCTTAGTTTCAATAAGAGAACTTTAAAGAGAAAGTGAGGGAAAACTCTTGTATCAAGTTTATTTGAGAGATCAACTTGTGAAGGTCGGTTTTACCACCTAGAATTCCTCGTATTTGACCTTTAAACTAACTCTTCTAACTTGATACTTTCATTTACTGTATTTTTTTCTAAGTTCCTGGCAAAAAGGTCGGTCCTACCACTCTATTGAACGGATTTATTTGCTTTCTTGTTTACTGCCATAAGAGTAGGTTATACCATCTTAAAGGACAGTTTAATTTGCTTTATTATGGCCGGTTTATCTGCCTATTTCCCTTTTCTTTAATTTTCTTTTACAAGGATGGTTGTATTGTCTAACCTTTAATTATTTTTAATTAATCATTTGTTTAGATAATAAAGTGAATGAATAAACTTTAGTGTTTACTAATTCTAATCCCTGTGGGATCGACCCTAATACCCTATACACATTGATCCGTATATTTACGGTAAAGGGTTATTACGTAAAGTTTGGTGTAAAGGTACCCTATCACTTGCAAGTTTCTTGCATTCAACACTTAATGCTTAGAGGCTGATGCTTATTACTAGCACTCTAGTCGTCAATCATGCATTCTGATCAAAGTGACCATGAAGTAACAAAAGTAGCTACCAAAATCATTCCTCTTGTTGGCTATATATCACTATAAAAAAAAATTGGTCATTAGTGACAACATTTCTCAATGAAGATTGAAAAGTCGTCACAAAACGGGGTCATTTAACCACAACACCATGAGTTGTCATAACTAACTCGTATGAGCCAACTTTTTAGTGACGACCTTGAATTGTTGCCACTAAATGATTTCCGCCAAGAGACTTGAAGAGCATGGGAAATTCAATAGTGGCGACTTAATATAATAAGTCATCAGTATTAATACTCTTTTCTTTGACAACTTCTCCTAGTTGTCACTATATAATGATGTATAGATGTATTACCGTTAGTAACAGCCTATTGTCGTTACTTATCTGACATAAAATATTTATGCCTTTTTGCAACTATTAATTGTTAAATGCCTCATTATTTATTTAATTTTCTTTTAAATTTGTTAATTTCATTAGCTTATATTAAACTAGTCATAGTTACTCAAATTAGAATGGTTTTTGAATTCAAAATGCAAAAAAAAATAAAGAAAAGTTAGTTAAATTGATATCAACGTAATCAAGAGTTTTGAAATTGAACCAGTACTGTAATAGATAAATCCTAAATTCTTTAGTTAATTAATTGATACACATATACAAATTTTTTCTTAAAATTTAGCTAAACTGTGTTTAACAGTGAATTGTTTTAAAATTGAATTTTTTTTATTATTTCAAGATGCTGGATTATTTATGAACTGCCATTTGAATTTTTTCCCTAAATGCTCACATAGTTTTCCTCATTGACTTGCACTGCAGTTGAAACAATATGATAATTAAGTACTTATTTTAATATGTTGCTAATATTAGATCCACTTATTTTGATGTAGATATAATTAATTGAATTACATTGGTTGATTAACTAAAATTGAATACAAATTACTAGAATGTTTCAAAACTTAATGCTGATTTGCTAAAAATCCAAAGAAACCCGTACTTCTCTTGCAAAACATGCATTTTCAATGTGAAATAACTAAAAAACTATAGTACTATTAGGTCAAAATATTACAGTTTTTTCCTTATCCAATTTAGTCAAATATGAATGCCATGATATAAAGCCTTAACACTTGTATGAGCTATTAGAAGGTGAACAAAACTGCTTTTGTGAGAACCTGGAAAAAAAAATGAAAATGAAAAAAGAAAATGGCTTAATTGCACCATGAAAGCATTAAGTGCATTATTTTATTTTAAGTACTTTATTTTTTATGCATAGCATGACATAAATTTGGACTTTCATTTCACATGTTTCATGTAACTAAATGCATAACATTTATGTGGCATTAAGTAGGTTACATTCTAATTGAAGGATTAGAAGCTAATTGTCTAGAACTTTAACCCAATTCATGGCCAAGACATTGCCACTTGTCAACCATCCATCAAGTCTTGACTTAAGCCTTTCTATTTAACCTCTCATTTTCAAAATTTTGAACCAAAAACTCCCTCCCTTCTCTCTCCTCTTGGCCGAACTCCTCAAGCAAGAAAACACCAAAATCCTAAGCTAGATTTTAGCAATTTTAGGAGGGAAAAACATCTTCAAGTAAAACCCTAGCTTAGATTGTTGCTTGATCATCAAACTTGGTTGGAAGAATTGGAGCTTTTTGGGTGGTTTTCTCTCTCAACTCTCAAGGTAACTAGACACTTAACTTTGCTTTAGTTATGTTTAAATTCAAAAAGGATGCATGATAGTTAAGTTTAAGGTGTTTGGGGTTGATTAGAAGGAAAAATTATGGAAGGAAATCTTGAGTTTGAAAACTAGAACTTAGGTTTTCATTTTTGGTTACCATGTGTTTGATGAAATGCTTAATGACTTGTGATGCTTTGATGATGGATTTAATTTCTGTTTTAGCTTGTTAAACACCTTGGCAAATGATGGAAATAACCTTAAGGGGTTGATTGAAGAAGTTGCTTCAAAGCTGGAAATTTTCTCAGAAAACAGGAATGAAAAACAGCCCACTTTCCGAGATTACTGTTGCCTGTAGAAAATGAATTAACATCCAAACCTTATACCGTTAGAAATCCCTATGAACCTAGTTTTAAACGCCGCTGACGGAGCTTAATTTTGATTTTTCTACGTCGAGTTATGACTGTTTTTCCGAGACTGTTCGACCAGCCTGAAATTATTCCGACAGTTTTCTTGCTTCTCTGATATTTGCGATTTTGACTGTGATTAAGCATGAATTGATATCTGACCTCTTCATAAAAATTGTAGGTCTATGTCTTAGCTTCGAAACGCCATAAAATTCACCCCAATCCGATAACCACAGCCACAGTTATGATTGAAATACTGAAGGGTGGCAAACCTGTCAATTTTCATTTCCTTTCTATAATGGCTTCTTTAATTCCTTTTGACTCATATCCACCTTTGCCGAGTTCCAACCTACTTAACTCATGATTTTACTATGTTTATAAGATTCCTCATTTGTTTACACTCATGCTTTGGATTAGACCTCTTATGATTTTGTGCATCCAAATTGTGATTGTTATCAAACAAAGAAACAACTAGTGTATGCATTTGGTCTCTCTTGTTTGGGGTAGTCAATCCTAAATGTTTTCATTTCATTTGTCGTTAGACTTGAAAGGAGGAAATAAAGGAGATTCGGGAGCGAACGCCTGAAGTTATTTTGCTAACTTGGTAAGTGTTCCAATGCATGTTTCCTTGACGATGCATGATACTTGAGTAAATGCTATTATTTGTTTTAAAAGCCTCTTTGATTAGCATACTACTGAGTGTCATGTTATTGTGATTCCCTTGATTGTTAATTTAATTGATTTTCAATGATTGCTTGTTCACAATGCATAGTTGAATGTTAAATGTGTATAAATGTAGGCCGATGTGTACTTTATCGCATCGACTAAACTGAGTTTACTCTTTACTGGAACCCTATCCTTGATCCGCCATCGTGAGGTCCGGTAAGCCAAAAGCTCATCCTGGACCCGCCATCGCGAGATCGGATCAGCTGGACAGTTTCGGGTAATAACTTATGAATGTTAAGTGCAAAACTCAAAACTCTTCACTGAAAGGTTTTGAGTATAATATCGAATGTTAAATTTTGGGGATTGTTTATCGTTTTGGAGGTGATAAGGCGAAAGTAAATTCGGGGATTGTTTATCATTTTGGAGGTCATAAGGTGGGAGTTCGGAGGTTATAAGGTGGAAAATGTAGGGGATTGTTTATTGGAAGTTATAAGGTGGAATATGGCTTCTAATGAATTCCGTATCCTTTTGAGATCGTATTTAGTACTTATTATTTGATCTACTTGAATGAGTAAATGTTTATTTGAATTAATGATATCGTTATCGCTCACTATATACCGAACCTTATTTCTTGATTCTTAAATTGGTAATGGTTGTACCTGGTGATATATTTCTTGAATTACATGTTAACATGTTGAATTTGAAATTGCTCATGTTTTGCTTGATTTCTTGGAATACTTACTGGGCGTAAGCTCATACCACGTATTTGTATTCCTTAACAGGATTCGAGGCAAAAAGGGAGCAAGGATAACATTAGATCATTTTGGGATTTTAGGTTTGTTTGACTGGTATATCTATCTGTAATCCTCTTTACTTTTGGGAGAGGCGAATGTACCTAAGTTGAATTCTAAACGCCTGACCTTTTGGTCCATGAGTTTATGTATTTACTTTTGGAGATATGTAAATGTTATTATGAAGTACCTTCAAGGTTATGTCATCTCGAATGGACTTTTGAGTACTTGTGTCTGTGGAAAAAAAAATTGTGGAATTTAGGGAGTCCTGGCGAGAGCTAGGCAGGCGGTCCGCTGACCCCTTTGGTTCGCTTTAGGGAAAGGTGGGGCTGTCACAGCTTTGACTAAAGAACAATGGAATTGAAGCTGTCTTTTGATTAGGAAGTGTTCCAGCAGTAATAGACATTTTTATTTTGGGACTTGAAGTTATTGTACATGTGAAAATTTAGGCTACATACTGCTTATCAAAGTGTATGTAGTGCGATATTGATATTAACTATGATATTTTGGCATGTTTAATATAATGGATGTCATTGGTTGTTTGTTGGCAATTTTTATGTTTTGCTTTCATCTTTTTTATATATTAGTAATACTTTATGTGATTTGCACGCGATTTTTTCATCCCAATATATAGTATTATAAGATGTAAAATGTTTTTTATAATTTTGATTGTCAACTTCACATTAAAATGTTTTTTGTTTTCATTTTTATTTTTGATTGTAACAAAATATTGATACTATCATGTCTTACCAAAATTATTCAATATTTTTAATATCATTACATTTAAACCATAATATCATAGTTTTTTTGCATACAAAATAATATAGTTTAGGGAGAAAAATGAGTTTAGACACTGAGCGTGAGTGTAGCAATAGGGACTTGTATATAATAGTAAAATAAAGGTCAAATTGTGAAGTCAATTGCTAAAAGGGCATTAGAGTAAATGAATAAGTTTTATATTAATTATGTAAATCCAATTCAATTATCATATTGTATATATATTTCTATCCCCTCTTCTTCCTTATTCTCCAACAAAATTCACTTTGTAACCAAAGTATGAATTAGACACATCAAACTATAACTCTTTAAAAAAATAAGATTTGACTAAATTATTAAAGACTTTAACATAAGTATCAATATTTTGAACAATATGCTGATATCGACATCTTTGCTTATGGCTTTATTTTTTTTTCTTTTTGGCTGAATAAAATAAATTTTTATAGTAGAAATATAGAGTTAGAATGGTTTGATCAATTTATATGAAGTAAATGAATAGTTCTCATTTTTTCTTTCTATTTGATTGAGTCAGCTGAACTTTCATAATAAACCCTAAATCTTGCATAGATATTTTCATGTTCTACCATTATGTAATGTGAATTGAATTTATTAATGATGCATGAAATGGTTCAATATAATTTCAAAAGCGCTTTCTTTAAATTGAATAGATGTGAAGTCTTTTTATATGGCTCTTTGCATTCTTTTTAGTGTTGTTTTTATTATTAATGGGATGTAAATGATCCTTTATTCCTATCCATTCTTGTAAATTGAAATTTTGTTTCGAGATAGTTGTGCATCTTTTCTTCTTTTTGGTTTTTATTTCATTTGTATTTTATTATAGTAGAGTTCATTGACAAAACATAAGCAAAGACCACTATATAACCTAAAAGCACTTTTTTTGGGTAAAGATAATGGCATTTGTAGTGAATAAGATACCTATACAAAATAAAATTGGAGGTGGATTGCAAGGGTGATCAAAGTGTTCTTATATTTATATATTTTATCGTAGTAATTATCATTATTTAAAATAATTTACATTTAAAATTATATTATGTAACTATTACCACAATTAAAATATAATAAATACCATTATTGGACTAATAACCATCACTAGTTATCATAATTTAAATTTAATGTTACATTTTTGTAACTATTACCACAATTGATATACAATGAATTTGACTATTAGGTAAAGGTAGATTGGGTATAATGAAAACTAAGACAACTTTTTTACTTAGATTTTAAATTACCAAGACTCATGTTACACTTATATGGGTTGTATGGTACTATTTTGGATTTTTTTTTAGTTCAACACTAGTATTTCAATTATATATAAAGGTATCATAACTTTTTGTATTAAATTTCTATTGGATGCAACATGAAAAATTCTTCCCCTTTTGACTCAATATAATTCACGAGTAAAGTTTCTCAAGTCATTTCACTATTTACAACTTTATGGAGATTTTTCTTTCTAAATCAATAAAGTACGATGCAATATAGTCACCTTATCAACCATTATTTTCTTCTAAATTAACATATATGATACAATAAATTTTGATTATTAGAAATTCATAATGAATCTTTAATCCACTAATAAGGTTATATGAAAGTTTACCCACAAATTAAGATGAGCATAATTGGAATAACAAAAACTAAGATCACTCAATGTTTCCACTTACACTCCAAAGTAAAGTATCACGACTCATGGTACTTTTATAAAGAGTATACATAGATAGATATTTATAGATATAGATATAGATAGATAGATAATTGACTAATTCTAGTAGGAATATTGTTTTCATCAAACTATAGTGACAAAGTGGATTTCTCCATTGACAACATGTTGTCACTAAACGAAAAATCATCAGTGACAACAAAAGTTGTCAATAAGTAACTAAGCAATATTAGTGGTGATCGTGGACAAGTTTTATAGACGGTGCTTTGGGTATCAATGACAAGCTCCCAAGTTGTCACTAGAATTACTTTAGTTATTGATGACTATTATTGTAACTAAAAGGGCCATTTTAAGGTTATGATTGCATTACACTTTTATTGACAACTCTGTGACAAGTAAAAATTGTCAACAAAAGCCATTAGTGACGACTTTGTCTTTTTGTGTGACAAGAACACCTAGTCACTGATGACCAATTTTCTTGTAACAATATAAAAAATTTCTCAACAAAAATGGGCTCAAAGGGAAGGAATTAGATGCTGTAAGAAATCCCTTTTTCATCCTTTCGTCTAGGTCTATGCGGTTCCAATTTTTTGAGCGTCATTTGCGCACATTAAGATAGAAAAATGATGACTCAACTCTGATATATTGCTAGTTCTGGGTCAATGCTTTTACTTAGCTAACATGTTTTCTTCTTCTCCCTGACAAATTTGATCTCAGCAAGTTGCAAATGTTATTCATGCTTTGGGAGATATCCAACATTGATGCCATTCTAGACCCGTTTCAAGTGGTGAGAGATAACAATGCCGGCCGAAACCACTCCTTATTTGCAAAGCCTGACTGAATCTCCTATGCTGTTGTTAGCTAACATTATAGCATCCAACAAGAACAATCCTGATTTGGCATTTCAGTCGTCTAAAATGGATTTGTTAACATGATAAAATGGTTAACTACATCTCCAACGAAGACTTGGACACTTCTCATTTAACTCATGGTTTTACAGGAGAGTCTTGGCGACTTTGATGGTGGAACTATTTTTATTGCACAGACTCCACAAATGGGATTGGTAAGGAAGAAAGGAAGGTAATAGACTAGATGGAAAAATTGTCAAGACTCAGGAGACGGCTTCTTCAGCTGGATTTTGGAGAATGGTTTAGGTGCAGTGGTCCCTGCCGCCTATGATAGAGATGCCATGCCATTTGAGATATCATTTGCAGGCTTGCAAGGGATGAAGCCGAAGCTAATTGGGATGGCTTTTAATTTTTGAATTTAGTTGAAAATGCTTTCTATTGCTTGTTCTTGATCTTTTAGTGTTGCTTTCCCATCAGAAAGCAAGTGCAGCAAGTCGTTGTGACAGATATCCACTGGCATCCACTATGTGTTTATGCTCATGTTGTCGGTGAATAAAACCCTCCACTAATTGGTGGCCTTTGTTTTCACCAAAGAAATGATTGGCCTTTTCTTTGTCTTCTTTTATCTACGAGTAAATTAATTATAGTCCTACTATACTTTTGTGTAATGCCACATGACGTTCTTAAAGTTTCAAAAATTATATACATATCTCCTATGTAATTTTATATAATGTGAAAAATAGATGAGAAGTATCTCCAATCATGACTATCGACTGAGACGCGTTCTAAAAATGCGTATAATAAAATTATAATATCCACTTAATCTACTTAAAAATTTACTTAATTATCCACTTGATAAACATTTTACGTAAATATTTACTTGACTCCTTTGCGATTTTGTATTTACCTCATAATCACCATATAATTTATGCAAAGTGATTAGTTTCTTTGTTCAATATATTGCTTAAGTAAGGCTATCATTTCAACTACTGACATTACACGTGCTATTTTCTCGTCAAAATTCCACTTCACAAAAAATTCGTAGGGTGTTATCTAAATATTTTGAACCTTTAAGGGATCACGTGGTTTCATGCCAAAAAAAAAATGCACGGGATTATGAGTAATTTATCCTTTATTTAGTTATGTTTTTCTCTGAAAGTACTATACGAAATATAAAAGTCACATAATGTCTTTACCATGGAAAACATGGCCAAGCAAACAACAATAGATGATGGAACCATTCGACTGTATCATATCCATCGTCTCGAGTATGCTAGTCAATTACCAGGTGGAGAAATAGTACCTAGTTATCAGTAGCTAAGTTCAGATATCACAGAAAAAACAAGTCTCTCAAAGATATTACAGTGTAGAAATCCATATGGATATAGCGCTACTACTTTTGTTGAGTATTACTATTCTTGGCCTCAATCATAATGCTGAGGGAAGTTCATTCTTATTCAGAGAAGCTACTGTGCATGATATTCGAATTGCCTTGGATTATAACAGACTCACTTCTCAGGAATTAGTTGAATTCTACCTTAAAGAGATTAGGAGACTAAATCCAGTTCTTAATGGAGTCATAGAAGTGAATCCAGATGCTCTGCATTTAGCCCACAAGGCAGACCAGGACAGAAAAGCTAAGACGCCAGGATCGGTGACAGGACTGGCAGGTATTCCCATTCTGCTCAAAGACAACATTGCAACCAAGGATAAGCTTAACACTACGGCTGGATCTTATGCACTTCTAGGATCAGTAGTACCTCAGGATGCAGGGGTGGTCAAGAAGCTATGGAGGGCTGGTGCAATCATATTAGGAAAGGCTAGCATGACAGAGTGGGCAGCTTACAGGTCATCCAATGTGCCTAATGGTTGGAATGCTAGACATGGCCAAAGTGTAGTGAGTTGCTCATATGCTTCAATTGAATTTTCAAATTTCCATACAACTATCTGAGTTAGAAGTGTTGTTTTTGTTTGTTTTGTGTTTTCAACAATATGTAGTTGAGGATACAAAAGCTGAGTCCTTATGAAGCCTTTCCAGGTTAATTAGAAATGCAAGTGCTGATAGACAATGCTATATTGTGGTTTTGATTCCATGTAGAATCCGTACCTTAAATCTGCTGATCCATGTGGATCAAGCACAGGTTCAGCAACATCAGTAGCAGCAAACATGGCTGCCGTTACATTGGGCACAGAAACATATGGATCAATTTTATGCCCTTCTAGTTCTAATTCAGTTGTGGGAATCAAACCAACTGTAGGGCTCACAAGTCGAGCTGGTGTTGTCCCTATTTCACCTCGACAGGATACTGTAGGGTAAAAATTTGCTTTTATTACATGACATATTTAATCGCCATATAGTGTAGATTTGAAATTAGTGCTTAAGAATGACAAAG
This sequence comes from Gardenia jasminoides, assembly GCA_013103745.1. NCBI lineage: Eukaryota > Viridiplantae > Streptophyta > Magnoliopsida > Gentianales > Rubiaceae > Gardenia > Gardenia jasminoides. The sequence continues at coordinate 30,835,970 of CM023096.1, forward strand.
AAAGGATTTCTAAATAGATACAAACTCATAACAACACCTTCATGGGGCAGAACAGGCCGATATGCAGGACTGTGTCTGATGCAGTGTATGTTCTTGATGCCATTGTTGGATTTGATCCTAATGATGCAGTAGCAACCAAACAAGCTTCGAAGTATATTCCTCATGGAGGCTATTTGCAATTTCTTAAGTCTAATGGACTCAAGGGAAAGAGATTGGGGATTCCAAGATACTCCTTTGTAGGATTCAGCAACTCCTCTGAAGCACTGAAAGCTTTTGAACCTCAATTCCATATTCTAAGGTAAGTCCACTAGCCTAAAGGTCTAGTATACCTAATTTGAAAGCTTACCATTGGATGTCCAGGGAAAGATTATTGTGGTTGATCTGGCATGTGAACTTATCAATAAACTGGCAAAGTAGCTGAATGACTAGCTACAACAAATTTTTCACTTTGAACTGAAACTTGTTTACCTTTGCATTGGACCCAAGTTAAAAACCTTCCACCATGTCTTTTGGTTGATTAACAGAACAAATAGAAAATCTTGTTTTGGTTAGACTTCGTCAGGCTATTTCAACAATTTTCAAAGTTCTAATGCAATTGTCTGAAATTTCGGCTAAAACAAGGCAACGAGATGCAGTATTAGTAGACATTGTGGATACAACAACCTTCGACAACATTGTAGCTTCAATGTACAAAGACCAATTCACAGCCATGAATGTGGAATTCAAGCTGGCATTAAATGCTTATCTGAAGCAGTTGATTACCTCTCCTGTGCGATCCCTAGCCGATGCAATAGTCTTTAATAAGAAACACTCAAAGTTGGTAAGTAATTAAACAATATGCTCAATTTGGTCCATAGCCTTTTGTTAGAGACACAATACTCTCAGACTACTCGACCGTGTGTGCTTCAGGAAAGGATAGAAGATTATGGGCAAGATATATTTGAGGCAGCAGAGAAAACCAATGGCATTGGCAGAATGGAAAGGGAACTACTTCTTAATTTATCTAGAGCATCCAAAAATGGATTCGAGAAGTTGATGAAGGAAAATAAATTGGATGCCTTGGTGACACCGGCTGTAAATATTATATATGCTATATCTGCTGGAGGATACCCTGGAATAACTGTTCCAGCAGGTTATAACTCTGATGGCACCCCATATGGCATTTCTTTTGGAGGCCTAAAAGGATCGGAGCCAAAACTGATAGAAATAGCATATGACTTTGAGCAAGCCACAAAGATCAGGAAGCCACCTCCTCTCTGAAGAGTACATATGTAGATTAACAAAACTGTATTTGAAAAATGATTAAACAAGGACTAGTGTAACTAAAAGTGTAAACTGCATCATGCATGTATTTCTTTAAATCAAGAGAGAAAATATGAATCTTAAATTATGAAAAGAATATTCCAAAAATAACTATTGCCTACTAGTAATCTCAAGGAAATCCACTAACTATCTATGCTGAGTGTTACCAACTCTACTTATTTAGTCCCTGTGGAAAATTTACTCCAACTAGAACTATGATGAACTCTAAGATGCCGTGTATCGGTACGGGCCCTCTATGTCCCTGAAAGCCTCGCTCTCCACTCGTGTAGTCTCCTAGTCCGTATCATTGCTTAAACCCTTCTCTACCTCCATGGCATTCTCATTTCCACCATTGTCTTCATCTTTAGTATCTGGCCAAACTGTGTCCATAGTTGGGACATTCTCAATTCCATCTTCAACAGCATAGAAATAGTTCCTTTTACTTGCATATTTAGTCCTCAATGTCTGATATGCGGTGTCCTTCTCAATGATTTGCCTATCCCTCTCATCAGCTAGACGCTTCCAACAACTAGCCTTGAATCTTGAGCTTTTGATCTCTGCCCTTAGTTGGATACCTTCAAGCATCAGGTTTTGAACTTCTCTATCTAGATCCTCAGTTCTACTTTTCATATACGCCCTGTCACTCTCTAATCTTGAAATTTTAAGTTCCATTAGTCCTTTTTCTTTCTCAGCTTCTAGGTTTACACTTTGGAGTTTCTTCCCGTGCTCACGTAAAGTATCATTCATTTTTTCCTGGATATGTATCTCACAATTCTTTTCTTCAAACATTTTCTTTGACTTCTTATCCAAATCCCTTGCATCATCTTCCATCTTTTGGATAGTCATCATCCAAATGGTACTCTTCTCCCAAAAGTACTATCTTGACTTTTCTATTTGCTTGACCTCAACCTTTAGGGCTTCATTTTCCACTCTCAAGTGCCCAACATCGCATCCAGTCACCTCTATTGGGAAATTGCATTCTTCGCCTAAGTTATGGAGGATCTCCTATTAGGGTATTGCATTAACTCCCTCAGGTTTGTTTCCTTTTTCGTTTGGTCTAATTGTCACATTTTGAATTTCTGTCCGTATATGCTTTACTGTAAGAATCTAGCACTATCAGCCATGCCCTACAAAAGAAGAGAATGTCGTAAATTTCCATCTGTACAATTTTAACTTAAGGTATACATGCAACTGCAGTTTACTTTTCACCATAATACAAAATAACCTTTAACTATATCCTTTTCAACCAAATATCTACATCCATATCCTACTTATTTCAACTTTCCATATCAACTTTCTGAGATCATAAGATCGTCATTCAATTACATACACACCTCCTTTTCCTGCTTATCTCCTTCTAATTTCTAAATTCCTTAATATCTCAGTTATCATCTTACACACTTTCAGATTATTGAACCTAAGCTCTGAGACCATTAAATGTCCAAATCCTGGTCCCTAGAGCAAATTTGCAATGTGACATGCCGTATTTGTGAGATCTTACTCCCTCAAATATAAAGTAACATGATCATACTTATAAAACTTTATTAAAATTTAAAACTTACAGATGCTAAAATACATACTGCATTTAAACTAAGGGTCCGTTTGATATATGGGATGACACAGGATTGGATTACTAATCCTGTGTCATCCCATGCTTGATTGAATTTTATATATGAGATGACACATACCACCTAACCGAATTAATCCCCCATAGAGGGGATAAAATAATCCATGGGGGAGGTGGTATTAGTTATCTCGGGATAAGGTAAGAGGTGGGATGATGATAATTGGCATTTATTTATCATATTAATAAAATAATACTTTAAACAACTATATAAATTTACAATTCTCTGTAATATTATCTAAATTTTGAACTAATTTGTCCCTATTAATCATTTAATAAAATTTTTGACAAATTTACCGTTACTAGTAAAAAACTAAATTTTGGACTAATTTGCCCATATTAATAATATGTCATAATTTTGGACTAATTTGCCTATGCTATTAAGAAAATTTGACTTTTTACTCATTTGTCTATATCAATGAAATAACTAAAAATTTGGACAAATTTGCCCCTACTAATAAAAAATTATGTTTTGAACTTATTTACCCATTTTATTGAAATAAATAATTTTGGCCTAATTTGCTCCTATTATTAATAAATTAAATTTTTGGCTAATTTGGCTCTACTAAAATTCTAAATTAATTTACCCCTACTAAAAATGACAGCAAATTTTTATATTATTTTGGCCCTATTAATTAATTACATAATCATATTTTACTGGTCAAATTTAATTCATAAAAGGTTAGACATATAAATTGAGACTTGTGAACCCATTTAATAAGATTGAACTCCACTTATAATCACACACACACACATATGTGTATATATGTATGTGTGTGTGTGTGTTTGCAAGTCGAGTTTGTATTTATTAAAACTCGAACACCCCTAGTTGTAGGTCTAGCAAAAATGGTATTTTGGTCTATAAATAAATAATCCCACATCATACTATTTCCAATCAAACACAAGATAAAATTATTTTCTAAAACATCCTATCCAACAAAAAGCCAACAGAACATTAGATAATAAGATTATTCATCAGAGAATGACTTATCCTAGGATGAGTAATCCGAGGATAAGTAATCCCCTCTCATACAGTTCGTGAACCAAATACACTCTTATAGATCTACTAAACCCTTTTTCTATACTACTAATATAAAAATTCTACCTATCTACATTTCTCTTATCTTCTATTCATACTCGATCTTGCTTTTATGATCTGCAAGAAAAAGTAATGGAAACGTGGGTTCCGCGAAATATGCCCAGTAGATAGTACTTACTCTCTTATCAGATCACGTAGCTACATATATAACATAATTTTTCAATTTCTTTCACACAATACCATATGCACATAGTAAGATGAAAACATTTGGCAACTCTTCAAATATTATATACATATATTTCATAAGATGAGTGGCATACATATAAGTAACTTTCGTCTGGTGCGGCACTTAGTCCCATAGGTTCTAGAGGTGGCTCTCGCTGAATGTCGCATGAAACAAATAGCATGACATAATCATTTTCACTGAGCATATTTGCATATTAGAAACATATTAATCATGTTATCTCATTTCATAAACACAGTTCTTAAACAAGTATGTGCAATATCCGGTTTTTGAATACTCAATCTAGAGATTAAACCCCTTCTAGGAGGGCGAACAGGAGGTTTCACAATTACCCCTTGATAACATAATGTGAGTCAATCGTTCGGACTTTATATCACTTGTCATGACTGTCAATCGTTCAGATTTTATACTGGCTACCATGACCATACATATTAGGACTATAAACCCTACTATCTATTTCATAACTGTTCAGAGCTCATTTCATGCCATTTATTTTATAATACATAGCATAGTAAAACATTTTAAATAGGCATATATGATCCATTTTTCATATACTAAAGTAAAGCATTTATTTAAGAAAATTCGTATTAAACATTTTGAAAAATACAGAGGTTAAGAACCACCTACCTCAATTTACTTGCTTGAAAAGATCTTAATTTCATCCTAAAGCAGATTGCAACCTATAATCAATAATGTGTATACTTTTATTAGCTGATATATCCTATTCTAAGAGCGTTTGTTCACCTGAGATAATTTTAGATAACATGTTTGTTCATTTTTATAGAAAGTACATGATATGTTATTCCTAGGATGAAAATTTTCACTTTTTAGAAAGTTTCTTAATTTTGAAAGTTTTCCTTTTTAGAAAATTTCTATATTTAGAAATTTATATATATATATATATATATATATATATATATCAAAAAGAAGTATAATTTGATTATATATGAATAAATATTATTTATTTGCATACTTATTCATCCATTTCATTTACTTATCTTATCTATTTATTTATGTATATAACTTATACATGCACTTATGCATTTAACATATTTACTCATTAGTTAATAATAGGTATTTAACCTTTTTATTCATTTACTATCTAAAAGTATATCTTATTCATTTATTTACATATTTAACATATTTACAAGTATTTATTTATTTGTCTATTTAGTATTTACTTATTAGTTCAACATTTGTTTGTTCAATATTCATGAGTATTACTTATTTACTCAATTACTTATTTATGGCTCAGTCGCTGCTACCTCTATCTTGGCCAACCTTTGGCAGGACTTTCCTCGAGAATGACGTCAAAACGCCGGCCTTTTGCTAGCGATTCTGAGGTTAGGGGAGGGTCTGATGACCTTCCTTCATTCTTCTCCATGGCTGAAGTTTCATGCTTCAACTAACCCTTCTTTGCCCTTGACAGGTGTCGAGCCTGTACAAAAATAAATAAAACCTAACTGCCTACAGAAATATTCCCGAGTTAAATCTAGTACTGGAGCAGGGACTCCGGATGTGCAATGGGTTACTAGCTTCACCCTGATTCCAAGGAGTTTACTTAATCCGATATACCAGAAATTAACTAGAGAATTTAATTAATTTGAGTAAGTGGCAAGTAGGGTCGTCTCCTTAGGGAACTGGAAGAATTATTTTCTATGAAATAAAATAAATGGGGGGAGAGAGTTCGAATAATTCCTAATTAATAAAACCCAATAAAAATAAATGACACCACAAAATTCCAATTAAAATAAACAGTATCACAAGAATCAAATACGAAAAGAAATCAATCAATAACAAGATCTAGTCAAAGGCCTAATCTCACCTTGGTTTCATCAACTTGATCACTGACACTAAATTGCATTCAATTACTTACAAATAAATTGGTTATGGTTGTCAACAAGCTCTGACAACCTGCCAATCCTTACTGTGTCGATAGTCACGACAAGGTCTGTAACTACTTCTCTTGCCAGTAGACAACCCTAAACAAGCTCTTAGGATTTAACCCACCAACAGCATTAACAATTAGATTAGCCACCAATTCTAACCAACAAACACATAAGCTCGGTTCATTTAAGCCAGATTGAATATTCCCATGACAATAACCCAAAAGTTTCTTGTACTACTGAATTACGTCAATTGTCACAAATACTAAAACCTTCCAAACGATTACGTATTTGGCGTTCTAGATGACAGTAGATTATCCCCACAAAGAAATAGTGATCAGGTATTTAATTGCAAGAAATAATCATAAACATGAACAACAGAAAATATTCAAATACTTGTAAATTAATGAAATAAAAATAATTCAAACAAGTCTCACAGAGTTGATGAACCAAGGCTCGATTAGCCTTCAACTAGACGAAGAAATTAGCCACTCTTCATTGAGAATCACCACCAAAAGACGTTTTTGGAAGCTTCAATTAAGATTGACAAAGAGAAGAAATAGAAAAGAACGAAATAATCTTCAAAAACCAATGAATAGCCAAGTTAGGAGGCCAAGAATTTCGTTCAAGCCAAGTCCGCCCCGCGAGACTAATCACCAAAACTAAAAACCAAGGAAAAACCTACGAAGAAAGCTCTCCCTTTGTTGCCTCCTAAAGCTAGTAAATATAAAGCTATTAATCTCCCTTCCAAATTAGGACTCCAAAGAGTTTGAATCCTAATTGGAATCTAACTTGCTAAATAACCATAACAAAATAAATAAGGAAATCAATTACAAATATTCCTAATTAAAAGGAGTCTTTGACCAATTCCCAAAAGTACATGAAATCCTTGTTTCCAAATATTCAGCAATTATCTTCCATGGGAAAATGGTTCAATTCTTCAAAAAGGCAACCTTCAAATCAACACACAGCGCGCCCGCGCCTTATCTGGGATTGTCTTCTGGAATTTCCCTTCAATTGCAGCTTTTAATTCCTAATTTAACTCCAATGACCTAAATCATGGTTGAAAACCAAATATAAGTAGAATCAAGCAATTAACACAATATTTAGGCCATAATTAGGGGAAAATATCCATAAATAATATGCATAATTAAGGACTTAACAAATTCCCCCACACTTAAACAATGCTTGCCCTCAAGCATTTACTAATCCAAAACTCAAAATCAAGATGACAAATGTGAAATAGCATAATACCACAACACAAATACTCTATATCCTCAACAATCTCATCAAAATCAGGATGTTCAAGACTTGACCATCCTCACATGGAAAGTAGTATATGCTCTCAACACTCAAGATGTTTAATGGGGACATGTTCACTCAAATCAACACCATAGAAAGTCATTGCCATAAGCTTGATAATCTATCACATCTCCACCACTAAATATGAATTCAAATGTAAGAATCAAAGGGTCTTTAACAAGGGTTGTAATGGGGCTTAGGGTAAAGGTTAGACAAAAAGGTAATTTAGGTTTATAAACATCAAAGAGAATACCCAATTGTCCTTTGCATGAATTGAAATATCATCTTCATTCACATATTGAGCTCTTAAGCTTGATAACAAATTCCCAAGCATAGCAAGTGCATACATAACACAGGGATTGATCCCACTATCAAAACATAGCACTTATTTACACGAGTGCTTCATACCTTTTCTTTTTTTTTTTTTTTCTCATTTTTTCTTTTTGGGATTTTTTTTTTGTTTCCTTTTTTTTCTTTTTTTTTTTTTTTTCTTTGCAACAAGACACTGATAACATACGAACATAAAAGCACTTGCTAGCTACAGATATAATCAGCTTCCTTGACTTGTGATTTCCTCATGCAAAAGAATATTGAGGCGTCCCTTTGACACTGGGTTCAAACAAAAAGGTTTAGAAGAAAAAGGTTAAAGGGTGATAAAAATGTGTTGTTAAACCAAGAAAAAGGTTTAAGGTCCAAAGTTGGTCAACTAGGGGAAAACATAATTAGGATAGGTTTTAGAAAGTTAAAAGGTTTAAACCTAATTGCCCTTATCATTTTCATGCATCAAATCCAATAATGTGGTCTCGACATGTATATCATAGCAAGTTCTAGAATAATCTAACTAGGTGTGATAATTACACTCACAAACAATGAAGAAGAAATTTGAATAATAAGATATTTAAGCTCAAAATCTCACAATTGGCTATATGTCATGTCAAGAACATCCCTTTTTCAAATCAATTGCAAGTAAATAGAATCTTCATGCTAATGACATTACACTACTCCTAATTGCATCTCAATCACCAACTAAAAATACGAAAAATAAAACACAAACAAGCAACTAGAATTGAAAAGGCATTAAAACAAAAAACTGAAACTAAAATTGAAAAAAAAACTAGGAAAAGTATCAACCAAGCCAAAGTATTCCTCCCCTCACACCTAAATCTTACATTGTCCCCAATGTAAGAGATAAAGAATAAATAAAAGAAGCATTAGGGGACAACGAAACTTCCCTGAATCACGGAGGAGGGTATCGAACAACTATGACTCGGGGGTGGCGCGGCAAGATCTCCTAGGTGATAGTTGGTAAGGCGTGGGCACGCCTTAGAACCCTTAGTCTTCGGATCACCCGTGAGGAGTTTTGTTTTGTTTTTTTTTTGTTTTGTTTTGTTTTTTTTTTTTTTTAACTCTTGGGCAGAAGACTTCCGTCGTTACAACCAAGGCACGCCATAATCTGGAAATCCTTCTGTCCAAAAATTTTGTGTAGACAAAAATGTGACCAGAAGACTTTCCTCCTTACAGCCAAGGCACGCTCTAACTGTGAAAGTCTTCTGTCCAAGCCAAACGAAAAAAACTCCATTGAGCCAAGTTTTGGCACACACACCCAAGGCCTACAAACACAAAATTCCTATTAAAACAAGAAAATGACTTAACATAAGAACTAAAAACTCAAAAGATGGGAGAATCAAAATTAAGCAACAAGAAATAACGAAAAATAGTAAAATTCTTGGGTTGCCTCCCAAGTAGCGCCTTTCTTTAACGTCTTTGGCTAGACAAAAAGCATCATTGGCTCAAGGAGGATGAAAATTTTCAATTCTTTGCATTGCTTGCTCCATATGCTCCTGATAGCCTTCATAGATGGAGTAGTCTTTACACTTATGAATTGTGGAGCTCTTTTGACTCAGGAATGATCTCAAGTGAGCGCACAATGATTTGAAGTCTGCACTTATTTGCTCACGATGTTGGGCCACCATCACTTCTAAATTCCCCCTGTCATTCAACTCAAATGTCTCTTGCACATTAGGGTTAATTACATTGATAACACACATAGAATGAGACTTATTAGAATGTTTCTTTGTATCAAAAATATTAAAATGGACAGTTTCTCCATCAAATTCCATCGTGAGTGTACCCTTATTAACATCAATTTTAGTTTGGGCAGTACTCATAAATGGTCTCCCTAATAAAATAGGTGATGAATTCGGAGAATTCTTATCATCCATATCAAGCACATAAAAATCAGCAGGAAAAACTAATCCCTCAATTTGAACCAAAATATCCTCCAAAACACCATCAGGGTATGCATTTGACCTATCAGCTAATTGCATTATTACACCCGTCTCCTTTAAAGGCCCAAGATTCATCAAATCATAAATAGAACGAGGCATAACATTGATGGAAGCACCCAAATCCAACATTGCTTTTTCAACATGAACATTTCCTATCATGCAAGGGACAGTAAACATACCTGGGTCCTTACATTTAGGAGGGAGTTTTTTTTGTAGCACTGCTAAGACATTTTCTCCCATATGCACTTTTTCATAACCTTTCAACTTTTTCTTAGTAGTGCATAATTCTTTAAAAAATTTAGCATAATGAGGAATTTGCTTAATTGCATCTAGGAGAGGGATATTTACCGCAACCTTACGGAAGGTTTCCAAAATCTCCTTCTCCTGCTCTTCTTTCTTGGCCTTGGCTAGGCGACTAGGAAATGGAGGTGGAGGTGTCATCATGGTGTAGGGCTCATCTTCCATTTTTTGTGGTTGTGCAACTTTAGATTGAGTCACTCCTTCCTCTTTTTGAATTTCTTCCTCGATTGCTTGCTCAGACTTTTTCTTGCTAAGCTCTGGCAATTCTTTTCCACTCCTTAATGTGATGGCACAAGCATTTTGTTTCGGGTTAACGATTGTCTGTGAAGGTAGTTTGCCCGAATTCTGAGTTTCTAAACGACTGACTGTGGAAGTCAACTGACTCATTTGAGTTTCCATATTCTGAATGCTAGCTCTTGTCTCCTGTTGAAATTGTTGCATGTTAGTAGCTAAAGATTTAACAATTTCCTCAAGAGAAGTACCTTGCTTAGGAGCCAATTGTTGTGGTTGCACAGGAGGTCTAGGTTGATATTGCTGAGGTTGAAATCCTGGAGGTCTTGTTGCATAGCTAAAGTTTGGATGATCCTTCCACCCTGGATTGTAATTGTTTGAGTAGGGATCATACCGCCTTTGAGGTGGTCCAGGAAATCCTCCAATTGCATTGGCATGCTCATTTGACTCCTCTTGGAGAGTGGGGCACATGTCAGTTGCATGCCCAGAATTGTAACAGATGCCACATGTCTTCACTTGTTGTACTTGACCTACAACCCATTTCTCAAGCAAAGATGTTAGAGAAGCTAATTTATGATCGAGTGAAGAAGTATTTGCCTCATTGACTCGACGGGATGTATTATCCTGTCTTTCTCCAAATTGTTGGGAATTAGCAGCCATGCTTGCAATGAGATTCCTTGTTTCAGTTGGAGTTTTATTCACTAATGCACCTCCACTAGCAGCATCTATTAACCTTCTATCTGATGGAGTGAGTCCCTCATAAAAGTACTGGATGAGGAGTTGGTCTGAAATTTGGTGATGAGGACAACTGGCACATAATTGCTTGAATCTCTCCCAATATTCGTGCAGTGTCTCTCCATTGAACTGTCTTATTCCACAAATGTCCTTCCTTATGCTTGCAGCTCGGGAAGCTGGAAAGAACTTCTCTAAAAACTGATGTCTCATTTCAGCCCAAGTAGTGATTGATCCTGAAGTCAAATAATAGAGCCAATCTTTAGCTTTATCAGCTAAGGAGAATGGAAAGGCCCTCAATTTTATTTGCTCCTCAGTGATTCCTTGAGGTTTCATTGTCGAACAGACCACGTGGAACTCCTTGAGGTGCTTATGAGGATCTTCACCTGGAAGTCCATGAAAAGAAGGCAGTAAGTGAATCAATCCAGATTTTAACTCAAATGCAGCCTCTAAAGTAGGATATGTTATGCATAAAGGCTGTTGAATTAAATCCGGTGCAGCAAGTTCTCTCAATGTCCTCTCGTTAGCCATGGTCTCAATCTCCCTTTCTGGTTCACAAAAATATTCAGCAAGATCTACTGCTATCTTAAGTCCAGGAGAGGAAGATGATTCCTCTACTTGTTGCCTCGTTTCATTTCTCAATGCACGGGCTGTCTTCTCTATATCAGGATCGTACAGTAGATTACCTGTACGAGAAGATCGGGGCATAAACTGGCAACAGTATAAAATAAAAATTAAAAACAAAGTAAAAACAAATTTTCACAGAAAATAAATCAATCAAGGCACCAGTTCCCCGGCAACGGCGCCAAAATTTGACAGGTGTCGAGCTTGTACAAAAATAAATAAAACCTAACTGCCTACAGAAATATTCCCGAGTTAAATCTAGTACTGGAGCAGGGACTCCGGATGTGCAATGGGTTACTAGCTTCACCCTGATTCCAAGGAGTTTACTTAATCCGATATACCAGAAATTAACTAGAGAATTTAATTAATTTGAGTAAGTGGCAAATACGGTCGTCTCCTCAGGGAACTGGAAGAATTATTTTCTATGAAATAAAATAAATGGGGAGAGAGAGTTTGAATAATTCTTAATTAATAAAACCCAATAAAAATAAATGACACCACAAAATTCCAATTAAAATAAACAGTATCACAAGAATCAAATACGAAAAGAAATCAATCAATAACAAGATCTAGTCAAAGGCCTAATCTCACCTTGGTTTCATCAACTTGATCACTGACACTAAATTGCATTCAATTACTTACAAATAAATTGGTTATGGTTGTCAACAAGCTCTGACAACCTGCCAATCCTTACTGTGTCGATAGCCACGACAAGGTCTGTAACTACTTCTCTTGCCAGTAGACAACCCTAAACAAGCTCTTAGGATTTAACCCACCAACAGCATTAACAATTAGATTAGCCACCAATTCTAACCAACAAACACATAAGCTCGGTTCATTTAAGCCAGATTGAATATTCCCATGACAATAACCCAAAAGTTTCTTGTACTACTGAATTACGTCAATTGTCACAAATACTAAAACCTTCCAAACGATTACGTATTTGGCGTTCTAGATGACAGTAGATTATCCCCACAAAGAAATAGTGATCAGGTATTTAATTGCAAGAAATAATCATAAACATGAACAACAGAAAATATTCAAATACTTGTAAATTAATGAAATAAAAATAATTCAAACAAGTCTCACAGAGTTGATGAACCAAGGCTCGATTAGCCTTCAACTAGACGAAGAAATTAGCCACTCTTCATTGAGAATCACCACCAAAAGACGTTTTTGGAAGCTTCAATTAATATTGACAAAGAGAAGAAATAGAAAAGAACGAAATAATCTTCAAAAACCAATGAATAGCCAAGTTAGGCGGCCAAGAATTTCGTTCAAGCCAAGTCCGCCCCGCGAGACTAATCACCAAAACTAAAAACCAAGGAAAAACCTACGAAGAAAGCTCTCCCTTTTTTGTCTCCTAAAGCTAGTAAATATAAAGCTATTAATCTCCCTTCCAAATTAGGACTCCAAAGAGTTTGAATCCTAATTGGAATCTAACTTGCTAAATAACCATAACAAAATAAATAAGGAAATCAATTACAAATATTCCTAATTAAAAGGAGTCTTTGACCAATTCCCAAAAGTACATGAAATCCTTGTTTCCAAATATTCAGCAATTATCTTCCATGGGAAAATGGTTCAATTCTTCAAAAAGGCAACCTTCAAATCAACACACAGCACGCCCGCGCCTTATCTGGGATTGTCTTCTGGAATTTCCCTTCAATTGCAGCTTTTAATTCCTAATTTAACTCCAATGACCTAAATCATGGTTGAAAACCAAATATAAGTAGAATCAAGCAATTAACACAATATTTAGGCCATAATTAGGGGAAAATATCCATAAATAATATGCATAATTAAGGACTTAACAGCCCTTTTTTCCCTCTCAAAACAACCCCACCAGCTCCTTGCTCTTCAACTATGGCCAGAAAAATGTCACTGTTTGTACTAGTTCTTCCCTAGAAATCACAACACTAACTTTGTAAAGACTTTGCCTATTCATCTAAAAAAAATTTTGAGTAATTGAAGGGTGATAACAATGACCATAATAAATCCATTTTACCATGGATAATAATATAAAATTTGAAGTAAATTAAATATGATAACATGTAAATGAAATAATATCATAAATTTGTAAGAAACTTACTTGATTAAATCGTGATGTAAAAATTCTCTTGAGAGTTGCCTTTTATTTTTAATTTGCTAAAGAAGTTTTCTGAAATTTATAGTCTGTCAGATGTAGAGAAAATAAAAACTACGTTATTTTGATTTGGAAGAGGTAGTTCTATAAATAACATTATCTCATCTTTAGAAACAATGTGTGTAACCACCCACTACCTATTGGTGTTTGAGTTGGCATAGGTTACTGGTTTAATTTATCCAATAGGTACAAAAATTTTTATTTTATTATTTTGATAAATTAGCATTAATAATAAAATAAATTCCTAAAATATATTAGGAAAATTCTGGGGTTTTGCATAAATCCATTTTTTATTAATAGTTGACTTTGGAAAGTCAGTTCAATTGAGTTAGCATTAACAGCTATAATGGAAAATGATATTAGATGAGGAGTAGAATATGCTATTACAAAACACACAAGGCATTGATAAAAATGCAGAGAGATTTATATAATGAAATAGTGTCAACAATGAATTTCAAAAAAAAATGCATGTGATGCTGAAAACATGATAGTCCTGGCTGATCTTTATCGAGGTCTTGTTTTCAATTGCTTTTGGATGTATCGAGTTGATTTTATTGAATGAGAAAAAAAAATTGAAATAGATGCTTTTATTTTTTTTGGACTCAAAATATCCAAAATTAGGATATGAAAAAGCAATTAAAAAATGAGAAAATAACATTTCACAATCAAAATGCAAAATTAGGTCTTGAAAATCAGTCGAGAACAATGCCAGAATCTTTGAAGCAAGCAAAAAAAAAGTTATCAATGGACATAAGCTTTTTTTATCAATTAACAAACAAAAGAGAAAGGATAAATTTTATGCACAGTTAGTGCATACTTGAGAGGAATTGAGTATATGCCATGTAGTTTAATTTTAAATTTAAAATTAGAAAATGTAGGATGGAAATGGGGCTGACAATTCAAAAACATATATAGGGTTTTTCTGTTCTCTCTCCTCAGGACACATGATAAAAGGTGGATCCAAGTGTCAGTTGTCTAGAAAAGTTTACAATTTCTTCGCTAAAGTTTCTTGAATTCTGGTGGAGGTGATAATATTTAAAATTTAGAGTGGGTCCACTCTTCCTATTTTGTATGCTTATCCTGTGCCTTGAGGATAGCAGAATAGAAAAATCCATATATATATGGAGGATTTTTAGTCTACAGCTTTGGTTAATCCTCAAACTTCTCACTCTTTTTTTCGAGAATTTTGAATTATTTTACTTATAATAAATCTATTGAATGGATAATAACATAAATAAATCACTTCAAATTGTAAGGTTTTCAAATTTAAAATAGAAAGAAAATAATCCTACCCCATCATATGACAAATTCTACTTAACTGTGATAATATTAACTAATATAAACTTTTAATTAAGAAAAATTAATGGATTAATTTCATGCGCTGCCCATGTAATGGATTTTTTACATTAGCAAGTGTAGATGTATATCACTTATGCAATAAATATGAATTTCAAATTTGAATGTAGATTACATAGTATGCAACTATACCTACTCGTGTGTACACTAACCTCTCATTTGATATGGTGGAAAGGTCTAGAATAGAAACATCTTTTCACCCAGAATTCTTTTCCTACCAGAATGTACAAGAAAATATTTATCATTCACGTGTTTGGTAATCAAGTTAGAATGAAATACTAATTTCTTTTCCTATGTCTGCTATAATCATATTGAGAAATCAGAACGGAATGAAAAAGGCTACTACATTGAATTAACTGCCCCTATAACATTTTATACACATCTTGATTTAAAGACGAATGAATTATTTTTAATAGCATAAAATCATAATAACTTATTAAGTAAGAACATAATTTTTTAATAATGTACAATTACAATAAATGAATACTAACTGTAATACAATTGCAATAGGTGAATACCAATTGTAACTAAATTAAAATTTTAAATTGCATGCATGTTGAATCTCATGTATTTTTCATGTATGTTAAATCCGTCATTCAAACACGTTAAATTCTCTGTCCTTGATTTGCTTATGAAAGGTTTTAAGAACTATTTGTAAATAGGAAAATATAATTGTACCTTAGCAGATGGTCTCGTGGGTTTACTTTTTTTTTATTTTTTTAACTTCATATGAATGTATTTTAGTATGTTATTGTTGTTTGAGTTAAAAAATGTTATCAGATAATCCAATATTATGAATAAAAATATATTAAAAATGTCAACTGAATATTTTATTTCAAAGTAAAAAGAAAGAAAAATCATTAAATGGAATTAGAATTATTCCTAAGTAGAAAAGTAATAGACTTATTAACTAAATTCACAAAATGGACCTAATATTTTATAAAGCAAATGACAAATTAATATATGTGAAAGATAAATACGTACACAGGAAGTAGATATATAGAATATAGAAGAGTGATTTTGATTTCTATAATTTAGATATTTCCTAGATAGAGTGAGAATGGATTTACCTTAGATTTTTATGAGGAATGGGATTTCAGGAAAAAGTTGGATTAGGCTTTTTTGGGGGAAAGGGTTTTCCAATAAAAAAAATCCATACCAAATACTAGAATGCAATGAAGAAATTGGAAAGGTCTTTCCATTTTAGACCTTTTTAGTGTTCCAAATGAGGGGTAATAGCACATAAAAAAATATACCTAAAATTAATATATTACTTAAAATTATAAAGGATAAAAATCTAAAACTAAAACATGAGTATTCCCATTTCACAACATAGTAATTTCTACATAGATTTGTAGAATATTATCGGAAATAAACACAAAGTAACATGTTTTCTTTGAAGTTGGCTGTAACAGCCCCACCTCCTCCTAAGGCTAACCAGAGGGGTCAGCGGGTTGCCTACCCAACTCTCGCCAGGACTCACGCATGAAAAGATACTAACTTAAACGAGTAAAACCTCCAATCATAGCAACATTAAATATTAAAATTGTACAATACAGTCAAATCTTAGAATTACAGTTTCCCACTCAAAATATTTAAAATCCTCGAGCCAAATGTTAGTACATTTCCATAATTCTAAAATATACATCACCAAAAGAATATACAAAACATTTCTCCAAATTCGAGACAAAAGTCAAAAGGACAAGAACTAGCCCTATCTACGCCTCGGGATTCTCGTCACCTGTTAAGGAAAATAAAAGGGAACGGGGGTGAGCTAAAAAGCTCGTGAGTCTTCAAAATTCATGCACAGGCACTTAAAGCGGTGAAATTGCAATTAAATAGTTAAACACATAAACAAATTCAATTAACACATAATGAGGATACAGGGGCTCTCAGGAGCCAATTTCCACTTTTCACGAGCAATTATAGTAGTCGACACTCCGTCGACTTTCAATCCAAGTAGACGACTCTTCACGCCAACTCCATCCACCTTACTCCCCCTACCGGGCCCGCACGCCACATAATTCAACAATATACAGTAAACAGGTATTTACTCAAGGCACACGGCCAAGAGTAAGTTTATTTCACGTATTCCATCTCCCAAGTTCAATACATGCAAAAATCAAATTTCCGACTCTACAAAAAGGGAGCAATAAAGTATACTCTCTTTTAAGTGAGCGGTCCAACAAATTCTCGATTTCACATGTCAATCAAGTAACAAGTCACAAAGTACACGTTTTAATGCAATAAAAGCATAATAACATGCATTGAAAACTCACCGACAAAGTAGGGGTCGGAGTCCAAGTTTTGGTCAGTTGCAAAATCAGCACTTTGACCTAAAAATAATTAAAAGAGAACAAAAATGAGTTCTCCTAATCACCGGTCAAGTTAAATGCAAAAAGTTGAAAATTCGACAATTTCTCGAGTTGAGCTGAAAATTTTGAAAAATCATAACTCAAGTTATACAGGTCAGAATTTTGCTCATTTGGTACCGTTGGAAACCTCTTTGAAAGCTCTAAAACTTTTTAGAAGACATCAAATTGAAATTATGGACGAAATTAACCCAGATTTTCGTTAAACATTCTGCTACAGTAAAGGAACAGTGCTCGTCAGGCTGGTTATCCAGAGCATTTTGAAAATTCGTCAAAAATTACAGAAAATTAATTAACCTCTGAAATTCATACACAATATATTGCTACATAAGGAGTTTCAACAGCCACTGACAGAACTCAATTCCGACATCCGAGCACGAAATGACAACAACTCAAACAGAGGCAGTTCGAAATTCTGCAGTTTCTGGAAACATGAAGATACAGGGCAGTTTTCAAGATGCTGTTTGAGTGACGAATTCAAGTCCAAAAATTGTCAAATTTCGCACACTAATACTTCCATATATCAAATAGATTCACACCAAATTTCAGCTTAAAATACAAATGGGAAGGCAGTTTTATACATGCCCAAAGTTCACTCAACTCATTCAACCAAAACTGGAAAATTTTGATCCTTCACTTCTATCATCTAGTTCATGCCTCAAATTAACTTCATTTGTCCTAATTTTCGAAACCATACTAGTATTGAACTTCCTAAGCCTAATGATGATCAAAAATGGTCACATCTTTTGGCAAGAATTATCACAAAATAATCCCCAAAATTCGGACAGCATTACCCCTCATTTTCCAGCTTTCACTTTGCAACTTAGCAACCCTCAAAACATCAACTCTTGAAGAGCTTTTTGTGGGACAAAATATCAGCTTAACATTCATCACTTAAACATCAAATTCAGCCTCTTAACTAGCCAAAAATACAGCCACGAAATTCAAGGAAAAATCAGAAAATTCAACCCCCAATTTTCCTTCCTTAGCCGGTTTTCCTCTTTTGATTTTCATCAAACTTTTTACCATCCTCATCATACATAATGCACTTAGATAACATCATCTAACCATCTAGCAATCAATTACACACATTTAGTGGGAATTCAAGAGCCCACCGATTTTGCCATAAACATCAAATTTCTCAATAATGAAACTCAACACTTCACACAACACATTCATCACCAATTCAAGGTTCCATGAACTCATTAACCACCCAACTTCTAGTTATCATGCTTGGAATTCAAAGAAATTGGACAAGAAGGAAGTTGGTAGGATTATACCTCTCTTAGGTTTGCAAGACCTCAAGAACAAAATGCAAGATGAAACCCACAATGTCCTCTTCCTTAAGTTCTTTGTCCAAGCCTCAAGCTAGTGCAAGTTTAGTTGAGTTTTAAGGGAGAAAATGGAAGGAATTTTTGATGAAGAACAAGAGGAAGAAGGAAGAATGAGTTCGGGTGAGAAGAGAGGAGAAATGGAGCAATTTTGTGCAATTTTTCTTGAGGGATTAATGGGAAAAAGGGAAGACAAGACATGAGTCTTGTCTTCCCCCAAAAGTCAAAGTTGGCATAGTGATTTTAATTAGCCATTTGGAGGGAAAATTAATCACTTCATTTGGCTTGAGATTAAGGGACAAATCTCGATTAGGAGAGGGGATGGAGAAGTGATTCTTAAGTGATTGGTAGGAATTTAGTTAAAAGAATTAACGGTTAGATAAAATTCTAAACTTAAAGTGGTTAATCCAAATCTTAACAAAAATTTCAAAACCCTAATTAATCATCTTTAAAGACCCAAATCCAGTCATTTAATTACACTTCCAACTTATCAGTGATCATCTATACTTATCTCCACTAATTTACTCACAGTCCGAATTTACCTCGAAAAACGTGCCTTTAATATTTTACCGCTAATAAATGCTACGAGACGAAATTAACAGGAAAATAGAGTTAAAATTAAATGAGGCATTATAAATGAGGAAAAATCGAATATCACAAAATAATTAAAGAAATAATTATATAAATAAATAAATTTTCAAATTTTTTGAAATTAAAATTAATTAATTAATTTTTTTTTTAATTTGAGGCCTTTACATTGGCTGTCGTGATTATCAACTATATATTATACAGAATATAAAGTAAACTACATTAACCAATTTTTAAACGTTTCATGTATTGATATCATTTTTATCACACGAAAGACAAATACCTCAACTTGATGCCTCGAATGACGCTCTAAATTCTCATAATTTTCTAATTGAAATAGTTTTCTACTCATTCTGATTTGTCCATATTTAATATTATGCCTTTCTTTCATTGATCATGAGTGCTGTAAAATTTGGTCACAAGCTTTATTATAGAAAACAAAAAATACAACAAAAGTTTTATTATTTTTGAAACAAGTAATATTCAAATTAATAATCATGGTTTACAAATCTCAACAAATATACATAGTAAACTATATGAACAATCTTATTTAACTCTTCCCTTTAACTTGTTACAATTCTTAATTTTAAGTTCCATATATCCACATCTACTTGTTATACATTAGAAAGAAATCTTCTGCCTAACTTCTCAAACATTGCTTTAAATGATTTATTAAAGAAAATACTTCTGAACTCATTATGATGCACTCCTATTCAGTAATATGTCCTTTTTTTAACCGAATAATTCAAAATGAGGTCCTAAACTTTTTTGTTTTCACAAAAGTAAAAGAAAAACCTATCAAGTACATCTAAATTCTTATATTTTCCAAAACAAATAATTTTCAGTTTGATACAGTGTTAACAAATTTATTATTTTGTTCCTCACTTTTTCTACCGTAGCTCTTGCTTCTAAAATCCATGGGTTATTTCTGAAACCTCCTCTAAGATTTCTCCTAATCACACCTAAAACCCCCTACTTTTGAGAAATCGCACTTAGCACTCTTGGAAGTATGATGTGACCTGCTGTCTAAATCAGAAGTACTAAAATTATGATGCTATCCCCATATTAAATGCTGATCCTTATGCATAAAAGTACTGGAAAAAAACAAAAAAAAATTTAACCAATACTATTGGAAAAATGAGATAGCAAAAATGCCATAAAAATGCCACAAATTTTGAGAGCCATTTTGTGCGTATATCTCTACATTCAAAAAAAAAAAAAAGGCGACGACGCAACAACACATACTGTTACTTAGGCCTTCCCCTCTTTTATAGACAGGTGAAAAATATATATATATTCTTGTGCCAAGAAAATTATGCTTTCTACCTATTACACTTATCCTCCTCAGCTAATTATGTTTTCTTTTTTTCTTTTTGGATAAAAAACACATTTCATTAACAAATTGATGGAAATCGTCTAACGCTGTTTGATTTACATATCTACTCTAATGGCAGACTAAACATGTACTTGAAATAACAGATCTGTAATTTAACAATTGATCAAATTTGAAAAATATAAAAAATTCTCATATTGCTTACTAATATGATAAAAATATGAATCTTTTTTCCATGCATATTTCTATCATCAGATCTGCTAAATAACTCTTTCAAACTCCAACAATGATGACGAAATCTGATAAGATTCGTCCATGATCTAAAAAAATTACAGATCTGACAACCAGATGTGAAATAAATTTGGAGGAAACAACAATACAAGTATTAAAACAGAAAATTTTCACTAAGAACTTCTTGGAGAAACAAAAACTTCTCACTCTAGGAATTCCTAGGAAAAATAAAGGACTCTCACTAAGAAAATTTAGGAGAGAATTTATTGAAAAACCACAATAAAAAATGAAATCCATGGTCTCCCTCCCGAAAAAGAAGATCTCTTGAGAAGATGAAGAGAAATAGAGAGAAGTTGGAGATTAGAAGAAGTAGAGAGAGAGATGTAAATCCCTTGAGCGTGGCTATCATTCTAGCTAATTATGTTTTCCTAATTCTCATTACCGCTACTTGCTTCAAGTAAATTGAATTATAATCCACCATTAAACATGCTTTCCATCAATTTACAGCCTCTACTTCTTGTTTAATTCCTGTATGCTATTCTTCATTTTCTGGCTAGTTTTCCTTTGTTAACTCTTCTTAAATTATTTACCCCAGTTCATATACAAAATATAATACACTTCGTCCCTCTTGACTAATTTTATTTTCTTAGCTTTTGTGACCACACTTGCTCCAGCTATATTATGTTATATCGATAACTTGCACTAATTTTATACAAATTCTCCTTTGTTGGCTATTCTGACACTTCATCCCTCTTGGCTAATTTTATTTTTCTTAGCTTTTGTGACCACTACTTGATCCAGTTAGATTATGTTATTGATTGAGTACGCTGATTGTGCAAATTCTCCTTTGTCACCTATTCCTAAACTATTTACCCGAAATGGTCCACCAAAAAAAGTTATATTTAATGTCTATTGGCTCATTTTATTTTCCTAATTCTCCTCCCCAGTTAAATTATGTTATATTACACTAATTTTCTACGAATTCTCGTTTGTTGCCTATTCCTATAGCTACTTACCCGAATTGCTCAACCAGAAGAAAGTTTTATCTTTTTTTTTTTTCAACAAACGGTAAAAGAGATTATATATATCAACACTTGATAATACAAGGTTAATTACAAAAGAGGGACAACTACCCTCAGGTCCTGATCTGCTATCTCATTTAGCCAAGCAGGGAAGTGATTCTCCCAAATTACATTGTTAACTAGCTTTACAGCAAACTTGGCTAATGAGTGGCTGCAATTGTTTCCTACTCTATTCACAAAAAGGAAATCACACTGTTCCAGATTGTTCCTCAAATCTTCAATGTCTTCAAGAACTATCCGCAGGCTTTCATCCTGCATTTTTCCTGAATTGATTTGGTCAACAACTGATTTGCAGTCGGCTTGGACTTCTATTTTTGTCCAACCTGCAAATCTGGCCATCTTCAAAGCTGCTCTTATAGCTAGAGCTTCCTCTAATGCCGGCTCACCTACTTTGGCTTCCACTATTTCTTCTGCTCTCAGGATTTTTCCAGTCCAATTTCTGGCTACAATACCCTTCCTTGTTCTTATCATCTGTGCTGATATCGCAGCATCAGTATTAAGTCTGATTTTGCCCTCTTTCGGGGGTTCCCAGTGCATCTGATTCTGCATCTTTTGGCTCTCCATCCTTTTGTTGTCATTTTGTCCTGCATTTGCGTTGTCAAACTCCATCCAATCTGCTTGTGCTTTCTGAACTATCTTCAAAACATCAGCCTTTTTTTTTTTGAAGACCATTTTGTTTCTGGCTTTCCAGAGCTGCCAAAGAATGTTTACAGTAATGTTCACATGATCGGTTCCTCTCTCCTTCGTACCAGTCTGTAGGACTGCTTGCCACCAATTCCAAAAGTTTGTCTGATAGCTTCTTAGCACTTCCCAGTTTATTGGAGCCACTTTCCACACTCTCTCTGCTATTGGACATGTAAAAAATAGGTGTTCCATTGTTTCAACAGCTTCCCCACATCCACAACAGATATTGTCTCCCCTTCCAATCCTTTTTTGTATTGTCTCCATTACTGGTAGATGGTTGTTGAGGCATTTCCAGAGAAAATGTTTGAGCTTCGCTTTAATATTTAAATTCCAAATCTTTTTCCAAGTTCCTTCCTTGTTCCTTTCCCAGCTTGTTTCAGCTCTACATTCCTGTGGTGCATCCTGCTCTTCCGCTTCTTGCTTTGCAACTGTGTAGCCAGACTTAACTGTATAGCAACTTGACTTAGCAAATTTCCAAAATAGTCTATCTTCCGCTTGAAGTAGCTAAGAGGCATTTTTAGAATTAGTTCTCTATCAGTAGGATTGAACCATTGATGAATCAGCTCAGAATTCCATTGGCCGTCCTTGATCAGATCACTTACTTTCACTATGGGGCAGTGGGGTGGTCTGGTTGATGTAGCTCTGCCATGGGATGACCCCACAATCCATTTGTCTTCCCATATTAGGATGCTTTCCCCATCTCCCACTCTCTTCCATACTCCTTTGTTTATGAGCCAACCAGCACTATGGATACTTTGCCAAATCCAAGAAGCTGAATGTGGGGGTTTCCTTTCCAGCCAATCCTCATGTCTCATGTACTTTGCCTTGAGTACCTTGCTTACTAACAAATTTGGAGATGTGACAAATCTCCAAATTTGTTTTGCAAGCAGAGCAGTGTTAAAGTCCTCCAGATTTCTGATTCCCATTCCACCTTTGCCTTTAACTTGTGTTAGTTTCTTCCAACTTGTCCAGTGAACTTTCCTTTTATTCTCATCACTACCCCACCAAAAGTTAGCTATTTTTCCACAAATTTCTTTGCATAGACCTTTTGGCACTCTAAAGCAAGACATTGTGTACGTTGGCATTGCCATCACCACTGCCTTCACTAGTACCTCCTTGCCACCTTGACTTAGCAATTTTTGTTTCCAACCATTCAGCTTGCTAGTGACCTTGCTTTTTAAGTAGCCAAAGATTTGCTTCTTGGTTCGGCCTATGTTCAGTGGCAGTCCCAAATATTTTCCATTGTTGACTTCAGAAGAAAGTTTTATCTAATGTCTCTATTAGCTCATTTTCCGTACCTTCTAAAAGTGCGCAAACCTGATAGATACTATGTATCGTCCCGTCATCCAACCAAGGTGTTTTGCCAGTTCTTTCGTGGTTTGCTGCCAATCTTTAGAGTAATTTGTGCACGGCAATTTTCTTGTTGCTTGCTTTCTATTTTTGCCATTTTATTTAGTGGCACCTTTTGTCCCCGTACGTGCCTTGGCTGATTCTTAATGCCTCTCCTGACTGCAGTTTATTTCGGTTTTGCCCCAAAAGTCTTTTATAAGTAAAATAAATATAAGAAAGCGTGATAATGGCTACAAAACCTTTTACATAATAAAGCAAAATAAGAAAAGATAATGCCTAAAATGAACGCAGAAAGAGGAGAGAAGGCTGGGTTTAGTCCTTTTATGCTTGCTTTTTTTTTTTTTTTTGGTTTAACAATTTGTTTCCATTTTACTCCTAATTTCTCTATATTGGTAACAAGAAAATAAAAGATTCCATGATTGGACAATTATTTAATCCTCTTTGTACACATTTAATGCTACTATTTTTATGCATCATTTATTCATTACTTAATTTCAATACCATAATAATAATGATATTTGAATAGATTTAAAGCTACTATTTTTATGCACCATTTATTTAATATATAATTTCAATATCATGATAATAATCATAAGTGCTACTATTTTTATGCACCCTTTATTCATTTCTTAATTTCAATATTACAATAATAATGATGTTTCGTTGCATTTAGTGCTACTATTTTTATGCTTCATTTATTTTATTTCTTAATTTCAGTATCATGATAATAATGTCAACATCTTTTATATTGGGTGTAGTTAGCTCCATTTTTGTTGGATGGGTTTCAAATAGTAAAAAACATAATACTAGGCAACAACGGACAGACAAAGAGGAAGGAAAGCCAAATTTACCATTTTTACGCTTCCTTCTCTGAGTTTAATTTTTTTAATTCCAAATTTGTTCTCAATTGCTTTACATTAATAAACATAATGGAATAAAAGATTTCATGATTGGACACTCATTTAATTCTCTATGTACACATTCATTCTTGCTATTTTTATGCACCATTTATTTATTTCTTACATTTAATATCATGATAATCATAGTATCCTCCCTATTGGGTGTAATGGATTCCAATTTCCTGGATGAATTTTGGTTCACTAATCTGCTTTGTTTCTAATTAATGTTTCACGGTTGATGTCCCCCACCATTCCTCCCGTGCGCACCACACCCCCCCCCCCCCGGAAAAAAAAAAAAAAAAAAAGAAAGAAGAAAACCAAAACTTGCACGAACTTGGCTCTTTTTTATTTGCTCCTGCTTCATACAAATCATTTGAGTATCTTCAATGCTCCCATTTTATCATTTTACTTCCTATTGCTGCTTTCTACTGGCGGATGAGTTAATTTCTCTGCCCTCTTTCCCAGCTTTCAATTTGCCATTTTCCTCTTCAAGCATTAATGTCTTGCTTGTTTTAAGCTACTTAAAACTATATTTTAACACTAGATTTTTTACCTGTGCTATGAATGAGTTAATATTTCAAGTCAAAATACTAAAATTATTTTTCTTAAAAAATTATTTGGAATAGAAAAGTTGAAAGTTTAAGATAGTGTTAATTTCTATCAAAGGATGTTATTTTGAATAAATTAAAGGGAAAAAATCCCCACAAATGAGCTTAAAAAAGAATATGAAATTGTCTAAAAATTGTATTTAGTTATCATATATTCTTACAATTGTATATGAAAATTTGTCACATTTTTAAAAAAAAAAAATTCCTTTCATTCATTATATCATACTCGAAGAATTTATTTTTCATATTTTTAGGCTACCTATGATTCCATAAATAATAAAAAAAAATCAAATTCCAATTCTGCTATTAGATAATATTTTTTTTCAGATAACTACATCTTTAGTTAAAAGATAAAAAATTACCAAAATTAAACAGAAAAACACCTAAATAAAATCCAAAAGATATTAGCAAGCGCGCGTGCACACACACACACACACACACATCACTTCCATTCTTCTCATTCCCTCTCTGTTACCTCTCCCATCCTATAATCACATCCTTATTGCTACTTTTTCCTTTTTTTTTGCCACATTTCCATTATCCTACTATCTCACCTCCTTCATTCTCCCTTCTCAATACTATCCCCTCTAATTTGTTACCTTATTCTTAGCTAACAGACCTACTTTTCACTATCTATGCAATATTTCCCTTTCGCCTACCCAGCATGTCACACATCCTTCCTGTCCCACTCAACAATCTTATCTTGCAAGTCGTATTTCCTCTCTTTCCCACTCAACAATCTTATTTCTTATCTATCCTTGTAATTTTATGTGTCAATCTCTCGGCACCTTTCTCTCATTTTATAAGTTGCTCTCCTTCTATCTCTTAACCCTACATTTCCTTGTTTACTACCATTTGAAATCACCTTTTAAATAGTTTTAGTCAAATCCAAGGTGAAAATTATGATATATAAGAAAAATCAAAATTCAGATATAAATTGCATAACATTTTGCCATCTTTGGAATTTTTGAATAAATAGCCATTTATTTTTTTCCAGAATTCCTAAAGCACTCTAAAACTGACCATCCAAATGCATCACTATTTATTTAAGAAATAAATTTGTATCAATAAAATTTATTCACCTTAAAACTTAGCCTCATTATAAGAATATTATATTAAAATTATTCAAATAATATTATTTTGAGCATCTAAAATAATCATAATGATGTCAAATATAAAAGTGAAAGAAAAAGGAAAGACATACCAAAAAGATATATTTATGAAAAGAAGAAACTAAGCAATCCATAAGAATGATTAGCATTGTATAGTTACTTTAGAATTTGCTCACAAAAGACCTGGAACTAACCTCTTTATTTCAACCAAGGATAGTAGAGTAAAAAGAAAACTAATTGACTAACATGAGTATAAAAAATATAGTAAAGATCATCAGAAGTAAAATCATGATAAAGAGACCATATATTTAGGCTATTGATAAAATGATCTTTTTTTAATGATAACACATTAAATCTAAATTTTATCATTGTCTTATGATTATTAGCACTTGATTTTTTAAAGCAAAATTACTTGACTTAAGAGTTTAAAACATAATTGATAAAACATTTTCCTATGAGTAGGCATAAGAATTCAAGGATTAAAAAATTAAATGTTATAATAAAAGAAAAATGAAAGGAAATACATGGGTTGTTATATATGATAAGAAACATATAAGATGCTTAATTTATATTATGTGAGTTAAAAAAATCAACATACATATAGTTATATAGTTGTTTGTGGTTGATTTTGAGAAATTAGTAATAGATTTTGAAATTAGTATAGTAAATATCTCATCCATAAAGTAAGCCACTTGATTTTTTCAAAGGATTCCTAAAGAAATTTACCATAAATCTAAAAAATGATTAATGTGATAACACATTAAATCTAAATTTTGTGATTGCATTATGATTATTAGCACTTGATTTCTTTAAAGCAAAATTATTTGACTTAAGAGTTTAAAATATAATTGATAATATATTTTCCTATGTGTAGCCTTAAGAATTCAGAGATTAAATTTTATAATAGAAAAACGAAAAGAAATATATGGCTTCTTATATAGGATAGGATGCATCTGAAATGCTTAATTTGACTGTGTAATTAAAAGATATCAATTTTCATAGCACATGTATAGTTATTTGCGGTCAATTTTGAGAAATTATTTATAGATCTTGAAATTAGTATCGTAAATATCCTATCGAGAGAGAGAGAGAGAGAGAGAGTGTGTGTGTGTGTGTGTGTGCGTGTGTGTGTCAATATGTGTGTGTGTGTTTAAAACATATATTGCACTATAGTGGAGCCAGTTTCTTACTAAAATATTTGGATTTGTTGATTTTTTTTCTTCCTAAAATCGTATGTGATATTCATATCATGAGAAGTGGGAAATTTGTGTAATTTTATTTCAAACCATTAATCAATTCTAGTTTCCTTAATTTGATGTTCAAATCATTAGTATGTTCATAGTTTTTTGGGTACAATTAACCAATGCCAAAGATATTTCCTTAAATTTGTTTTATAGGTATTAAATGCCTAAATTTATTTTTGTTAAAGTTAATAAAAGACTAATGGAATTGGGGAAGGTTTCCTTATTATTAGATTCAGACATTTAATTTTTCATTCTAATTTTTGTAAAACTAACCAATCTCAAACATGATTATATTTTATTTTGGTAAAGTTCATAAAAATTGGAACTAGCTTGCAAAATTATAGGCATTCTTTCCAAATTTTGGGTCTAATATGTTTGGAAGAATCTAATTTTGGGAACTAAACTTGACTAATAAAAGCATATTTTTGGTTCAATCCAAACAAAAGATAAAAATGATATTTTCAATAATTAAAATAAATCAAAAAATTGAAAAAAAAATAATGGAGACTTGGAAGTTCAATGAGTGTGTTAGAATGAAAAGTTGTCTTCAGATATATAGTATATAGATTTTAATGCATGCAATAGTTCTAGGTTGTATTTGGATCGATGGATTTGTATTTGAGAAAGGTTTGAGAGGGATAAATTCTAAATAATTCTTGTATTTGATAGATTTAAAATTTCCGAAACTAACCTACTTCATATTATAGGTGAATTTGAAATCTCGTATTTAAAATAAAATTACCAAACAATGGAAAGGATTTAGATTGTGGATTTGAAATCAAATCCACCCAAATCCATTCATCCAAACACAATACTAATTCGTTTCCATTGTTTAATTTTTGCCCCTTTTTGCTAATATTATACCATGCATCCTATCTCAAATTCACGGTCACATATCATAAAATCAGTAAGATGATTATCATGTATGTTGTAGATCATTATCATGTTTTGATAGATATGCATATAAATATAGATGAATGCGTATATATAATATCTTAGTAGAAAAAATATAGAAATCATAGATTCCATGTATGTACTTTCTTC
This sequence comes from Gardenia jasminoides, assembly GCA_013103745.1. NCBI lineage: Eukaryota > Viridiplantae > Streptophyta > Magnoliopsida > Gentianales > Rubiaceae > Gardenia > Gardenia jasminoides. The sequence continues at coordinate 30,864,922 of CM023096.1, forward strand.
TTACTTTACATATAATTATAGTAGTATTGCACGGGTTGTACAGCTTTCTTTCATTCACACCCAAATTTTGCGTACACGTAATTAATGTTTTAAATCTCACTGATTTTATTCAACTCTATTATAATCTAACAAATATATCACTTCACACTTTTCCTATTACCCTAAAACACATACCAAAAGCAAAAAGCTATTCATAATCAAATCATGGGTAACCCTGCACGAAGAGCAGGGTAAACCAACTAATAACCCCAAGGGAGGGATTTTAGATGTCAGACAACCTGAATATAGAACATAGAGTTGCTACCTTTTTGTTTTGCACTCCAAATTTCTCTTGTTATCTGGTTTAATCTTAATATAAGGTGACGGTCAGTTAGGCGAAAAACGCCCATCTTAGGGAATGAACTCTGAAGGAGTGACGCTTAAGTCATCGTTTTCTAGTGGAAGTAGTAGGCTGGAGTGAGGTTTGAAGTCGTTGCTGTCCAATAACGTTAGGAGCAGAACAGGTAAGAATCCGAGGCTGTTTTTGAGGTATGACTTAAGAGATCCTACTCCTGATGTTGCTCTTCTTGTCAAAATAAATTCTTGATTGATGGTTTTTAATCACAAATTATTGGTATTAGAATTTAAAGGATAATCAGAATAGGAAGGATTAGTTTTTCTTATGATCATGTGATTTTTGTTGATATTGATTAATATTATCAAGACCGTAGCAATTGTATGTTGCAGCTATAACCAAATTAAGACATGCTGACGTTTTCCATATCATTGATGATTGTGATGAAAAGAATATCTCCGAAACTAACAAATAGACTTAGTTTTCACAACGAATTTTCTGTCTTACTTCCTGTGCCATTCTGTGTCCCACCTTTTATTATATTGCAATTTCTTCTCCATATACATCATATTTTAATTTTTTTTTGTTCCCTTCTATCAAATAACTACCAACACAATAAAAAATAAATATAACAATATCGAAAAAGCATTATATAATAGAAAATTTAAAAATACATCAGAAAATTCATAAATTATATTTTGTGTATTTTAATTTTTTGAGTTTGTTAAATTATGTGTATTGCTGTATTCTCCTTCATTTGATTGCAAGGGAACAAAAAATAATTAAAATATGATGTTTGTGAAGGAGAAATAGCAATATAATAAAAGGTGGGATAAAAATGGCACAGGGAGTGGGACAAAAGATCCGTTGCGCTTAGTTTTGGGGTCTAAAGATGTTGATCCATACTAATATTGATTAGTAGGGGAACAGTGAGCCTAGACATTCGAAAGCTTGCTTGTATATTGGTCTAGAATGATTTAGTTAAGGGTATAAACGCTCTGATCTACCACATGAATATGCCCATTATAATGCGACTGTGTTGTATTTGATCTTATATTGCACTAGAACTAAAAATTTTCATGAAAATGGCAATATGTAGGTGGCACGTATGATTTCTCATGACATCATTGTCCATTACTTGGGAAAAATGGTGAGAATCCCGAATATAGATTCTCATAGTTTGGGAAAAAAAGTGAGAATCCCGAATATAGATCAGGTGTGAGAGTTCAAAATTTTAACCTAATTTTACATTTTATTTAGAAAATTCCGCGTGTAATAATTACTTATTATTAAGTAGTTTAGGTGTTCATTTGTTCCTTCTTATTAACTAAGTTTTTAAGAATGTTTTACATTAGTAAGTGATTATATCCTTAGGGACTTAAATTAGATAGAATAATAATTAGTCGGATAATATTGTGACCACCAAATATTATTTGGTTATAAATGAAATGATTTTGTACAAAAATCAAGAAATTTGACAAATGTCATCATTTGTGACAAGTATCGAAATTTTTATTAAAAGACCAAACTACCCTTCACGTTCCTTTAATTTACCATGCAACTAAACCATTCTTAATAAAACCTCTTTTCAGCAAATTTAGTCATTTTTCTTGTCTTCTTGAAATTTAGTGAGAGAAACTAGAGAGAGAGAGAGAGAGAGTGAGTGAGTGAAAGAGAGAGTTGAGAGAAAAACTCCATTCTTGCTCTATTTTTCCTTCAAAACTAGGAGAAAATCCAAGGATTTTGCGTTTATCTTGCTCCAAATCAAAATAAAGGCAGGAAAATTTTGGTTGGAAGCTAAAGGAACCAAACCTACATCTAATTTTCTTTCCTTGAAGTGAAAAGGAGGTAAACAAGGTTTGGAAACTCATTTTGAGCTTTTATACTCTTGAAAATAACATTGCATGTTAAGTTGAAGTTTTAAATCTTACGTTTTCTAGGAGAAAAGTTCTTGTTTTAGGTTGATATTTGCTGGAAATTTCTATTAAAGCTAGCCGGTTAGCATGAAACTCATGCGTGTTGATTTTTGGTGGAATTTTGCAAGAACTTTAAACTAGATGACTTCTATATTGACCATATATGGATGCATGTTAAATTTGAGTTGAGATGCATGAGTTTTGGTTAAGGAAAGTTGCATTTTTTGGTTGCGAAAGTGATATGTGTCAACCTGTGTTGTGGTTTGCTCTATAGCTTCAAATTTTGAAAATTTAAGGTAGATTGGAGGCTAAAACACTTGTTATATGTTTAAACCATGCTATATTGTGTATTTTGCCTTTGAACTAAGTACGAGAGTGCATAACTTTGGAGAAAATGTGGTAAAATCATTGATGAAATTCTGGTTTAGAGTGAAAGAAGGAAAGCTGAATTTTCCAACCATCATTTCACAACTCTTGGCTACAAATTTGAAATACTTTGATTAACATACGTTATATTACTTTGATCTGGACATTCATGTAATATTTACTTTGATTAAATTAAGAAAAGTTAGTGATTTTGGGTGAAAATGATAAGAATACAAATGCTGGAATTTTAAAGTTTTGAAAAACAATTTTAAAACTGAGTTGTCACAACTTGTAGCCCAAAATTTTGACGAATTTGGAGATGTTATCACTGTACATAAGTAGTAGCTCGTATGTCTTGAGTTGCATGTCAATTTCTTGGACTAAAAAGTAAAGAAACGCGAGAGCTGTTGTTGAAAGTGTGGGTTGGAATTGAAACACATGTGAGAGTTTTCCCTAAAACAAATAAACTTTAAGTTAAACTTTGGCTCAATGGAAAATTTAAGGAGATGCAAGGGTTATGTGATGATTTCTAAGAACTTAATTAGTAAATAGTTGAGTTTTTTATCATCAAAGAATCTAAATAGTTTTGACAATTATAATTGTCAAGAGTGAAAATAGCAAAACAATTCTGAGAACGTGTTATAAAACGTCTGAAGGTGAGTGCTCCTTATGTGCAAAATTATGAGTAGATGTCTACCGTGACTTGATTGGTAAATATTTGTTATTTGAGATTGTTTAAATGAATTATTGATTGTCTATTGTTATAGGCGAGTGTGTATTTTATCGCATTCGACCTAATTGAAATGAGATTTTATACTCCTATATATTGAAATGCTTGTACCTGATTATAAGCTGTTTATGTACTTTACCATATTGGCCAAACTGTTTTGGGCCCCAAACCCCCATCGGTTGGTTGGCCTATTCGAGCCGACAAGGGGTTGGTCAGGTAAGCCATTAATCCTTGGATACTACTCGGTATACTCTGTGACAGCCCCACCTCCCCCTAAGGCTAACCAAAGGGGTTGACGAGCTGCCTGCCTGACTCTCGCCAGGACTCGAGCATTCAAATAAACTAACTCTAAAGAAATAAACTAAAATTCACATCATTAATGATATTGGAAACTATAAAGTAATGTTTAAACTCAAAGTACAATTATCAACTCAAAAACACTTAAAACCTCGAGCCATAGTTTAATACATCCCCATGAATTCAAAATATTCATAAGCAAAAGAATATACAATTCGTCTTTCCATACTCGAGACAAAAGACCAAAGACAAGGGCTAGACCTAACTAGGTCCCTGGATTCTTGTCACCTGTTAAGGAAAAACAAAGGGGAACGGGGGTGAGCTAAAAGCTCGTGAATTTCCAAAAGGGCATGCACAGGCATAAAGCGAAGTAAATGACATAATTAAAACAAGTAAAATAAACACAGAAACACACAAGGAGGATACAGGAGCTCTCAGGAGCTCAATTCCACGGTTCACGAGTGATTAAAGTAGTCGACACTCCATCGACTTTCCAATCCAAGTAAACGACTCTTCACGCCAATCTCCTTCCACCAAACTCCCCCCACCGGGCCCGCACGCCAAAACACTTATCTACTCAAGGAACGTAGCCAAGAGTAGTTTTATAACACTTTATACACACTCTTCTTACTAGTGTGTATATATTCATGCAAAACACTAAATCACCGACTCAACTTAAGAGAGAGCAATAAAGTATACTCTCCTTAAGTGAGTGGTTCAACAATTTCAAATTCCACGTTCCACGTATTAAACACGTTAGATTTCATGTAACACATTCACACACAAAGCATTTAAAATTAAAGCATTTAACATGCATTGGAAACTCACCGACAAAGTAGATCTCAGAGTTTGAGTTCAGGTCACTTTGTAATTCAGCACCAACTCCTAAAATGTTTAAAAAGCAACGAAAATAAGTTTTCTAGTTTATCAATCGAATCTTGTTCAAGAAAAGTCAAATTCAAAATCTCCTATTTCAATAGCAATCTTTGAAAAATCGTAACTTGGGTTGTACAAGTCCAATTTTCACAAGCTTGGTACCGTTGGAAACCTCATTTAATGCTCTAAAACTTTACAGAAGACACCATGATAAAATTCTGGACAGAAACTGCCCAAATGTTTGATTAAGAAACTGCTACAGTACAAAACAGGGTATAACAGGTTGGTTTGTCAGCCAATTTTGAAAATTCACCAAAAACTGTAGAAAATGAATTGGGCTCTGAAATTTTCACAATTTAAATTAATATGTAAGAATTTTCAAACGCCACTAACAGCACTCAATTCTGACACTCGAGCAAGAAATTATAGCAGTTCAAACGGGGTGGGTTCGAAATTTTGAAATTTTTGTTTTCCAGATTTGCAGAGCAGAATTCTAGGCCCTATTTGAGTGACGGTTTCTTGTCCAAAAATTACCAAATTTGGTACACCAAAACTACCATATAAAGCTAGGTTCACACCAAAATTCAACCAAAAATTCCCTCGAGAAGACAGTTTTCTAGTAGCCCAAAGTTTGCTCAATAAGTTGCCTCAAACCAGTGAAGTTTCGCACCACTTCTTCTAATCAACTTTATCATACCTAAACTACTTCCAATTGACTTCATTTTCAAACCCAAGATAGTTTTAACCTTTCTTAACCTAATACTGGTCAAAATTGATACAAGTTTAGCTCAAAATTTAGCACTAAAACAGCCTCAAAAATCGGACAGCATGCCTGCTCAATTTTCCAGTTTTCCTTGTTTCAACTAACCACCAACTTTGCTTAACCTTTGAAGAGATTTGTGTGAGGCAAATTAACAACTTAACCCTCATATTTAAGCCTCACAATTAACCTTTAAACTTGCCAAAATCACAGCCACAACATTAAAAGAAAAACAGCAATTTTTCTTCCTCATTTTCTTTCTTTTCCAACCGGTTTTCCTTGAGGTTTTTCCTCCAATGTTCAACCACAATTTCCAACTTAAATACATACATTGCATCAATAATCATGCTAGAAATCAAATTATCACAATTGTGGGAGTCCAAGAGCCCACTCATTCAACCAAAATCAAGAAAGGCAATTTAATGAAATTTATCATCCAAAATTGCAAACTAACACAAGAATCAACTTTATCAACAAATGTCAAGGTTCTAGCAACCTCTCAAGCTCCCAAGCCTAATGTCATGCTTAACAATGGAATTAATAGACAAATATGCAAGCTTTAGTTCCTTACCTCCTCCAAGAAGTGAGCAAAAATTCACCCAAGAAATGCTAGACTAAAGCTTCCAAATGCTCCTCCTCAAAGCTCCTCACCCAAAGTCCAAGCTCAAGCCAAGATTAATACAAGTTGTAAGTGGTTTTAGAAGGGAATTTGGTAGAAGAAATTTGATGAAATTTCAAGGGAAGAGGGGGAGGGGAGTTCGACCAAGGAAGGAAGAAAGAGAGAGGGATTTTTGTGCAATTTTTGAGTAAATTAAATGAGAAGAGAAAGACAAGACATAAAGCTTGTCTTATGGCCCCAAAGTCAAACAAGGAATAGTAATCTTTTACTAACAATTTTGGAGGAAAAATAATTATCCCACTTAGCTAAGGATTAAAGGGTTAATCTTGGTTAGGATGGAGAGATGAAAAGAAATAAAATTGAAGTGAATTAGGGTGAATTAAGTGGAAGAAACAATGGTTAATTAAGATTCTAGTCCAAGGAGGTTAATCCAACTTAAACTATGATTTCAAATCCCTAATTATAATCACTCTTTTTAATTCACCTCTAGTCACCTGATTACATTTCTAACTTACGGTTGATCATCCCTACACTCCAGCGCTACTTCACTCATTGCCCGAATTTTTACCTCGTAAAACATGTTTTTCTCATTTTCTGTCTAATTAATGTAAAAAGGTCAAATTTTAAAAGCTAAACGAATTATTGATAAACTACAAGAAATTAAGGGTGAAATAAAATCGAGTCACCTCAAGATGAAATAAATTACATAAATAATTAAATAAATTAATTAAATTTTCATTTAAATTTTCTAAAAAATTCGTTTAAGTACGATTTTAAAATAATTGAATGAATTAATAACAATAATAACATTATTTAAAATAATACATTTTAACAATATTAAAATAAATTTTTGAGGCCCTCACATCCTTCCCCCCTTAAAAGAATTTTGTCCTCAAAATTCTCACCTAGTTAAACAAATAATTCTGGATACTTTTTTTGCATCTCCTCTTCTATCTCCCAAGTCGCCTCCTCGACGTCATGGTTTTTCCATAGAATCTTAACCAAAGGAATTTTCTTCGTCCTCAAATCCTTTACTTCCCGATCGAGAATTTTCACAGGCTTTTCCTCATACGAGAGCGTCTCATCCACCTCAAGCTCGTCTAATTGCAACACATGACTCGGGTCTGGGTGATACTTCTTGAGCATCGAGACATGAAAGACATTATGAATTTTCGACAAACTGGCGGGTAAATCCAATTGATAAGCCACTTTCCCAATTCATTTGAGAATCTCAAATGGTCCAATGTACCTCAGCTTCAATTTCTTCCCTTTCTTCGACACTACGCCACTTTTCACTGGCTTAACCCGCAAGAAAATTTTATCTCCTACCTCAAATTCCAAGTCTTTCCTCCTATTGTCCGCGTAACTCTTTTGGCGACTTTGAGCCGTTAAAAGCCTTTCCTTAACCAATTTCACTTTTTCATAAGCTTCCTCAATCTAAGGTATAGCAGTTGGGTTAAGAACCTTTTTCTCACCCACTTCATCCCAATGAATCGGTGATCGACATCTTCTTCCATAGAGTGCCTCGTAGGGTGCCATTTGAATCGAGGCATGGTAACTGTTATTATATGCAAACTCGATCAGTGTCATGTACTGGCTCCAACTTTCTCCAAAATCCATTATACAGGATCTTAACATGTCTTCTAGAGTCTGAATGGTCCGCTCAGATTGGCCATCTGTCTGGGGGTGATAGGCTGTGCTCAATTTCAACTTAGTTCTCAACGTCTCTTGCAACTTCTGCCAAAACCTCGAGACAAACCTAGGGTCTCGGTCGAACACAATACTTACTGGAATCCCATGTAACCTCACTATCTCATCCAAATAAAGTTTGGCCAATTTCTCCAAAGGATACTTCATATTCACTGGTAGAAAATGAGCAGATTTAGTGAGTCAGTCAACTACTACACAAATGGCATCGTGTCCCTTTTGACTCATTGGCAAACCAGTGACAAAATCCATGGTAATATGCTCCCACTTCCATTCAGGGATTTCTAAAGGTTGTAAGAGTCCTGAGGGTTTTTGGTGTTCGGCCTTAATCTGTTGACAAGTAAGACATGTCTGCACATACTTGGCTACATCTTTCTTCAATCCATCCCACCAGTACAATCCTTTCAAATCTTGGTACATCTTATTACTCCCAAGATGGATGGTATACTTGGACCGATGTGCCTCTTCCAAAATCTCTTTCTTCAATATCTCTTCATTTGGCACTACTATCCTTTCTCAGAACCTCAATACACCTTCGAGCCCTATCTTAAAGTCTTAGGCTTCCCCTTTTTGTACTTTCTCCAAAAATTTCTGCACTACGGGATCTTTTGACTGTGCTTCCTTGATCCGCTCCAACAACGGAGACCTTAGTTCCACATTTCCAAAAATAACCTTTTGTGTTCCTAGCCAAGGTTTCCACTCGCTCACTTGTTCCAACATTTCCCATTCTTTTACTATTAACCCCGCTACCTGAGCTTTGTGACTCAACGCATCGGCCACAACATTTGCCTTTCCAGGGTGATACTTTATTGAACAATCATAGTCTTCTAGAAACTCTACCCATCTCCTTTGCCTCAAGTTCAATTCCTTTTGAGAAAACAAATATTTTAAACTCTTATGGTCCGTAAACACCTCAAAAGTCACCCCGTATAAATAATGCCTCCATTTCTTCAAAGCAAAGATAACCGCCGCCAACTCTAGATCATGTGTTGGGTAGTTCTGTTCATGAGGTTTCAACTTCGTAGAAGCATATGCTATGACTTTTCCATTTTGCATCAAAACACAACCTAATCCATCCTTAGAGGCATCTGAATACACCACAAATCCTTCTTTGCCATCGGGTAAGGTCAAAATCGGTGCCTCCGTCAACCGCTTCTTCAACTCTTGAAACATTTCCTCACACTTAGGGCTCCAAACAAACTTCCCATGCTTCTTAGTCAAGTCCGTTAAAGGCCCCGTAATTCTTGAAAAATCCTGAATGAACCGACGATAGTATCCAGCCAACCCTAAGAAACTTCTAACCTCAGTTGGGTTTTCAAGCTGTTTCCAATGAGTAATAGCTTCCACTTTAACTAGGTCAACTGCAATCCCTTCCTTGGAAATTCTATGCCCTAGAAAAGATACATCCTCCAACCAGAATTCACACTTACTGAATTTTGCAAATAACTTGTGCTCTCGGAGGGTTTGTAATACAATCCTCAGATGTTCGGAGTGGTCCTTTTGAGACTTAGACTACACCAAGATATCATCAATGAAGATCATGACAAATTGATCCAAGTAGGACTTAAATACTCGTTGCATCAAGTCCATGAATGCGGCCGGAGCATTAGTCAATCCCAAGGGCATCACTACATACTCAAAGTGCCCATACCTCGAATTAAAAGCCGTTTTCGGTACATCCTCTTTTCTAATTCTCAACTGGTAGTACCCCTGTCTGAGATCTAACTTAAAGAATACCACTGACCTTTGTAACTGATCAAATAACTCATCAATGAGTGGTAAGGGATACTTGTTCTTGATTGTCACATCATTTAACCCTCGATAGTCTATACACAGTTTTAGACTACCATCTTTCTTTTTGACAAACAACACGGGTGCTCCCCACGGAGAATCACTTTCCCTGATAAATCCCCGTTCCAATAGGTCTTGTAGCTATAACTTCAACTCTTTAAACTCGGCCGGAGCCATTCTATAAGGAGTCTTAGAAATTGGTGCCATTCCAGGTACCAGATCAATCATAAACTCTATTGCCCGCTCAGGAGGCAAAGACTCCAATTCCTCGGGAAATACATCGGGAAAATCCTTAACAATCGGCACGTCTTCCAATTTCACCTTATCCTTCGGAGGATTTATAAGGAAAGCCAAATACCCTTGAGCCCCCTTACTCAGAAGTTTTCTAGCCCTAATCCCAGAAATAAGAGCTGATGACGCTAATCTTGCCTTAACATCCAACCTCAAAGTTGCTTCCACCGGAATACAAAATTCCACTACTTTCAATCTACAATCCACTTTGGCATAGTGTTTGCCTAAGCAATCCATCCCAATAATCACATCATACCCCTTGATATCCAAACTCACCAAATCAACCATTAATTTCCTCTCTCCAACCCACACTTCACAGTCTTGATACACCAGGCTATTAACTAAACTTTTATCCCCCGTGGGTGTTCTAACCTCTAGGTCAAAGGGTAACCTAACAGGTTTTATATCTATACCACAGATAAATGCGGGATTAACAAATGAATGCGATGCACCAGGATCAATTAAAACTCTGGCTAAGCAGTGAAAGATGGGAATAGTACCTTCGACCACTTCAATCGAGTCAGGCACTTCTTGTTGATCCAAGGCATAAACTCGAGCTGGCACTCTCGTCCTACTCCCCACCGCACTAGTTTGACTCTGGTTCGACCTCTGGGTGCCACCTCGCTCTCGGCGTTGGGGACAGGCAGATATTTGGTGCTTGGAACTACCACATCTCAAACACTTTCATTGTTTCTTCCAACATTCATTTGCGGTGTGGCTTGGCCTCCCACAGAAACCACAGGTAAGACCGGTGTTCAAGGCCTGGCTCCCTTGTGGAGCACTCTTGGCTGGCACTCTTCCACCAGCTGAGCACCGAGATGTCCCTCCCCTAGAAAAGGTCCCTCTAGAAACTCCCGAAGTGCTAGCCCCACTGGAACCTCTCCCAAACTTAGAAGGTGGAGTACTTAAATCCATAGGCCCCCGACCACTGGGAGGGGCGCTCCGTTTCCTAGCATGAAAGCTCTTTAATTGAGCCTTAGCGGTCTCAATCCTTTGGGCCTTTTTAATAGCCTCACTGAAGCTATTTATCTGGGCCGCCGCCAGCCCCTCTTGAATTTCCAAGTTCAATCCCTGAATAAAGCGTCTAATCCTTCTTTGCTCCGTGGCCACCAACTCTGGAACAAACCTAGATAACTTGGTGAACTGCGCCTCGTAATCAGCAACACTCAGAAGGCCCTGTCGGCACTTGATGAAGTCATCTTCCCTCTTTTCTTGGACCAAAGGAAGGAGAAACTTGGCGTAGAATTCTCGTGTGAAATTCTCCCAGGTTCGGGGAATCTGGTCTCTATCCCACTTTGCCTTAATCATGTTCCACCATGATCGGGCTGGTCTCTCGAACTGAAAAGCGGCAAAAGATACCCGCCTTTTCTCAGTGTAGTTCAAGGTCCCAAAAATATCAGTGATACGATCCAGCCAACCCTCAGCGGCCTCTGGATCGGGTTCCCTATAGAACTTGGGCGGGGCGAACTTTTGAAAACATTCTAAAGCCCTATCCTCACCACCCTCGTGGCCTCCAGGCTGGTTTGTTGGACCCCGACCTTGCTGGTCCACTAGACGAGCCAAGATGCTCGTCATCTGATTTATGGCGGTCGCCACTTGTTCCCCAAAGTCTACCCCTTGTCCTTGACCTTCTCCTTGTCCCTGACCTAATCCTCGTCCTCGACCGTGGTCAATTGCCAACCCTTGGTCGTCACCCATATTTTGGGGTTGTCTTGCCCCATGCCCTCATCCTCGACCTCTACCTCGGTTTCGGCCTCGTCTACCGTCCATGATCTTTATAGAAGGTAGACACATAAATAAATGCGAAAGTAAAATAAAATAAAATGAAATACTATAGGGCAAGGTGAAATAAGATAAGGGAAAATATAATGGAATAACACAATTTAAAATAAGCAATGTAACCAATTAAATTGTGGAATAAACGAGAGAATTTTTTTCTAAAATTATCCAAATTTTCATACATATATTCCGTGGGAGTCAAGTACATTACGGTGGCATGTTTACTACAAAAGAGTACACAAAAGTTGTTTTCACGGCCAATTCACCACACAAAATACAATAGTGAAAGCAGTAAATAAACATGCACCCACAGAGACGAGAATCTTTCTTGTAGTTTCTCCTTACAAAAGGGTTAATAAAATTCTAAAACTTTAGTACTACTACCCTAATCCTCAGCAGGACCACCAGGAGGGGTCTCCTCAAACGGGTCCTCCTCCTCCTCAGGCTCTACCTCCTCAAAGGGGTCCTCCTCCACTAGCATGTCCTCAAAGGGCTCTTCCTCTGAAGAGTCCTCCCCTAAGGGCTCCTCAAGAAAAGCATCCGCATTTGCTGCAGCCACAGTATCAACCAGAGCAGTGGCGTTAGCCCTAGTCCTCGCAGTCCTATCCTAGACCTCATCAGTCACCCTAGCAAGTCGGGTCCGGAACCTCTGAACCTAGTCGCGGGCAGCTCTAGTCCTATCCCGCTCATCATCGACCCGGGCCTCTAGTAGCTCGACCCGAGCCTCTAAATCTCGAATCCGGCCCTGACGATAGTTCATGACATCCATCGCAGCCGCTATCTCCTCCTGAAGCTCCCTATTAGTATCGATCAACTCTTGATGCTCATCGTCAATGGACAGTACCACCGCATTCGGATAGGCGTATCTCCTCCTACACGCACAACCTCCTCTTCCCCGACGTGGGGTAAGCAGAAGTCGGGTCCCATCATCCCCCACTCTATATCGAATGGGCCTAGCTGGTGGCTCATGACCGTTAGCCCCCTGTCTGTTAGTTCCTGAAACACCACTACCGCTAGCCATACCTACAAACAATTCACAACTTAAAGTTAGAAATTTCATAATTTTCAACTTTACTAAAATATCAAACTTAAAGTACAAGAAACCAATCTAAAAAAACTTTTAAAATTTTCCTTTATAAACCTCTAACCTAGGCTCTGATACCACCTGTGACAGCTCCACCTCCCCCTAAGACTAACCAAAAGGGTTGACGGCTTGCCTGCCCGGCTCTCGCCAAGACTCGAGCATTCAAATAAACTAACTCTAAAGAAATAAACTAAAATTCACATCATTAATGATATTGGAAACTATAAAATAATGTTTAAACTCAAAGTACAATTATCAACTCAAAAACACTTAAAACCTCGAGCCATAGTTTAATACATCCCCATGAATTCAAAATATTCATAAGCAAAAGAATATACAATTCGTCTTTCCATACTCGAGACAAAAGACCAAAGACAAGGGCTAGATCTAACTAGATCCCTGGATTCTCATCACCTGTTAAGGAAAAACAAAGAGGAACGGGGGTGAACTAAAAGCTCATGAATTTCCAAAAGGGCATGCACAGGCATAAAGCGAAGTAAATGACATAATTAAAACAAGTAAAATAAACACAGAAACACACAAGGAGGATACAGGAGCTCTCAGGAGCTCAATTCCACGGTTCACGAGTGATTAAAGTAGTCGACACTCCGTCGACTTTCCAATCCAAGTAAACGACTCTTCACGCCAATCTCCTTCCACCAAACTCCCCCCACCGGGCCCGCACGCCAAAACACTTATCTACTCAAGAAACACGGTCAAGAGTAGTTTTATAACACTTTATACACACTCTCCTTACTAGTGTGTATATATTCATGCAAAACACTAAATCACCGACTCAACTTAAGAGAGAGCAATAAAGTATACTCTCCTTAATTGAGTGGTTCAACAATTTCAAATTCCACGTTCCACGTATTAAACACGATAGATTTCATGTAACACATTCACACACAAAGCATTTAAAATTAAAGCATTTAACATGCATTGGAAACTCACCGACAAAGTAGGTTTCGGAGTTTGAGCTCGGGTCATTTTGTAATTCAACACCAACTCCTAAAATGTTTAAAAAGCAAGGAAAATAAGTTTTCTAGTTTATCAATCGAATCTCGTTCAAGAAAAGTCAAATTCAAAATCTCCTATTTGAGTAGTAATCTTTGAAACATCGTAACTTGGGTTGTACAAGTCCAATTTTCACAAGCTTGGTACCGTTGGAAAGCTCATTTAACGCTCTAAAACTTTACAAAGACACCATGATAAAATTCAAAACAGAAACTGCCCAGAGTTTCGATTAAGAAACTGCTACAGTATAAAACAGGGTATAACAGGTTGGTTTTTCAGCCAAATTTGAAAATTCACCAAAAATTGTAGAAAATGAATTGGCCTATGAAATTTTCATAGTTTAAATTCCTATGTAAGAAGTTTCAAATGCCACTGATGGTACTCAATTCTGACACTCGAGCAAGAAATTATAGCAATTCAAACAGGGTGGGTTCGAAATTCTGAAATTTCTGTTTTCCAGATTTGTAGGGCAGAATTCTTGGCCCTGTTTGAGTGACGGTTTCTTGTCTAAAAATTACCAAATTTGGTACACCAAAACTACCATATAAACCAAAAATTCCCTTGAGAAGACAGTTTTCTAGTCGCCCAAAGTTTGCTCAGTAAGTTGCCTCAAACCAGTGAAGTTTCGCACCACTTCTTCTAATCAACTTTATCCCACTTAGCTAAGGATTAAAGGGTTAGTCTTGGTTAGGATGGAGAGATGGAAAGAAATGAAATTGAAGTGAATTAGGGTGAATTAAGTGGAAGAAACAATGGTTAATTAAGATTCTAGTACAAGGAGGTTAATCCAACTTAAACTATGATTTCAAATCCCTAATTATAATCACTCTTTTTAATTCACCTCTAGTCACCTGATTACATTTCTAACCTACGGTTGATCATCCCTACACTCCAGCGCTACTTCACTCATTGCCCAAATTTTTACCTCGTAAAACGTATTTTTCTCATTTTCTGTCTAATTAATGTAAAAAGGGCAAATTTTGAAAAGCTAAACGAATTATTGATAAACTACAAGAAATTAAGGGTGAAATAAAATTGAGTCACCTCAAGATGAAATAAATTAAATAATTAATTAATTAAATAAATTGAATTTTCATTTAAATTTTCTGAAAAATTCGTTTAAGTACGATTTTAAAATAATTGAACGAATTAATAACAATAATAACATTATTTAAAATAATACATTTTAACAATATTAAAATAAATTTTTGAGGCCCTCACATACTCGAGTATTACCGCCTACTGAGGTGATTACTGAAAATGAAGGTGATTACATTTCAAGTGGACCTTCCCAAGCATCTGATTCCCGGTCCCGCCTTGGGAAGAGCAAAGAGGTGCATCTCTCCTCACCTACCCACTTTGGTGGGCATTTAAACTTCACTAAGGCAGCCGACAAGGACCGATATGCAGCAGCCTGTACACGAAAGATAATCCCTTGTAAATACATTCACGGCCTCACACTTGATACTCTAAACATTAAGGATGAAGTTACTAGGAGAATTGCTGCTATTGGCTGGAATACTTATGCTTCCATTGCTTTACCTGCTTTTACTGAATTGACCTGGGAATTCTATGCCACCTTTGAATTTATTGTTCCTGAGTAGTTTTCCGTTATAGCCCCTGGTTTGGTCAGATTTCGTTTAATGGGTAAGGAGTTTAAGATGTCTATCACTAAATTTAACTTGGCTTTTGGATTTATTGATGTACCCTATTCCCAGACTGAGGAGTATATGCATAACTCATGTGAGTATACCGAACCATTTTACTCCCACAACACTGGCTATTGGTAGGATCTGTCAGTTGATACATACCCTTACGACCCTAGCAAGTCTAAAGGCTCATTTCTAAAAAATCCTGTTTTTCGTTATTTGCATAGATTCATGGCTTATAGTTTTTCTGGTAGGAGAGACAGTCCTGGTATTTTATCTAAGCCTGAGTTTTTCTTCATTTGGTGTATGATTGTTGAAATTAAAGTTAACTTGGGTTGTTGGTTAGCGTTTCATTTCTACTCTGTGCTAAGTAAGAAAAATAAGCCACTGATTTTGGGTTCTTACATCACACACTTGGCTGTAAATCTTAGGGTTTTAGATTCAAACAATCATAACTTGCATAAGGCTTGTGATATGGAACCATTTGACTTAGTTTGTTTGGAGAAGATGGGTTTAATTCAGCAAGTAAATGGCGTATTCCAGTTTACTCCCCAGGGCCCATTCAATTGCCTCTAAAGCGGTCAGCTTCCAAAGCCGCCTCTTCTCAGCTTGGTGGTGCCTCTACTGATGCCCAAGGCACTTCTACCTCTAGGCCATTGCCATCATCCTCTGGGGAGCAGCACTCCTCCGACCTACGCTTTCAGTTGCATTAGATGGACTCTAGGATGGAGAGGGTTGAGTGTCAGGTCTCCCGGATAGCTCAGAACTTGGCACAATACTTCCACCATGTGAGCTTCCGCCCGCCTTTTCCCCCCGAGCCATAGTTGGTTGATGCCCCCTCCATGATTCAGGATAGTCTCGTTGTCCCCTTTTACTTCTTTTCTATGCTCTTGATTTGCTACATTGGGGACAATGTAGGGTTTAGGTGTGGGGGGAGGGTTAGATATGCTTTAGTCCCTTGTTTTGCATTTTCTTTTCCTTGGTAGTTCTTTTCTTTAAAAAACAATGATGAATGCAATCGAGATGTGGGTATAAGTAGAAAGTTCATGCCAATTGGGTTTTCTATTTTTCTTAATGATGGATTCAATTGATGGATATGTTGGATTTGGCATCAATTATTGACCACTTGTGTGAGTTTTTGGGCTTGATTGTGAGCAATTTTTCTGAATTTGCTCTATGTTTTGTTTGTTGAGTGATATTCCACATGGTTTGGTCATTCTAGAACTTGCTTTGTTATGCATATCAAGACCGCATTTTCATTGAATTTAGTGCGTTAAGATGATAAGGGCAGTTAGGATTAGCCACTTTTGACTTTAGAAAAAAATCCTTCCTTTAATTTATCTACCCCTAGTGAACCAATTTGAGCCTTTAACGCGTTTTTTTTTTTTGTTTAAAACCACACTTGTTAGCCTAGACCTCTTTCTAGACTTTCTTTTTGAACCCATATGTTAAAGGAAATGCTTGAATTTCATTGTCTGAGAATTTGGCGGATTAATTGCAAGGCAATAAATGAGAAAGAGCAATTGTAGTGAGCTAAGGTGTGTATGAGTTGTTTGTTTCCCTTGTCTTCAAAGAAAAGAAAAAAATGGAAAAATGAAAAAAAAAAGAAGAGAAGAAAAAGTGAAAAGTGAAAAAAAAAAAAGAAAGAAAAGAAAAGTGAAAAGAAAGGAAAAGAAAAAAAAAAGGGAGTTCCAATGTGTTCTCATGTGAAGCTCTTTTTGTTGAGATTATGGCAAGTACCAACCTTTGCTACAATTGTTGTGCTGATAAAATGCTAATTTGCCTTGGAAGTGAAAATCTGTAGAGAAATTGTGTATTGGAATTTTGGCATTTTCTTTAGCATATTTACACCTAAATTAACCTTTTTATCCTACCTTTACCCATGCCCCATTACAACCTTGTGAAAGTCCCTTTGATTTTTACATTTAATTCATGATTAAGTGGGGGAAATGTGATATAAGAGCAAGCTTATGGTAATGACAGTCCATTGTGTTGAATTGAGTGATATGCTGTATCCTTTACATATTAGAGTGAATGTGTCCACTTGCTAAATTCCTGGTGAGGTTTGTCAAATTAATATATTCTGACTTTGATGAAGTTGTTGAGGGATATGGGAAGCTTTGGCTGGTATGAAATTGCTACGATTGCCCTATGTCTTGGTTGTGCTTCTGAGTTGGGATATGCTTGAGACCAAGCATCATTTAGGTGTGGGAAAGTTTGATCGGGTGCAATTTTAGTTATTTATTGTGTTAATATTTCTTAATTATTTAGACTAAAAAATTGCATTCTTTGGTGGATTCTACTGATTTTGTATAATTGGTGGTTAATTGTAGAAATTAGTGAAATTGTACAGAAACGATTAATTCCAGAAGCGTTCCTGATAGTTAGGCGTGGGCGCGCCTAAGACAGACATCCAGGTCCAGGTTTCCAAGATTTCAAGGGCACGTGGGCAATTTCCAAGAGTTTGAGGATTCCAAATCTAAAGAAGTGTTGGAATTAATTATGATGTTTGCTTATTTGGTAGTTGGTTTCTATTAGGGAACTAATTTGGTATTTGTTATTAGGAAACCTTTTAGAATAGGAAATTCTTAGTAGAGTAAGATTTTTAATTACTAGTAGTTTCTCGTTTCGTGGAGGACAAAAAGGAAAGGAGGAAAACGTGGGCTGGAAGCTTACCTTATGGGTGACCAGTAGTGGACTTGAAAACGGATTGCTCGACGTGGGAGAGGAATTCGGAAGCCCAACAAAAAGGAGTTGGGTCGTGCGAGGTATAGATATACCTCGGTGACTAGTAGATTGATCAATCATCTTCTTGGCTTGGAAACAATATAGACGGTAGTCAAAGAAGCAAAAGGAAAGCCAGCAATAGCTTTTCTCATTTTTTCTTCCTTCCTTCGATATTCTCTCTTAGGGATCAATAGATGATTCTGTTATTTTCTTTTAAAAACTCTGGTGGAATTTCATACGTGATGTGTGGCTAATTTCATCCTTCTAGTCAAGGAACAACTGAAGATTTGGTTCACCGAGTACTGTGAGATCTAATTTATTTTAACCGTTCCTTCTATTCATTGATATTTGTATGTTTTCTGCCTTTATTGATTTTAGTGACCGTGTTTGATTAAGTAAGTGCACAGTATTTAATTATTCACATGATTTATTTGCTAATTAGACTGGTTGAATCCATAATTATTTGACTGTTCTAATCCTGGTAGCAACTGGCATAATTGGTTTTGTGTCAGGGAAACATACAATCTAATTTAAATAAGCTCTCATAGCGTGTTTGTTAATTAGAATAGGATTTCTCTAATTTTTAATGCAATTAGGAATTAAATCCTATGGTCGTACCTAGGATTATTCGTGGATTAGGGAAATAGTCAATGGTCGTACCTTGGCTATCGATACAATAAGGAGAATCTAATTGTCAGATCGTATCGGCAATTAAAAACCTGCTTGTCAATGAATGTTGGAATTATATTTGCATTAATAATCGGTTATTTGAATCATTTCTGAAGTGTATCATTGGCTAGAGTTTTTCCCATTAGTTGTCTCTTTTAATTATTTTTCATAGTTGGTTAATTAGTTAATATTTTGTTAGCATTCAATTCTCAAGATCCCCCTATTTCCTGTCAAGTTAAAAAGGAGTTAATTTTCCCCAATCCCTGTGGAGATGACCCTATTTGCCACTGTATGCAATTTAACTAATTCTGATATATCGGATCAAGTATACTCCTTGGAATCAGGGTGAAGCTAGTAACCCATTGCACATCCGGAGTCCCTGCTCCAGTATCTGGAATTAGATTTTGGTTATTTTTATTGGCAAGTTAGGTTTATTGATTATTATTGCACAAGTTCGGCACCTATCAATGTGGCTAAAACAGCATTGAATGCATGCATGCAAATCTGAATTTGCTGCTGCATATGAGATGTTTGATCTCCAGACTCATAATTTTATGGACATAATTGATGACAATTCAATTCTTGAGGTATTCAAAGTCCATGAAAATGAGCTTGTTATTAACTTGCATTTGCTTGACATTGACATAATTCCAGAAATAGGAGGTGACATGCATGATGATCACAATCATGAAGCTGGCCAAGAGAGCCTAGGAATTGAAAACAATGCAATACAAAATGCTGCAAATGGTGAAGTTGACAGAAATGTGTATGACTCTAGCTCTAATGAGTCTTGGAAATAGGCCATGGAAGGTGATTGTGAAGATGTGTTATCAAGTAACGAGAAAATGTCACTTTCATCTGGTGACAATACTGACATAGAGTTTTCTGATTTGATGACAATGAAGATGCTCAAGTTGTGCGTGATTCTGAATTTGATGATAAAATTGATCTATTCAAGGTAGTGATGAAGTCAAAATATGAACTTATAATCCAAAAGAAGAATTAAAATTTCAAGGGGGCAGTTATTTACTAATATGAATGCTTTCAGCGTAGCTTTAAAGGATCACGTGATTGAGAAAGGATTTCCATTAGTAAGGTTGAAAGGTGAAAGGACTACATGCACTGCAAAATGTGATTCTAAAGGCTACAAGTGGAGAATCCATGCATCCCCTGTTGCTGACACAATAACATTCATGATAAAGACATACTCCTGAGCACACATTTGTCATGAATAAATAGAATGTTGAAACAACATCTGATTGGATGGCAAAGAAGCTGGTTCCTCTAATGAGAGACTATCTAGATATTTCAACTCAGTGTGTAATAGTTGAGATGAGGAAATTTGGTGTTGAACCAAATATGATGAAGGTTCATAGGCCAGAGACAAAGCATTTTAAGGAGATTGAAAGGTCACATGCTCTTTCATATGACAAGCTATCAAAATATGCTGAGTTGGTTGGGCAATGCAATCCGAGTAGCTCAGTTAAAATTCAATTTTACGGGCCTAATATTTTGGTTGAACCTAGATTTTTGAGATTCTTTATTAGCTTCAAGGTATAGAAAGATGGCTTCCTTGCTTGGGATATGATGAATGCCATCTAAAAGGTTCCTTTGGTGGTATCTTATTGACTACTATTGCTTTTAGATGGTTACAATAGCTTGTTTCCCATTGGTTTTGCTATTTTAGAATGTGAGAATGAAGATACTTGGAGCTGATTCTTTGACTTCTTTGAGCAGTACTTTCAACTATTTGCCAACAATGTGCCATTGACTTTTATAAGTGATAGATAAAAAGTGGGTTTTTGATTTATTTTTCTGCAATAATTTCCTATTTGAATATATGTTGGTGTTGATAGTGACTGACTTTTCTTACAGTCTACTGTTGGGGAGAAACAACTTGAAAGAACTCACCAAAGAGCCCAATATGTAAGTCAAGAATTCAAATTTAATCCAAAAGATTAAGCTGTTAGGTTATAGGTCATTACTTACATATGAACTGCTCATTTTCCATCTTTCGAACCAATGCGAGACACTCTTTCCTTATTCATGAATCTAATAATCTTTTCCTTCATAACCCCTCACATTGAATCCAAATTTAACAAACTCTTCTCTGAGCCCACTTTAATACTCAACACAAGTCTACCTTAACACCTAAGATCATCTCTTCTCCCAATTATGAACCCACTTTTCATCAATATCCAAATCAGATTTTGAAATCTTGCCAACCCTTGATTCCTTGGTCTAACACCAAATGGACTCCCTGCCAAACCCCTGGAACACATTGTCCAATACTAGACAAATTCCTTAGCACCTCGGTCCACCATCAAGAAGAGAATTTCATCAGTCCAATTTGAGAAGAATCACTTGCTCATCAGTATTCCAGACTCGCAACCAAAAACTCTGATACCACTTGCTGGGAAGAAAGAATCACTTGCTTATGAATAGTCCAGACTCGCAACCACTTGATTATTTGGTACATACAACCCAAGTTTGAATACATCTCAGCCGTAAATAGCACCATCAATCTAATGGTCTACTTTAAAAAGGTATTGTTCTCTTGGTCATATAAGACTATGAGATGGTCTACTTTAAGAAGTATTGTTTTCTTGATCATAAAAGACAGACTATGACTATGAGGATGGTAACTTTGACCGGTAGTTTCATGTTAATCAATTCTCCAGTCAAAAGAAGGCCTTCACGACTTAACTTTCTCAAGTATAATCTACCAAATTTTACCTGCTGCAATATTTTTGAAACAAGTAATATTCAAAATAATAATCATGATTTGAAGATCTCAACAAAAATACATAGTATGCTATATGAAAATTTTATTTAACTCTACCCTTTAACTTATTACAATTCTTAATTTTAAGCTCCATATATCCGCATCTATTTGTTATCTATTAGAAAGAAATCTTCCGTATAGATTAATATATTTCTGTAACTAATGAATGAAGTAGCTATAACTTATGTTCATTTGGACAGGATGTATTCATAGAAAAGGGAAGGTGATTAGCTTAAGGTGAAAGGAGGAGTGATGAGGTTGTCGGGGAAAGAGAATTAGGGGGTTATTGACAGTGAGGGTTATGGAAAATGAGAGGGAGTGCGGAAGGGGGTGGTGAGGGATGGAAGCTAGCGGTGGAGAAGAGTTGGGGTGGTAGGAGGGAGCTGGAAGTAGTGTCAAGGCAGAGGTGAGGGCATTATTAAAAAAAATTAAAACTTTAAAAACGCTATATCTAAAGAATTTTGAGAAACAGATCTACAATAAAGTTTCATAAAAACCAAAAATGCTGGATTTGTTCGATTGAAGATTTTATGAAAGATTTTTTGAGAATAATACTATAGTACTTTTAGGAAATGTAATATATGGGCTTGTTTGGCAAGCGTGTTTTTTGCCCAATTTGTATAAAAATTGTTTTTTTTCCTACTTTAACTACAGAAACCCTTAAAAAAATTTCAAAATTTTCAACCTACACACCCAAAAAACTACACAAAAAAAACTTTTTTCCTCCGTCCCTTTCCTTTTTCTTACACAAAAAATACACACAAAAACACTCACACCATCAAGGCATTTTCTTTTTTTTTTTTTTTCCTTCTTCTTCTTCTTCTTCTTCCTTCTTCCTTCTCTCCTTCCTTCCCTCTCCTCTCCCCGGTCCGATCAACTGTCGTGACTAGAATTATCACAATCTGATCACACCCGCCCGCAACAGATTATGACCAGTTCCGCAATCCCCAGTTTGGTCCGTTGCACCAGGTCGTGAATTGCCAGAACTGGTCGCGATTAGATTGCGACCAGTTCTGGTCACGATCTGGTCATGATCGGAGGGGAGGAGGGCCAGGGGGGGAAGGGGGGAATAGGGAGAAGGAGGGGGGGCGGCGGTGGCGGGGAGGGGGGAGGGGAGGGGAGGGGAGAGGGAGGGAGGGAGGGAAGAAAAGAAAAGAAAAGTCACCATGGGTTGGGAGGGGGAAGAAGAAAGAAAGAAAAGGGAAAGGAAAAAGAAAAAGGAAAAGGAGAAAGAAAAGGAAAAGGAAAAAGAAAAGGGAAAAAAAAAAGAAAAAGGAAAGAACAAAATCTATCAAAAAATTTTTACACATCCAAAAAAATTTTCTACAACTTCTACAGTAAAATTTTTGACAAACACCTAAAAAACTCTTTACGAAACGGGCCCTATGTGATATTAAAAATTGACCGGTAAAAGTATTTATGCTGCAACTTTTTCTTTTTTTTTTGGAAAAAGATTTCAATCCAAATAGACCTGTTCAATTAATAAAAGCTATTTATTGTGTCCACTTGAAATGTAAGCCCATGCATTGTACCGGTAAGAGCACTAGTTTATAAGTATAATTAGGTGTTTTTGTACAATTAGTTGGAGAAGGGGTAGCAAAATAAGTTTCCAACCAATTAGCTCATCTTTATACAAAGATAGTGATCCGATAGTCATGAATAATAATTTTGATACTAAGTAAAAGTGAGTTTTTAGGAGCTTATCATTACTAGAATAATAGTATTAAGACGGGTATCATCAAAAACAAATTTACGACATGTCCATTAAGCTCTCTCCCTCTTCCAATTTTAACCCTCTATAATTTTAATTATAATTCCGAGCCTATGCCCGAGTCAGAGCTCTATAATGCTTTCTATCTTCTCTTATTCCTTCTCTGGCTTATCCTACCCTCTAAACCCGTAACGGCCTCAATTCAAACTCACGGGCATTCACGGGAAAATTTTTATAGGATTAAGTTCTCCGTGCAAGAAAATTTTCTGATTGGGTCTTTGTGATTTTAGTTATGTTTGCATGGGAATTTCGCCTAGTGGTACGTTTTGGATATTTCAGTTCCAAGTTTTCTGCGTTCTTTAGCCTGTCGGGGTGGATGGAACCACTGGAAGCTTAATAAGGTTTCGCCCATATTTTTCCTTTCCTTTCTAAACAAAGCATGAAACTACGGAGAATTGGCAGATGTATTTCACAAACTTTGTCTCGAAACAAACTTAAGTATTTGGTACATAAAACACAAGTCTGAATACATCTCAGTCATAAATAGTAGCATCAATCTAATGGTCATAGCATCATTAATCTAACGGTCTACTTTAAAGAAGTATTGCTATCTTGATGATATCAGACTCTAAGGATGGCAACTTTGACTGGTAGTTTCATGTTAACCAATTCTCCAATCAAATGAAAGCCTTCACGACTTAACTTCCTCAAGTATAATCTGTCAAAGTTTACCTGCTGCAGTATTTTATCTGGAACTTATTTTTTCTAATTATATATATATATATATATATATATATTTATATATGTGTGTGTGCTTGTGTGTATCTGCCATTGCAATTTGATTGGCACATGTCCGCGTGAAGAAGAATTTTTCATCTTCTTGCCTCTGAGCCTGGCTTCATTGAACGCAATTGTCAACCTCACTCATTGTTAGGATTTTCTCGTCTCTCTGTTTCTTGTTTCTTGCTCGTTTTATGTTTTCACACCACAAATATTATACATTTATACCAAATACAAAAGTCAGTCAACAAAATGCCTTTATCATGGAAAACACGGCCAAGAAAACAACAACAGAGGATGGAATCATCCTATCATATCATATATATCCACTGTCTTGAGTCTTGACTACACTAGTGAATTACGACATGAAGAAATAGTACTTGGTTATCAGTATATAGAAATAGTTTCTCTCGAAGATATTACACTATAGAAATTCATATGGATATAGCGCTACTACTTTTCTGGAGTACTACT